>OY101447.1:161867896-162595767 GCA_956483635.1 Panzeria rudis | reverse complement strand
TCCATTAAGTGTCACGTTTTCTATAAAAAAAAAAACTTAATAATTTCATGTTATGGTTTAAACTCTACTCTTAAGTCGGATATAATATTTTTCGGAAATGAATTTTCTTTAATGAAATAACCTTCATATTTATATAAAATATAGAATTATATGGAAAGAAATTTTATTAGATTGCTAACATAGCGTCTTCACGAGCCATTGATTTGTCTTGACAAAAGTCAAAGTCGATATGAAAAAATAGCACTAATATTTTTCTGAAGTTTTTATGTATGAAGTTTGACAAATGTTAGACCAAAATTATGGCTCGTGAAGATGGGGTGTAAGATGCAAGCGAAAATAAAAACCGTTTTTGCCTCAATACACAGGTAAAATGGTAAAAAAAATTTTGGTTTCAATTCCTATCTTTTAAGTATTCCTTTTTCGGCTTTTATACACAGAAGAAAATTGTTGAATTTCTTGTGATAAACATTTTTGTATACTATTCTATAAAAATGTGTTGATTCAATAAAAAAAGTTGTTGAATTTTCTGTGATGAAGATTTTTTCTATATTTGATGAAAAAAATTTTTGAAAATATTTTTATTTTTTTACTAATGATTTTATAAAAAAAAATAATGTGAGTATGATCACAGGGGAGATGTGTAAACATCTAGTAAATAAACATTTCACATTATACCGAAACATTCTTCTCATCATTCACCCGTTTCAACTTCGGCGAACCGGGCTTCATCCGCTTCTTCTTCACCCTCGTACCTTCCTCCACACCCGACAAATCGCTCAAACCGATAAGCTTCGCATCAGACACCTCTGACTCACTCCCACCAGGCATATCGCCCTTCCGCTTCCCCGCAGACATAAATAATAGTACTATTTATCCACCAGCAAAAAATTATATACCCGAACAAAATAGTTGGAATTACCGCACTTAAACAGCAAAATAACCAACAGTCAAAGACAAACGCAACAAATTCGGTAATACCGAAAAATCGGTTTTTTTTTCAAAAACCCGGGTTCAAAAACCGAGGCGAACCGTGTCTGAATCCCAAAAAAACTGGACACAAAATTCCCTAAATCCCAAAAGTTCCCGGCAAAAATCAAAAACGGCAACGCCAAAAGACTCACTCAATTCAAAAAACACGGCAACACAGCACCAACCAACAAACGTACAACCTTGCTACAGGAGTTTGACCTTGAGGCTCCCTTTGCCACTGTTAGTGTATTTCTATGCAGTTGTTAAGTTTCTCTGTACTTCTTGTTGTCCATATGATTACACTAATACACTCATACAATTGTAATATTAGTCTTACTCAAGTAAGATTAATCTTACTCAAAATTTGTGATTGTATTGTGAAAAAGATTTTTACCCCCTAGCGTATAGATGTTTATACATCAAAAATTATTTTCAACAAACATTATATTGAATCAAATACAGGTCTTATTGAATTTTCGAAAATTACCGTTGTTAGATATTTATTTTTTTTCTGTGTATGCGGCTGATTCTTGTAAATCTTACGTTTAACATATAAGATATGCTCAGCACTTTTATGTAAAATAGCACGAGGAACATTTTTGTGGATTATTCAAACCTCCAACTCTTCGCTGTATGGGTCTTTTCCCCTTTCTTAAAAAATGGACAAAAAGCCACCTCGATCGACGATATGGGGGGCTGAAATGTTCCACAACAATATTAGCCATCAAATTCTACAATAAGTCGTGAAAGACATTCAAGTCTTTTAAGTCTTACATTTAAGGTATAAGCAAAGTTTAGTAGATTTATGTAAAACACCACGAGAAACATTTTAGCCCTCCAATTCTTCGTTGTATGGGTCGGTTTGTCCATTTGCTGAAAAAGCGGAAAAAAATTCCTTTCAGCAGCGATATATTGGCTGCAATATTCACCCCTATCGCAAATAACTATTCCCACAAAAAAACTCCAAAATTTTCTGATTTGCTATCGTTGATCTTTCCCATAACAAAGTTTCTGGGAGCGAATTCACAAACTTAAAAAATGTAGCATCGCCAATATTTAGTGCCGCGAATAATTTTACAAAATAAGTTCACAACAAGTGTCGATAGGAACGAGAAGGAAACATGTAAGTTGTACTTTGTATTTAAGCTAGGACTGTATTAAATTACTTTTTTATTTTATTAAAAGAGCACAAGTGTTAATAAACAGCAAATTAATTGTCTGTTGGAGGAGATGTGCGCTAGCCAAAGTGCCAACAATTTTCACAACGGGTGGTACCGCGAACATCTTGCTGCTAGCAGGCAAATTTTCCTCAAACGATTAATCGCGTATGTATCTTCGCTGCAATCTATGGATTGCTTCTTCTCTTCCAGCACCACAAAACGTAGTTAAACTTTATTAATTTCTTCAAAATGTGTATATTTTCCTTTTGCAAGTAGGTACACAAATTATTTATAAAGCACTGATAAATAAATCACAATAGAAACTATTACTCCCAAATAATTCACAATAGACACTTTTACTCCCAAAATATTCGCGATACTGGTTTGTTTGGAATGGGAATATATGTTTGCTCCCAAACAACTTATTGCCATAACATTCGGGATTGTACAAAAATATTTGCCATAAAATTCTAATATGTATAGGTCTAAACCCAACTGGAACCCCAGAAATCATTCAAAATTTAAAATGGTTGGAAGAGTTAATTTCGTACTTATTTACAATTAGTACTCGGTATAGGATATCTTGTACTATAAGCCTTACTTTTAAGGTATAAGATATGTTCAGCACTTCTATGTACAATACCACGAGGACAATTTTTGTAACTCTCTGTTGTGTGGGCATTTTTGACCTTTTCTTAGAAAAGGGTCGAAAAACTCCTCTTCAACGGCTATTGTAAGCCTATTTATGCAATTATTGACCAACATGGTGATTATACACACTCTAGAGCGGGCTAAAATCTGTTAAATAGCAAACAGAGGTACTCCACAAGATGGTATTCTGTTGCATTTCCAATAGAACCTTGCCATAAAATCTATTCTCATTGAACTTCAAAAAGCGTGGCGTATGCCGATGGATTGCGGTAGCAGTATCCGGCAAACATCTGGATTCTCACACACAATATCTTCAGGCTTTACTGAGAATC
Source organism: Panzeria rudis (assembly GCA_956483635.1). NCBI lineage: Eukaryota > Metazoa > Arthropoda > Insecta > Diptera > Tachinidae > Panzeria > Panzeria rudis. The sequence continues at coordinate 162,592,655 of OY101447.1, read as the reverse complement.
ATCAGTAGATGGAGTATCGAAGGTGAACTCAGTGTTAATCATCAGAATAGGGATCTTATACTGTTCACAAGATGATGCATGGTACCAAATTTTACTCTAAACCCAAAAGGAGTAGAGCATAGGTCGTCTGACAGTGAGAAGTAGTTCGGTATCTACCTGGACTCCAAGTGCCTCTTTAGCATGGTAATGAAGCCCATTCTTACGTATGGTCCGCTAGGATGGTGGAGTGAATTATATAAAGTCACTATTACCAGATCAAAGAAATAACCCTGCGTACTTCTCGCACCACCCCATCAACGGACGGATATACATCGGACATCGGAGGTGGGAGGAGACATGTTTATCCTCCGTTATCAATTGAGGATAAAGTTTAAGCTACCTGATCAATGTGGCGTACTAAACGGTGAAATAGCCATAAAAATGCCAGCGAACTGGATTAGGTACTATAGGATATACACTGTCACTAACACTCGATAAAAAGAGCTCCCAAAATATATTGATTCATCCCCGCTGTGTTTTTCACAGTGAAACTTCGATCGGAAGAGGAACGAAATATACTTCGCACATGTCGAGCCGTAAAGGCCAAAAAGTTGTAACCGAAAAAATAAAATTTTACAGGAAAACGTTTTTATTAAAAAAATATATAAAAAATATACTAAAAATTTTACTTACGTCTTAATTGTTTTTGCTATAAATTTATAACGGCACCTCTCACCGTTATAAAATTTTCAGATATGATGTAAATGATAGTTTTTGACACGGTACTTTACCATTTTGCCTAAAATTTAAGTTTGCTTCATTCTGACTTCGTTGTATAGAGGCTTTTGAATGAATTCTTGGCTATATAGACTCTATATAGAAGCTATATTATAGAGGCTTTACATATCGTCATATGATTTTAAAAAAGCCATAAATTACAAAAAATGTAAAACCGACTTTTTGATTGATTATTATGTACCGTATCAAAATAAATGTTATTACGACTCTCTCCCTAAGCTTTGCTCCACTTAGTCGTCCATGTAAAATTAGTATTATAAGTATTCATGACCTTTTCATGGGTTAATTTTTCATATTAAAGATTTTTTTTTGTTCTTCTCCTGTAAAATTATTTCACTGTAACTTAGCGCTTTTATGAATTCATATGACGATATGCACTTACAAACACATTTATAGTTCGTTGCTTTGATAACGGGACTTTACAATTTTGTTTTATTCTGATTTCGTGTTATAGAGGCTTTTGAATGAATACTTCGTTTTATAGATTCTTTATAGCTAGTGTTTTTCATTCGGGATATCCCGGGATCCCGCACATTTTTCGGGAAATAAATCCCCGGAAAATTGTACGGGAATTGTCGGGATTTTTTAAATATTATTATGGCAAATTTTCTTTGTGCTGTTATTATTTAGAAAAAATTTTAAATAAAAGAAAAATAGTATATTTGCTGATAGTTAAGCATTGTCTATATGCATTTCATTGGCGCTTTACCAAATCGTCAGTACACTTCAACCACAACTTTGAAAAGTTACAAAACCTTTATATTATGCACAGACTTTCAAAAACCATTTGAGAATTTACAAATGATAATATTTTCGAAAATCACAAAAGAATAAGATAAACGTAGTAGGCATTGAAACTTATACAAAACCCAGCAAATTATTTGTATTCGATATGAATCTATTTTATTTTTCTACACCCTTGTACAATTGGAAATCCATTGGATAACAATAAAAGTATTTATAAGGCAGTATTTATAATGAAAAATAAAATCCAAATTTAACCTTTAAGAAATTTATTATTTGAAATATTGTCATAATTTTATTTTAAATGAAATCTATTTGCTGGATTTTTGTACGAAAAACATGGCATTAAAGAGGTTTTTCAAGGGACTCAGGAAAAAAATCGTTATATTGAGTTTTGTGTTATACCGAAGTTCGTTATGTCGAAGTTTCACTGTATTTTCGAAGTGAATATTAGGTATTTCGCACCTTATCACGATTAATTATTTAAAGTTTACATAATTTTTAACATTGTCGGCCGATATTGATAGTTTCATTTGAAAATCATTCCCAAAACAACCGTTAAAACAAATTTAACGCCCAATACAAAAAAATTTTAAAATATCAAATAGTATAATTTTATTTAAGGATACATTGAATCAGTCGAAAACTATAATATCAATTTTACCTTCTCATATTTTTATTAATTAAATTGGTAAAGTTAAACAGAAAAATAAAAATAAAACCGAAAATGTATACTCAAAATGAGAATCAGCCATATACAGATTCATACAAAAGTTCTGACAAAAACAATTTAGGTAGTGAAAAAGTTCGTGTTTTCCTAATACACATGTAGTAACGTTTTTTTCGGTTCTCGTTCTTTAGTTTAAAATTTTTTTATATTATAATATTTATTTATATTATAAATATTATTTATCGTTTTACTTTTTACATGGAATATGCCATCTTTTATTTAAATGTTTGCTTAAGAAAAATATTTTTTCAAAACTATTTTTCATATCATATTTAGCGGTTTTATATCAATTTTTAGGAGAGAGAGAAATTAAAAGATCTGGCAACATTTTTATAGTTTTCGAAAATCTAGTGATTTCAAATCAACAAATTTTCAAAGAACAAATACATAATGGTGAAAATTGTCTTTAAAAAAATTGAAACAACGATATAAAATCACATGATTTCCAGTATTTACTAGTCAAAATATGTTTGAAAATTTAGCTTAACTAATTTTATTTCCAGTAGTAAAAATATTTAAAAAAAAGAAATTTCAGTACGGACTAGAACTATTGCCTAAAGAAAGCAATTTCAGCATTCACATGAATTTCTCTCTATTAAGGAAATGGTTTTTCGGCATTGCCTCCTTCTCTTTGTTGGCAAATTCATTAATACAATCCACTATAGGACGACCTGTTTCAACTGCTTCGGTTAAACCATTACGAACTGCTGTTGAACTAATCGTGCGCAAGTCCGTGGCCATGTCCAAGGCAGCAAATACTCGTATTATGGCGGTAATGCAGCCAGCAGCATAATTACCATATTCACCACTTTGATAATCATTTGGCAGCAAATAGTGATATTGAGGCCAATAACTTTTGGTAATAAAGAAAACAGTATTCGAATCGGAAGCTTTGAAACTTTTATCCAAGCCCCAAATAAAATGAGCAGAGCTGATGAGCCAGCTCGTGTTCAAAACAATCATGGAACGCAAAAAGAAAGCAACAACAATCGAAGAAATCAAAGAATCACCCCAGTATTCCAAGGGCGAATTAATAGGAATTAAAACATTTAGACATATGTACAAAATCCAATAGAATCTAAAAATAATAATAAATAGTTGTTGGGTTTAATAATATGAAAAATTATGAAAAGCTTACCTTTTCTGGAACATGACCACACCATCTTTTTCCAAATCGCTCATGTCCACTTTTTCCAATAATTGCTCCTGCTCTTCATTGTATTTCAAAAATTGGGTACAAACTTGAGCCCACATAAAACTACGATTGCTGTATAAGGGATCTTCAGGCTTACGGAATTTTTCATGATGCAAACGATGAGCTCTTACCCAGTTATAAATGGAACCCTAAAATAAAAAGTACTCTTAGTCGAAATGTATATATCGTTACCTAAAACGCAAAACATCCTAACTAACAAAAAAATTCGAAATCAACTTTTTTTTCTAAATTCCGATGTATTTCACCAACATACATTATTACTACAAAAAAATCAGGCTTCACCGAACAAAAATGGCGATTTAAAAAATCAAAAAGAAAATATATCTGGCCGGTTACACTGTTCGGCAATACAACATTTCATTTTTAAATTTTTTTTATTTTGTTATAGCAGCCATAGCACTATACATCAAGAAAAATACCCAAGAGTACTAATATATTTTTTGATGTTTTATGGTCCCCCAATTATAAAAACAATCGAAATTTTTAATTCTATGGGTAATGTTTTTTTAATATTTTTTTTTTCTATATTTTGATTTTTAAATATTTCATCATAACTTGGGGAGGGTTTGTCCAATTTTATTACAAAAACCTCTAAAAATCTTGAAATAAATTTAACTTAAGCTTTTCTAATATTATTTTTTATATACTAAACGCTTTCGAAATTAGTCAGCTTATATGAAACTACGAATAAACATATATTGTTGCTGGCTGTATAGCGGTGGAAAGGCCATCAGCTGATACTTTTAAAGTGGGACAAAAAGAGAAAAATTTACACAAAGAAACTCCATAATGCCACAGAACCACTACTAGAGAGGCAAATGTAGGGTCGACCCCCTTAGTTTTTCCTTTTCGAAATTTTTCCTAATCATACTTACCCCCCATCTGCATTTCTTAAGGGGGCTCTCATACAAACTCAAACATTTTATAAAATTCTATAGAATTGCCCCCTATAGCTCCTATGATGCTCCTAGAAGGGTAAAGTGTAAAGGCGACCATTCTTTATTTTTTCTATTTGACAAATTTCTCTAAACATACCTACCGCCTATATCCATTCCTTGAGGGATTCTCATACAAAATCTACAATACAGACAAGAAATATATGAAAGAAACGGTCCCTAGGATGGCCCTAGACGGGTCAAATGTATGACTGAATGAATTTTTTTGCACCCTCATTTTTTCTGGACATACGAAGGTTTATGATACTACTCCGTTATCCCTCTCACCAATTATCGTTCGAGAAGAAATAATTTACCAAATTTGTCGCTGGCTCCTGGAATATTATGGGGAGTTAAACTATAAGCTGCGTTCAGCACTTTTATGTGAAACATGTGAAACACGTTTATATAGAGCATTTTAGCCCTCTTTACTGCCACTGAAGAGGAATTTTTTACCTCTTCTTAAAAAAAATACAAAAAGACCCATACCGCAAAGAATAAGAAGGTTTAATTGTACAACAAATGTTCGACAAAAATGCCTTTCGTGGCATTTTACATAAAGTGCTGAACACATCGTATACCTGAAACGTGAAACCTACACGATTTCTAATGCCGAGTCAGTGTAAATAACTATGTCCAAAACGGAGAAACTTAACACCCCCTAAAATGAGACGAAGATGTAAACTTTCAAAACGCCGATATACGTGTATACTTTTTTGTTATCCTTCTATCAGAATCCGTCCTTAGAGCCTTGTTAAAATTGTAGTTTGCTGTTCAGTGTAAATATTCGCAATTTTCACAAAAATTAGGTAACTTCACTTTATTGTGAATAAAATCGGAATTTATCGATCTATTTTCGTAGAATACGCCATAATTCAATTGAGGTATACGTAGCTTCATTATCCAGTAATAAAAATTATACATTTATTTTTGCAATTTTTTTTATGGATTCTTAAAAAAAATGATTATATAAAATTTTACAAAAAATTATACAATTTTTTATTATTTCGTTCTGAATAACTCCGAATCGTTTACTATGCGTATGATACACAGTGTTAAAATATTTTAAAGACGGCTAAAATTTAAATTATGTATTTAAATTAATTTTTAAAAAATTGGAAGTGGCTTCCTCATGTTATAGTAAAATCAGTGAAGAAGCCTCTTCAAAAATAAATTTTCTGAAAAAAGCAGGTAATTTCAAATTGTTGTGAATAAAATCAATATTTATCCATCGATTTTCATGAAATAAAGCTTATTTTATTTGAAGTATTTTTGCCTTTATTGTTAGTTATTAAAAATTTTAGTTTTATCGATTTATAAATTTTTAAAAATTTTGCACAATTTTGCGTTAAAAAAATATTTTTTATTAATGAGGTCTGAATAATTCCCAAACCGTTCATTAGGTACAAATATAATCTAAGAACGGTTGAAAGGCAATTTTATTTAAATTTTTTATTTGTTTTTTTGAAATAAAATTTGACAACCCTTCCCAAATTATGATGAAATCAAGCAGCATCTTCAAAAATCGCAAATTAAAAAAATAACGTTTCCATAGAATTTTAAATTTCGATTTTTTGTAGTTAGGGGAATCATAACACAAAAAAATATAGTGATCATCAAAGGTCAAGACAAAATTTTCATTTTGTTGCATAGTGTAAGAATTTTAAGAGTATACCTATTACTGTTCACAAGATATAGCCCAAAGATAAAATTACCTTTAGCATTTTTTTTCTTCTCCTGTAAAATAATGAAAATTTTAGTTACGGCGTTTGGATTTCAGGTAACGATATATAGTTGAAAGAAAATTGGTGTTGGACAGTAGGGTGTGGCAAAAAAAAATGTCCATCAAATCGCTTTGCTACGGCAATTAGAAACCTTTAAAATATCATTGATTTATGTGATTTAAAAATTCCGAAAATTCCTAAAACTTTGAATTGCATGCGCGAGTTAATGATATAAAGTTTTTACTTTCAAATAGTGTTTCGTTGTATCAAAAAATATTTACTCAAAAAATTTTTTTTAATCACGATACAATAACTTTAAGCTTTTACTCATGCAAACTCACACTTCCGCGATATGCACGCCCAATTGCAGTGTTGACAATTTAGAAATGAATAAAAGCGCCAAGTATGTAGTAAAAACGGGTAAAAAGGGTAAAAAAATTAAGAAAAAAGGGTAAAAAGCGTCAAGAGAAAAAATGAAAATTATAACAAAAATTTGAATATGTACTGTTTTGCTACACAAATGACAAAAAAAGGGTAAAAAGGGGTAAAATTTACGGTAAAAAATGGGTGGAATGCGCAGCCAAAAAAAAAACTAAGTCAAAATCGGCTCATCCGTCTGGGCTCTCATACACAGATACACGGGCACACACTACAAACTTGTAACACACCTCTTTTTTGATGGTGGTTAAAAACAACAATCCATTAAAAACAAAGTAAATATATATTATTTATACATACTTATGTGTATATCGTTTTATAGAAAAAGAATCTCATTTTCAAATATACCTGTTTCATAATCGTTATCAGCAGGCCGCAAAGCGGTTTTAATGAAATATGTGCTCACATCTTTTATAAGTTTGATTTGAACTCATTTTCATGCAAACACTTAAAGGCAATTTGGAATTGGAACAACAATCTTTTTCTTGTTTCATACCTTATTTAATATGCAATAATGTCTTAGATCAGTTTACAGAAAGTCAATTTCTTAAAATTCATTAAGCTAAATGTTCCTTCGACTTTAGCATTTGATTAAAAAATGCTTAAATTGAAAAAACAAACAGCACCAAAAGCGCCACAAAAAAATTGGAAAAAGCGTAAAAAAATACCCTTTTTTAAAAAAGGGTAATCGAAAAAATAAAAGGGTAACAAGACCAAAAAAGCGTCATAAAACACCCGAAAAGCATCAAAATGGCAACACTGCCCAATTGATTACAGACAAAAGTCTTCAACGATAATGCGACACTCACGCCAATCTCATGAACGTTACCCATCTCTAATGGAAATAAGAGAATGTTAAAAAAAAGTTTTTTTATGATTTTTAACATTCTACTGTTTAACAACTAAAGCTTTTTGTACAAAAACTCAACTAAAAGGTTCCGTGTCATACTGAAGGTTTATGTCTTCACTTCAACAAAAAAAGAAAATGTGTTGGAAAACGTAAAACTAATGCACTTTTTTTAATTAAATTTTTTTAATTTAAATATACCCAGTAACATTTTTAACCGATTTCGGTGCGCAGTCGATCAGAGAGTCTACACAAGATACCAAAGTCGGTACGAAAACGTACCGAAAATCATATGAGTGGTTGACAAGAAGTTGGAACTCTTTGCCTGATGAAATTCTAAGTACTTTGCCGAAATGTTCATGGGAAATCTATATGAACTCCAATGAATTTTCCAGTGAAATTCTAAACGAATTTCCGACAGATGCCTTGGCTGAGATGGTAAAGGCGTCCGGTTCATAAACATGAGAACCTAAGTTCAATACCGAAATATTACATTTTACTGAATTGTAAAATATAAATTTGGGAAAAACGACGTTTTAAAAATAAAATTATTTTTGATGTTTAAAATTTTTAATTTCGTTTTTAACAATTTTTGTGGTTAAAATTGCCAATTTTTTTTACTGTATTTAAGTCAAAGAAGGCACCACAAGTCTATGTATACTTTGTGCTATCCTTACTTAACAAGATGACTTAGCTGAAATGGTAAAGGCGTCCGGTTTATAAACATGAGAACTTAAGTTCAAGCCCAAAAAATTACAAACAAACAAAAAAAATTTTATAACACAAAATGGATTTTCGATTGGAATCGAAATCGGTTTATGGTATGGTATTATATCTTTTGGTTGCGCTTTATAAAACTAAGTAAAATTTTTATTCAATTTGCAAAAGATGGGACGGGGAAAAACAGATTCATGTTGGTGAAATATGTGTGTATGATAAATTCGGAAAATATTTTTTGGATTAACTTCTTTACTTATATAGAATAATAAGTTACGGTGTCAGTATTCGGTCAAACATTTTAACTTCTTTACTTATATAGAATAATAAGTTTCGGGGTCAGTATTCGGCAAAAAATGTTACCCGAAATTGAACATTCGGCCGGACTCTATTAATATTTATTCCTTCACAACGCGTTTTTTCATAATTTGCTTCTATGTTTCTGGCAAAACTACTTGATTTTACTCGATTAAAACAAAAATAATTTAAAACCTATAAGGAAAGGTTTTATTAGGCCTTTTCTGTATTCCATGCGAAATGGAAATGCTTGGAATTATAAAAGCTTTGTCGTTATTTAAAATTTATAGCAATGACAATTCCGCTTCATTATGCATAGGATACAGAACAGGCCTGTCTTCAATAGAAAACTGTTGCGTAACTTTAAAAACGTTCATAAAACTTTCATAAACTCCATATAAGCTGTGAATTAATTATTTACCTGGCCGGCCAACGTTTGACACAACATTAAAAATACTCTCAATGTGGTTGATGCAGTATAAGTACCATGGGCCCATAATCTGTGTGCTCCAGCTGTAGATCCCGTAATACCCAAAACTGTCAAGATAAAAGCTGAAATTTTCAAATAAAAATACGTACAATAATAATTACAAATCAAATATTCGTGCTATTTCGCTTACTAAAAATAATCGTCAGCCATGAGGCACGTGTGAAAATCAGAAATATGCCATAGAGTCCAAGCACATGTAAATGTATGTAAAATAATACCGCTGGCCAACAAGTGTCGCGTTTTAACTTTTTCTTTACATCCACAGTCGTTTCAGATTCGACTGTTTTCGAGCCGTCGAATTTTTGTTGCTGTTGGCTAGTGTCCATTGTTGCGTGTGTGTCGGTCGGTGTGTGTTGAAATATTTTCTATAAAAAAAATAAATGTGTCAACCTTTGAACTACATTGAATTAATTAATTTTGTTTGATTTGTTTTTGAATTTTGCTTGTTAAAAGCATTTGTAATACGGAAAAATAATAACTAAATGCAAAAGAAAGAAATTTTAATTTCCTGGGCTAAATTCAATTTTCGATTTGATGTACATAATTTAATTTTAAAGTCCACTGCTAGTAATTGTATTGATGTATGGGTATATATGCCGATGGAAATTTATTCTTTAACCTTTTTACAACCGTTTTTTTTTTCAAATAAATAATTGATATGTACATTGCTGTTGTTGTTATAATGGCTCTGCTATTGTCGTGAAGAAGAAATTTGCGCTTTATACAGCTGTCGCTGGGTTGTTACTATTTGGCAGCACTTCAGATTGCTCATCACTCAAAATACGTCCAAAACCATTAAACCAGATGTTGTATAGGCGATTAGTTTTTCTAGACGCCAGATACACACATTTCTCAGGAACTTTTATTTTCGTAATATGTACAATGTATATATCAATAATTACACTACGCAACAAAATGAAAATAACAAGGTTCTAACGATTGATTCTGTTAGAGGTCACCAAAAAAATATATACATGTATCGGCGTTGTGAAAGTTTATATCTGGGACTCATTTTAGGCAGAATTAAAGTGACTCAGTATATGAAATCTTGTAAGCCTTTCGTTTAAGTTATGTGTTGAACAGTTTTATGTAAAACATCTCGAGAAACGTTTTTTTCCTTCTATCTCTTTTATTTATTCTTTATGTGGGGCTTTAAGTCCATTCTTAAAAAAGGGGGCAAAAAGCTCCCCTTCATCGGTGATATTAGAGGCTAATATATTCTACAAAAATACTTCTTGTTGTTTTTTACATAACAGTACTGAAAACATCTTATATCTTAAACGTCAGCCATACAAAAATTCCTCTGCCGAGTACTAATTGTGAATTAGTACAAAGTTAACCCTTAAGCGCGCTTTCAAGTTAACTGCGGAGCTTGCGTGTCTTTGAAGACTAATAGTAGAATTTTATGGTTAATATTTTCGTAGAACATTCCAGACCGCCATATCATTGCTGAAGGGAAGTTTTTGCCCCTTTTTTTAAAGTGGTTAAAAAGACCCATACAAAAAAGATTTAGATAGTTAAAATGTTCCACAAAAATCTTTCCTGTGGTGTTTTACATAAAAGTGCTGAGCGCATCTTATACCATGAACGTAAGGCTTACAATATTTTCTATGCCGAATCACTATATATGTATATGTTCAAAAGGGGCGGGGAGAGCTTTAGCCCTCCTTAAAATGAATCTCAGATGTACAGGCTCAAAAGTCGATATATGTATAATTTTTTTAAGGCCCTCTGCCAGAATCAATCGTCAGAACCATATTTTTTGTGCGTTGGGTGTAGCTTGGACACAGCTCTTGGTGTTTTTTTAATGGGGTGTCAAATTGTAGATACCACTGATATCTTAAATCCTTCCCCCTACTGACCAATTTTGTTCAAGCTAAAAGAAAGCCCTTTTAAGACTATGTAATTCCAGCTCTTATTAGCTTTTTCCCCTTTTTATTTTTTACGAATTGCGTCGCCATTTTAAGTACGATCCCAAGATATTGCATGTCGTTGTTAATGGGATGGCTGTGGCTTTTTTCATCTCAACTCGTTTTTTAAAGCACTCTCAAATTCCTGATATTACTTCTGGTATCTCGGATCTTTCCACCTAATATGCAAGCTTTCTAAGCGATAAAAAGCTGCTCTTAACATTTTCTAACTTAAGCTTAACATTTATCATTAAATATACAATAGAATGAAATGTAATTTTAAAGATTTAAAAAGAAAACATCAAAACCTTTCAAACGACAAATCCAACAATTATATCAAATGACGTGCTACAATGTTATTTAGGCTGAGGCCACACGCGCCTTTTTAAAACGCGGCGTTTCTGCTTTTTATATTAAATTTGAAAGTTCTCAATTTTCTAAAACTTAAAATTTAATATAAAAAGCAGAAACGCCGCGTTTTAAAAACGCCCGTGTGTCCTCAGCCTTAATCTTAAATATTAACCCTCCAAAGCTTGTTATGGTATAAAATTTTGCGTTATTCAAGTTGGAATAACTTTATCGCGCAACGTCTGATTTTTATGAAAGCTGCTTCATTTGAAAGGCTTAGAGTTCTTCTTTCTTTTTGGATTTTACCAAAAAATGAACTTAGATTGTCTTGAGCCATGTAAAGTTTTTATATGAAAAAAGTCCCATCTTACGATTTATAGCAAAAGAAAATTGTTTCTGCTATTTTGAAAACAAAAATTAAACTTTAACGGCAAGGCTAGTTTGTTGGCCTGCATGCAATCTCTAGTTTAAATGTTTAACCATAGTATTTTTCGATAACAAAAAGAAACTTAATAAGCACTGAATTTGATTTAAATCTAATTTTTGCCAAAAATACAATGTTTTAAAAATTCGTAACAAAAATGAAAGAATCATTTTTTAATAAATTTACACTTTTCGTATTCAAATATACATAGAACTTTAAACTAGAATCGTGATATCAGAAAATTTAAACATGTGTCTGTGCTGGGAAACAAAATGGCTAGTAAGTGCGCAATCAGATGCACATATTTAGATGTAGTAGAATCTACTAAATAGATTCCACAAAGGGGTATTCAAACTGAGCAGAGAGTGGGCGCTGAAGCTGATGGTACCCCGGTATCCCTTTGACTCTAGCTAAGAAGAAATAGGCCAAAGCAAATCTTGAACTCCTAACTGGTTTCATTACGGGCAACGTACTTAGTGCAACAGACGACGAAAGATTCAGTGATAAGATGTGAATCGCTTAAAAGGGATCCATCATAGAAATACTTGACTAAATTTGAAGATTTGGTTTTTCTAATGAAAAGCTTATTGCGTTTTATTAATAAACAAATAAAAACTATTTATTCGTTTTAATTTAGATTATAACCACTATTATTATATTGCGAACATAATAATTCAAAAAATGTTTTACATATTTCATTAAACTTTCATTTTGAGTACCTTTTATAAAACAAGGATCTTTATTAAAAGAACAAATAAAAAACACTTCTGCTGTTGGCTTACAAATACTGCAGACTACCCCACCAGCACACTTTAAAGTTTAGTAACGAACTGAAATTTCAATTTTAAAATTTCATTACAATACGAAGGCAAGAAAAAAATCAAATTAATTGTATTCGAAAAAATTAAAACAAAAAGGTTTCATTTGTATTTTAAAGTATTTAATTAACTTTGACTCTTGCATATAATTTAATAAGTTCCACCTGCTTAAAGGTACAAAAAATAAATTTATTTATAATGGATAGAAATTCACGTAGAATAAGTACAATTTATTTGATTCTTTCTCTTTTTTTAATGTTGTATTAAAAAATTAGGAATATTAATTTCTTTCTTACTTTCTTTCTTTCGTGCTCTATTTTTATTAATTACACGTTTATATAAAATCTACGAAACTTAACAAGATATCAAAATTATATAAATAATAACTTATTTATTTAAAACAAAATACGTTAAACATAAAAGTAAAGCATAAATTAAGATTTCATTTTATTTAGTTCTTGTAAATCTTCTTGTGGCAAGTCCTTATCGCCATAACCCCATACTTGATCTTTATGGGCGAATTCATCGCTTAAAAATCGTGTTCCATCACCGCATTTTAAGGCACGTCTTTTTATCATATCTTTGGAGACAAATTTTCCTGGAAAGATAAAAAAAGTGATAAATGGGCTAAGATTTTTTCATCAAAATTTAATTATTTAGAAAAGTATTGAGGATTAATAACACAATTTCCTTCACACAAGCTCCTTCCCTGCCTCTCATATTCGTAATGGTTTTTTTTAACTGCTTAAAATATAAACTCTTAGTTTTTTCTTCATATAAAAATAAGCCAAGTAAAACTAATACAAATCGTCAGTTTATTATTAGTTAGGCGCATATGTCATAAACTCATAATGGAGAAAAACGACAAAGAAGGTTTACATAAAGTATTCTGAGAATATACATGACAGATTTGTGGTAATTTTTGCCATTTAAGCAGCTATATGTTTAGAGCAAACATGTAAATTTTTATACACTTTCATAAATATAAATAAAAGCTATTAAGCTGCATATCAAACTTTTTTTCAAATGATCGTCTTTTTTGCTGCATATCCATACAAACAGATGGGAATTGTTAAGGAAAGACACCTAGAATACAAAAGCTTTTAAATATTAAAGACAAATAAAGATTTATTTGTTGAGAGTTAAGCAATGTATATATGCATTTTATTGGTACTTTACCAAATCATCAGTAGATTTCAATCATACTTTTGAAAAGTTTCAAAAACCATTTGTGAATTTACAAATAATTGTTTCTGTAGTAAGCTTAGAAATTTATACAAAACCCAACAAACAATTTAAATTAGATTCATATCGAATATAAGCTGTTGGTTGGGTTTTGTATAAGTTTCTAAGTCTACTATGCGTATTCTATTCTGTTGTGATTTTCAAAAACAATTATTTGTAAATTCTCAAATGGTTTTTGAAAGTCTGTGCATAAGATTAGAGGTTTGAAACTTTTCAAAAGTATGAATGAAGTCTACTGATGATTTTGTAAAGCACCAATGAAATGCATATAGACATTGCTTAACCCTCAACAAATAAATCTTAAATTTAAAAACTTAAATAAATGTTTTTTTTTAATAAAATTGGAAGAATATCTCAAATAATAAATTTAATATGTAAAAGAAAAAAAATCATGTTGTAATAGGCCTATATAACTTGAAAATATTGTGTAATTTTTTTGGACACGCTTCCTTTGTTCTGCAGTTACAGGCTTCAAAATATTTATTTTTAGTGGGTCATAACTTGTATAACATACCCTTGGTACTATAAGAAAAGTTTTTATTGGTGTGTAAATTTTTTAAATGCATTAACACATTGCGAACCAAATGAAGTTTTTATAACTTTTGACTTGACTTTTTGCGTAAAAATACTGTTTTCTCACAAACTGATCGATATAACGCACAGTAGTTCCAATTGGAAAAAGGGTAATAAATCTGTATCTTTGAAACTTGCGATCCGATTACAAATCGATGTATGCAAAAATCATAGAAGAGGACCTCAAATTTAAGACTGTTGAAATTTTAACCACCTGTTTGAAACACACGTCGAGCTACAGGGTATCAAAGTTGACTACCTCGGGCATGAAAAACCTTATCTCAATTTATTTAGTCGTGAATAGGAAACAACCAACTTAAAAAATTCGAAATGAGACTGAATGAAAAATGGCTAAATTGAAAAAAAAATTGCCGTTTCTCTCAAAAAAAAATTTTAAAACTAAATTTTTTTTGTTTTCAATATTTCAAAAGGATAGACTTAAAAACGAATACAGTTGAAATTTTAAGTCGATTAAAGCGTGCACGCTACATCCAGAATTGGACGAGAAAAAAAGCGTATCGAGTTTTTAAATTTTCTCTATAAATTATATTACATATATTTAATATAATTAATCTGGCTTTTAATTGTTAAACACCCGACCAAAAGTGCTGCCAAAAGAGCAGATTTTCTAAAAAATAGTCAAGTTTTCAGAAGCATTTTACTTACCTGCATGAAAACTGTACTAAAATTCATTTGTTAAATTTTATTTCTTTGGTATTTATTAGAAAAAAATCCTCTTATGTTAAAATTTTTTGCGATATATTAAACGGGCATTTTGTATGAATTTTTAATAAAAAAAAGAAATATGAAAAGAAAATACGAATAATCAACATTTTTAGGGCAATAGGTTACGTATGAGTAATATAATGCTACTAATATATTACTCATAGGAGCGATACTACAATTATTGAATATCCGCATTTTGTCCACATACATACATATAAGTATGTATCCCGGTTGGCCAACTCGTTGTAGAGAACATTTTCATCAACGACTACTTAACGAAATTTCGACATTTGTCATGCACGATATTTGCCGATTACAGTTTCTCTTAAGACAATCTAACAGAAACCGTACTCAAAGAATGGGTAAAAGAAAAACTAGTCAACTATTGGTAGATATTGTCCGCAAGCTAGTCTTGCAACGTTCAGTTTAAAATTTTGTATAATTTCATTACAACAAAAAACACTACTCTTCGTATACCAGCAAATGAACTTCTTGTGGACTTTGTCGCTTAGTCTGTCACCAGTTTGAAATATTTTGATACATTCCTGCTTGCTGAAATTTACCGAAATTGAGCTGATGAAAAGTTCTGTTACAATGTCTATTAAAACTTCTTGTATTAAATACTCTCTGAGCGACAAATTCCTCAAATTGTTATTGTAGAACACGTGTAAAAAAGAAACAAACGAAAAAATTTAATGAGGACATTTCTGAGGATGTTGTCATTTACATGGTCATTAATGAAAATATGGTTGACAGTGTCGTTCTTGTTGTCATGTATGAACTTAGCGGCCATTGGTTCGTAAATGTCCTTACTGATCTGTTTGAGCTGTCAGCAACAAGTCATCGACGCTTTAACATTTTCATAAAAAAACACGTTTTTTTCAATGAAATTGTTGAGATATTTTTGTCTATATTTACAAATTTGTTTGTAGATCCGTTCCTAGACAAAATATTTACTATTTCATTGAATTCCTTTACAAAAAATGAAATTTAGTTTTTTCTGTGTAGGTGTAAATATGAAGTGGGTAGTTTTGCAAAATTTGTTTATAGCTACGATATAATTAACTCCATTTTTTCAGCAAAAAACAGGGAAAAGTCTACTTTTTTCAAAATTTTAGCTTAAACTGTGAATAACTTTTGACTAAGTTTTGCTTTTTAACAAGATTTGACTTCCCAATTAGCAAAACAGTGGACCAAGGTGGTTAGAAAATTTAATACTTTAATTTTTTAGTCGAATATCTCCTAAACTGTAAACGGAAACCCATAAATGTAGTGGGCTGTTTCTACCTGTTGGATAGGAAAATCTACATGCAAAAACTCTTTTGTATCATATCAAAAACATCAGCTTGAAACTTTCTATAAAAATGCAACCAACGAAATTCTTTCACTCATCATTGGATTTGTGAAATTTGTTATTGGATTAATGAAAAAATCTAATGAAATTGTTTCATTGATTTTATGAAGCAAAACTCTTTTAGTATAATTCAAATACTTACGTCCTTTAGCCAATCCCAATCTCGCACACAAATCAATAAATCCAGTAGTAACATTCAATTTATATGTACCGAATTCACCAGTTTTATAATCCCACGGAAATACATGATGATAGTTGTGCCATCCTTCACCCAAAGCCAAAAAGGATACAATAGGACTTTCAACAGGACTGATGTTTCTAAAAATTAAAAAGAAAAATTAGATTCAAAATCTTTAAAAAATATTTTTAAATTTAAAAATCACTTACTTGTCATATGGCTTTCTACCCCACATATGAGCCACACTATTCACAAAGAAGGCCACATTCAAAGTGCAAGTAAATCTCATATTGAAATTAATCCAAAAAGAGCTCCACAAACATTCATTCCAATAGTACCAGGGCACCAAAACAGGCAAACCAATCGAACAGATGGAAAATAACGGTATATACCATTTACGTTGGAACATCACAACGCCATCATTTTCTAAATCGGACATATCAATAACTTTGCGCTTCTCCTCAACCTTAGGATGAGCCGTTAGAAACAGCCAACCAACATGAGCAAAGAAAAAGCCTCGTTTAGCATTATGAGGATCAGCTTCTGTCTCCGAGAATTTGTGATGAATTCTATGATCTAAGGCCCAAGTGTAGGCATCACGCTAAAGAAATTTAAAGAAACTTTTTCACGTTTTGTTGGGAAATTGAAAAAGAAAAATGTGTCAGACTCACCTGACCCGCTATGGTGAATAAAAATATTAATAAAATACGTAGAGGTAAAGAAGCGTTATATGATTTGTGTGACCATAGACGATGTACTCCGGCTGTGATGCCAATGCCCGAACCCCATATGGTAAAAACAACTTGAAATAAAAAGAAATTTTATTAACTCTGTTCTAATTTTTTTATATTATATAAATGAAGATATATATTTTTATATTGCAAGACTACATATCATGAGTATCGAAGTGCGGTGAAAAGCTAGGTTCGGTTAATATTCGGCGCACAGGGATTTTAAAGTTTATTTTTGTGGAAATAATTCGGTAACTTGTGAACCGTTAGAGATATCGTTATAAAATTTCACACAGACATAGCTGAGCTGTTTCTAAGTTCACGGTTTCGTACCGTTAAGAGGAACTCGTGGGAAAAACCCTCAAATTTGGCTGCTTCAGACGGTTAGCTTTTTAAAAAAATCGCCAAAAGTTAATTTATATTCCAAATGTTAAAATTAAGAATGTCTACAAAAGCCATGTTTTCATGTGGAATATCGGTTTTAGTTTCAGAGGTAACTGTGTTCGAAGCTATTTTATTTTTGTTTTTGGGCAACTTAATTAAGTTTTTCTTAATGTGGTGGACTAGATGGCAGGTAATCAGGTCAATGGAAATAATTTCAGTTGGCTGTATATCATTTTCGAAAGCGAAATAAAGTAAATTGACTTTATTGCATTTTCTAACACTTAATTTGTATAGTATCGCGTAACTTCCCAATGAAGTCAATATTGGTATCAATTAAAAGCGATATTTCATTAGTTTATTTTTTCATTATAATTAAAAATTTGAAGAAATTTTATTTTTGTTACAAAGGTTGGTCTACATAGCCGGGATTCGGCCGGGGTTAAAAACTTTTTCTTCTCAGTGTGTCGAAAAGCGACTTCGTTGAGCTAAGATTTTCTGCCTAGTCAGGCTTCACTAGTGCGAAATATTTATTCGACAAACGCGGAGAAGAAAACCCATAAGATGATATTTGCTTAACCAAAAGGAGAAAACCGTTAAACCTTGCCAAAGGCCGGCTATGCAAGAATCTTTACGCAGCGAAACCGCTATTCGATATACGGAGAGGAAAAAATTCTTAAGCCCGGCCGAAGGCCGGCTATGTAAACAACTTTAGTCAGCGAAGCGGGATTTCAATATACCGACAGGAAAAAATCGTAAAGCCCTGCCGAAGGCCGGTTACGCACCAACCTTTACTCAGCGAAGCCCCTTTACGATATACTGAGAGGAAAAAATTTTAAGCCCGACATACTTTAATAGGGAAATAAAGTCAATTACTTTATTTCCAAATTTTTTTAGACTTCATTTCCCTTTTAAAAACGCAATAAAGTCAATTGACTTTATTTCCAACCGATTGACCTTATTTCCATTGACCTATTGCCTGTCACCGGTGGACTAACCTAATATAAACTAACCCGATAATTTTTCAGAAATAACAGCAATATTTATGATAAAATTTTTAATAAAAGGAAGAAAATTTCATGCTGATATAATTTGTTGTTAAAAAGTTACACGTATTTGAACATGAAACATGTAAAAATGCTAGATTTTTGAGGTTTTTTCCCAAAAAGGTGCAATCTAAAACACTATTGTTGAAAACTAGGTCGATAATAGTACGCAACACTTTACTCATTATTATCGACCTAAAATTAGACAAGCACTCTTTTTGTTGATTTTTGAACAAAATATGTTTACTTAAACAAATAAAAAATTAGCGGTGAAGCGGTTGGCTGCCTGCAGCATCGAACGGCGACCTCTTGGCTGATAGTCTGGCGTATCTACATATCAGCCATATTATACTTTTTCTGCCATTTTATCCACTTGTACTAAATATGTATGTTTAATTTGTGAAGTCAAATTAGACAAATTATGATTTTTTGGTGCAAATACCTACAAAATAGATGCAATTTTAGACAACGAGAAATTTTCAACACAAATTTAGACAATATATTATCCTAAACTTTAAGTAATGTTTTAGTGTGTGATATTGTTTTTTCGCTCATATAAAATAAATTTCCTCTGGAACATACAAAAGCTTTGTCAGTTTTTAAAAAAAAACCTATAAAAAATGTGTACAGAAAAAAATCGGATCAAAGGAGGTAATGGTTCTTCTCCAGCCCTATCCAAAATTTATAGTTTCCTTGAAAATTCCTCAGAGTTCAAAGCAACGATCGCCCACAAAACTACAAATATTATAAGGCATTAGGTGTTGCCTAAATATACCGAATGTTATTTAAATATCACACGGTAAATAACGACAGGCCGACCCCATTTTTGTAAAAAAACTCAGTTTTGGGACATATTTTCCCCGTTTAAGGAAATCCGGTATTTAAACAGCAAAAGTGGTAAGTCTTATTTCTCTATCTATTAGCACACTATTTCGTCTATACAAGTTCAAAATTTTATTACAATATCTCTATCCGTTCAAATTTTATGTGAATTCGAATATTACACTTTTTTCCAAAAATATTATTAAATCATTAAATTTTATGATTTAATGGGGTAAATAACACAAGATATATAAGGCACTAAACTGGAGTAAATTTATGTTGTTTCCTATGTTATTTTTGGCGCTTAATTCGAATCTGCACTCGGTTGGCTCAAAGTGATTCTAGTTTTCGAGATATACTGTTATGTCAAAAAAGAAGCAGTTGTACGACATTTTTAATCTGCTGAGTAGAGTTTCAGAGATATCGTGGAACTTGTGCCAAAAAAAAATTTTTTATAAAAATTTCAAGACTCAAGAGTTTAATTTTCTTAAAAAGTATGATCTCTTCTATGATTTTTTCATACATCGTTTTGTAACCGAATCGCAAGTTTCAAAGATACAGATATATTACCAATTTATGTGGCAATAGCAACCGCTGTGCGGTATGGCGACAATTGAAAACAATGTCTTCGATGTTATGCTATAATGCTAAAAAGGTTTTCCTGTATTCCTTTCTTAATAGAAATAATTTAAATTAATAATTTGAATTAATGAGCTCAACCTTGATTTAGTAATTGTAATTTTATTCATATTTGGTGGAGAACATTTTCTGAGTTTTGTTTCCGTTGCACTGTGCTTGAAATTTCAAATTTAATTTAATTTATTTAAAATTACTCGTGCGTAAGAAATAAAAACATGCATTTTATTTATTTAAAAAACTCATTAATGCTATCGAATATTTAAATACTCGTATCAAGAAAAAAATCTCACACTATACAAAACGAAGAAATTGTCAATTGTTGGGGTTGAAGTTCATATTCTTATATTTTACGTACGATACTAAAAGCACTAGTGATTACATACATCCATACACACTTTGCATCAGGGATGGCAAAGTTGGTACAATTGTACCATTTTTGGTACAATTTGGATTTTAACAGTACAATGGTACGCCAATGTCTTATTTAGTACAATTAATAATTTTTCTATTTTTTTAGAAAACCTACTTATTGCATTTCTTTTATTGTGATAATATATTTTATAATTTTTATCTGAATTAAATTTAAATTTTGCGATTGAAAACAAAGTTTGGCTTAAAAGTGGTCAAATAAGGTTAGCTCACAAAACGTCTCTATGATTACATATTAGAGTCCGGAAAAAATAAAATTTTATAAATTTATTTGGATTGTAGTAAAGGTAAATTTTTCCGAATTTTAATGAAACTATCAGGTATGTCACAGAAATAAAACTGGTGCGAAAGTGAGAACAAAAATATGTTTAGCTTCTCTAGAAAACGAAAAAATTAAAAAATTTGTGTTTTCATTTCTACACAGAAAAAATTATCACCAAAAATATTTCAAACAAAAGTTTGTCTAGAAATAAATTTAATTTTTAGTAAATGTTCTGTCCATAATCTATGAATTGTTTGTTTGACTTTTATTTAGAACGCAAACAACAATAAAAACTGTGTCGCAAAAAAACCACCCCGATGACGACACACACACAAATAACAACAACAACAATCATAGCAAGAGGAATGCAATTGTACCACTTTGTTTACACAAATTTTTTGAGTGAATCGATTAGTTAATGTCGTTGCGTTAATTCTCATTCATTTTTTTAGACTATTTTTTAGACTATTAGACATTCAGACTTGAACACATTTAACAAAGTGAAATTTCATATATGTTTAATGCATGATGATGATGACAAATACAACATTTTTTTTTGTTTGATTAAGTAAATTATTTTGCTTTGTAATTGTTAGCATTTTTTTACTAATTGTTTATTAAATTCAGACAGAAATATTGTTTTATATTTTTCATAAAATCCAGTAAATTATTTTCTTTGATTTAGTAAATTGTTTTGTCTACAATTTATAAATATTTTTAGACAAATTATTTTATAGATTTAAACAATTTGTTCACTGAAAAAAAACAAGTATATATATTTACAAATTCGTTTGTAGGTCCGTTCATATTTACTATTTCATTGAATTCCTTTACAGAAAATGATATTTAGTTTTTTCTGTGTACTCAACAATAAAAAGTGAAAATAATCAGGTCTGTCACAGAACTTGTACAAAAGTGAAAATATTCATATTTTCAAATTCGTAACGTTTTGGTTTTTGTTCTTCAGCTTTCACATTTTTTCATAACAAAGTTCAAAAACACAAAACAATTACATACCTTAAGGCACCACTATGAACATATAAAAAGCTAAACATGTTTTCGTTTTCACTTTCGTACCAGTTTTGTTTCTGTGAGACACGTGAATATATTGAAAATATAAAAAACGAAAGTAGCATTAAAAAATCGTTCCATAAGTTTTTTATGTTCATAGGGGCGCCTTAAGGTTTGTAATTTTATTGTGTTAGAACTTTGTTATGAAAAAATGTGAAAGCTGAAGAAGCAAAACCAAAACGTTATGAGTTCGAAAGTGTGAATATTTTCACTTTCGTACAAGTTCTGTGACAGACCTATATATATGTATGTCATTCTACCTTCCAATAGCTAGTTTGGGAGCTATTTTAGATTAGAAATTGCAATAGCTAAATCCGACTTAAGCACAGTTTCCCTTTTTCCACAGATATATGTAAAGAAAAGTGATATATTTTCTGTACTTAAAAAATATTTCTGATTTCAAAAATCTGTTTTGGTACAATTATGCCCAAAAAAGTACAATTTTAGAGAACAATTGGTACAATTTTAAAATCTCATTTGCCATCCCTGCTTTGCATACTACTTGTTCATTATCAGGGTTCGGCCTTTCATGCAACTAAAAATTTATTCAAGCGCTTAAGAAATGCACCTAAAAATGATAAATATGCGCAAAAATATGCATTTACCTACGAACAAAATACTGAAACTAAAATAATATCAAAATATTATTTATTTTTAATTTTTTATTATTATTAAAGAAAAAACCTAAAACAAACATAATTTGGTCTATTATTGAATGCAACCGAACTTTAGTTGCGTTGCCAGTCGGCAAATGAAAAATAATGTTTTCTAGAAAGGCACTAAGTAGCAACTGAAATTGACAGCTCTCAGTTGCCAGTTACCATCGGTAGTATCATTTTCAGCAACTGGCAACCCAGTTCCCATCCATAATCGGCCTATTAAAATTTTTTTTCAAAAATTAAGAAATATGCATTAAAAACTTTTTATTACTCCAAAAATATTCATTTATTGTCAAAATATGCAAAAATATGCACTTACCACCAAAATATGCAAAAATATGCAACTACAAATCGATGCCAAACTACTCAAAGTTTGATGATTCGCATAGATATTTCCTCTTTATCTACATATCACCACAAAATTAATGCATTTGCATGAAAGTCCGAGCCCTGTTCATTATCTTTCTTTTTCTTTCTATTTTTTTGTGGCTGTTTTTTTACAAATTAAATGAAAATATATTTACAATTTTGTAGGTCTTAGATCATTCACAATACTTTATTACAACATTAAGATATTGTTGTTGCTGCTGTTGCTGTTCCGTCATTAAATGATGTACGACAACAAAATTCGTCAAAGGTGGGCAGTCAAGTCAAACCGGTATGTTTTGTAAGGTTTTAAAGTTTAATTTTATTTTTAGGTTAAATAAATGTTTAAGTTTAAGTTCAAACTTTTGAGATTACGTTTGTTTGAAATATGAAACTTCTAAATAAGTCAGTTTTTTTTGAGAAGTGACAATTTTTATATGTAATTTGAAAATGTTTTCGTTTGATTTTACTTCACTTGTGTATGAAATATTCATAAAAGAGAACTTCGAAAACTAATTAATGTTACTGTTTGTCTCCCAAAAGCTATTTGAAATGACGTAAGAAAGGTATATACACATACATATGTGGCCAAAAAAATAGGTATGTATGGCATAATATATGAAATTTAAAGACTCATATGTAAATACATATTTATTTATTTAATTATTAAATCTTACAAATTTTCTAATTAAATCTACACAGAAAAAATTGTTTCTCAAGCAATTTTCAATTAACACACTTAATCGTGATTTACTGCTGTTGAGTTTAAACTACATTTAAATTTTAGTTTAGTTTAATAAAACTACTGTTTAAAAGTTCACTTATTGATTTATTAGCCATAAGGATAACTGTTTAAGCAATTTCCCCCACCTTATCACGAACCCTCCTTGCCAGTTTACAGCAGTAAAATAAGTAATGTTCTGCATGGTCCATTCATTTTTACAACTGCGATACTAATATCAATACGATGCCCAGTAAAAAAAATTTAAAATTTTCAGTACCTATTTTTCTGGTCATATCTATATTAACTGTACGTAATGTTAATATCTCTTGTCAAGTTAAAAATCAAATTAATCTTAGTTTTCGAATATGAATAAATAATATTAATATACAAATTTGAATGATTTAGTATTTGTTGAAATGTTTGTTATTCTTTATAACACACAAATAATTTTTATCTCGTTTTTTTAGTTTTTTGGTGCCGAAAATTCAATTTTTTTTATTTTATGTACGAATTCAATATTTCTTTGTTATTATATTATATTTAGGAATTAGTTAGTATAACTATAAAAAAATATTATTGTGGTTTCTATTCATATTTTGGAAATGATTTTTGTGCATAGTACGTACATACATATGTGTATACCCAGCGAACATTTTTTGCTGAATTCGGTCTGCAAGTCTTCAGCAGATACTGGATTCGGTCAGAAAACGTACCGAAAGTCATATGGATGATTTGTCTGAGGAAGTTCTGGAAGCTTTACGAAGTTTCTGAGAGGGCTCTAGAAGAATTCTGAAGGAGTTTTCAAGCGAAATTTTAAACCAATTTTCGACAAGACATCAGAATTTTTTTTATTTTTTTCTTAAATTTTTTACGACCTGTAATATTAAATTTTAATGTTTAAATCCTTATTACGAAACCTAAAATCACAGAATGTGCAGAAGTGACCAATAAACGTTGTAGGCCATAGGCCGGAAAATGAGCAGACTATTCTGTTAAAAACCTTAGAGGAAATTGAATTGGCTTCAAATAATCTTCAGACTAGTCTAATATTAATCAGATAATATTACAGAAAATGAGGAGAAACATCGTACAATAAAACTGACATTTAATATTTTCTAACCTCCGACTTGAAACTTTTAGCAGTTATTTCTGCAAATTGTCAGATTTTAGTTTTCGTAATAGTTCTCATCTATCGGTATGTACTTAATTAGCAAAGATTTTTGCCGATTTCGATCCGAAATCGGTCAGAAAATCTGCATTAGATGACGATGTCGTATCCGAAGTCGGTCGGAAAACGTACCGAAAATCATATGAGTTATTGACAAGAAACCGGACCCCTTTTTCTTAGGAAATTTTAAAACTATCCGAAATTTCTGACGAATTTTCTAAGAAAATTCTATAGGAATTTTCGACATGTCTGAATAATGTCAGAAAAATGTCTAACGAAACATCGAAAAATTCTCCGATTTATCTGATACTTTTTGCATCCTTTCGTATTATTGTCGGAGAAAAGTCGGAGCTAATATTAGAAATTTATCAGAAATGTCGTAGAAAATTCTGCATGCATTGTTCTGCAGCTTATGGCAGCTCATTTACCAATATTTTATAAGTTTAAAATCTCATATATTTATGAACAAACTCTTAAAAGATACATGAGAATTATTACGAAAACTATAATCAGACAATGTGCAGAAATGACTGCCAGAAATCGTAAGACGTAGATAAGAAAATGTGCAGACTATTTTGCTTAGTGTCTTAAAGGAAATTAAATTCCCTTCGGATAGTGTGCAGACTAGTCTGATATTAATCGAATAATATTTCAGAAAATGTGCAGAAGCGTCGTACCAGAAAACTGCCGACTACTCTACCCAATATCTGAGGAAGTTTTCGCCAAATCGATTGATTGTCTGGTACACTCAAAATAAAATAGTAGCTAAATGTAACCAATTTAAATAGTTAACCTACTTTTAATGTAAATTGTTATTGCAATTTTTATGAAATAACAATTTTCATTGGTTAAATAACTTTTTAAAGTTGTAAGTCCTTTCATGTCTTGTTACTTTGTGCTATCGTTATTTAAAAAATAAAAGAAAAGCTGAAATGGTAATGGCGTCCGATTCATAGACATGGACACCTAAGTTCAAGATCGAAATATTACATTTTATTGAATTGTAGAATATAAATTTGGGGACGTTTGAAAATAAAAATTATTTTTGATGGTTAATATTACTAATTTAATTTTTAACAATTTTTTGGACTAAAATTACCAATTTTATGGTTAAAATTGCCAATTTAAAATAATAACAACGAAAATAGTTATTTTACAAAAATTACTGTAAATAAGTTAAGCAAGTCACCACATATCTATGTATACTTTGTGCTATCGTTGTTTAACAAGATGACTTAGCTGAGATGGTAAGGCGACCGGATTATAAACATTAGTAAACTTGTGAGAACCTAAGCTGAATACCGAACCAGCGACCTTCCGATTAGTAGTTTTACACACTATCAACTAAACTACAATTCCATTGGTTGACTTTTACTTTATTTTATGGGTTCTCGCAATTCTAACCTATGAAATTGGTTAGATTTACCAATATTTTATTTTGGAGGTATAGTCTTGGATTTTTTCTGGCATTGGACATTTCGGAAAAAAATGTTTCCTGGGTATGTACTTAAATATGTTTATATGCATACGCGGTAGTGTGTGAGTGATAATTAAAATTGTCTACAATTTCTTTAGCTTAAGAGTTGGCAACATTCTCCCATGATCAATGTTCAATTCAAACATTAATAAATACAATAAATACAACAAAACGAATAGAATAATGAAACTATAAAAATTTAATATTTATTAATGGATTTTAATTTAATGGGTTCCAATTAAGAAAGTCTTGCTATTGTAAATATAAACATATCACATGCATACAATGCACAATGGCATTGATCGCTGAATAGAAGGAAATAAATTGCTAATCAGATTTGTCTGAAACTTGTGACCAGCGTGACCATTGTGAGACTAAAGTGACAATTTACCGTGTTGTAAAATTTCTTTTAGAAACTCAATAGAAATGATGAAATTGTTTTCTTTTGGGGGAGGGGTAAATATTCCTTTTTATGTATGTAAACCTATCATATCTTTTGAATGCTTGAACCGATCCGATCAATACTGGTGGCATTGGTGACCTTCACTAAAGTCATCGTGAATCGTTGATTTTTAAAATATGGAAAAAACTTTTTTAATAATTTGTTTTCAATAATCGTCGGATCAAATCTAATTACCCAGCAAAAATTTTGATAGCAAAGTAATGAGTTAAAATGTTAATAAGCATATCCTTCACTTCTGCTACTTTGGCATTTTAACCAATTACTTTAACATCGCGGTGTCATTGGAGGCAAATACTTACCACATTAGGTTACAAATAACTAATTAAAAATGTCAATATTTAGAACACATTGAATACACAAAACACAATAAAAGTTAAATGTATCCGTTAAGCATTGAACTCATGCCATTTTTAGTTATTTTGTTATTTGATGTCAAGTGTTTTTCTTACTATGCTGATACACAACTATTTTTTTTGCTTAAAACTTGTTTTCACAAACATGAACATAATTAAAAAAATCCATTTTGCTTCCCCAGGGGTTGAACTGCTTAAGAGAATAAATAGCTTGTTTGTTTACTAGTAGCTAATTGAATCAACTACTGTAAAGTAATTCAGACGGTATATAGTTTGTGGTTGAAAAGTATGTTGCTTGGTAATGACAACACATTAACAAGTTTTTGCTCGGCAGCTCTTCGCTTAAAAACATTGTCGATTGCCACATTTTTCATTATAATCGATTAATCCGTTCGCAAAATATATCTTTTAACTTGAAATTAACGATCATTTCCAGGGATGGCTTGCAAGGTCAGCCGTTTTTTTTTAATTATATTTTTATATTCAATAATAAAATTTCCCTTTACTCACCCCATAAAAATGTATAAAACTTCGCGGAAAATAGCAAATAGAATCCATAAAGGGCACCCAAATGCAAAAACAGTTGTGCTATCAAATCCAACCATCGTATTTTTGGAATATATTCCTTTTCAGCCTCTTCTACGGATCGCTGTTGCTGTAGCGTCTCTTTGGCTTGTTCGATTTCTTTGTAGACAGCATTCTCTTCCTTATAACCTAAATTATCGACTAAATCTTTGGCTGTTGTAGCGTTTTGAGGCTCAAATGTTGCTGCTTGTGTTGCTGTTGCTGTCTTACGTTGTTTAATACTGTTGCCATTACAATCTAATTTTGTTTGTTGCTGTTTTATATTTGTACCACATGCGGCTACAACCCCGTTGGATGTGGCAGTGTTACATGGGCTAGACGAACACGCTGTTGAAGCTTTGTTACCATCTGATGTTGTTGTTGTGGGTGTTGAAAGGCACATTGTGGGTGTGTGTATGTTTGGGTATGTGTGTGAGGAGACGAGAAGGAATTCGCAGGAAGTAATAAAATTACATTAACTGGAAATGAAAAAGAATGTTGAAAATTCGTTATAAAGAAGGTAATGGAAAAATTCTATCGGCCTTATTTATAAAAAATATTTTATGTTGATTAAGCTCTTATTTGATAACTTTTTATACAATAGTTGTCAAATAAATATTTAATAAACATGATATATTTTTTTAGAAATAAGGTATATAGTATGTATTTAACTACATAATGATTAATAAATATCACAAAAGGAATTGCTCATTTAAGGGATTTATTCTTTCAAAATACTGGTTCATATTTTTGACATACATATGTATCTATATTGGCCAATATTTTGACTTGTTAAAATAACAAAATTCTAAACAGCTTTTTGGTATATAGTACATATAAAACTCTAAAGAAACCTCTTCCATCACTAAATTTAAATAAAATTAGTTTAATAAATTATAAACTTTTGTACATACATATATGTATGTTACCTGTTAATAAAATATTTATATTTTTATATCACCAAAATAATTAGCCAAAATTCGAATGAATCCTAAACAAAAACTTACTGATAAGAAAACACCTGCATATAATTGAAAAAATAACGCAATAATATATTTTTAGATAGCACATATTCATAACAACCAACACTATTCGTTTCATTAGAAATAGTAGATTTTTATCTCTAAATAAAAATTAATAATAAAAAACAACATGAAGTCGGCATGCAAACAAACATGCCAACTGTTAAAATAAATCGTAGACAAGTGGCCACCAAGTGTGGTACAGGAATGAAAATGTTCTAATTCGTTTTACGTTATCCTTGCGTTTAATGCAAACAATTTGCAACAATAACAAAAAGTACTATTAAACACGAAAGTCATTAATTATTAATTATTATTTACTTTACATCCATTAACTGACTTTAACCTTTTACAACGAAAATATATGAATGCATACTAAGTTCGTTGTTCTGTTTATAACACGTACTAACCGCTAATGTTGTGTAGATCAACCAATAGTTTATCACGGGAATCTTCTTATATATAAATAGGTAACACAATTTTTTGTCGTACGCTTTTAAGTATCTTATTGTGCACCAATTGTGATGAAACATATGATGAAAATACACGTGAGCCCTGACGGTAGAAGTGTAGCGGCTTCCGAAAGTGGCGCTACTCTGTTCTGCTGTGTACGTTGAATAATTAAGTTGATGTTAATTTTTTCCTTATTCCTTGGAATATTAATCATGCCCAATTCATTCTGAATATATTGTTACGAACCTTTACTTAATAATCAATTTGGATTCATGAAACATATATGGTTTAAGAGGTATTTTTCTTTATTTATTTATGCACAATATATTTTTTTGCCTAAAAACCCGGTTTCAAAACCGGGTACAAATAAATCCGGTTATGGATAAAGTGGTAGAATTTCGACGACTGGACGGGATCCTAGTATTCCTTATATGAGAGCAGATATGTTTGTTCAAGATTTTCAATTCTATTCAGGGTGACCGTAGAAATTTTTCAAAAAGTAACACAAAAAGAGGATTTTGAGGAAAAAAGTGGCACTAAAAAGGGAATTCTCCGAAAAAAGGGACAACTTTTTTAAAAAAGAAATAATTGAACCAAATTCTTGTATTTAATGAATTTCTAGGGCATATAATGGTTTCGAAATAAAATTAATCAGTTTTGATGTTTTTTCTTCCTAAAAAGAAAGAGTTCTCAGCACCAAAGAAGTACACCGCTTTCTAAAGAATTATTTAAACATACATACGTGGTTATGCCTGTCTCCAAAAAAAAATGTTCCCAAATATGGCCAAAATCAATTAGAGATGACCAAAAATTGCCTTCAGATCAATTTTCAAAGTTTTGTAAAAAAAATGCACAGATACATTTGAGAAACGAGACATATCGTCGAATAGTGTTGATCCTTGGTTACAATATCCATTTGGTTCAAATGAGTGACAAAATAAAAATAAAATATCCCTCAGAGATAACCAAGAGTCGGGCAGAAAACAAGTTCAATGTAAAAATTTTAAATATTCTCCCTTTGTTGATATCGGTTAGAAAGAATATTGGATTTTATAAGAAATTGCTATGTTGCCATGTCACACTAGAGTGGGCCAAAAACATCGACTTTTGGTTTTTCTTAAAAGTATATTGAAAATATTATTTGGGATGACAAAAAAAAATTATGGGTCGATTATAGATGGCAACCGAACTTCTGTTGGTTTGCCAGTTGCTAAAAACCATATTACGGATGGCAACTGGCTACTGAGAGTTGTCAACTTCACTTGCTTTTTAGTGCTTTTCAGGCAACCATAAATTTTCAGTTGCTGGCTGGCAACGCAATATTAATATTTAGAGGTGTATCATCACAATTTTTTATTTTATTTGTCTATGCAGGTTTTTGCATTTTAACTTCCAAACCTTCGATCCAAACGGAATTAACTTGAACATATCTTGAAGGAAATTAAATGCTCTACGAAAGAAGTCCAAGTGAAATTTTTTGTCAGATGGACCGTTTTCTTATAACCAGGGCTCGGACTTTCATGGAACTAAAAATTGATTATAAGCGCTTAACAAACAAACCTAAAAATGAAAAATATGCGAACAAAGTACCAAATATAAAACAATATGAAAATATTTTTTTTTACTTTTTTATTATTATCAGAGAAAAAAACCATAAAACAAACACAATTGGGTCTATTATTTAATGCAACCGAACTTTAGTTGCGTTCTAGTCGGCAACTGAAAATTAATGGCTGTCGGAAAGCCACTAAATAGGAGTTGAAATTGACAGCTCTCAGTTGCCAGTATAGTTGGGTTTTTGCGCTGCCAGCCTTCGGCCGGGCTTAAGGATTTTCTCATTTAAAGTATTTCCAAAACCGGCTTCGCTTACTGAAGATGTGTATCATTTTCAGCAACTGGCAAACCAAGTAAGGCTCACTCATTTGCCATCCATAATCGGCCTATTGAATTTTTTTCCAAAAATCAAGAAATATGCATTAAAGAATTTCTATTACACTACAAATATGCATTTATTGCCAAAATATGCAAAAATATGCACTTACCACCAAAATATGCAAAAATATGCAACTACAAATCGATGCCAAACTACTTTGATGATTCGCATATATTATTCGTCAATACCTCTTTATCTATCACCACAAAAAACATGCATTTGCATGAAAGTCCGGACCCTGCTTATAACCATGCCGTCAACCTTGGTATGATTTTACAATGTTATTTTTAAACTTTTGAATTTTATTATTCATGTAAAAATTATTTCTCGGAAAAAGGGCAATAAATATTCATAAAGAAAATTAAATTCTCTTCAAAAAAGTTTAATAGCATTTTTAGCTAAATTCACTCGTTCAAAAGTTATTCTTAGTTAAAGTTTTGTTTTTACTTGAACTAAAAGTGTTACTAAACTTTTTTTGGAGAGAATTTAATTTCCTTTAAGAATATTTATTGCCTTTTTCCGGAAACTATTTTTTAAATGAATTACAAAATTCCAAAGTTATAAGAAAACGGTTCATCTGGCAAAAAAAAATTCACTAGGACCTTTTTCGTATAGCAAAAATTGAATTTCCATCCATAGCTTCCTCTATACAGTGATATTTCGTTAGATCAATTATTTTTGCGATAAAGTACAAAGTTGGAAGGGGCTACGCCATTAGGGGGACTTTAATATTAAAATGTTAGATTTCTCCCAGTCTCACGCCCCAGATTGGTGAATATTGATAACAAAAATGATCCTGGCAAATTTTCAGATGAATTGGTTCGGCGTAAGACGTAAGACCAGCCCACTCAAATTTAGTAAAAAACCATACAATTTAGCTTTCTTGCCTCATAGCTTCAAAAGAATTTATTTCACAAAAAAATTATCTGAAATTTGGCAGGATAATTTTTTTAAATCAATATTCACCAATATGGCGTTGAAACTGGAAGAAACCGAACTTTTTGGAAATTAGGGATCACCCTAGTCCACATCTATCACTTCCATTTGCTCATTTTATAATTACTCGTACATCGAATGTGACCATTATCTACGTGTATAAAGAAATGCATTCATTTTGACATTCACGTGTCAATATTGTTCTTTTTTTCTCTGTATTGTGACTAATAATGGTTTTTATTGTTAAACATTATAATTATCTTATTTATTTCACTAACAGCTTTTTTAGATATTTTGCATATAGACACACTAGTAGCTAGACATTAGTATATAGTAATATTAAAAAATAATTACTTGGTTGCTAGCTGATTTTTTTTAAAAACTAGAGTCATTTCATAATAAAATGAGGTCTTTAAAATGACAATATCAGGGCAATTTCACCCTGCACCACGTTAAAAAAAAGAGAAACTTATCAGTTCAAAATAAACAGTAATTGCTTGAAGTAATAACCGACAATATATTTGATTATATTAATCAAATTTAATGTTTCTCCTGAGTAGCTTTTTCTAGAAATTATTTCAAAGTTCAAACCATGCACCTCATTAAGGACATTTTCTGGTGGCGTTTTCTTTTCTACAAAATAATGTTACATTTTTCGCACTTTCTAATGAAATTTTGCAGTTTAATAATCTTTCGAAGAAGTGAATTTATTAGAAATTATTTTGTCATCCCTTACGAATGTAAATTTTAGTTTCAAAAGAAATGTTAAATTGCAATTACTTAATAAAAAGTTAAAAAATGTAACAGTTTTTCTAGGAAAGAACACGCCATAACATATGCTGAAATAGGCCTTTCGCTTATTTATTCGAATAAAAATTAATATTCGAATAATACTACTTGTACGAATTGGTTGAATAATTTTATGCACTCGAAAGCATTTGAATATTTAATAAAAGTGGTTCGAAAAATATTATTCAAATGTGCAATTGTGCTGCGGAAAGGAGTATAGAGCCTTATAGGAGTAAGAGGAACTAATATATACATACATACTCATGTAAATGTATTTATGTAATTATTCGAATAAAATTTTTTTTAATAAAATTATGAAAGAAAACATATTCAATAAAAATATTGCAATAAATATTTGTTATATAAAATTGTTCGAACTAAATTATTCAAATAAAATTATTCGAAAAAAGTATTAGAAAAAATTTTGATAAAATTATTCGAATATAGTTTATTCGAATAAAATTATTTGAAAAAAACTGTTAAAATAAAATTGACCACAAAAATATTATTCGAATAAAATTATATGAATAAAAATTATTCGAATGAAATTATGTATTGAAATAAAAGTTTTATAAGTAAATTTATTTCAATAAAGAATATCAAATTATTTCAATAAAAATTACATTGCACATCATGACTATTTTTTATTTTTTTTCAATATAAGAAGGTTCTAACGACTTATTCTGGCGTATTGCAGTAAAAAAAAATATGTACGTGTATCGTCGTTTTGAAAGTTTGCATCTGGAGTTCATTTTAGGTGGAGTTGAATTTTTCCCGCCTTTGCACTTTTATATAAATCACCACGAGAAAAGTGTTCGTAGAAAATGTTGACCCACCAGCTCTTCGCAGCAAGGGTCTTTTTATCCTCTTCTTAAATAAGGGCCGAACAAACTCCCCTTCTGAAAATGTTATACATTTCCTCTTCCTTTTTTCTCTCCCCTGGATCCGCTCCTGTTTTAAATACATGCATATATACATATGTATATTTATCTACAGGGATTTATGTATCCCTTTCGATTCCATTTATTCATTTATTTTAGTGTCGTCAATATCTTAATGTTACGATAAGAACTATAAGTTTATTTTAACTGTTTAAACAAGATAACAATTTTTTTATTCTTTTTGTTTTGTATATTTTGTGAATATGTTTTTAGCGGCATTTTTTATAAATAACAAAAATAAAATAAAAATATAACAAAACTTTCCAAGTTGATATCATGAAATGCTGTTTATAAAATCTGTGGGAGTAAAGTTATTGTGGTAACGTTTTCTTGCGAACAGCCTGTACTTTTTTGTAAATAGACAGGGTAATATTACTACACAAGGAATTTCCATTAAAAATTTGTTTAGGTCGTTACTAAGAGCATATTTGCTCTTAAGCGATTATACGCAAAGGAAACATTTTTTTAATAAAAACGTATCAAACAGTACAACACAAAAAATAACAAGATTCTAATGACTGATTCTGACAGAGAGCACCAAAAAAAATTAGTACGTGTATCGGCTTTTTGAAAGCTTACATTTTAGGGAGAGTTAAAGTTCTTTCTTCTTGAACATAGTTATAGTGATTCGGCCTAGGAAATCTTTTAAACCTTACTTTTAATAAAAGATTTTCATGTAAAACACCGCGAGAAACATTTTTGTGAAACATTTTAACACCAGCTCTTTGTTGTATGGGTCTTTTTGTCCCTTTCTTAAAAAGACGAAAAAACACTCCTTCAGCGGCGATATAGCCGGCTAAAATGTTCTACCAAAATCTTTTCCATAATATTTTACTATACGTCTTCAAAGACATCCAACCTCCAGAGTGAACTTCCACGCCAAAAATCATTGAAAACTTAAAATGTGTTTAATACATACGTAGCGATTTTTCAACTTGTTTGGCGTCGAAATTTTTGATTTGGCGACATGGTAATTTTTCAGGCGATAAATAAATTTGTTGGCGATCTTATGGCTATTTTTTTACAAAATTGAAATGCAAAATTTTTTAATTCAGCAAAATTAATTTGGTGAAAGAGTATTTTCAAAAATAAATCCACCAAAAATCGTCTGCAAGAAATTAAAACGATGTAATTTTGATGATTTTTATTATATTATTTATAGTCATTAAAGTATTTTCTATTTGGATGTGAAAAAATTACAAGAAATAATAATTGGCGATTTTATCTCTAATTTTGGAGATTTTCTGCTGAATTTTTATACGATTATTTTATAAAAATTTTTAGTAAAAAAATTATTACGTAAAAACAAATTTATTATCAAATATATATGAAGAAAAACTACATAAAATTGCCTTTGGTGACTTTTGGCGATTTTTAAAATCAATTTGCGAAATAGGTCGGAAAAAATTTGACAACCCTGCTAACGGTACATATTCATTTTGTTCTGATTTCAGTTTTCTTATACCTAATGTGTTACTTGTAAAATAGCAAAAATCAGAACGATCCGATTTTCTACTATTTGTCTTTCTAGATTGGCCATACGTCACAGTGTGGCTCGTCCAGAATCACAAGCTACACTCTAAAACACTTTTGTTGAAAATTAGGTCTATAATAGTCGGCAACACTTTACAGATTATTATCGACCTAAAATTGCACACGCATTATTTTTCAACAAAATGTTTTTACTAAAAAAAGCGATTAGCTGCGTGCAGGTTTGAACCGCGACCTCCTGTCTTATAGTCTGACGTATCTACCATTCAGCCATAGCCGTATTATACTTTATGTTACATTTTTTCCATTTGGAATAAATATGTTTAATTTAAAGGTTTTATCTTTAATAAAATAACTACAAAATCGATGTAATTTTAGACAAGGAGAAATTTTCAACACAAATTTAGACAATATATGATCGTAAATTTGAAGTAATGTTTTAGAGTGTAGAATCTTGTTATTTAAAAAAAATTTATTTTGTTGTGTGATTAATTCGAACTAAATTAGTTTTTAGGCTGAGTCCACATGGGCGTTTATAAAACGCGGCGTTTCTGCTTTTCGTATTTAATTTGAAGTTTTAAAAAAATGAGAACTTTCAAATTTAATATAAAAAGCAGAAACGCCGCGTTTTAAAAACGCCCGTGTATCATTTGTATCATCTGCAAAATTTTATACAAAAAGAATTGGGCATAAGACAATATTACAAGGAATTTGGGGCAAATAGCGTTAATTCATTCAGGCATACGTGACAGAACACAACAACATTGTATTCGGAGGCAGAAACCCCTCTTAACAAAGTTCAAATGTATTTGACGACTTTTTACGTAGCTCGGTTGAATGTAAATTCAAGTTTTATTTAATCAAATCATGAACAAAAATTTAATACGTGAATTATTCGCTATTCTTATGCAAACAAGACACCAAGAATGCTAAATTTCATGTCGAGTATAAGTTGTATATTGTGTTGTTTGTATAAGTTTTTCAACTTTGTATTATGACGATGCATAAGGTGTATGCGTTGACAAATTTAAGCCAATGTATGCTATTTACTGTTTGTAACTCTCAGCTGGTTTCACATTAATGTTTATTTTCGTTCATGAAAACATAAACTAATTTATTATATTATTTGTAAATTTCCTAGTATTTTTCCCTAATATCTGATCTTATCGTGTAAAAAGTGTGCTCATACAAAACTAATTATAAAAATGGCTTAAAATATACTTAGCTTTATAAAAAAAATTTTGATAAAATGTTATACAGCGGTTAAGAATTACTTGTACTTGCATAAAATGTAAAAAAAACATCTAAGAATTAAAATAAAATTGCTGTTTATGATTTTGTTTTATTCTAATTTTTGCATTTTGTGGTTTTTTAATCAATCACAATTGTTTAAGTTATTGGCGCTTTGGGATATGTGCTTTATTACATGATGTTTTGGTGTTAATTTAAAATAGCCATTTATTTATATCTAGATTACAGTCGATAAAGTCGAACGGTGGTTATCCTACTACGTGTATGTTAATTATTACGTTGAAATATCAACTTTTTAATAGCAATTTATTATTCTACAGTAAATAAAAATAAAAAAGAATTCCAGGCCGATTAAGAAATACTATAAAAAATTCGAAATTCGGAACAAAAACAAACAATCATTAAAAACTAAAATTTTAATTGTGGAAAAGTCGTCGCGATATCAATGAAATTCGTTAATATTCGCTTTCTGGTGTTGTAAATGTAATTTTTAAATATGTTTCGCTCATTTTCTGAAATAACGGCATAAGTCGAAAAAAGGATTTTAACGAAATCGTATATGTATAAGGTTTTCTATTTACTACCAACTCAATGGAAAAGTAATATAATATACTTCCCTCAAAAGGTGCGAATACAAGATATTTGTATGAATTTTTTACACAAGAGTGAGAACAGTGTGACGATTAATTGTGAATTACTAACCCAAAAATCACATATTTGGTGTTATGACGTTGCTTGATCAAAGGAGCCATATGTCCATATATTTTGATAGTTTTATAAATATAGTTTTTAGAAGTGTTTTATATTATCGCCCACACTTTATTTTTATTACGATATTGTTTTTCAAGTTTTATATGGGAGATTCACAAGGTGTCATAAATTAATATGTCACCAGTTAAAAACTAAAAAAATTTTGTGAACAACCTCTCATATCTTAGTGCGCTATTTGAAGCAAAAACAATATGATATAAAACAAATGAGAAGTAATATAACAAACGTAAAATAATATTTGGTACGAATATACAAAATTATGTGAAAATAGTTCAACGGCTTCCATCTTTAACCGAAAACTTTTTACGAATTTTCGTATTTTTGCAATATGTAAAACTAAATTTTTTCGAGTTTTATCTTATTAAAGCTTTAAGGCTTTAGAAATTATTTTAAAATTTTAGTAATTTTTGCGATACAGGTAACTTTTATTAAAACTTATTTTCCCTTTTGCATAATTTTAACAAATTAGTTCTGACTCAAGCCATTTCCGCCATTGTCCTGTTCTTTGCTTGTTTACAGTTCTGCCGACTTTTAATTAATATCAATCACACTTTGCTATATCTTTGATGTTAGCAAGTTTTTGCAAATTTTCCTTATTTTCGCGAATTTTTCCGAGTTTTTAGCATTCCTTGAAATTTTAGCTATTTTTAAACAATTTTAGCGCTTGTTTGCAATATTGCAAACTTTCGCAATAAAAGTGATTTTTTAGCCAGTTCTTGGCTTTTTTACAGTTTTACCGATTTTTCATCCATTTAGCGATTTTTAATAAATTTTAAGGTTTTTTTTCAATTACGAAATTATTCGCGAGTTTTCCCAATTTTTTCACATGATATTGTTTTTGATTCTTAAAATCTACTGAGTTTGTCCGTTAACAGTTTTTGCGGTTTTTGAAATTTTTTAAAGATATTCGCATTTTTGTAAGTTTTTGCGATTTATATGTTGTAAGCTAATTTTCGAGTTATTGCTTTTTTGCAGTCTATATAAACAGCTTTAGGGGATTCTTTCTATTTTATTGATCTTTTGCGAACTTGTATAATTTTTGCAATACATAACATTTTTAGTAAAAATTTGTTAAAGGAAACCGCCATATATTTAAACCTAATTGAATATTTTGTCGAAAAAGAAAAGTGAAAAGCAAACGAATTAGTTATGACAGTAACATAAACATAGGTAAAGAATTGCATTAATATAGTACACCTTTTGTATGAAAGAAAATAAAAACAATTTTAAACTAGTTTAAAATTTTATGACATTATGACAATATGACATGATATGACACCTGGTGAATCCCCCAATTATCTTTTTTGTAATCGAAAATTTTTACGTAAACATGAGTTTTTTATTTATTTTATAGAACATAAAATCATGCAACTTTTATTTTTAATCCAAATCAGTCTAATGTAGATGTGCATGTGTATTCTTAGTATACATATATGCACATTAGACCGACTCATCTTGCATGTAGATTGAAAACGTATTTTTAGGTTGAATTGTTTAAAGGCAATTAGAGTTGTCAATTGGTTCGACTTTGAAATTGTTCGAATAAAAGTTTGTGATCTTTTTTAACCGACTTCAAAATAATTCTTGCGAAAAACCGACTACAAAATAGGCGCGGCACTGCCCATAATTTTTATCATAATGCTGTACTTTCACGAGAACTAATTGTGTGCGAAGCTTCATATGAATCGGTTAAGTAGAAGTAGTACAAAAGAATATTTACTTTTCATGGG
This sequence comes from Panzeria rudis, assembly GCA_956483635.1. Classification (NCBI taxonomy): domain Eukaryota; kingdom Metazoa; phylum Arthropoda; class Insecta; order Diptera; family Tachinidae; genus Panzeria; species Panzeria rudis. The sequence goes on along the minus strand of OY101447.1, from coordinate 162,553,692 downwards.
CGGGGCACTGCCCACTTTTTTAACCATAATGTTGTATTGTAACAATAATAAAATGTGTATGCAAAGTTTCACAAGAATCGGTTTAGTAAAAGTTGTTGAAAACGGATATTTACTTTGCATGGGCGTGGCACTGCCCACTTTTTTAATCGCGATATAGTACTCAAAGAAAAATTTAATGTGTGTGCAAAGTTTCATAGGAATCGGTTGACTAGAAATGGATGAAAAGGCATGTGTATTTACTTCGTATGGTCGTGTTCCCGCCCACTTGTCAACGGGACCAATCTGGAAGTACATCCTTTTTTGTCAATAGGTACTCTATTACTATTTCGAAAATTTAAAGTGTTCGTAAACTTGTTTGGTACACAGTACATTTTTCTCATTAATAAATTCTATTTTTTTACAAATTCCCAGCAATTGATGATGCAATAAAAATAATCTATTTTCAAATCATTTTTCTCCATAATGAGATATTTTAATATCGTTTCAAAAAATCTTAGAATAAATTTTAAATAAGTTTATATCGTCACCTTAAATGCAAAAAAAAGCACCAACAACAAAATTTAAAATTAAGTTTTTGATTGATGATATGATGCATTTCATCAAAATACATGTTCTCAGAAATATTTAGTCTTCTATAGTGAAATTATGGTCGCCTTTCTGTTTTATATTGTGATATACATATGTATATACATCTTTGAATAATAAAACAACTACAGCTTTTTGTTTAGAACTATTGCACAGAAAAAATAATGCAAATTTTTTTCAATTAACTGTTTGCTCGGTGCAAGTTTTGTCTCTAAACAATTTTTTAATTAAATCAATTGCCATATTCAGGGCTTGGTTGAAATAGTCTTGCGAACGAGTAAATGCAAAATGTTGTAGCTTTTTTATGAAATGTAAAATCAACTCTGTGTACTTTGTTGTTTGATTATGCTGAAGGGTATAAAAAAATCGACACAGCCGAATACAGTACTTTATCTTTATTTTCATATTTGCGTAAGAATTTGTTTATTTAGACAACTATCAAAATGATTTCTTTAAAAATCTTTTCCTATTCAATGGGTTTTTTATTTGTTTTTTATTAATTAATTTTAATATTGATTTATTAAGAATTTCTGAAACATATTAAGATGCCAATTCTAATTTTGATGTAAGATTTATTTATTTGTTTTTATTAAAACATTAAATGATATTTGCCATGCGTCTAAGAAAACATTTGTTTGAAAACATTTGCAAATTATGGCAAGAGAAAATGCCATAAATGTTATTGTTCAATATGAAATTTAAACAATTTTAATGAATACGGACACATACATATACTATATACAACCATAAAACAAATAAAACAAAATATTGTGTAAATAGTAAAAACTTTAATAAATTTTTAACTACTTAATGTACGTATTATGTGCTGAAAGTACTTTTATTGAATTATATGCAAAAACTGTTAAGTTCTTTTAACTGTTGAAACTTTTTATATAAAGTTCTTGTTTCGAAATAAATATTTGATCATCTTTTACAAACTACCACCAGTTAAATTTTATTGTCCGAATTATTTGAGTAAAGAAACTATAACACTACGCAACAAGGAAAATACTAAGGAGTACCATATATATTTTGCTGATGTGTTATGGTCCCCTAACTACCAAAACAGTAGAAATTTTAAATTCTATGAAAAACTGTTTTTAATTTTTTTCTATAGTTTGGGATTTTTGAAGAGGCTGCTCTGCTCTACTGATTTTATCATAACTTAGAAAGGAGTGGTCCAATTTTATTACAAACCCCACTAAAAAACTTCACTCTAAAACATTACTTTATGCACATTTTTTAGCTATATCTTGTGCTGATTTTGTTCATGTTCCAGTTTCAAATGTTTTGACCGAAATTCTCTATTTACGCATAACAAACATCGATAAAAAACTAAGGTTTGGGATTCGGGAATCCCCGGGCGGGAATTCCTCGGAAAAGACTAGCTAATATTCATGGGAAATTTTTGATATTTTCCCGGGAAAACGGGAAATTAAAAGTACACATTATTTCATAAATATGTATATAGAGTTTATTTGACATATTTATAAAATGTAGTAAGTGACAGCGAAATTCATTTTGATTCGGATATGAAATTTGTAGTATAATCTGGTTTTTCTTTAATATCAATAACATTTTCAGCGTTTATTTAAAATATCACAAAAGTTTGTTTGACTGATTATACGACTAAATTTATGTGATACAATTGTTTAAAGTTCTCTTTTGAAGTTGTTACGTATTTCATCGTCCTGCTCAGAGCACGAAGCCGATATTCTACGATTATCGGCGGCGGCTTACCCAAAAAGTAACCAGCGGCGGCTAAGCGCCGGCTGTAAGCCGATTATTTTCCGCGGCGGCGGCTGAATGAAAAGTGTCGGCTGTCGACTGACTCACGTAGTATGTATATCTAGCGAAAACTAATTTTAATATTTTTATATTTCTGACAAGCATTATCTAATTTTTTTGTTGTATTTGTACCAAACTTATATTATTTAATAGTCACTTGTCGGCTGAGTCGTGCGCCGATCACAGCCGTGTACATCGGCGGCGGCGCAATTTAAAAACAAAATTCGGCGGCGGCTGCTAAGCCGGCTATGCGCCGAACGGCTTCGTGCTCTGGTCCTGCTACGATATTTTGCATTTGCACTTTCACAAGACCATTTGCATCATCATTAAATTAAACAATAATATAATATTTAGAATGCTTTACTTTTACAACAATAAGATTTAACTACAACCATATAATTCAATCATAATATGCTATCGTATACCATGTCTTTTTTTTGTGATATCAGATTTTTTTAACAACAACTAAAATACCATTCAAAACATAAATAGCGCTTGAAATATGATTTAAGACTTTAACTTTAAAATAGAAGCACTAAAATTTTCTGTTTGTTTTCAAACAACAAAAAATTTCATTTAAAAACAATTCAAGAATGATCGCAAAACCACGCCCGTTTAATTGACCTAAAAGTATGCACTAAATGTCAAATATTTATGCAGCCATTATTTAGGCAATTTAATTGTATATTCATTTAAATGCAATATTATGCGATCACAAAATTTTTAGGTTTTTAAAAAAATCACCCCCAATTATTTAAAAGTTTTTAGCAACACTATTATTTTTATAAAACTAATTTTAATTTATAGATATTTTACATATATATTTTTTCCAATTGTCCAATAATTACCATAAAAATCACAAATTATTTACACTGTTTTTAAAAAAGTTTCAGTTTCGTAGAAAATAAAAAACTTTTTCTTAATACTTTTCAAGCAGTTTTGTTTTTAAGAGATTTACTCTCTTTGAATTATTGTTTATATAAAATAAATAATTTTCTTAATTAAATACACATACATACACACACAACATACATGTGTATTTGTCTGCATATATTTTTAATATTAAATATTAGTTTTCTTTTTAAATTTTTTACTCTTATAAGCGTTAAAAGCGTCTTTACTTAACGAATTCTCTCCACTAACTGCCGGTTTTAGAATTTGACGTTTCTTCTATTACTAATTGTTGTTGCTGTTGTTTTTATATTGTTATCGTTATTTTATTTAATAACAACCCAAACAACCATGTGTTTGGAGCAAAACTATTTACAAATGTCTGTTGGTATGTCACACTTAAGCAGACAAAAGAAAAACAATTTTTTTCAATAACAAACACTCATACTCATGCAAAAAGTGAAAACAAACGCATCTACATACACAAGAATTAAATTTTCCGACACATTTGTGAGTCAGATCGACAGACACACTAACTACACTGTTTGGCTGATATATAGAGCAAATAAATGGGTGTTAGTTGGTTTTGTTTTTATTTGATTATTAAACCCTACACCATTATAGATGGAACTGATATTATGGGTTTTGTATAGAATTGGTTGGGATTTCCCGGACTTTTGCACTTCCCGGGAAACGGAAATAGAAAAATCGCGTTTCCGGGAATTCCCGGGGTTTCCTTGAAAAGTTGATTTTCTAAATTAAGTAGATTTATTAAATGAAAATTGGTGAAACTTTCATTGTTTTATTAATGAAAACATTTTTTTTTATTAAAATTTACAGTAGTTTTAATTTATCTGCCTTTTGCTTAAGCGCACTTTTGACTTAACTTCACTAAATTATAAATTTGTGTCACTATTCTTTAAAATCCCATACAAATTCACTTTTTAAGTGCACTTTTTATACCTGCACTTTTAAGATAAGTGCCTTAAATTTTTGGCATTTCAAAGCTATTTTCATACAAAAAATCAATCTTAGCTGCATTTTGACTTAAGTGCACAAATTATTTGTTTTCTGTGATTATTCATCAAAATATTTTTTAAGTGCACCTGTATACCTGCTCATTTAACATATTTTTTGCAGTTTTAAATTATTTTCATTTAAAAAATCAAAGCTAACTCCACACACTAAATAATTGTGTTTACGTACACATTAAGGCAGGTAATTGCATTTATGCTAACAGCATTTTTGTCTTATCTGCGCTAAAAATCGTGAAAAGTTGATTGTGCAGTCGAAATTACTGTAATAACAATTCTAAAACATATTTTTAAGCAATTTTATGTGAATTCCGGCAAATAAGACTTTAGTTATTACACAGTAAGAGATCGCATAAAGACTAATTGACGCCTATTACCGTAGTTATTTAGTTAAAACATCAATTTTAAAGCCTCCAAATCATTGTGTTTACGTACACATTAAGGCAGGTAAGTGCATTTATGCTAACAGCATTTTTGTCTTATCTGCGCTAAAAATCGTGAAAAGTTGATTGTGCAGTCGAAATTACTGTAATAACAATTCTAAAACATATTTTTAAGCATTTTTATGTGAATTCCGGCAAATAAGAGTTTAGTTATTACACAGTAAGAGATCGTATAAAGACTAATTGACGCCTATTACCGTAGTTATTTAGTTAAAAAATCAATTTTAAAGCCTCCAAATCATTTTATAAATAACTTGTCGTAAGGTATCTTATTTTTCTTGGCAAATTTTGCGGGAGGATTCTAATCGTTACGTACAAGCGCAACTTATAGTACTATACTCAGCTGCGCCGAATTTAACATACCATGAGCCACAGTCTGTCTAATTGTCTTTGATTTTTCATTTTATTATTCTTAAAGTATCCTATTCAGGGTTTCAATAATAGTGGCGACTTATAATAAATTTAAGTCGTGACAACTCAAAGTTCTTACAGCTTCTATGAATTTAAAATTTCCACTAACATTTTCAAAATATTTTCATTAATTCTACGGAAAATCACTCTAAGTTCGTTTAAGATCAAACTAATTACTTTAGGAAACGATTATAGCATTGCAATCATTAATACTTTACAAAGTATTCCACCTTGTTCTGATATAGTGATTAAACGACACTCTAAATTCTAAATTCTTCTTGCATGTAGTTTTCGAATCAACCCAGTAAAAAAAATTGGAAGTCCTTTTTGAGGAACTACATTTTCATTGCTTCCATAGAATCGATATTCAAAAATGCAGATAATTAGTAGAAAAGCAAGTCAAAATTTATTTTAGTCACACACAAATTTGTAATTCCTTTATAATTTTATTAAATACCCACAATGCTTTTTAAAAATTCAATTTATTTTAAGAAATTTATGAACTAATTTTCGTCTAAAAATTAAAAGATATTTACTGAAATTTACATAAAAACGCCGTTTTGCGTTTAAATTTGTATAAAAAGAAACAAGTTGCGAAAATGTGTAACTTTGTACTCTTTTTCCTAGAGAAAAATATTAATACAGAACGCCAGAAAGGAAATATTTCTTAACTTCGCTTCCAATTCGGTGATTAGGAATCGAAAAAGAGAACTTCTTGCAATGACAACCCTATGTAAAAATCATTAGAAATGATCCAAATTTGCACTACTTCCGGATCGCAAACTCTACATTTTCATGACTTCTTTGGCGTGTCTTTTTTTACTGGGAAGCAATACTTTTTTTCGCAGATGGTTTGGGAATAATGGCATGACTTCAATTTCGTCGAATTTTTTTTGAAATTTCCGTATAACTTTGAACCGTTCGCATTCTTATTTTGTACAAATAAAAAAAATTATGAAAATTTTAGAGAATGAAATACGTAACAACTTTAAAAGAGAACTTTAAACAATGTCATCGCATAAATTTAGTCGTATAATCAGTAATTTTAGTAATATTTTAGTAATATTTTAAACAAACGCTGAAAATGTTATTAATATTAAAGAAAAACCGGATTATAGTTACTACAAATTTCTTACTTCATTTATAAATATGTCAAATAAACTCCATATACATATTTATGAAATAATGTGTACTTTGAATTTCCCGTTTTCCCGGGAAAATCTCAAAAATGTCCCGGGAATATTAGCTATTCTTTTCCCGGGAATTCCCGCCCGAGAATTCCCGAATCTCAAGCCCTAGTTTTGTATCGATGTTTGTTATACCTAAATATAGGATTTTCGTCAAAGCATTTGAAATTGGAACATGAGCAAAATCAGCACAAGATATAGCTAAAAAATCTGCATGATATTCAGGGGTCTGAATAGAGGTTGGTACCGCAACATCGACCACATATGCGCTGCTTTTGGGAAGCTGCATTAAAAAGCTTTAAAGCGTATAGCAGCCGCTAGAAAGTGTAAAGCCAACATTACTCCATTATATTATTATAATTACTCTAATATTGGTAGTTTTTGGGGAAGGCTAGAACGATTCTGGGGCAAAACCCTGCTAGGGAGCAGATGCGCAATGCATTAAGTCCCCAATGACTGTATGTACAAAGGATATTTTAAATTTTATAAAGGGCAACAAATCTTCCATTTATCTATTATGTGAACTTAAAGGAGGTGTGCCAAATTGAGTATGTTTTAGTATTTTCTCCGAAGGCAGAAGTAATTCATATTTTTTGCACGGCGTGAATAAAAATTGCTAAAAAAAAGGGAGAAGTATAACATTCCGGTGTTTATTTAAACATTTTTCCTAAATAAATGTGTACACCATTGTTTTACAACATTTTTTAATTTGAGTTTTAAATTTTGGCATTAGTTCCCTTCAAAATGTTTGGGGAAAAACTCACAAGAATTTCTCCATTTCCCTCATATTTAGAATACTTACTTTTTCCCGGGGAAATTGTAATTTGTAACACATTGCAAGAACATACGGACTTGATAGTATAGGTTCGATTCTACTATCAAAGAGTAGTAAAATACTATGCCCAGTTTGACGAAATTGCTGAAAAAAAATTTTATGCGCCTCCAAAATTTCCGAAAATCACTGGGCCCTCAAAAAACGTGCCATCTTAGCTCTATATAGTTAAGAGTCCGCTAAAAAAATTTCATTGACATTTTGTGCAAAAAAATAGTTTTTTCGTGCACTTTTTTTTAATATCAAAAAATTGTTTTCAATAAAAGTTCAGGAAAAAATTATTTTTTTTGGTACAAAATGTTAACGAAGCCCAACATAACACAACAGAGAAGTGTGCACTTAAATATACTATTAAATAATTTTTCAGCATCAAAAAACAGTGAAATACTACAATTTTCAAGTTAAAAAGTGGTCTGTATGAGCTATTAGGTTTGCTCAGCTCTACAGCAACTACAACTTTGCCAAATATTCCCAGCAAAAACTTTGCTTACTGGTAGGCAAAAACGAATATGAGGATTTAAGTCGTAACTACTTACAATTTACTCGATAACTTATTTTTATTTAAGAAGTCCAAAAAAATAAGAGGCCCACTTACAAATGTATTTACACTGTAACAGCAATTAGCAACTAGTTATTATTTGGCTTACATGAAGAAGTCACATAAACAAATTGAAATTAAAAAAAAATGTATGCATATTGTATTTTATTTATATTTTTTTAACCCACTGGGATACGAACCTGTGCCCGTTCAGATTTGAAGACAATTACTTTACCCACCCAGCTATTGTTGACTCATAAGTTTAACCGAGAAAAACTAGTTTTCATATGCAAACACATGTTGACTTAAAAAGTGGTTGTCTACTTATTTTATTAATACATATCAAGAATCGTTATTCATAATTAAGCTGAATGTATCAAAACTCTTGCAGCTCTCTTAAAAATTTTGTTAATATGTATTATGCAATTCGTGATTGGTTGGTAGATTTGCGTGACCGCCTGCTACGCGCAATCATTGAATTAGAATTAAAATTCCGTTTTGACAGACCACCCCACTCATCAGTGTCAACCTATGCATGTGCGTCAGGATCCAGGTTCTCGCATCAAGTAGTCAGTACTAGAACCATCCCGTAAATTGTGCCTTGAGAGATGCAAAGGCGGGCATTCGCAAAGAAGGTGGGAAACTATCTGTTCCCTGCTTTGTTCACGGCATCTGCGGCAGAACGCATTTTGGGAAAGGCCTTGCCTATTAGCATGTTGTCCTTATGGTTTCTGTTTACTAATTGTGCCGAGCGCTTGTCATTGTTCCAAGGCCACATTTTCCTATCCCAGCAAAAACTACAGCCTCGTGTAAGCAAGTTTGTAAAGAAGGGTTTTGTTGCTGTAGCTTAAAAACATGCTTACGTATAGCATGATATTTGTTTGTGATGTCTAGAATTTAAGAAGTGGTGTTTGACCTCGAGACAGAAGTGCCGCCTTGCTGTCGTCAAATCATCCTACCGGACTTAACGACCTTTTCGATTTAACGAATTGTTCGGACATATCGAATGATAACCGGGGTACTACCGTATATCAAATGCTGTAGGGTATTACAATGTCGGCCTAATCGACTTGAAATTCTTTCTTGTTTTTTAAGAGTTTGCTGACTGCGTAAATGTGAAACCGTGTTTGTGTGAATGTTTATTCTTAACGATTTTATTTATTCAATCAATTGCTTTGCTTTCATTTTTTTTTATCGTATTCAACAGAAATTTGTGTTTGTTAATGTAACAACCATCATCATCATCAACATCAATAAATTTTATGTTTCAAAGTCAAACACAGTCACATTAAGCAACGCACATACACACACGAGCAAACATTTTTTATGGAATTCTCTCATACGGCAGGCATAATTACCTAGTAAACATTTTCTATAGAGTTCGACCAAGATCCATGCATCAGATTTACCTAACAAACTCATTGAGAAAATTTTTTAAAGAATCAGCAAAAAAACTAATGGCTCGATTATCGATGGCAACCGAACTTCAGTTGCGTTGCCAGTTGCTAAAAATTATGTTACGGATGGCAACTGGCAACTGAAAGCTGTCAATTTCAGTTGCTTTTTAGTGCTTTTCTGGCAACCACAAATTTTCAGTTGCCGGCTGGCAACGCAACTGAAGTTCGGTTGCCATCGATAATCGAGCCATAAGTTGCATTTTCAGTAAAGATTTCAATGAACAAGTAAATATTTTGTCTAGAAACAGACTTACAAAGAAAAATGCAAATTCAATCAAAAATGTCTCAAAAATTTAAATGAAAATCATTTTTAGCCTAGTCAAATAAGACATAATACGGCTAATCCAAAGAAATAATTCCTGGAGTTTTGAAAATTGGCACAGTTGGTCCTTGGTACATATATTTAAGGAATCTAAAGAGTCCACGTATTTGCCGGGCGAACTAGAGGGAGGAGAGTTCCTTAAGGTGAAATTTTTTAGTTTTTTGCCCGTAGCACACTTGGAAAAAAGGCCAATCTAGCGGCGGAAAAGTCATATCTTCCAAACGAATAGTCTGATCCACAAAAAATGTATGGAAGAATTATAGGAAAGGATGCACCCTACAAGGTGTGTTAAAAGTTAGGTACCTTTTTTAACACAGGCGGCGCTATATGTTGTTATATAAGACCAATTCTACCGATACAACTATTTAGTCGTCGAAAAGCTTATATCTATAGTCTGATCCAAAAAAAAACGTATGCCTGGAAAGGCTGTAGGCTATAAGGTTTGTAAATAAATTAGCTGCCAACTAAGGCGCTATGTGTTGTTGACTAAGACCAATTTTACCAATAAAAGTCTTAAGTCTTCAGAAACCCCATATCTTTCAAACTAATAGTCTGATCTACAAAAATATATCGTAGGCAAGGATGTAGGCTGTAAATTTTGTTAAAATTAAACAGCTATTTTTAGCACTGTGGGCGATATATATTGTTATATAAGACCAATTTTACCGATAAAGCTCTTTAGTCGTTTGAAAGCTTATATCTTCCAAGCTAATAGTATGATCCACAAAAACGTATGCCTGGAAAGGCTGTAGACTATAATGTCTGGAAATAAATTAGCTATTTTTAACAGAGTGGGCGCTATATGTTGCTATATACGAACAATTTTAAAAATTCAAATGCACTGAAAAAAAATCAAAGTGCATTCAAATTGCAAATGCATTAAAAATTTATCTTAAAATTGAAACCAACTACTTCATTGGTATTTTAATTTAATAACAAGTAGGTTCGGAAACAAATTATCACAAAATCATATAGAAGTACAAACAAGTATAAACATTTGAAAAAGATGTATATTTAGAAAAACTGATGTAAAAGTCGCATACGCAAGTCTCAACAGCTAATTTTTGGAACAATATTACCCAATAATCAGCCTGTTCACAGAATCCAATACGGATTGGTTTTTTATCGTTTTCTCTACTAAACCGGTTGATTGGGTTCATGAAATCCGTTTATACTTGGATTTGCGAAATTTCCGTTGAGAAACGGAATTAATTTTTCGTGAATTGGAGTTCAGGAGCACTTTAATGTATGGATTTATCAGGTAGAATAAGTTTTTTCTACCATCTAATTACACAAGTTAGTAAACGATATTTTGAATTTTGAACGAAAATAAACAGTTTTTGAAAAAAGCAATTTCGTTACGTTTTCCTGAACGCACTCAGAATTGGAATTGGATTGGAATTCCGTTTCCAACCCAATTCCGTATCGGATCCTATGAAGATTCCACAAAATTTTCAGGTACTATCGGGTATACTTTTTTTGTATCTCTCATAGATTGTAAACCTTAACTAAAATAGCAAATATATAAAGTAAAGCCGTTTAAAATAGCTGATATAACACTTTATAAATAAAGTTACTTTGTCCGAAAAGGTCCATCATTAGTGATTCAATACGCCAATTAAAAAAAAAGCTGACAAAATTTCCTACAAAAGTGTTTCTGATCATTTTAATTAAGACCAACCTTTTTGGACTTATAAAGCCAAGAAAAACAAGAAAATTTATAAAATTGTTCTAAAATCATCCATAACACTCCTTTACATATTTTTATTTTTGGAAAGTTAAAATTTTCTAATAAATTTTTTTAGGGTAATTGGGATGTGCTAAAAACGAAAATAATAATACAAAAATTTAATTTCGGTCATTTTCGAGATAATAGTACAATTGTGTTTTTCGATGTATACTACTCTTTAAAGCGTCATCCAGAGTCACAGGCTCGTGCGAATAAAAAATTTACTTCTTGTTTAAAAAGCTACTACGCGTCGAATAGTGCAAAATTCGTTTTTATCGGATAAAAACTGACTGAGTTATCGTGGATCAAATCAAAACACTACCATTAAAGATGGTATATTTTCCAACTTAGAAGGAATCCTTTCATTAAATTATGTTAGAATAGGGGAAAGATCTGGTCCAAAGACCGGCACTGCGACCCCTAGTGAATCTTTTGTGCCATAATTAAATTATGTTAAACAATCTGTAATTTTGTTGGGGTTTGGATATTATTATATCTTGAAAATACTACACCAAGGTTTTGAATAATTGAGAAATCTAATGTTCAAACGAGTTACCACACTAATTAGAAAATGTAAGTATCCTTATAAGGGCTTTAAGGCCACAAAAAATTCGAATCGGATGAGAAACAAACAAATTAAGTGCGTTGAAAAAGTGGGCATGCCAGAAGTGCTCTGATTTGATATTTCAAAGCTCCGCCCCTGAGCACTATGTGATGCTCATCTTCTTAAGTTATTTGTAAAGTCTCTTCTGTTATGTTCAACTGAAATTTTATTCTGATCGGATTATCCGTTTCGAAATGGCTGATTTATTTGTAAAATATTTTTATTCTGCCCTACTGTAGATTGTTATACATATTTGTGAAGAAAATTTTATGTAAGTCGCTCTTTGGTACGAATAATTATTTGAAATTGACAAAATTTGAGCACGTTGGTCGATTTTGTTAAAATTTGTTTTATTTGAAAGAAGAGTTAAGCTTCTTCATAATCATTATAAAAATCATAAATAAATCTTTGTAAATAATTATTTTGAAATATACGAAATTTTGTGCTTTTAACAACGTGAAATTAACACAAAAATATTCTTTAAAAAAAGAGAGCTTAGGTCTTAGTCTTCTGTTTTTAACCGAATATTTGTTTGCTGGCATGTCGATATCAATAACCGACAACTAAATACACATTTCGAATGTCAATGTTGGCGTTCATACTATTATATCAAAAAATAAATAAAAATAATATTAGGTTGCATTGAATTTAGAATATCTTCTATTAGAACAAAGTTTCTTCATATATATATATATATATATATATATATATATATATATATATATATATATATATATATATATACATATATACAATATAAATACTTGGAGTGATGGTCCAAATAATCGCTATTTGTCTCTCTCATTCACTCATAGAATCATAACTATCTCATAGTTGACATATTTAGGGGCTTTATGTATAAATTGTATATGGTGCTCATCAAGAAGTGATCAGACGTTTAAATTGTTGCGGAGAGGAATGAAGAATAGTCTGATAGGGTTATTTCTGCTCTTAATCGTAGAGAAATAGATAATATTTGCTTTTAAACTAGAGATGTGCGCGTGAGTGAGTTTTCGCTCACGATCACGCACGATCACGAAAAAAATATTTTTTTCACTCACGCTCACGCACAGCAAATTTTAAGACTCTCACGATCACGCAAGCTCACGATCAAATTTGATTTTATCACGCGCGCTCACGCACGACAAAAGCTTAAGCTTTCACGATATTTATTTTTTTTATATCCCACAAAACCACAAATCGAACATTAAAGTTTTAATAATTTTTTAGTGTTCATATGAAAACGAGTTATTGAAATAATATCAATGGATTCTCATTGTGAGTGTACATTTTGGGTTTTTCATTTTCTTTTTTTAAACTTTACTAATTTAATTAATAGAAATATGAGAAGGTGTTATAGTTTTCGCCTCATTCAATGGATCCTAATATAAAATAACATTTTTCGTTTTTTTAATTAAACTGAATATTGAAGCATGCTAAGAACGAGTAACACTCAATACACATAACTGCGAACTACAACAATTTCTAAAAAAGATATAATTCCTCTTATTTTTCAAATATTTGATGCAAAACACCGTACAATTACGATACATCAGTTTGTATGAAGAGAGTATAAACAGTATTTTCGTTCTTCATATTTAACACATAATCGTCAGTGTTACATGTTATATATTATGAAATACTTTCATAATATATAACATGTAATACAGAGTTATATATTATGAAATACTTTCAATATTTTCAAAGCCATTAACCCATTATGAGTGAAATGGAATTTTGTGCATTTTGCACCTGGCTTTTTACGTAAAAACATCGGTATCTTAAAGATTGGACAATATAGCGGTACTCAATATTTTATTTTATAGGGAACCTTCCAAGCTTTCATTTGGTGTATATTTTTAAGCTGTCATTTATTAAATATGAAAGCTATGTAACTTCTAATATTAATTTGTGTACCAGATTTGCAAAATATTTCGTAAAAATTCGTATTACACAGAATATTTAGTAAGTGACGCCGTGGTGTGAAATATCATAGAAGACAAAATCTTTGTGTCCGCTGTTTCAGTATGCCGAATTCGTATTTCAGATGCCGAATTCGTATTCGAAGACGGTCCATATGCGTGGTTAACAAGAAAACAAACCTCTTTCTCTGAGAAAATTCTAAAAACTTTGTCGAAACTCTACGAATTCTGACGAATCTTTTAAGGAATTTTCGACATGTCGCAGAAAACTCGGATCTAAAATTAGAAACTTATCAGAAATGTCGTATAAAATTCGCAAATTAAATCAAAATATTGTAGGAGTAAAGAGGAAATTTTCTCAGCAAGCTACGAAATGTAATTTCGTGAGTGCGTAAAAATTACATTTTTAAAATCACGCACGGTATTTAATTTTTAAATCACGCACAAATGCGTGATTATTTTTAATTTAATCACGATCACGCGTGAATCACGCCTGACACGAAAAATTCACGACATTTGCACATCTCTATTTTAAAATATTTTAATTTAATTTATATTTTAATAATATTGTGATAATTTTGGCAATAGAGACATAGGCGTAGACAGGTTGTTCGGGGTGTGGTATTGGCACCACTAGAATAGCTTTGCCACACCAAGAAAGTTTAAAATTTTAGCTTATATATTTTTTTGAGAAATGACAAGAGATTTTTACTATTTCAATGCGTAGGGATCAAATTATTCACATATCCACTCATTTGCTGAAAACCCGTCATAACTCCAAAAATCAAGTTTTACGAGTTTCAAGTTTTCAATTTCCTAAAAAAAAATATTCTTCTCTTCATAGGTGAGTCTACAAGATATTTGTATGAAACTTGCATATATTCAGGTCGGTCGCATAACTTGTACGAAAGTGAAAATATTAATATTTTTGAATTCGTAATGTTTTGATTTTGCTTCTGCTTTCACACTTCTTCATAACAATGTCCTAACACAAAAAATTTATATACCTTAAGGCTTCACTTTCAACATACAAAACGTACGGAACTAATATCAACTTGTTTCTCCTAAAAGTATGCCAATGAATTTATAGTGTTTCTTTTATTTAAATACTTTCGAAACATCATTTGCGCTTTTTATTTTGCTTTAGAAATGATATCGAAAATTGTTATGTTTTTTTCGCTTTCTACAGAAGTTAAGCACGTTTTCAATTTTACTTTCGTATTTTTTTTTTTATAAAAATATTAAACAAACAACAAAAGTAAAATTATCAGCCAAATCACAGAATATTATTCCGATCGAAAACTCCGTAAGTTGCTTCTTTAGAAAACTAAATTTTTTAAAATGAAACCGCTTTTGATTTTTAAAGTGGTTTGACAGAGTTTTTCTAGCAACTTCATTAGCAATTAAAAGTAAAAAATTTGCATTGGTTTGTTGGTTTGTTTAAGATTCCGCTTTGACAGGCCACTCAACTCGTCAGTGTCAACCAATGTTGGTCCGAATCCCAGTTCCGGTAGTAGGTATTAGATCCAACCCGTCGCATTGAGATAGCTGATCACGTAAACCAGAAAAATCGTTCATAACTCTGATAGGTCACCTAGTATATTCTTGCTCAAAACTTTGTACAAGGCCGGGCACTCGCAAAGATAGTGGAAAACTGTTTCTTATTTGCTTTGATCTCGGTAGCTACGGCAGAACGCATTGTAGGAATGCTTATGCTACTAGCATGTTTACCGATCGGTCAGTGTCCCGTCACTACTACAACGAGCCTTGAAATGTCCTTACGGTTTCTATTAGTTAGTTTTGTTGGGCGCTTATCGTTGTAACCAGGCCACATCTTCCTTGCTAACTTCCATGTGCTCAACTGGCGCATCTCGCATTGGCTTACTAAAATAGTTAATGTAGTATGTGACCTTAGAGACAGAAGTGCCGCCTGGGTGTCGACTAAGATTCCGACTCTCCCTTGTACGCTTCTGTCAATCAACACCCTACCTGCCTCCCTTATAGCCAATATCTCAGCCTGAGAGACACTGGCTTCATCAGAAAGTTGAAAGGAGAGTTTTACTCTGGAGTCATTCGAGAAGACACCAGAGCCCACTCCGCAGGTCATTCTTGATCCATCAGTATACACCCTGAAGTTAAAGTCTTTTTCTATTTTATCTCTCTTCCACTCCTTTCTGGATGAAAATTTGCATACTTTTAGGAGAGGCCAAAAACATTTGATAAGCTTGCTTAATGAGAGCTTTGCGTGTAAATAAAGTTGTATGTGGAACCTTACAATAGGGGAAAGATCTGGTCCAAAGACCGGCACTGCGATACCTAGTGGATCCTTTGTGCTATAGATCTATAAATTAACTCAAGCTCTGCACGACTCTCCTTATAAAAGTTAGCACAGAGGTTAAAGAAGCCCGCCCAATATCATCCGAACACAGAAACTCAGAATAGAAAACACGCTTTCTACTGTTACATAAGACAATACATTCGCAGAGGATGTGCGCCATTGTCTCGTCCCCTTCCAAGCATAAGGGTGAACGAACTTGGTTACTTTTCCACAGAGAATAATTCAGTCCAAAGTGACAGGAGAGAAAGCCTGTAACTAGCCGTAAATCATTCGTGTTGAAATTCAGAACGCCACTATACGAAAATGGCTGCATCAATGCTTTGGCTTGCCATAACCAGAAGAAGCCAGCCACACTTCCTTTGCGGTCGATATGTCATTTCCCTTGATTAAGGACTTGACAGTTTACACCACAAAAAGGCTCTGGGCGCATAAGTGGAGCAACAGAGGCGCTTCTGGCCAATTCGTCCCCTTCATCGTTACCCGGATGACCGCTGTGCCCAGGTATCCTGTAGTGAGTCAAAGCACTCTAAAATAAGCTTAGAACGGAATTCCCAACAAAGAAGGGACTTAAGAACTGCCTTACTATCGGAGAAGATAGCTATACGCGCGCCCTTAATGCTCCTACTTAAATTAATATGTGGCCCCTTAAGGCATGAAAAATTTATCATTTTAAAAACGAAATACTAAATCAATAAATCGGAATGAGCGACTTAAGCTAACTTAAGAAATTCCGAAACATTTTTCGATTTCTGGAAGAGATATTTACAGAATTTAAACGATTTTCGATCGGAAAGGTATTCTTCTGTGACAGATTTGACATTTTCTATTCTATAAATCTATTTCCTATAAATCTATTGTGTTTAACAACTTACTCATGGTCTTTGTTTAGGCGAAAAATCGCAGCATAAAATATTTAAACAGTAACAAATCTTCAACACCCTCCTTCCTAAGAGCGTTACGTAAAATGAGAATAGCCTCTAAGAGGTATTTTTTCCTTTAAACTGAGCAGATGTTCTCTGTATTTACAAAGATTATAATTCGATCTGTATCCAGTGATCTCGGTGTCACAACCTGTTTGTTCTGTTAAGTAAAATTATAAAACAATGATTTTTATTATTTTTCATGAACCAAACGAAAACATTCTACTTGTACTGACTCAACCCCACTATCAATTCGCGGTTTTTGATGTTTTATTACTTTTATACCGACTATTTGTTTTAAACGTGGAATTCCCACAGAAGAATTATAAAATAATGCTTCAACTGTTTTTTCCGGAATTTATTAAATAACAATATAATAAATACAATAGATATATAAAGGTATGTACATACCTGAAACGCAAAACACCCTAACTAACATTTTTATCATTTTACAGGAGAAGCAATATATACGCTAAATTATTTAATTGGCCTGATCTATTTCCTGAGACTTTTTAATGGTTTACAAAGTAATGAGTGCTGTTTGTTGATCTTATTACTATACCTCAAATTAGGACCACTACTACTTAGTTTTTAATAAAATTAGTAAGTATTTTTCTCATTATCTGAAAGTAGTTATAATTTGTTGTTTGCTGTTTTTAAGTCAACAATAGCTGAGTGAGTAAAGTACTTGTCTTCAAATCTGAACATGCACAGTTTCGTATCCCAACTGGGTCAAAAAGGAAAAAAACAAGGTGTGAAAAAATATAAATATATAAAATTTTTTATTTTCTTTTGTTTTGTTTATTTGACTGCTAATTTTTTAGCTTCAAGTAAGTCAAATAATAACTAGTTAATTTCTTTAACAATCTCAGTACATTTTTAAGGGACACCCCTTATATTTTGAACTTCTTTAACAAAAATAAGTAGTTATTGCTACAAATTATAGCTAGTTACGATTTAAGTCCTCATATACTTTGTTTCCTACCAGTAAGCAAAGTTTTTGCTGGGAGCTATGTATGTTGGTGAAATAAATCGGAATTTACTGAAAATCGGATCAGAATTTTTTGTTAGATAGGTATTTCTGCAGTTTATTTAACGATATGTATGTATATTGTTTTTGTTTAAAGAATAATATTGTTATCAGGTGTTGATGGCGTATTACATTTAATTAATAAAGAGGGATTTGTTCAATTAGTCATTTTGTTTCCGGTTCAATTTTAAATCAAAAGACTATCTAATTGTTTAGGAACAAACATAATTTTTAGTATCCCGTACTGAAATGGTGACAAGAAGAACTTTCTTATTTTCGCCGCTAATCGTTTTAGGTAGACTTAAAATTTTCTCAAAATATGCATGACTATAAACGCTTCAACAATAAATACTAAAAATAAAAGAAAGTTACAAATTGAAGGGTGTTCAAACAAGTAATGTAGTTTTTACATTGAGCTGTGTTTTGTAGACCGTAATAGGTAGACACTTGGAATTTGATACACTTAGGGCCAAATACACAATCTGTAGTTAACTAAAGCCGGTGGCTTAACTAACGATTTTTATATAAATATCACTGTATAAACCACTAAAAATGTGTCTAAAAGCCTTACGAGATTTTCTTTAAACCTAAGCAGATGTGTTTGCTGTGTTAGTGCCTATTGTCTCCATATTGACATATTGACTGTCCGGTTTTTTTTCTCATTATTGTTGTTTTAACTTCATTAAATCCCTATTAAAAATATAAAAAAAAATTTCCACACTGCCCCCAGTTTTCGAAATATTACACATCTGCATCTCATTAAGGTGGGAGAATGAGTGTAAATTATAATAAAGAGATGAAAAAACTCAAGAGTTTGTATCTTCCAGCGTGTGGCAAGACATTTTTCTGTTGATGATTTAATTATATGAAAAATATAAGCTCTGCTAACATCATGATGCCTTTTTTCAAATTATACTCCACCAACAAACAGTCAGCCATTAAAACCTAAAATCTGTTGTTATATACTTGTATTGGCAATAATAAAACAATTAAATATTGTGTTATTTTTTTTTCTTTCTGTTTTACAAGTATAGATTTTTCTAATAGTTTTATTGGATACAATTGATGTTGTTGTTGTTTTAATAATTTGTGTGATTTTATAACACGAACTTTGTTTGTGAACTGTCTTTACACATTTATAACAACGAACACATACTTTAAATTGCTAATAAAATAAAAATAAATGCTCTTGTTAATTGTTCATATTAAATTAAAAAAATAAAGAAATAGAAAATCACATTTTGGCATGGCATGACATATCATGTCATGTTAATATTTTTATCGTTTAGTGTTATTTTAATATGTATAATTTTAGATAAAACTGTAACAGTAATTTAACGTTTAAATCGATTTTCCGTTATATAAATTTTTGGAGCTTATATCGCGTATTCGAATAAAATTATTCGAAAAACTATTGAAATAATAAAAATTCAGTAAAGTGCGACTTTGGCTCGAACGCGAAGGGATCCGTACGAATACACATATGTATATCCCTTTTCGTTTAATTTGTTTAATTTTATTTTTAAAGTTTTTTATTCGCTTTTTTTGGCGCTTTTTTCATATTGGTGATTTTTTCGTTTTTTTTTTTGCGATTTTTCGTTTTTTGCAATTTATTTTTGTTTTTTGCCGATTTTTTTAGTTTTTGGAAATTTTTTGGTTTTGGTGTATTTTTTGTTTTAGCGTTTTTTCGCTTTTTTACGATATTTTTAGTTTTATCAATTGATTTAGTTTTGGCGATTTTTTCAATTTTGACGCTTTTATCGGATTTGGGGATTTTTTCCGGTTTTTGGTGATTTTTTAGTTTTGGCGTTTTTTTTTTTGGTTTTGAAACTTTTTCATTTTGGCGATTTTTTTTTTTTTTGGTTTTTGGCGCAATTTTTGCTTTGGCGCTTTTTTTCGTTTATATAATTTTTTTCAATTTTTGGCGTTTTTTTTTTTGGTTCTTGATGATATTTTTAGTTTTAGCGATTTTATTCGGTTTTAGGGTTTTAGAGTTTTTTTCGTTTTGACGACTTTTTTCGGTTTTGCGTTTTTTGTTTGTTTTTTTTTGTAATATTTTGCGTTTTAGCGATTTTTTTTTATCCATTTTTGTGCTTTTTTCCTTTAAGCGTTTTTTTTCATTTTGGCGATTTTTCGTTTTGACATTTATTAAATTTTGGAATTTTTTAGTTTAACGTTTTTTTAAATTTCAAGAGTTTGCCTCTTACGGTTTCCAGCAAATTGTCTAAATTACATAGTCAAACTTACATTAACTGATAGCACACCCTTCAATTTTTACTGTTTTAAATATCAGTGCTATTGGTGTATTCTACAAACTTCACCAATTAACACCAACTTTTAAAATTTGAAGTGTCTATATAAAGCGTCGGTACATTACATTAGTATTTCAACATGTTTCGTTGCTTGCTGTAGAACACCCTTTAATTTTCAACTGTCATATATTTTTTGTGTTAGCGGCCAAATTGTTACATATTCTGTGAAAATTCCGTAGCTCTTACGGTTCCCGAGAAAACAGACAAACAGGCGGACAGCGTAGCAAAAGCAAAAGGGTTCCTACACTTTTAGTGTACGGAACCCTAAAAAAAGAAAGAATTGTGGCGCATGATACCAGGAAGGAATGAAGTTCCATTCGACTCACTTAGATGTCATTTACATAGTACTTATGCTATTTTATTACTATACCATTTACAGCACTTACGTGAAATTTACACATACATTATTTACATCTCATTTACGCGTAATATACATGACATTTATATATTATTTACATGTCACAAACATATTGTGTTCATGACATTTACATATTGTACACATGACGTATAAATGTCGTTTACATGACGACGTAATGTTTACCACTTGCAAATCGTTTAAATGACAAATACGTATAGCTTGCATATTTACATATTGTTTACATGACATTTGCATATTGCTTAATTAATATCTACGTATTATTGGCTTGACATTTACATACCACTGACTTGTATTTATTAAACATATTCCTCGTTTAATGTTAATTTTGTTAGCCCCGTGACGTGCATGACGTCCCAAAGTGAACTTCGTTCCAAAAATTTTTAAAACCTTTGACAAATAGTATTGAGTTAAAAGGTGAATATGCTTATAAAATAAATTTCAAATGAAAATTTTATCCATTTTTGATTTTTTCCGTTTTGGGCGACGTGTTTTCCTAATTAGAATTTGTTTTTTGTCTTGGCGATTTGTCACCGTTTTAGCGACTTTGTCTACTTTTAACAATTTTTTTCTTTTTCATATTTCGTTTTAGCGATTTTTTCGCTTTGGCGAATTTTTTCATGTTGTATTTTTTATTTCTTGCCGCCCATGATGTGCATACCGTCCCAAAGGCAACTTCCTTCCAATTAGTAGAATAACACTTGACCGAATAATAATTATTCGAATAAAACTGTTCGTATCAAAATTTCTCGAGTAGAATTATTCGAAAAAATACCTCGATTAAAATATATTCTAAAGAAATTATTCGAATAAAAATCGCCCGAATCATGTTATCTGAATAACATGTGAAAGACTATAATTATATATACTTATATGAATAAAAAATATTTCAATAAAAGTTATTCGATTGGAATTACAAATTCGAATAAAAACGATTTGAATAAAATTTTCTGAATACTATTATACGAATATGAAATATTCGTATGAAATCATATGAATATAAATTATTTGAATAAAACTATTCGGATAATTCATATATATTCAAATAAAATGTATTCGAATAAAAATCATTTGTATAAAATTCTTCCAACCAAACTTATTTCAATGAAATTATATGAATAAAAATTATCCGAATATAGATCCAAATAATAATTATTTAAACAAAACTGGTCGAATAAAATTATTCGAATACAAATTATTCGTATAAAACTATTTTAATAAAAATTGTTCGGTTAAAATTATTCCAATACAAATATATATATATATATATATATATATATATATATATATATATATATATATATATATATATATATATATATATATATATATATATATATATATATATATATATATATATATATATATATATATATATATATATATATATATATATATATATATATATATATATATATATATATATATATATATATATATATATATATATATATATATATATATATATATATATATATATATATGGTGATACTTTATATATTTCCACTTTGAAAATAGTTTTAAAAATAATCAAATATTCATTTTCTTATATTTTAAGTTTTTTATTAATTGTCAGTTGAATTTTAGTTTAAACATAATAACATCAACATTGGTGACCCCGAAAATTAAATTATGTCAACTACAGACGAATTTGGATCTGCTTCATCCTTAATTTTGCCGGAAATATCGCGGGTAACAGTACGTGTTCCACCATTCTGGCGTCAAAATCCAAAATTATGGTTTCGTCAGTTGGAATCACAATTCGTTACTTCTTCTATATCATCGGATGCAACGAAATACCACACATTGGTTGGATCAATTGAAAGCTCCATATTAAATCATGTGAGCCATATTGTAGAAGAACCACCGGCAGAAAACAAATACGAAACTCTAAAGTTGGCATTGTTAAACGAGTTTGTTGAGTCGGAAGAGAAACGACTTCGCAATCTTTTAGAAAATGTTATTCTTGGCGATAAGAAGCCATCAACTCTATTAAGAGAGATGCGCGCACTAGCTTCTGGAAAAGTGTCTGAAGATTTACTCAAAACCTTGTGGATGAAACGCCTTCCAAATTCAACAAAAGCCATATTATCGGTTAGTAACGATACTATTGATAAGCTGTCTCTCATAGCTGATAAAATTCATGACCAGTCTGATGTCGTAAATATGGTCAACACAGTTTCTAATGATAATGATAGTAGAATTTCTGCAATAGAAAACAAAATTGCTGAAGTCATATCAAAAATAGATGCTTTATCGACTTTTAATCATCGCCGCCATAGAAGTGCATCAAGAAGTTCATCGCGTAATAGAACTACGTCGAATTCTTCTATAAAATTATGCTGGTATCATCATAAGTTTGGCTCTCGTGCAACCAAATGCCGTGCTCCATGTTCTTTCAAATCGTCGGAAAACTCTTAGGCACTTCACCAACGGTGACGGGTGAAGGTGACCAACAAATAAGTCGCCTATTCATTCAAGATGCTGAGTCGAAGTATAGGTACCTTATTGACACCGGTGCCGATATATCTGTTTACCCTGCTACAGATGAAGAAAAATCGAAACCTCCCACTACATTTGTTCTATATGCTGCCAACAACACGAAAATTCGAACGTATGGTAAAAAGGTTATTGATTGTAAGCTTGGTCTACGACGCAGATTTCTCTGGTCTTTTATTGTTGCTGACGTAACACGCCCAATAGTTGGATCAGATTTCCTCGGAAATTATGGACTCCTAGTCGATATAAAAAATAACTGCTTAGTAGATGCTATAACAAACCTTAAGTCGTTTGGCAGTAGTTTGCCTTCAACAACTTTAACACTAAAAAGCGTTTCCGAAGACACTGGTAAGTTTAAATCAGTTTTAGACGAATTCGCTGATGTTACAGTACCCAGTATGAAATTGCCGCCAGTAAAACATTCGGTGACACATCAAATTGAAACTAATGGTCCTAAGGTGTATTCAAAGCCACGAAGATTGTCTCCAGAAAAATTGAAAATTGCTAAGCGAGAATTCGAATACATGGTCAATCTGGGCATTTGTCGTCCATCAAAAAGTTGTTGGTCAAGTCCTCTCCATATGGTTCATAAAGGTAACGACATGTGGAGACCCTGTGGTGATTATAAGCTTCTGAATAAAATAACTGTTCCTGACCGTTACCCCGTACCACACATCCACGATTTTGCATATATGCTTTCCGGCAAAAAGGTATTTTCTAAAATAGATTTGGTTAAGGCATATTTTCAGATACCAGTGGCAGAGAGCGACATACCCAAGACTGCCATCATTACTCCATTCGGGTTGTTTGAATTTACCCGAATGACATTCGGCCTCTGCAATGCTGCGCAGACATTCCAGCGCTTCATTAACGAAGTTTTACGTGGTTTCAGTTTCTGTTTTGCTTATATCGATGACTTTCTTGTAGCATCCGAAAATGATGAAGAGCACGAGAATCATTTACGCCAAATATTTTTAAAGTTACGAGAGTACGGAGTAACAGTAAACTGCGAAAAATGTGAGTTTGGTAAAACTGATCTGAAGTTTTTGGGATATTTAATTTCTCAAGAAGTACTAAGACCAAATCCAGAACGAGTTGCGGCAATACAAGAATATACTTTACCGGAAACTGTTAACGATTTAAGCAGGTTTCTTGGAACCTTAAATTTTTACCGACGTTTTATACCTAAAGCAGCTAGTGCTCAAGCAACTTTGAATTCTCTCAAAGCTGGTCAGAAGAAAAATGATAAGAGACTTGTAGTGTGGACCCCTGAACTACGTGCCGCTTTTGATAAATGTAAGACTCAATTAGCAAATGCTGCTCTTCTTTCGTATCCAACTGATTCTGCAGAAACTTCCTTGTGGGTGGACGCATCTGATGCTGGAATGGGTGCTGTACTCCAGCAGCATGTGAATGGTGCATGGAAACCTTTAGGATTTTATTCAAAAAAACTGTCAGCTACACAAAGAAGATATAGCGCATATGACCGTGAATTGCTTGCAGCTTATTCTGGTCTTAAGCACTTCCAATATTTTCTAGAAGGACGTCAGTTCTGCATCTATACAGATCACAAGCCGCTGATCTTCGCATTTAATCAACGCTCAGAGAAGGCATCACTACGTCAACTACGACATCTTGATTACATTGGTCAATATACGGTAGACATTCGTCATGTATCCGGTAAAGATAATATACCTGCCGATGCTTTATCACGTTTAGATGTCATTTCAATGCCATCGTCATTGGATTATGTACTTTTAGGAGAAGAGCAAGAAAAAGACGCTGGGTTAGAAGCACTACAAAAATCATCTTCATCTGGTTTAGCATTTAAATTATTTCAAATGCCAAATACTAATGTTAAAGTTATTTGCGATATATCAACCGGCAAAATAAGACCCTTCATACAGAAAGTTTTCGTAAAACCGTTTTCGACATGATTCATAATATCTCCCATCCTGGCTCAAAATCATCAATCAAGCTAATTTCTGACAGATTTGTCTGGCCAAATATGCGGAAAGATATTTCAACTTGGTCTAAATCTTGCAACAAGTGTCAACAATGCAAAGTTCAACGTCATACTAAAAGTCCAATCGGAGAATTTCTTGTGCCCGATGAAAGATTTAAAATTGTCAGCATAGATATAATTGGACCACTTCCTCTGTCAGGTGAATATCGATACTGCCTTACATGCATTGACAGATTTACACGTTGGCCAGATGCAATACCGCTGAGTGATATCACATCTGAATCAGTCGCTAATGCATTCCTCATTGGTTGGATATCGCGATTTGGAGTACCTATGCAAGTTGTTACTGATCAAGGTCGTCAGTTCGAATCCGCGTTGTTTAGAGAGTTTTCTAAGCTTTTGGGAATTTGTGTTCAGCATACTACACCGTATCATCCTCAGGCAAATGGGCAAGTTGAGCGTTGGCATCGAACGCTAAAAGCAGCAATAATGTGCCATTCAAAGTCTCGTTGGTCAGATGTTTTACCAATTGTTATGCTGGGATTGAGGACTTCCATCAACCATGACTTGGAAGTGTCCCCAGCTGGATCCGTGTATGGTATGGAACTGGCATTGACAGGGGAATTTTTTGTTAATACAAAAATTAAAAACATTAACTCTGAATGGGTAAAAGAGTTTAAGGAGAACATGCAAAATATAAAAGCAAAAAAGGTCGCAAGACACGGTCATTCAGATGTACATGTACCAAAGAACCTGCATGAATCCCTCTTTGTTTTTATTAGAGATGATACTGTTCGGCCACCTCTTCAGCCTCCTTATAAAGGCCCTTTTCAAGTAATATCAAAAAGTGCAAAGACGTTTGTTGTTAATGTCAATGGAAAACCAAAAACAATATCCATTGATCGGCTGAAGCCTGCTGTAGTTTTTAACGACACCACTGAAAATGATTCGTTTAAATCAACGTCTACTACCGCACCTGAAACGCCATGCCGAACTCTTCGATCTGGTAGAACTATACGAATCAATATTTGACGTTAGTACTGGAGGAGGAGTATTGTGGTGATACTTTATATATTTCCACTTTGAAAATAGTTTTAAAAATAATCAAATATTCATTTTCTTATATTTTAAGTTTTTTATTAATTGTCAGTTGAATTTTAGTTTAAACATAATAACATCAACATATATATATATATATATATATATATATATATATATATATATATATATATATATATATATATATATATATATATATATATATATATATATATATATATATATATATATATATATATATATATATATATATATATATATATATATATATATATATATATATATATATATATATATATATATATATATATATATATATATATATATATATATATATATATTAATAAAAAATTTCGAATAGAGTGACAGCATGAACTGAATAAAAGTAAATGATATTCAACTACTTGACTTGAAACTACCGAATCTGATTAGTAGACCGGTTGGTTTTGAAACATGGAAGTTCAACCTTCGATGCAGGTAAATGTTTCTTTGTCTTCATGTTTGGTTAACAATTTTCTCTAAATAATGATTGAAAAATTAAATTAAAAACCGAACTCAAGCCAAGATATTTAAGGACTTTTAGATCTTTTTCGAATTCACTAGTTCGCAGCATTGGTTGCTCTCCGGCAGGTTTTAATTAAAATTTCTTTTGTACATATTTTATGTGTTATAGTTTATGTATGAATTTTCTATATATGAATGAATGACCTATTTATTATATTAAAGGTCAAAGACATTTTGTAGAATCAGTAACTGTTAAACTTATTTAATATTCAAAAAGCATAAGTTAACATCTTAATATCGTTGGCGCCAAATTTTCAATACTTACTTACAATACTTAAGCCAACTAGAAACCCCCTCAATCTATCTGCAGTACGTATTCTGATAAAAAAAACTTCCACTATAAGTTTTTGCTTTTATTAAAGTAAACGACACACTTTTTGAATTAGTTTAATTTGTTATTTTCTTTTGATTGTTGGAAGTTCAAGGGTACTAAATTGGCTTTTGTTCTACTTAAATGGCTTTAGTTTTACAATATCCTGTAAGACTTAAAAATTAATGAAAAACTCAAAATTGTATTTCCACAATACCGTTAATGAATTTTTAACGCAATAACGAACGCCTTTATCAGTCTAAAAAAAGGGTGACCCATAGCTATATGGCGATTTTTTTCAACTTTCTCTTTTTCTTTTTACTCTCACCCCCAGGTTGGTGAATATTGATTAAAAAATCATATCTTGCCAAATTTTCAGATCAATCGCTTGGAAATTAGACGTTTTTTGTGAAGTTCACAACATTTTACGCCCTAACAATGTTTCTCTAATTCTCATAGTTAACAAAATAAATATACAATTTATTTCAATGCTTCCTTCTAGGGATGTGCGATTAATCATTTAATCAAATTTTTTGATTAATCAAAACTGTGATTAATCAATTAATCGATTAATCAAGAATCCTGAATAATCAAAATCCTAATTAATCAAATAATTTTAAATTTGATTATTCAAAATGAGGATGATTTGATTAATCACGATTTTGAATAATTTATATTTTGAACAGTTGAATAATTTGTGTTTTCCATTTTTATCTTGTGTTTTTTTTTATTTTATGCTTTTGTCTTTTTTTTTTGTTTTTTGTATGTATTTCGTTTTATATTTGTATGTGTTAAATTCATTTTGTTTGAGATATTGTTGTTTTATTATTTTGAATAAAATTATTAAAATTTTAATAAGCAAAATTAAAACTATTTGATTAATCAGTATTTTAATTAATTAGGATTATTCATTAATCAATTAATTGATTAATCAGAATTTTGATTAATTAAAAAATTTGATTATTCGTTTACTCGCACATTCCTACTCCCTCCGTCTCCCAGCTTATGACTAGTATATGAAAACCGTGGCTTTTTCTTACTTACTTGTAAATAAAATCAAAAGTTGTGGATCGATTTTATTGAAATATGGCTTGTTTTGTTTGAAATACCTTTACCTATGTACATATATGCTAACAGAAAAATACCGGTTTTTTTATTTTTTATGAATGTTTTAAAAAGGAAAATGTTTTAATTTTTTTTTGGCACAATTTCCACGATATTTTTGAAACTACTGAACAGACTAAAAATAACGTGGATGCGATGTTAATACAAATATTATTTTATTAATTTTCATATAAATTTTATAAATTTTATTTCTTCTCACTGAATCAGTCACTTATTAATCTATACCCCTAATTAAAAATATGTTACACAATTTATTTCACAAACTGGCCTACTGTGCATGTGCTTAGTCAGCCCAATAAACCTAATATCAACAAAATCAAAGAATGCATGTTTATCTATAGCTGTCATTCTTTTTCTGTTGATGTTGCTTTCAGACAGAAGGACATTAATTGACCAATGACCGGCCATTAAAATTTTCAGTTTGCGTGTTATTTTGAAATTTTGTTATTTAGAACGTAATTTTAACTTGGCATTAAAGGAATGTAGTCGAAAGTATTCCTAGTAAAACTGCATATAATTAATGTTTAATGTGATTTTTATTAACACGAACTTTTAAAAATTGTTCCACATCACAAAAAGTTAGCAAATTGCAGTATTATTCTATTTTATAATGAATGTAAAATTTTATATATGCGTACATCTCTAATTAAGAAGTACGTAATTTTTTTTGTTAAGCAATTTGTGATGAAAAAAGAAATAACGCACGGTGTCATAGGACACGGGGTTGGAACGAAGCTCCTGTTGCTTTCGGCCTAACGCCTATCGCCACTGGCCACCATATTACTCATACGTTACCCTTAAAATTATGGATATCCACATTTTCTTCACATACTTTTTGTAAAACTCTTAAAAAAATGTTTTTTAATAAATAGTCAAGAAGCAAATTTTAAAAAATTAAGTTTAGTACAGTTTCTATGCAGGTAAATGAAATGCTTCTGTTAACAATTATGCTATATATGTATATCTAATATAATCTGTAGAAAACTTTGATTAATTTAGAATTTCGTAGAAAAATTCAGCATTTTGGTCCAATGCTGGATGTAGCGTACATGCTTTAATCGATCTAAAATTTCAAATGCAGTCAATTTTTAAGTATGTTTTTTAAAATATTGAAAATATGTATAACATTTTATTATTGAAAATTTTTTGAGAAAAACATTCAACAATAACCTCTATTTTTTCAAAATTTAGCCATTTTTACTCTCATTTCAAATTCTTGACTTTGATTACTTTTAACGAATACATTAATTGAGATAACTAAAAAAAATTCCTGCGTGTGTTAAAAATCATAAAATATTATTTTGAAACTTTTGGCTATGCTATTACCGGAGATATTGGCGAAATAGAGAACAAATTTGGGGCCAAAATAAAGTTTTAAGATTGCAAGCCAAATATCTTTGAAAATATTAAAGATATTTTAATGGAAAAACTGTATTTTCTTTTTCAATTTATAAACTTTACACAAAGTTTTAATTCATTAAAATCGGATAATATTTGTAAAAGTTATGAGGCCGACAAAGTTTTTCATGCGCGATGGAGTCAACTTTGACACCCACCTCAACGTGTATTTCAACAGGATGATACAAATTTGAACATTGTTAAAGCTTAGGTTCTCCCCTTTGAATTTTGCATACATCGTTTTCAAATCTGATCGCAAGATTCAAAGATACAGATGTATTACCCTTTTTTCCAATTGGATCCACTGTGCGTTTTCTGTATGCTACTTTCGGCGTTATGCCATCGGGCGGTCACTTTCGACCTTATGCTATTCGCAGGACACCTTCGGGCGACAGCCTTCGGCCGGCCACGTTCGGTCGCTATGTCAGACGCCCCTCATCTTTATCGCCCTTCGACACAGTCCGCCTTTATGTTAGGCCCTAACAGTTAGGGAATACTTTTCAGGTATTCAGCCGAGACATCTGGTGTTTAACCAAGAAACCTTCATTTAGCAAGCGCATCCAACCATTAGCCAAGACACAAATCTGGTCCAAGGATTCTCAAAAACTAGAACAAAAATTTCCCCAAAATCCCAGAAGTTCCCCAGACGCCAAAAAATTTGGACAAAATCTCCCCAAAATCACAGAAGTTTCCCGGAAAACATCGGCAGCACCGAAAACCGCGAAAATTCAAAGTGGCAGCACTGATTTTTTAAGAAATTTTGCTCCGGTCTGTTGCCTTCGTTTTGAATTATCGTTACCAGTATTCGTTTTTATTTTAAAAAAATTTACTACCCAGCATAGAAAATATTTATATGCTGCATATCATATGCACAACGTGCCATAGGGAACTTCGTTCCAACAACTGCTATTTTCGATCCCTGGGAGTAACTGTATATCGGGAGTATCTTGAATTTTTAATTTGATATTAAAAAAAAAATTTCCTATCTATTCTCTTTCTCCTTGGTTTCGTTATTATTTAAAGAGAAACTTAATATGCTAGCAATTTAAACGGAAATTAAAATTAAAACTCATAAAAACTAGGGATGTAACGATACGCCGTTTTGCCGATCCGATACCGATACCGATATTTAAAAATAAATATCGCCGATACCGATTCCGATACCGATACGAATATTGAAATTGAGTTCAAGTTTAGATCAACAAAACTCAAGTGCAATTTTTTATTATACAAAATTACATTGTAAGAGAGAATATTTAAAATTGATTTTAACCCAGTATAAAAAAATTGGAGGTAATTTTTAAGGAGCTACATTTTCTTTGCTTCCAAAAAATCTATATTAAAAATATGCAGATAATTAGTAGAAAAGCAAGAAAAAGTTTTTAATTCCTTTATAATTTTAAAAAATACTCGCCATGCTTTTTAAAAAATCGATTTTTTAAAGAACATTTATCAGCTAATATTCTTCTAAATAACTTAATAGCTTAATTGTCAAAAGTCTTCTAAGTTTATATTTATTCACTTAAATTTACATGAAAATAGAGTTTTGAGTTTAAATTCGCATAAAAAAAAATTGTGCAAATGGGTAATTTTTTATCCTTTTTCCTTGAAAAATCATTATAGAACACCGAAAAAGAAATTAGTCCTAGCATCGCTTCCAATTCGGTGATTGGTAATCGAAAAAAATAACTTCTTGCAGTGGCAAGGATATTTAAAACTAATTAGAAGTTATCCAAATTTGCAATACTT
This sequence comes from Panzeria rudis, assembly GCA_956483635.1. Classification (NCBI taxonomy): domain Eukaryota; kingdom Metazoa; phylum Arthropoda; class Insecta; order Diptera; family Tachinidae; genus Panzeria; species Panzeria rudis. The sequence continues at coordinate 162,522,303 of OY101447.1, read as the reverse complement.
CCGGATCGCGAATTCTACACTTTTATGACTTCTTTGGAATGTATTTTTTTTTTGCTGGAATAAGATTTAAAAAACAACGACTTGAATTTGAATTCATGGTAAAATTATCAAAAAATAAATAATTTTTTTTACAAAATAACAGCATAAAATGTTATTAATTTTTAAAATTGATATTAATAAGATTTAAAAAATAACGAAGTGAATTTAATTCATGGTGAAATTGAACAAAAATAAATTATTTGTTAAAAAAAACTCTGAAAAAAATTTTAAAAATATCGTCGTATCGACAGTAAAATATCGCCGATACCGATGTATCGGAAAATCTGAAGTATCGCCGATATATCGGTATCGGTATCGGTATTCGTTACATCCCTAATAAAAACACAAAAAGACTCATAAACAACTTGTTGCCCACAAGTCTGACTACCAGTAAAAAAAACACTGACATACAAAAACTTTTCTTTTTTGCATTAAGATTTATATACAAATATCTGCATGTGTGTGAATTGTCCTTTTTGTTGTTTTAAAACTAAATTACTCAAGGTTTTCATCATTTTACTAAATGTTCTCAGAAATTGAAGTCATCATTGTCGTTATTTTATTGAATATTTATACGTATAAACAGCAAGTAAGAAAGTTATTTACATATTTAGGAACGTGGGGAATCGTATTAACTCACACCCACCCAAATATATTTAAATGAGTTGGAAACTTACATAAGAAAAAATGATGGACTTAGCTTTTCGCAATGACGTCATACCTATAATAAAAGGTAGTTTTATAGGAAAATAGTATAAGAGAAAAATTAAATAATATCCTCATTTGTATGCTAAGCTAAAGTAAGATATAAGGATTAGTTCTTACCTCAATAACCAAAAAATTTTAGTTGTGATGTTCTGGCGGCAAATGAGCGATATGTTAATCCATAATATATTTTGTTTACAACAAATTAATTAATCTAATAAAATTTGTTTAGGGAAGTTTTTGAAGGCTATTGTGTGAAAGGAAACCTTAAATTTGGGAAAGTGGTTCGGTCATTGACTGGCCGTGAGACGATAGTTTCATTATTGTTTACGTGTTAGTTAATAACGCTGATTTCTACATTTACAAAAGAACTCTGTATGGAATATGTAATTTACTTATTTATTTAATGTGATATTTTTCTTTCGTCGCACTGAATTCGGGTTTCATCCAATTTGATTACACTAGTCTACAAAGAAAATGCCCTTTAAATAAAATTCCATATCGTCGCCTTTCTTCTTAAATCACGTAAGCGCCAACAACTCGTTTTTCAAAAAACGAAAAAAACTTAATAACTTTTTAAATATGTGTTTTATAACAAAAATTTTTTTACAAAACATGGCTTTACGACTCTCTGAAGGGTGTAGCAACATTTTTTTAAAAAAATTTATTACTAACAAGTAACTGTATCCAAATTTGTCGCTTATGTGCTTTTGGCGCAAACACCAATTCGCAAATTTTGTCGCTTACGAGGTTTGGTATAATTAAAAAACATAAATTTCTGTGTGCAAATTAACATTTATTCTTGTATTTTTCAAAGAAAATGTTTATTCTCTTAAAAAAAGTAAGGAAAGATCTTATATAAAATGAATACAAAGAAACTTATTACATATTATTTATTTCACTCTTAAGCTCACGTTAAAAATTCAAAATATTGTGACGCTGAAAAAATGAAAGAAATAAACCGAAGATATAATATCAAAAAAAGAACATTCCATTGGTAAAAAAAAAGTTTTCTTAGGGCCCTTTATACAATGAGTTAACGTGGACTTTAGTGACAAGTTTTGTATTTCGAACTTGGCGTTCAAATCCACGTTAACTTTTAATCGTGCATTATGAAAAGGGCCGATAAATAATTAAACTTAAAAAAACACTTAAAAATCTTTATTACTAATAACGAGTTGTTCAAGAAATGGTCAACTATTTGCCGGCATTACTTTTTTCAAACTTATCAAATCTTCATATTTTCCTTTTTAATGCCAATGGAGCTTTTATAAATTGAAGGCAACGTTAAATTGAGACCAACATAATTTTTGTAATGGGGAACCAAAAGGAATTTATTTTCAAAATTCAATTTGTAGAACATGCCATGTTTATTATATTGCGTAAAAAAATAATAGCTCAAATTCGATAAATTTCATGTTTTGCCGTACATTTTACGGTTTGTATGGGAACTACTCTAAGGAGTACAGATAGCGCTCTGAATCCTTTGAAATAAATGTTGGTTATATCAAAATAATTGGGGTCGGTCCCAGAAATTAACCTTCTATGGGCATGCGTTAACCCCTTAGGGTCCGAAAACGAACTTCAGCTCAAAACGGCTTTTTGTACGCCAGACATGTTTACATATCAAGATAAAGCTTTCTCATACAGAAAAAAGCTGCATTTTATTAAAATAATGGGGCTTCGAGGAACATTTGTGCTGTTTCGGATATATAATTTTTGAGTTGAGTCGACGAGAAGTATCGTTTTTAACAAAGTTACTGACTTTGAGAGCCTGACGCCGCACCAAGAATGCTCCGATTGGCCTGAAACTTTCCAGATTTTTTTTTATCTCAAAAACAAAGAATTTGGCGAGTGAGACTTAAACATTTCCAGCTTTAAATATAAAAAGAATTCTATTTTGCATGCAAATGTCATTTTGTATGGCGCTTACGAGGTTTTCGAAATGGCTTTAACTTCTTTTTTTTCATACAAAGTTGTCAAGATAAGAATGCAATCGAGTGGCAAATGCTATTTTGTACCATAAAAACAAAAGTCTATTTCGAAAAAATGGCGCTTACGTGGTTTAAGAAGAAATGCGACGATATGTGGAATATAAAAAGTTTAATCCGCTAAATTAAAATCCGTTTTCAGATTTTGTTCTATCACGAACAGTTTTTTTTATATTTCCATTAGGTACATCAATATATGCCACCATAACTCGCAAAACGGCAAAATATGCATTATAAAAAATAAAGTTACCTTTAAACTTTCTATATAGTTTTTTTAATTTGATCAATCCTTTCTGATTTATTCACAAATTAGTATCGAAAAAAGTGCTTTTCAAGAACAATGCTAACTACCTACCTAATGAAACCTTATTCACGGATTTTTAAGGCACTCTGTGCAAAGTTTTTTACAGGCACCTAAGCTCAAAAATTATGTTGCAAATGGATGATTTTCGACTACTGACAAATGTAGGGTATATGTCCATAACTAACAAAAATGCTCGTTAAATATGTACATCTTTAAAGCATGGCCTTTCACCGTATATAAAAATAAAATTAACTTTGCTAACCACCGTTCACCGTTTTTTATATTAAATTTAACTTTGCTAACAAAACTTTATCCAATTTTTTTAAAAATTATTAAAGCACTTTTTTTTAATTGATACGACTTAACGGCTCAAGACATTACAAATCTTTGTTCCGTGTGTTCACTTAGAATTTTATCAGCAATTTAATGGTGTTCTATAAGTTAAAATCCTATGCTTAATAAAAAAAAAGTGACAACCAAAAAAAAATTTTGCCAAAAAATATAAAATTTTAATTTCGAAGAGAAATATCTCTTAAACTATTAAAGATACAAAAATAATTGTTAACACATTTTTTATTTTGTATAGTAAAATCCAACTCGCTCAAAATTTTACAAATCGGTTAATATTGACGAAACCCAGCAAAAACTTTAGTCATTTTTGTAGTCGGTAGTACTTTATTAATGGGTTACAAAGTAATGAGTGAATTATTTACAAATTAGAGCTACTACCTAGTTTTTAATAAAATTAGTACGTATTTTTATCATTATCTGAAAGTAGTTACAATTTGTTGATATGTATTAATAAAATAAGTAGACAACCACTTTTTCAATCAACATGTGTTTGTATGTATATGAAAACTAATTTTTGTTACTTAAATTTTAAGTCAACAATAGCTGAGTAGGTAAAGTTCTTGTCTTCATATCTTAACGAGCCAAGGTTCGTATCCCAGGTGAGTCAAGAACATAAAAATAAAATTTAAAAACAGAAATAAAACAGAATGCGTATAAATGTTCTTTTTTAAATTTTAATATATTTATTTGACTACTTATTTTTTAGCTTCAAGTAAGCCAAATAATAACTAGTTAATTGCTGTGACAATGTAAATACATTTGTAAGTGGTAACCCTTATTTTTCGGACTTGTCAAACAAAAATACGTAGCTATCGAGTCAAATTGTAAGTAGTTACGACTTTTTTGCCTACCAGTAATTTACAAGCCGTACAATGTTTTTCATACCCGAGGTAGCCAAATTTCACCCCTTGAAGCTCTGCCCGTGGAGGAGCTAAAGAATTCAAGAGACACGATTCTGAAAGCATGGCTTTTCCTCTGTCACCATTCCAATTTTTATGATAATCCATTGAATAGTTTAGAAGTTCCATACTTATTACCATTTTCTTTTTTTAATTTACACCATTGTGCGACGATATCTTAATTTTTAGCCCGCATATATTAAGTTTGACTAAAGTCTGCACTTGGCTCGCTTTAAGTGCATAACATGGCTTACTTATGCCTTTCTTTAATATGGAAATAATATGATAGCAACCGATTACAAAGTTAAAAAAGTACATGAATATTGCTAGAAGAACTTTCCGTTAACTCCACTGATTGACATACAAAAAATATTAGACATATGGGCAAATCCTGCATGACGAACGCTACATTCGTACGCGTCTTCAGATTAAAATATAAACATATTTTCTTCTTCTTCTTTTTCTTCTATCCGCTTAACTCCTATCGGAGCATAGGGCCTCTTTTTTTTGTATTTCAAAAAAGATACCTTTAACTTATGCATAGTGTTTGGTGGGATTTAATTGTATTTTCTAATGGCATAAAACATAATTTTTTTAACAGCTATTTGTTGCGAAATAATTGATCACAAAGTTTTGTGACGCACGCTACAAAAAGTGGAAGTAGCTTTGAAAGTTGAAGTGTGTTTTCGTAATTTTTAGCGAATTTTGCATAATAAAGCACCCAAAATCTAATTCATAAAAGAAAGAGGAATATAAGAAAATTCTAAAATAATTTATTTGCAGCCAAAAATTTTTATCGTTTTTATCAAAAGCCGTGCACCCTTTGTGACGCACGCTACGTGACGGACGTTACATTTTTCCCTAATATCTATAACTTTTTAATTGTTCAATTTACAACAACAATGTGTTTAGTGGAGTTGTAGATAATACTATTATCTAAAAGAAAGCTTTTAACAAAATTTTCATATTCCTTATATAAATTTTTCACATAATAAAAAATAGTCACTCCCTTATTTTCAAGATAGGTGGCGTTTCCGACCACATCCGACCTCGAAAATTCAAACTTATGCTTACGGTAACATGGGTAACTAAACACATAAAAAATAGCATCCTATATGAAATGCAAGGTTGTGTCCTTTTTTCGGTGTTGGTATATCCCTGCCATTCGTAAAGAGATCACCCAAAAAAATTTGTCTTTATATATTTTTAAGGCTTAATATATAGCACATTATTTCATAAACATATATAAACAGTTTTGACAAATCTAAAATTCTCTCCTTGGTGGATAATTTCTGGGATTTGCCCATATATATGTACATGATACCAGTTATCTGTATAAATTTCTTAGTTTTGCTTATCTGCATACATATATATATATATATGTATGCTATGTTTAACAATTCTCAGGTGTGTGTGAATATTTTATCTTCCAAGAATTATTGTCGAATTATTAAATCAGATCGAACACCTACAGTTTAAGTTTTCAAAATTTTATTTATGTTATAAAAAATGATTTTGCGCTTGCTTTTTAATTTCAATTGATTTTTGATAATTGTCGATTTTGATAAAAATTAATATAAAAACAGGTAGTAGTGATACAAAAGAGTCATTACTAATATTTGACCTTCAATAACAAAAATTTGGTTAATGCTGCCCGGTTATAACAAAAATTTGATTTTTTTATATAAAAATAGCTCTTATAGTTTTCGATTGTTTAATTTTGTTGCTAATGATTGAAGCGTGCGAAATTCCACATATTAAACTAAAATTATTAAAAAAAAAATATTTTTGACAAGTATTTATTTTTTCAATATTGTTTTATTGATAAAATTTACTTCATAAATAATTTGTATAATGATTCATGATTTTCAATTAATCGCATTGCAACTTCTAAGTCTCGATAAGTAAAGTGTATAACGAAAGTGCTTTTATTACTACATACTCGTAATTGATGCCAATAAAAATGGATTTTAATACTGCTTTTATCTCTCTATATTATTCAATGACTAGGTTTTTAACATTTGTCCGAAATTGTCAAGTAATATTTAAAATATTTATTTGAGTCTATAAATAAATGCATAACTTGTATATTTATTGATGTTGCTACGTTTTCATATTTTTAAATAGAAACGGGTTCGTTTAATACTCTTAAACAAACTCGGGTTCTTTTACACAGAAAACATTATCAACAATAAATTTTCAAATAAAAGTTTGCTAAAATAAAATTTCAATTTCAGTAAATGTTCTTTACTGAACCACTGAATTTTTTTTTTACTTTTCTTTCGGACGCAAACACCAACAATAACAACAAAAACTAGTTTGCTGTATCGTAAAAAAACAACGCCGATGACGGCATACACATAAATAACAACAACAATGATATCAAAAGGAATGCGATTGTAACAAGTTTGTTTACTAAAGATTTTTGAGTGAATCAATTCGTTAATGTAGTTGCGTTAATTCTCATTTATTTAGAGTCTTTAAATAAACATTCAACCCCATATTCATAAATGATTAGTAAGTTAATGAATGTATTAAAACCGGATTTCCCATACAAAATTCGAACATTAAACCAACATATTAACTTTAATAAATTTTTATGAATATGGGGGAAGAGTTCCACACATTTAACAAAGTGATATTTCATGATGGTGTTATTATTTAAAACTTAAAAATATTCAAAAATAGTTTTTACTAACGCAGACAAAACGTTTGTTTGATATGTATATTACAAAAAATCCAGTAAATATTTTTGTTTGATTCAGTAAACTATTTCGCTTAGAGTTTGTAAGTATTTTTAGATAAATTGTTTTATAGAGTCAGACAAAAATATTGTTTAATATATTACTGGAAATCCAGTAAATATTTTTGTTTGATTCAGTAAACTATTTTGTTTAGAGTTTTAAAATATTTTTAGACAAATTGTTTTATAGATTTGGACAATTTGTTTACTGAAAAAAAACTGTTTTTTCCCAATGAAATTGTTGAGACATTTTCGTCTGTATTTACAAATTTCTTTATTGAAAATGAAATTTAGTTTTTTCTGTATAATTGCAAGAAAAATATAGCACGCAGTTAGAGTTTATTTTATTTTAATATTTATACTAGAGAAGAGTATCGCTCATTTGCATGAGTTAAGCATGAATTATGCATGATATGTTTCAAATACGCGTACGTAAATCAGGGGGAAAGTGGTGTTTTGTGCATATGTAATAAATTTTTTTAGTGATATAAAATCGTTGATTATTGATATTTTGAATGAAATTTTGCAGTTATATAAGAATTTAGGTAATAAATACCAAATAAGAAAAAAACTAAGATTGGCTTCTGAGAATCTAAGAATTCCTAGGAAAGTTCAAAGAAATCCCAAAATAGGAATTTTACAATTATACCCATAACGTCCATACTCGGTCCAAGGCCCATTTAACACTTTGGCAAATAATTGCTTACACACAACGGTTTTAAGAAGTGACAATTGTTTTTGAATCCCAGCTTTGAAATTTTAGAGCATATGGACTAAAATCCAAATTTTTATGTAAAATAGGGCACAGGTACAACAATTCATATCTGTGCAGATAGCTTTCAGATAAGTGTACAATTGTTATATCTTCCAAAAAGATTTTTTTATATGTCTGTATATAAAAATGTGATGGTGCTTTTTTGACAAAAATTGTCGAAAATTTAACATTAAAAAAAATTTAAAAATCGGCAGATATTTGGATCCGATATCTGAAAAATACTGGACCAAAGTTTTGAAAAATTAAGAAATTTAAATTTTCATATCAGCATAACTCACTTACTATAGGAGATAAGTATATAACCAAACATGTTTCTTTTAGATCTTATCAAGGGCTGTAATAGTGCAAAAAAAGTTTTAAGTCAGATGAGAAATAAAAAATGGTAATTTACATGGTATTTAAACATAAACGGGAATACTCCTCTGCTATGTGTAGAAATTTTGTTCCGACAGGACTATTTAGAAATTACTGATTTATTTCCCAAATATTTTGATTCTGCTCCACAGAACTGCGTTTGCTAGTCAGAGGCTCGCCAAATTTGTTTGAATTCGCTGATACATACATTAGACTGACATTGAAAATTTATAAACGTTTGCACTGATTGTCTTTTTTAAATATTCTAAACTAACCCACTTTGAGTCTGTGGGTGTAATGACACATTTTATTCACAAACATTTCAAATTTATTTTATGCAAAAAATAGTTATTAAAAAAATGAAATCTTTTTTTAGTTTATGAACGAAAACATTAACCCTTCTACACTTTGGAACCCAAATAGCCCAATCAAAAACTTTTTGAAAAATTTTAAGCGCAATATTAACGATCAAAATGCATGAAACAAGCATCGCGTACGTGTGCTTGAAGCTATTAACATAAACGCACAAACATAGCACTGAGTATGGAATTTGTGGTAAGATAAACTATGCAACAAGAAAAATTCCAAGGAGTAGCACTATATTTTTTTGATGTGTTAAAAAAACAGTGGAAATTTAAAATTCCATGCATACATTTTTTTATTAAGTTTTTTTTAAAACATTTGGGATTTTTAAAGAGACTGCTCTGCTCCACTGATTTTATTATAACTTACAAGGGAGTTGTTAATTTTTATTATAAAAACCACCAAACAAAATTTTAAATGAAGTAAAGGTAACTTCAGTTTTAACATTATTTTTAGGGTTCCGTACACCAAAAGTGTAAAGCAACCCTATTGTTTTCGCTACGCTGTCCGTCTGTCTGTCCGTCACAGGTTGTTGGCTCAAGAACATGTAAAACTTTGGCCGCTACAATAACAAATATATGACAGCTAAAAATTAAAGCGAGCAACGAAAAATGTTGACATACTAATGTAATTAATATAAAGACACTTATATATGGACACTTAATGTAATTTAGACAATTTGCTGAATCATGGAAACCGTGAGGCAAACGCTTGAAATTTTAAAAAGCGCTAAAACTAAAAAATTACAAAATTAAAAAAAATTTCAAAACGAAAAATCGCCAAAATGAAAAAAGCACCAAAATTAAGAAAAAAACGCTAAAACGCAAGTAATCACCGAAAGTAAAAAGATCGACAAAAAAAACTCGAAAAAACGCAAAAAAACCGAATAAGGCATCAAAACGAAAAAAAGCACTAAAACCTAAAAAAACCGCTAAAACTAAAAATATCGTCAAAAAACTAAAAAAAAATCAACACAACAAATAAGAATAAAATATCGTTGTGTAGGTGTCAAAAACTTATCTTGCCATTAAAGGAAATATAAAAAGTGTAGACGATTCGTTGACAATGTCACAAAAAAGTCACCAAAAGTCGACAAAAGTAGTGACTTGGGACACTTGGACCCTGGCTTCCTTCAGGATTGCTACAGTTCACTGTTGTGCTTAGTTCTGTGACCTTGTTGTATTTTATTCTTACCTGTGTCGGCTTTGTAGACGACAAAAAAGTATTACCAGCGAAAATTTACTGCTGCTGGTTTAAAATTGTTTGATATTAATTTTAAATGAAAAATTATTAATGTAACCTTAAATCTCTTTGATTTAAAATTTTTCACTTTTAAAACAACTTTATTATAAACGTTACATTTCATTTTAAGTCAATATGACTATAACTTTAATTTCAAATAAGTTTTATGTTAAATAATCATTTAAATCATGTTGAATTAAAATTAAATTCATTTTACATACGATGGGTATTTATTTAGTGTATAGCTAGAGTAAAGTTTGAAGCTGTAGTGGCTGCAGTGGTTAGCACGTGGACTATCATGCAAGTGTGATGATTTCAAATCTTGGTTGGGGAAGCCAACTACAACACAGTTTTCTGATGCCTATGCTAATAACCATCACGTAAGTAAAATAATTAATGTTGTTCCAACTTGATATAGCTATAATTCAATATGATTCTTAAGGTACTGTCACACTTAACAAATATTTGCTCAAAAAAACTTAACCACTACTTTTGGTCAGGGTTAGTGTGATTTAAATTAATTTTTATGTCACAACATAAATTTAATTATACTGTAAAAAGCTATTTTTATATTATTTTTAATAAATGCGAACCCATATTTAGAAAAATATTGGAATTAAAGGAGATACAGTTTTATATTGTCTGTTGGTCACGTTTTTTTCGGCAAATATTTGCCAAGTGTGACCGTACCTTTAGTGTTGTTTCAATATCAAATTCACGTTGTTCCTACTTGAAATAACTTTGATTCAGCATGATTCTTCGTGTTGTTCCAATATCAAATTCAGGTTGTTTCAACTCGCAATAACTTTCATTCATCGTGATCTTTCGCATTATTTCAGTATCAACTTCATGTTGATTTAATTGTACTGCAATATTAAATCAATATGAAATATAGTTGATTCAAAAGGATAATGTTCCTTCAAGACTATTGTAATTCATGTTGAATTAACATGAAACGCCTATGAAGCAAAATTACTACTGAAAAATATTAAATTAACCTGGTTCTCGACGATTTTACATTGAAATTTATCTGTATGTATATGTACTTGGTGCATTTTCACTTCCGAACGATTTTAATTCTATATCGTACTACTAAATAATAACGAGATAGTGTAAAAAAAGTTTTGGCTAAATACAATTATTAACAATTTCTTCAGTTTCGAATAATTTTTCTCTTAGAGATCGCATTTATGCTGACTTTAGACGACATGTATTTTACATCTGACTTGTCAAATTTCCCACTGCAAAAGTGATACATGCCGTGTGAAACATATGAAACGTTGTCAGATGACATTTACAGAAGCAAAGTCAGATGAAAAATTTTCAATTAGAGCGTGTTCTATTTTCATCTGACATCAGCTGTATTAAATTATCAAAAGTGTGGTTTGGCTGAAAAAACATTAAAAAGCAAAGAGCGCTTTATATATTTACGAAAATTGTGCAAAAACTCAGCTGTTGTGAACACTCAGAGGTTATGTCAGATGTAATTGCACATGTACGTGTGAAAGCAAATATTATAAACCGTCTGTAAATTGACAATTTTGGCAAACATGTGAAGTTACATATGTCTCACACACCTAACAAGCCATATGTAAAAAACATGTCGTCTAAAGTCAGCATTAGTGATGGCTGTCCGTGTCTAAAAAAGGTGTACAGTTTTAATTTTTTATATATCTATATTAGAGATAAATGTAAAGTTGGAACGATTTTCCGTCGAGTGGTCAAGCGGAAAAGAATTCTGAAGAGATTAGCGGGAGCTTTCGAAACGTCAGTTCAACCCTCCTTGCAGTCAAAAATTTTCTTGTCTATATGCTTTACATTTATCTCTAAATAAAAATATAATTTAATTGAAAAATTAAATTAAAACCGAACTCAAGTCAAAATATTTAAATTTCTTTGGATATAAACTCATACAGTTCGACTAAACTCATAACTTAATTATTTAAGTTTTATGAACTTTGTTCAATAGTATGTATTATGTATTTTAATTTTTTTTTTTTAAAGCACCAAAATGCAGACAAATCTGCAAATCTGACAATAGTGACAATTGTTCAAAATATCGTATTAAACTTAAGTAACACAGGATACACCAACTATGAATATTTTGAAAAAATGCGGAAGGACAGAGTGTTTCCAAATATAAAATTTTGCAGCTAAACACAGACTAACTCAAATTTAACTATTTTGATTGTATAAAACACACCTAGGCCCAAATTTACAGAATTAGTTAATTATTAGTAAACTAAAATGATAACTATTGTTTAGCTAAAACTTCATATACACAGTGCATTGTTTAGCTAAAAGTTTTAATATGGGTAAAGAACGGTAACCTTATCGAAATATCAAGTTTATATGTAAACAAGCAAAAATAAAGAAACAAAAAATATTTCACATCTTAAGGCGGTAACTTAAACATTTTTAAGCTCACCTAATGGAGCAAATATTATTTTTTCGCTCCTAAAAGTATGCATACATGTATGCATATAATAATATCCAAAGCATTATTATCTGTTTATATTCAGTCAACAAAAAAAATAGATAATACTTGTCAAAAATACATGTGTTGGACGTGGCTTATGTACAAAGCTACCAGAACACAAAATAATCAGCTGACGTTATGCTGCCACCTGTATACTTATTACACCATGTTCCAAAGCATTTAATACGGGTGCTAGACGGATCAATATTTTAGCTTCAATATATGTGCTTGTGTGCGTTTATTATGAAATTCAGAAGCATTTTGACATTCTTCAATATTTCCCCTCCGTATATGTGTACATATTTTTTTTGTAAGCAAACGCACACAAACACATATATTGAAGCTGAATATTGACCTGTGTGGCATTCGCTTAACTAATTGTTAACTAATGACATTTGGCTACTTAACTAATTGGTAAAGCTGTGTTCTCACTATGTGCATTTGTCTTATGGAATGTCACTTTTTTATACACATGTGATTTCATGTGTATGTTAAAATTTGTGGTTTACATAAGGTTTATAATTTCTGTGTTCACCTGTTGGTATGTTACGTACATTTGACATAACCTATAAAGCAAAACAATCACAAAACAGCCGAGTGGTTATACTTATTTTATTGTTATATATACTTCTTTTATTTAATTTTATACTTATTTTATTTTATTTAATACTTTAATAATTTCATAATTATTTTATTTCATTTTCCCGTCCGCAAACTATTGCTTTATTAAAAACCAGCTGATGTCAGATGCTTTGTCACTTGAAAATAGAACTCGTTCTAACGGTAGTTTTATACTATCTGTGTTTTACATCTGACTTGTCAAATTTCCCACTGCAAGAGCTATACATGTCGTGTGAACCTCTTGAAACATTGCCACCTGAAATTTACAGAACTAAAGTCAGGCGACAAAATTTTCAATTAGAGCGCGTTCTATTTTCATCTGACATCAGCTGATTTGTGTTAACAAGTATGTGTTGGCGTCACTTAGAGGTTATGTCAGATGCGATTATACATGTACGTGTGAAAGCAAAAATTAAAGTCTGTAAATGGACAATTTTGACAGACACACAAAGTTACATGTGGGCCTCAAAACTGACAAGTCAGATGTAAAACACAGATAGTCTAAATCCACCTTAAATCATGTGTACTGCATACAGAGAAATAACACAGGATATTGTTTGACGGGGTTCAGACGATGTGTACAAATTTACCATGTGAAATTGTGACATTCCATATGGCAAATACACATAGTGAGAACACAGCTTAAACAAAGAAGTGTGAATAAAATATCATTGGCTGAACTATTGTCATTAGTTAATTAATGACTGTGAATTTGGGCCTTAAACAATTTCTACTCTACTATACCCATAATAAAAAGAGGCAATCAATTTACGTTTTATTAAATATTATTTTCTTATCATTTTTTACTGTTTGGGATTAGCCAAGCTTGGATGTTTTATTTTCATAATAAATTATATTTATGTATGCAAAATATTCTTTTCACGTTGTTTAGTTTCTACTTATTTATTTTCAAGACAACAACAAACACGTCTGTTAATATGGAATTAATAAAATATTCTAAAATTATTTTTATAATTGCAATCATAATGGGTTTATTAAATGATTTGAGTATGGCTGCACCGAAAAAGAAAAAAACCAAAAGTAGAAGACTTCCCAAAATTGAAGTTAACGCAAATCTGAGTAAGATTGTTTAAAATTGGAATTATACAAATTATAAAGAAATATTCGAAATTTGTATTACAGAAATAAAAGTTGGAGGTTAAATGGACCTGTTTGTGGCAAAGGAGATTTTATATTATTTTTATATGTATATTTTTCAATTTCTTATTAGTGTATAACTTTAAATATTGGTGTATGAATGTTCTGTTAAAAATGTGCTGTAGATTGGTGTTTTTTATTCTAAAAATTTACTTAAAATTTGATTTAAATATCAATTTTTTATGAAATCGGAAAATTTTAATTTTATTTCTTCTGAAATTTAAAAAATTAATTTGACTATTGCCATAATAAAATGTTTTATAATATGTACACTCTGATGATTCTCAGATGATGACTCAGATGATTAGTACCACTTACAGCTCAACCTAAATCAGAGCGATGAGCGTCGCGTAAGCAACAGGGTACGTATACACAGTACATTTTACCGCAAAATATTTACTTTGAATGTATTGTAAAAACGTACCCTGCTGCTTACGCAACGCTTAACGCTCTGATTTAGGCTGTGCAGTTAGATTTCTGTTTTTAGTAGGCCATATCTTTTCAAAATTTTTGTCAACAGCTAAAGGGAATTTTCTTAAGATGTTTGGGGTTGGCTTTCCCTCAAGGTTTGTAAAGGGGACAGACAAAACGAAGATAAGGAATCACCATGATCCAATAATAAAGGTCTGTGCAGTAATGCAAAAAAACGGCTTCCTCCTGAGATTGTCAAAATAACTCTATGTATAAAAAATATTGTTTATATTTGTTTTATATGTAGTTTGACAACCTCGGCATGAAAAACAAAGGAACAGCTGATCTCTTGCACAGACCTGTATTATTGGATTATGGGAATCACTATTTGATGCCATTAGGGCCAGGATCCACGGGTTAAAGTCTAAAATTTTTTAACTTTAAAATTTAATACAAAAAATCAGAAATGCGCGTTTTAAAAACGCCAGTATGGCTTGGCCCTTAAGAACTCCTAGAATGAGATTTCTTTAGATTATTTGAAGTCACTTTATTTAAAGTTATTTTAAACAAGGGAGCTCGCACCCACTATTGAAATATTAGTGTCTATTCGGGAAAACGCGTCGAAGTAGTGAAAAATTACATGATAACAAAAACAAAATTTCACAAATTGTTTTTGTTTTCTATACATCTCTAAAATCAAATAAACGTGAGAATTTTAAAACCGTTAAATTTTGTATGATAAACAAAAACAAATTTTTGAAATATATGCAGTTTTGTTTTTGTTTGCCATGTATTTTTCACTTAGTCGACGCGTATTCCCGAATAGACACCATTATCAATAAAGTTAATTACCCCTATCGTGAATATTTTCCCCTTCTTTTGTCATCGTGAATAATACCACACCAATCCGTATTGGATTCTATAAACAGGCTGTTCCATTAATATTTCACGCAACATACATCAACAAAATTACACTCAAAGAATGATAAATTTTCGAACATACGAAATATTATAAATAAAACAAAAGATTTTGTTAATAATATTCTATTTGATGAAGACTGTGCCGAGATGTTATTAAAAATTGCACGAAAAACCAAACCAAAGCTAAAAAAATATCGAATTTGATACTGTCTATATATTTGGAAAAATATCGATATATCGAAATTAAAAATATCGACGATATATATCGATATATTTTTAAGAAAATATCGATATTTTTGCCCGTCCCTTGAACCTACTAAAGCCCGTTTCAGACTATAATTCAAGTATTAATACTTTTGAGGAAAATGAAACCCTGACATGATTTCCAACAACAATTAGATCAGGGAGGCATTTTATTCAAAAGTATTAATACTTGTATTATAGTCTGAAGCGGCATTTACGGACATAAATAAGCCAGCGCTCCGCGGCGTCCCGGTTTGAGTAAAATGAAAAATAGGCACGTTAGGCATATAACTTATTTCAATCAAAAATTTGGCACTACGTGAATATCGAAATTTCAGATCATATGCCGTCCAAAATCTTTGAATTTAATCATGAACTTTTTTATATTTTAAAATATCGTTACTTTAGTTTACAAAAGCTGTATCTAACATATACAAAAGTTAAAACATAAAACTTAATAAAAAAAAAAAAAAATACCAAACAGTATTATATATATTTTAGGAACTATGAAATATGTTGGCTGTATCCTTTCCTACATTTATTATACATAGTTCTAAAAATAAACACGGTTTTTTATATATTTTTTTATTACGTCTTTTTTTTTTTGCAAACTTAAAATTTTTATGTTAGATACGCCTTTTGTGAATTAAAGTAACGATGTGTAGGTTGAATTCATGTCAAATCCGCGAAGAAATATATTTTCGGAAACATCAACTTCACGTTGAAAAAATTTAAATTTTCAGGTAACGGGCAAGTCTCATTTCTGATATACATACATACATATGTATACCGTCATGAAAATTGGAAAAGTTTTACTAAAGTGGCCATAAAACACTAATTATAACTTCTAAATAAACTACAAAAGTTAAAAATTTTTATTTGATGTTATTTTGCAGGCTAAAATAAGACCTTTGATATGGTGTTCACTTCGATTTTTTCCGCAAGAAGTTCAAAGGTCATCTGTGGAGATCTTGAGGTCAAAGGCTTATATTTCCATAGTAAAAAAAACACATATATCATCATATTTCCTTAAATAATCAGGTATGTGATGGGAAACGATCGTTTTCAAAACGATTTCAATACGATTGTTTTGAAAAGATGTGATGAATTCCGACCGATCTCTTCAGTTAGTTTTGAGCCAATTTCAAGCTACTGACTTAAAAAGCTCGCTAGAAGATAAAATCTAAACAATGTAAAAGAACTGTGAAGAGACATTTATCAAAAAAGGTTGCAAAAACAATTAAAAACAGATTTGAAAATTATTGACAAAACGACTATAGCAAACACATCACACCTTTTATTGCTTTCAAATCGTTTTTGTGTCTAAATCGTTTTTCATCACATACCTGAATATTTTCGAAAAAAATTACATAGCAAATGTTGATTACATCCACTGCTTCTTTCGATTGGTGGAACAAAAATGTTTACAGTTGTATTCAAAATTGATCAGGTTTATCACAGAACTTTTACGGAAGTATGGCAAAACTGTTTCATGTCCAAGTTATCGATTAATACGTTTTTTTTTCTTCGATAATTTATTGTAACCGCAAGTTTATATTCTTTTCTTAGAAAACTAAATAAGACCATACAATTATTTTCAAATAAGTGTAAAATAAAATTATTAAACAGTTTATAAAAGTTTGTTTAAGTATACGGTTGTAAAATGAGACCTTTAAAAATTTTCTATAACTTAGTGAAAGTTATTATCTTAATAATTACAGTTTGTCCTAAAAGTGAGAGCACTCTTTTATGCGGCCATCATGAAAATCATACACCGGTAAGTACTCGAATTTATCAGGACCTGGCTGAATGAGTTTCATTTAAAAGTTGTAATTTTCCCAGTTCTCAAATAGCAAATATCATTTCACGCCCAAACAAATTTTAATAACATCAAATCCGGAAACTAAAGTCGAAATAGTTAAATTTAAACCAAGGAATCATGACACCGATATGTCTAAAACTTTCTATGTTTTGAAAAATCGTGGCATTTCAAAGAATAAGACTGATGCCGAAGCTGAAAGAAAGGCTTTAGTTTCTATAATTAAGGCCTTACAGGGAAATAGAGCTAAAACTCCCATTACAACCGATGCGATAAAACATCAACTTCCTTCAACTGTCAATAAAAGTGAACAAAGGGCAGATCCTCAGCACTCGACTAACATGCATATTAATCATCAAGTTGTAAATGGACACAGTTACGTTTATAACGTGAATAACTGTAAGTTTTTTAGTTGTTGGCAGCTACATACATACATATGTATATGTGTACGTTTTGAAACTGTTTTATCTTTAGATGGCACTCACTATCATAATTATGATTCAAAGAGCGTGGAAATTTCGAATCCTCATGTAATCGATCTTGCTTCACCTGATGTGAAAAAATCAAATGAAACTGGCAAGAAATTTGAGTTTATCAAGCTGCAGTAAATAATATAATTAAAAAAACATGTTTTATATCAGGATATAATAATTCGTAAATTTATCTAGTAAATACATACTGATTAACATAACAAAGTGCTATTATTAGTGGATACACAGAAAATATTATTCCTAACAAATTTGCAATTAATACACTTGATCAAAAATTAAACCAGTTTCAATTAATTTCGTAATTGAAAATATTACTCATATGATCAAAAATAAAATTTTCCAACAAATTTTGACTAAATGAAAACTTGAATTTCACTTTTTAAATATACAATTTTCATCGTACACATAAAACTCTATTCCTAAAAAATGTTCAATTAATAATACACTTGATCAAAAAATAAAACTAGTTTTCTGACAAATTTTGAGTAATCGGAAATTTGAATTTCAGTAATTGAATATACAATTTTCGTCGTAGGTTGAACCTTAGCAATACAATTAATTGAATCTGCAGTTTTCGTAATTGAAATCGTATTTTAGTACTTTTTCTGTGTTACTCAAAATTAGGGATGTAACGATACGCCGTTTTGCCGATCCGATACCGATACCGATATTTAAAAATAAATATCGCCGATACCGATACGAATATTGAAATTGAGTTCAAGTTTAGATTAACAAAACTCAAGCGCAATTTTTTTATTATACAAAATTACATTATAAGAGAGAATATTTAAAATTGATAAAACATTGGAAGTAATTTTTAAGGAGCTACATTTTCTTTGCTTCCAAAATATCTATATTAAAAATATGCAGATAATTAGTAGAAAAGAAAGAAAAAATGTTTAATTCCTTTATAATTTTAAAAAATACTCGCCATGCTTTTTAAAAAATCGATTTTTTTTAAAGGACATTTATCAACTAATATTCTTCTAAATAACTTAATAGTTAATTATTAAAAGACTTCTAAGTTTATATTTATTCACTTAAATTTACATGAAAATACAGTTCTGAGCTTAAATTCGCATAAAAAAATTGTGAAAATGGGTAATTTTGTATCCTTTTTCCTTGAGGAAAAATCATTATAGAATACCGAAAAAGAAATTTATCCTAGCATCGCTTCCACCGAATTGGTAATCGAAAAACAGAACTTCTTGCAATGGCAAGGATATGTAAAACTAATTAGAAATTATCCAAATTTGCAATACTTCCAGATCGCGAATTCTACATTTTCATGCCTTCTTTGGAGTATCTTTTTTTTTGCTAATGGAATTTTCCCCATTGAACTTGAATTCATGGTAAAACTAACAAAAAATAAATAATTTTTTTACAAAATATCAGCATAAAATATTATTAATTTTTAAAATTGATATTAATAAGATATAAAAATAACGAAGTGAATTTAATTCATGGTAAAATCGAGCAAAAATAAATTATTTGTTAAAAAAAAAAACTCTGAAAAAATTGTTCAAAGTATCGTCGTATCGACAGTAAAATATCGCCGATACCGATGTATCGGAAAATCTGAAGTATCGCCGATATATCGGTATCGGTATTCGTTACATCCCTACTCAAAATAACTACTTCTACAAAAAACAAAGTTTAAAGTTTTGAATTTAATCAACTTAATAGATAAAGAAATTATTTTTCTTCACTCAAAACGTGAGTATACAAGATATGTGTGTGCAATTTGTACAACAATAAAGAACGATATGAAGAATAGTTCTGCATTATCAACTCAAAAAGTACGTTTTTTTTTGGTTATTACGTTGTTTCAGCAAATGAGTGATATGTATTTCATTTGTGTTTCTAATTTTACTTTGGATTTAAAAAAATTCTACTTTTTAATGTAATACATATTAACCTATATAGTATAAGGCATAGATAAATACCATGATATAATAAATAGAAGGTAGTTTCCGTATAATCTATGGTAGTTTCATTCTCTAAATTTTTCTTGACATTCACTACCTGAAGCTATAAACACTTACCCCCATATTCATAGAATTTAAAATGAGTTTGAAATGTATTTTATGTAAAATTTTTCATACAAAATTTTCTTAAAATAGATTTCAAATATATTTTATTTATTTATGAATATGGGGGTTAGTCGACAGCAGGCTACCGACTACAATCTGTCAAAATTAAAATACACACGTTTATATGAAAACGATTATTTTAACGACTTAACTGCTACACGACTACACGACCACCGCTGTAGCTATCGCCAACTTAGCCTAATTTCTATTTTGATTGGCGACAATAAACAGGTTAGTGCTGCCAACATAATGAGAAATGTGAAATAAATTAGCGCTTACATTTTTTTGAAACTAGTCAAGAATATGCAAATTGTTGAAAATAAAACACAAAAACAAAAATGATTGTGTAATTTTTTTCGGCGCTTCTCCTGGCTCCGGAGTTCAAAACTTTATTTATTTTTAATTGGTTATAACCCGTAGAATATAGAACACATATAAACGATATTGGTATCATTCCAAAGTGCTATAAAATGCATTTTTATTGATATATAAATTTTGAAAATCTTTTAACCCATTGTGAGTGAAATGCAATTTTAAAATGTTATTATCTGAGTTTTCACGTAAAAATACAATTATCTTAAAAAGTGCCCAATTCAACGATACTTAAGCTTGTATACAGTTACTTTATGTAAATCTTCTTTGTTGGTTTTCTCCATTCCGACTTTTTGGCATATGGGCTAAACCAATACTGAGGTCGCGATATATATTATTTTTAAACACTTTCGCGAAACAGGTTTTGGATTCTGAGAGAGCACAGAAAAATCTAATTTCATTTTCAGTAAAGGAATTTAATGAAACAGTAAATATTTTGTCTAGAATCGGACCAACAAAGAAATTTGTAAATAAAGATAAAAATATCTCAACACTTTCATTGAAAAAACGTTCTTTTCCAGTGCACATTCTTTAAATCTATAAAAGAATTTTTCTAAAAATATTTACAAATTGTAAACAAACCAATGTACTAAATCAAACAAAAAGAAGTTACTCTGTATTTTGATTCGAAAAGAAAACTTTGAATTTGTATCTTATTCAGATTGCAATTCGGAAGCATTTGCTTTTGATTTTCTGAAAAATATCAAACAATTTTTTTGTTTGGATTTATAAAACAATTACAACCTAATTCACAAAAAGATTTTTGATTAATAAGACTTATAAAACGAATTTTTTTATGAAAATTTGTTTTATTAATCTGTTACTACAAGTCAGAAATTTTTTTTTATGAATTAAGGCATTAGTCTAAAAATACTAACATATATTAAACAAAATAGTTCACTTAATAAAAAAAACATATACTCGATTTTTTGTCATATATCAAACAAAATTTTTGTCCGGGTCATCATAATTCTGCATTAAGCATTCATGAAATTTCACTTTGTTAAATGTGTTCAGCCTGAATGTTTATCTACTCTAAAAAAATGAATGAGAATTAATACAACGACATTAACGAATTGATTCACTCAAAAACCTACAGCAAACAAACTTGGTATAATCGCATTCCTTTTGCTATCATTGTTGTTGTTGTTATTTGTGTGTATGTCGTCATCGGGGTTGTTTTTTACGACAAAGTTTTTTCTTTTTGTTTTTGGTGTTTGCGTCCTAAATAAGTCAAACAAAAAATTCATTGATTCAGTACAGAACATTTACTGAAAATGAAATTTATTTTTAGACAAACTTTTCTTTGAACATTTTTGGTGACAATTTAGATATACCAAATAGATATACCAAATACCTAACAAAATTTTTTTAAAATGAGGTGACGAGAAATGGAGCATATTAGTGGTTTTTAATGAAAGATTGGATGGTTTGGTAATGAAACATAATGGGCCTGATTGCGTAAGGAGCTGGCGTAAACGAATACGTCGTTTTTTGTAATAGATTAAAGCAACACACAACCCGTGTTCTTCAATCTACTATAAAAACGACTTTACGACGTTTACGCCAACGCCTACATAATCAGGTCGATTGTTTTTCCACAATGCTTGATCCTTGATAAAAAAAGAACAAATATTTCAATCGCAGTCTACTACTTCTAATCAAAATGTCGTCTTATTGAGTTATTTGACCGTAACGTAGCTGTATATCCTCCAACTATTGACAACGCGGTCACCAATTTCTCAATTTCACACGAAATTTTCTCAATTTCAAATTGAAATTCTCAATTTCATTAGGAATTTTTTTCAATTTGTAAATTGAAATTCTCAATTTCATTTGGAGTTTTCTCAATTTGAAATTGAACTTCTCAAATTCATTTTGAATTTTCGCAATTTCAATGAAAAATGGTGTAGACTGAAATTTCCGATTCACAAAATAAAATTGTATTTATTTAAATAGTAAAATTAAAGACCTCGTATGCAGACGATCATAATAAGTCAGACTGGCGAAGAAAAATTTCAAATGAGTAATTTTTCTTATGATATATAATTTTTTTTTATTTTTTTGGCACCTCAAATTTCTACGAATTCATCCTGTTGTGATGGAATCTGCTGCGAAAAAGGTACACCCGTTAAAAACCACGTTAAAAGCTTACATATAGAAGTTTGACTATGACCTTTTTATTAACGATGGCAGCCCGTGCTACTTTTTGCAGTCATTTTTTAGCATTTGCGATATACCGTCATTTAAACGTTTTTGGGCCTTTTGACATTTTCGTCGATTTTAAATCGATTTTAGTAAGTTGCGAATTTTCATAATTTTCGCTATTTTTTATTTACATCAAAAATAAGAATATATTCTTTCAATTTTGATTAACCGTGAATGATTTGGATATAACATTGGACATAATCGTCCATAAAAATCGATTTTAATGTAGTCCCTTTTATGTTCAAACGAACATGTTGTCCATCCGTCTGTCTGTTGTAGTCTGTGTTTTTATTTTTTTTTTTGCAAGAACTATTTCAAAGTAACTAGCAATAAATGGTGCCTCGGTAGGGTAGCGGGTAGTGTGCTAGCCTATCAGTGTAGAGGTTGTGGGTTCGATTACCACCACAGACTCTGATCTGTTTCACTACAACGAGTGAAGGTTTTTATTACTATTCTCGTTTAAAGTAAGTTATGATATAGTTTGTAATTGTATTCGTAACATTTAGTAAATAAACAAATAAATAACTTGCAATTAATTTTTGATTTAATTTGAACTGTTTCGCTGTTTTTCTAATCTTCTCAAATTAAAAGCAGTTTATATTCTTTTACAGCTCTTGTAAAGATTTATTTTGTTGTTTTGTACAGTAGACATTCCTGAATTTCAGAAATTTACTAAATATTTTCTGAGTTGTTTTTTCATCTTGCTCGTGAATATTTTCAGTTTGTTTTTTGGTTTAATTTAAAACTTGCCACAGATTGCGTTAAACAACATTTTCACTATATAAAAATTAACATTTATTTTCACAATTTACATGGTCAAATAATTATCGGGGAATTCAAAAGTGACATCACGACCGGTAAGTTTCTTGTACACCGATGTGAAGGTGTCAACCTGTAATAAATAGAGAACAACAATGAAATTATTGGATAGTCAAAAATAAGTCACATCAAGTTTTATATCAGCAAAATGTATCTATCAACTTTAAAATGAAATATTTCTTATGGAAATTAAAAATAAACACATGACGTTAATGTTGGCAACACATTATACGTCATGTTATTAGATTAATTGTAAGCAACAAATGGAATATATTTATTCTTATTTAAAAGAGAGAATAAACAATAACGAGTCGTTGTTAGAGTTTTAATATACGTTCTTTTTGACAATCATTGATTTTTAAGAGACAATCAACAAAAAACACAAGAACAGGTAGACGTCAAATGCTTTGCACCGAAAGTGTATTAAAGTAATTGTTATTAGACTAATTGTAAGCAACAAATGGAATACATTTATTCTTTTTTAAAAGAGAGAATAAATAATAACGAGTCGTTGTTTGAGTTTTAATATACGTTCTTTTTGACAATCATTGATTTTTAAGAGACAATCAACAAAAAACACAAGAACGGAACAAAACGTATGGCTTAACCCACACCAACATAACACAAAACTGTTTTTGTTTTTACTAAAGCATGGTACTCTGTTCATAATTTCGTGCGAAGTGCTGTCAAAAGTCCATATCAAGGTAGATCAATAAGGTATAGTTATCGGCGAATTGATACAACAAAGCAACTTTTTCGTTCAAGCAATTGTCAAAACAAATTAACGAATTTACATTAAAAGTTTTTGAATTTATTTAAATAAAAAAATTTATAAGGAAAGTTTGGAAGTTCCTTGAACAATTAGCTGTGCTGATAACGCCACCTGTTATGAATTCGCCTTGGTCCATATAAAAAAAATTTACACGAATTGCTCACGAAAAATTGTTGCAGAAGTAGGTACTCATAAACCCATAAACATAGGAAAAAGCATTAGAAAGCAGCAAACCAATAATAAGCTGACGATATGAAATGTATCTACAACATTATGAGTCTTCATGTGAAATAATATAAGCACCACTTTTTTCGTGCGGAATTTACAACATACACATTGGCTTTCTTTTAAAACGTACACAAAGCAGCATAGTTACTTTATAGGGCTAGTTATGATTGGTTACTTGTCATATTTTTCGTATGAAAAAACCAAAGTAGATCAACATATTTCGCAAATTTTAACAGAGTACTAAGCTTAATACGACAACAGTACATTAGTTCTTATGAGACAAAAACGTTTTGTCTTCTGCGGTGTGTTCAGGCTAAAGGAACATTTAGCATAAGTTAGATATTTTTAACTGGAAAGACATACAATTTTTGTTGGACTTTGTTACGGTTGTGAAATCGTTCCAAACACAAGAACGTTACAAAACTTAAAGGAACAAAGGATAAGAACATATTTTAGCTAGATATTTTTAACCGACATACTTTTCTAACTTCGTTCTTTGAAGAAAATCTGTACTATAAATTGTATCAACTTTAAAATTAAATGTTTCTTTTTTTAACACATTTTTCAAGAAACATATAACCAATCTTAAATGTTAGGTTAATCTAACGCTCAGGTAAAATACATATACATGACGCTAATGTTGTTGAAGCGGCATGTAGACAGACAGAAAGCGTATTAAAGTACTTATTATTAGATTAATTGTAAGCATGAAATGAAATATATTTATTCGTATTTTTGACAATCGTTAATTTTAAATAGAGACAATCAACAAAAAACACTATAACTCTTTGAAGAGCCAAAATTTCGTGTCGGAACTGGTTATGATATACATAAGTTCATTAAAGTTCAAAATGGTGCTGAGAGCTTTATAAAAATTTCCAATAGATTAATAAACACAGCACAATACATTTTTTTAATCTATTACAAAAATGTCGTAGTCAAAGGCGAAAATCACCTAACACGATAATTGGGAATATTATATCATTCAGTTTAATATCTATGCCTAGAAATATTGGCCCTTATCGTGTTTGGCGATTTTCGCTTCCGACTTTAACAGTTTTGTAATAGATTAAAGAAAAATAAAGCATGCTGTCTTTAATCTATTACAAAACAGTCGAAGTCGATAATCGCCAAAGACGATAAGGGTGTTATCAACTTGAAAATGCAATAATCTTTTAAGATTCAAAAGAATATTATACATAATTTCAAAAGTTTGTTAGTCTGCCGCTTTGTAGGAAGTCTCATAACGCTAAAAGTTGAAGAACATCGCGTATGAGAGGCAAATAGGCGGACGTTGCGATTGCTTTAAAACATAATCTCTTAAATTAAAATTACATATAAAAATATCATTTTTGAAGGATAGGATTGAATATTTTGTTCATGTTTTCAGTTCAATTCCAAAGATAAGACCAATTTATTACACTCCCCCTTCTTCCCTTTTACGAATAATTTTAAATTCGGTTTTGAGTAAATCGTACGATTTGATTTACCTCAATAGTCTCCAAGCAACAAATGGAATATATTTAGTGCCTGTTTTTTTTAAATAAAATAAAAATTTTCGTTAGGGAATTTATATTGAAACAGCAAAAAAAAACTCAAATTTGTTTTTGTTTTCAATTCAAAGTCCCTAACGAAAATTTTTTTTTATTTACAAAAACTGGCAGTTATTCTTATTTAAAAGAGAGAATAAATAATAACTAGTCGTTGTTTGAGTTTTAATATACGTGCTTTTTGACAATCATTGATTTTTAAGAGACAATCAACAACACAAGAACGGTACATAAGGCTGAACCCACACCAACATAAGAAAAAACTATTTTTTGACTAATACGACAACTGTATATTAGATCTTATTAGACAGAAATGTTTTGTCTTCTGCAGTGTGTTCAGGCTAAAGGAACAAACTTAAAGGAACAAAGGATAATAACATATTTTAGTTAGATATTTTTAACCGACATACTTTTCGAACTTCGTTCTTTGAAGAAAATTAAATGTTTCTTAAGACACATTTTTCAAGAAACATATAACCAATCTTAAATGTTAGGTTAATCTAACGCTTACGTAAAATACATATACATGACGCTAATGTTGTTGAAGCGGCATGTGGACGGATAGTAAAGCGTATTAAAGTAATTATTATTAGATTAATTGTAAGCATGAAATGAAATATATTTATTCGTATTTTCGACAATAGTTAATTTTAAATAGAGACAATCAACAAAAAACACTATAACTCTAAGGAAAACAGAATAATTGACCTTATCGTGTTTGGCGATTTTCGCCTTCGACTACGACATTTTTGTAATAGATAAAAGACAAAAGGCAAAAATTGCCTAACACGATAATGGGGAATATTATATTATTCAGTTTAATATCTATGCCTAGAAATATTGGCCCTTATCGTATTTGGCGATTTTCGCTTCCGACTTTAACTGTTTTGTAATAGATTAAAGAAAAATAAAGTGTGCTATCTTGAATCTATTTCAAAATGTCAAAGTCGATAATCGCCTAACACGATAACGGTGTTATCAACTTCAAAAATGCAATATCATTTAAGATTAAAAAGAATATTATACATAATTTCAGAAGTTTTTTAATCTGCCGCTTTGTAGGAAGTCTCATAACGCTAAAAGTTTAAGAACATCGCGTATGAGAGGCAAATAGGCGGACGTTGCGATTGCTTTAAAACATAATCTCTTTAAATTAAAATTACATATAAAAATATAATTTTTGAAGAATAGGATTGAATATTTTGTTCATGTTTTCAGTTCACTTCTAAAGATAAGACCAATTTATTACACCTCTAGGGTGATCGAATATTCGACATTTTGCAGAAACCGGTTTTCGAATAGTTCGACATTTTGGAATTTTAGAAAAACCGGCTACGGTTTTTAAATTTCAGAAAAAACCGGTCGACCGGTTTTTTTGTGAGAAAATTATAATGCAAAAGTTTTGATTTTAATTTGATATAAAAAAAGAGAACAGTTCATGTAAATACTATCCGCATAAAAACACATCTTTGAAAATAAGGCCAAGTTCCTATCCAAAAATTTCAGCCGTTAAAAGTACTGAGATCACAATGAGGGTCAAGTTCTTAATAAGAATGATACCATATAATTTCTAAGCTAACTTGGAAACATTTTCCCCATAATTCTTCCCAATGTTAGAAATGTAAAACAATATTTCCAAATAGAAGGTTGCCTAAAAATGAGATGGTATTGTACCTATCAAGAATTTGGTCTTCATTTTGATCTCAGTACTTTTAACGGCCAAAACTTTTGGACAGGAACTTGGCCTTATTTCTCATTAATTACTTTGTGTGGATCTGACTTCTGTTTTTTAAAATTTTTTGTTTGGTACAACACTATAATTTCCATCCCTATAATTTCCCATAATTTCTTAATTGCGCTTTATAGTGCCCCTTATATGCTGCACGCATTCCCATTACGTGATCAGCACAGTTTTTTTTACTAAAAGACCTTTCTAGGAGGACTTACAATCAAAATCCGAAAAAAAATTTTCCACACATATAGGGGAACCCTAGTGCACAGATTTATATTTTTTCTTTTTCTTGTTTATTTCTTGACATTCACACAACAAGCATTTTTGTCTATGATGGATGTCGAACTACATATAGAATATGAAGCTTAATATAAATTCTACATCACAAGGCCAATTAATACTAATAAGGAAGAAAACACAAGAAATAGCAACACTATTTGTGTTATTATTGTACGTAAATAAAAAACGTTATTACCCACACAAACAGTGAAATATCATAATTTTGTATATGTAACAAATAGATAAGAACAACTTTGCAAGTAGCAGTTAATTGACAAATTTTGTCACAACTGTGAATCGTGATTTTTCAGTAACAGTGATTAAATCACAGGTAGTGAAATATCGCTCATCTCTAGTTTCTGTGACATCTAAAAGCGACACTAATTTAAGTTCTAACAAAAAACCGATAACATTGGATTCCATGACACCAAAGTATTTTTTTGTCGGTTTCAAATCCAATTCCGATAATCTTATCTATTAGAGATGAGCGATATTTCTGTACCTGTGATTTAATCACTGTTACCGAAAAATCACGAATCACAGTTGTGAAAAAATTTGTCAAGTAACTGATTCTTGCAAAGTCGTTCTTTTCTATTTGTTACATACACAAAACTATGACATTTCACTGTTGTGTGGGTATTAACGATTTTTTTTCGTACAATAACAATAAACGAATAATGTTGCTATTTCTTGTGTTCTCTTCTTCCTTAACAGTATTTATTTTTAAAATTCATATGCTTAATTCATTCACAACAATTTGTATCGCCGTACTTGTATCAAATACACTTTTTGTTTATTTGTTTGTGAACACCTAGTGTAATTTGTATCGGCTTGTAATATTGTATTGATGGACAAAGGAAGAACAAGATACATACAAATACTCTCAGAGAGTACATGCAAATGCTCTCTGAGTATCGTAATAAATACCACTTTTTCAAAACAAATTAAATAAGTGTATTGAATACACTAATTTTTATATGAAAATTATCAACAACAAGTTTACACTATTGTATTCAATACAATATTACACTCGATACAAAGATACAAGAGGTTTTGTGAGTTAAGCAATAGTATATTTTAAGGCGTATTTAAATCTGCCTTAGTATATTTCTTCAGAAAGAAAAAAAAATATAACCAACGTTTTTGTTGCAGAGATGCATGTGTGTGTACTTGAGAATTATATTGCTATAAGAGAACTGGAAACAGTGATCAGTCACAGTTTTAAGTAACAGTGATTTTTAAATCACGTTCACTGTTCACGATGTTCTTCAAAAATCACGGGATCGCTCATCTCTAATTTCTATGATACCCCAGATAATCAGTTTTGAAACGAAAAATTTCTCATTAATTTTATGAGTTTCCGTGTTATGGACCGCTTAAGTTCTAGCACAAAATTGTGAGTATACATATTTTCACACGAATGTGGTCGCAATTTGAAATACATAGAGTATAAAACATTTTAAGGTCAGCTGTGCAAAAAAGCTTTACTCAGCGAAGCCGCTATTCGACATACATACAGGTATGTTCTGACACTCGCACGATTGTCAAATCGCATGTGAGTTGCAAATCTCCAAACTTGAATTTTCATGTTCTGAAACTCATGCGTTTTACTTGCGATTTGCAGTATTAAATAGATCAGCTGTTTATTGAAATCGCCTGTGCAGAAGAAAACAATAGACAAGCAAAACCAAACAAATGTTTTTTAATTTAATATTTTTAATACAAATTGTAAGAATCTGATATCGTTTTTCGGCTCAAAAACGGCTTAAAATAATCCGCCGATTGCTTTTTTTAATTTCCGCTTCTATTTTGTATGGTTTTTTCATAATTTTTGTTCAAGCATTATTTTAGCAATTTGCAGTCTACACCTAACTTAGACCGCTCAAGTTAATACTTTTTTCAGGTTATAACATAGTTGTTAGTGCAATTGTTTTAACAACGCAGTCATAACTTCAAGTTACAACAGCATATCAATTTAGGTGCACATAATATGGAACAGAATACTCACTTTTGACAGCTAAAAAAGGCTGTTATCATGTGTTGTGCAGTTTTACATGCAGTGCTCTTACTAAGATAATATGAAGGACATAGTCATATTAGAAACCACATTATAAAATAAGATTTGCGTTCCCTCTCATACAATCTTCGCAATGTTGTTGTATAGTGACGGGTCTAGTTAGTAGTCTATGGTTAGGTGGAGACGTAGAGTAAGATAAAGAAAAATATTTTTGTATGCATTACTCTGCGACCTATGCTTGAAAGATCCAAATTGTGAAAAAGATTGACATTTAGAGAAAAAAAAGCTTGTTTTACCAAAAAAATCTTGACAGTTACTTAAACTTATTCAAAAGAATAAATATTCATTATCCGACTTCAAAAAAAGGAGAAGGCTATCAATTCGTTTGTGTTTCTTATGTGTTCCTTCAGGGGTCTGCCATTTACGATTCGAGTTGGAAAATTTTTTCTTTATTTGGATTATATTACTTACTTCCAAATGAGTCCTGTTTATTTTTATTTAATAATAATTTTTACTTTTTCCCACATATATTTGATATTTCTTAACTTTAACTTTGTTTGCAAAATAATTTTGAAAAAATTAAACTTTCATTAAAATTAATTCTTATCATTAATTCGGGAAATTACATTATGTTTCTTTCTTTACAAACGCATTATTAATAGGAATCGAAAATACAAACGAAGTTAATTTATGAAGATGTCCTCTTCGTCCAGTTTTTAAATTAGACCATATTTAGTCACTAGAAATATCTTTTGGAAGAAGCTCTTAGTCTGTACATAATTTATTATTTTCTATAGACTCGAGAATTTCCATTAATAGTTCCCAACAACAAGTGCTTTATTTTTAAAAAACGTACGACAGTTTTTTGCAAAAGTGAAAATTACATTTAAAAATTTATTAGAGAAAGACTTCCGTTTCATTTTTCAAAAAAATTTAAAAATTTTTGAGAGGCAAAGCAATGTTTAATTTCTATGCATTTTGTTTGGTGAAGAATTTGTATGAAAAAGAAAAACTAATTTTAACAACAAAATGAAAATTCTCACTTTTAGTAAATATCCATTTGCATTTTCAGCCGAATTTGAGCCGCCGCCGACTATTTTTTCCCAGCCAGCCGCCGCCGATCAAAACCACTCGGCGCAAGTCTATGGCTGTCACTAAACTAGATTTGTTCCCAAAAAAATATTTCAGAACTTCGAAACCAAATAAGAAATTAACAAAGGATGATATTTACAAAATTTTTCACTTTGTTCCTTTAAATACTTTTCGTTGCATGGTTGACAAATGTAACCAATATATGGAAATGTTTAAAAGCCATGTTAAAAGCAAAATTAAACAATAACGAGACATTGGCTATAGTTCTTAATATTTGTCCTTTTTGACAATCACTGATTTTGGTTAATAAACAATCAGCAAATAACAACAAGGACATAAAAATGTAATTTTAAAACAAAATTTTTAACTTAAAATTGAAATAAACTCTTCTCATGTTTATAAAACCTTTCAATACAAGTTTCTTACTTACTTTGTGTTCAATGGTGGTTTGTTGATTCTTATCCAAATGAACCTTTATCAATTGAGAACCATCCAACTTGACGCGGATACGCTTGCCAACGATTTCAGCAGGGAAGACTAAATCTTCCAAGATGGCATCGTAGACAGCGGTCAAGGTGCGGGAACGTGGACGCTTTTGTTTCAAAGGATTTCTGGCCTTACGTGTAGGCTTAGGTAAAATCTTACGTTCACCAACAACAACAACATGTTTGCCAGAGAATTTCTTCTCTAATTCACGAACCAAAATGATTTGAATCTTTTGGAAAGTTTTTTGTTGAGGAATGGGCACGTAAATTATGACAGCCTAGAAACAAACACGACAACAATATTGGTCAACAATTCTTTATTACATACAAGAAAATAACAAATACCTACTTTTTTGCTGCCAAATTCAATTTCACGGGCACGAGTGATGTGCAAATCTCTCAAATAGGGCTTGAGGTCACTGTTAGCCTCCAACTCCAACAGAGCTTGAGCAATGGATTTTTCAAAATCATCAGGCTCAGCACCACCGGGCTTAATAATCTTGGATCCAATCATCTAAATTAACACACATACATATTTAACAAAACTATTAAAGAAATTTCAGCACAAAATCGATAAATCACTTTATTTTCCATCTTTAATGTAATTTTCACAATCACACACACCCAAACATAAAACTAGACATTTTCCTCTATTTGTGTTCGCACAACCGGCAATATTTCTTTTACAATTTAATCTCTTAACATCTTGCCGTTTTTGCTCTAAAATCCACATTATTATTTAATTCATTGTTTGGAAAGTATCTTTACATTCTTTTTTCACATACAGTTTAACATTTAGATGGAAAATAATCGTATTTATTTGACTTTTTCAAAAGCTTATCACAAAAATACACCAACCTTAGTCAATTATTTTGACAGAAAAGGAAGTAAAATGGATCCAATGAACAGTAATTTCCTGTACTCGTTGCTTTTTAAGTCACGAAGTTGGCTGCAGTAGTTGCGGGGTTGTATTAATGTATTTTTAGCGAGTGTTAGTGCTGAGAGTACACCGTGAAAAAAATATGTGAGGAATTAAATTTTTTATATTGTGTACCCGTATTCTGTAACACTGCGACCAGACGTGCAATTTTTATTTCCGAACATAAGAAATAATGTCGGCAGAATGACGTCACAAAAAATGTCTGTGTTCAAACTTCTGTTAAGGGCTGGGTGAACGTAGTGATGTTCGGCCACAATTTCTATATATTCGTATAGTACACTTGCACGGCATTTTATAAATTTTTCATATATTTCACTTAATTATTTTTGTATTTATAAAAATGTTATGGATATGAACATAATTAATGTGCAAATAATTAAAGAACTATTTAAATATTTTGTTTACTTGCTTTCTTTCTTTTTTTTCTATAAAAACAAGCAAATTATACAGAAACCACTACATACATACTAAATTTGACATTGAACATTAATTTCCAAACATGTGTCCGAACACTAACATTTACTGTCCACACAGTAATTTTTTGTGTTAGAAACAGATTTTGACAATTGCCAACACAAAAATTTTCAAACTTTTGTCTCGTCAAGACCCGGTGTAACTAATGTGGGAAATTTTTAAAACTTTTTTACTCACCCTGTAGATTATAGGGTGAGTAAAAAAATTAATATTAAAATTAAAGTTAAATAGCTGATGTTTCCTTGTAAAAAGCATCCACCTTCATAAGTAGTAAAAGTGAACAAGAACGCTGATGAGGCGGTGTAGCTGCCTGTCGAAATCAGTAGTACTGATCCGTTCTGCTAATCTGATTTGAATATTCCAACACTCCACTCTTAATAAAAATAATTGGAATTTACATTAATTCAAATATTGAACTAAAAATCCGAAATAATAAAATTTTAGACTTATACCTATTCAGTTTAAAAATAAAAATTACGTAAACATTTTCTTTGTTTATTTTAATGTATCCAGTTAAACTATTTTATACATCATGCAACCTGCAAAAACGGCAAGACTAAATAATTATTAAATTTTTCTCGACGCGAAAAATTCTCCCTAGTTACAGAACATGAGCACAGATCATACATTAGCAATATAGTTGTGCAATTTAAATATCGTACAATAATATCGCCAACGTGTTTGTCAAATTAGAAAGTCACACAAATAATTGGAAAAAATCGAAAGGGTGGGTTCAAAAGTCAGCTGATGCTCTTTTTTACTAATAGGGCCACCTGGTATCAATTCGCCTTGGGTGGGTTTTTACTTTTACTGCTGAATCAACAAAAGTTGTTTACACCCGTTTTGCACTAGCAAAGTTTACTTTGCAAAGTTTTAGTTCAGCCGATAGAAAGATAAAGAGAGGAATACTTCATCTCTCTCTCTCTCTCTCTCTCTTTCTACCGGCAGAATTAAAACTTTGCAATGTAAACTTTGCTAGTGCAAAAGGGGTGCTACACAACGTTGTTTAGTCTGGGTTCACAAATGAAAGTTTTCTTTCTGAAACTTCCTCTAATTCTCTTTTAAACTTTCATTCATGTCTACACACTGAAATTTTTTAATGAAATTTGGACCGAATGTGTTTGTGTCCTAACACATGTTTGGAAATCAATGTTAAAACACAAGCCCGAGGAAATATATTAGAACACAAGCTGTCAAATTTAATATGTATGTGTGTTTTTTTTATAATTTGTTTGATTTTATTGAAAAAAGAATAAATAAAGTTAATAAATAAATGTTTTAGAAGTTTTTTCTATTTTTTGCATATTATTTATGTTCATATTCATAAAATTTTTACAAACAGAAAAATAATAAAGTGCAATCTATAAAAAAAATTACCAAATGCCGTGCAAATGTACTATATGTATATATAAAATTTGTGTCCAAACATCAGTACGTTTACTCCACCCTTAACACAATTTTGAACACATGAATTTTTAGTGACGTCATTCTGCCGACGTTATTTCTTATGTTAAGAAATATCAAATGTCTCGTGAAGACGGGGTGTAAGCTGCAGCCAACATCAAGTTGGCCATTACGAATTACAAAACAAAAGAGAATTTCAAAGAACATGGAAGTGTGTACCCCTCCCCTCTCACCCAAAAACAAAGACTTTCTGAAAGAAAACTTTCATATTGTGAACCGGGACTTAGAACCATGACCGAATAATAAGCAATATTTATTGCTGAGCACAAGCAAAAAAGTCAGCAGAATATTTTAATTTTTTTGCTTCTTGCTTGAGGCGGAGAACACGTATAAAAACATTCTCCACCTGTTTTACACATTCATGTCGCAGGTAGTGCCTCAAATATATAATTCCAATGTAAAAATATGACAAAATTATATGTATATATTTGTTCTCATATAATATTTTCAGATGAGGTCTTTTTATATATTGCCCGAATTTGCTGTTTTGAAAAAAATAAATAAAAAACATAACAAAAGTGACAGCATATCGCTTGGCAATAACTGCAATCAGCAGAGCAATAATTGTGCAATGGATTGCCACTCATGGCAATCTGTACCTCGTTTCTGTATTTCACGCATCGTAAAAGTTTTCACATGAAGTGTAAAACAAAAAATTTCATCGTTTCTCGATTTGTGAGTTGAAACTGTTTCTGTATTTCAATACGAAAAGCCAGCTTATTTATTGAAATATTCCAATCATTCAAGTGTCAAACCGAGCAACAATCCGATGAAAACATTTTGGCGGCGGCGTTGAAATATTTTCGTAATATACTATATTATTTCTTAAACAGAAAATACTTTATTGAATGTGTGTCTACCTTTTATCTTTCCAACTATAATATGCCGTAACTTAAAACAATTGTAATATACTCGTAAAAGTCTTATTTTCAATGCGAAATAAAACGTGTTCAGTTTTTGCAATCGGCGGAGCGCGATCGTAATAAAAAGAACAGTCGGCGACTAGTCACCAGCCAAGAGATAATTTCTATTTACTTCAATACTTATAAAAAAACTATTTAAAACAAAATAGTTAATTAAATTAACTTTCTTACATTACATTACCATGTATAGTTTCAAAATCTATAATATAATATTTTTAATTTTAAAAATACTTCTCGCATCCTTTTCAAATGTGAGAAATTTTGACGGCATTAGTGAAAAACTTTACTCAAAATTTTGTTACAGAGACATTTTTTCTCACATCCTTCCAATAACTATTTGAAAATAACCTAAAAGACAGATAGTTCTCGCATTGTAAAGATACAGAAACACTTCTGTGAGAAACCCCCGTTTTGTTTTATTATACATCTTTCAATTCACACGTTTCATGTGAGATATTTCACGATGTGAGAGATACAGAAACGACGCACTGTACTCCACACGTCGCATATTTTTTGGAGCAATCAAATTTGACGTTTGCGTCAATAAATATTGCAGCAAAGAATCTGTATGTATGTATTTCTTTATAATCTTCATTTTAAATAAGCTGTTAAATTTTGTAAAAATCTCAAGCTGGCAGCTCCAGTAATTTTCTTACATTCAGTTCGATTCACATATCAAATTTAAAACTAGAAACCCGAAATATTCCAACTGGTAACTCTATCTAGCAAAAAAATCTATCTGGCAGTGCTACTCACATCAGTCTACTATAGCAAACAGTTAGAATTTAGTAGACTGAAACAACCGCGTTCTTTTCAAAGTGCAAGTGTTCTTAATTAAAGTGTTAAAAAAGGGGTAAAAAATATATATATATATATATATATATATATATATATATATATATATATATATATATATATATATATATATATATATATATATATATATATATATATATATATATATATATATATATATATATATATATATATATATATATATATATATATATATATATATATATATATATATATATATATATATATATATATATATATATATATATATATATATATATATATATATATATATATATATATATATATATATATATATATATATATATATATATATATATATATATATATATATATATATATATATATATATATATATATATATATATATATATATATATATATATATATATATATATATATATATATATATATATATATATATATGTCTATATATATATATATATATATATATATATATATATATATATATATATATATATATATATATATATATATATATATATATATATATATATATATATATATATATATATATATATATATATATATATATATATATATATATATATATATATATATATATATATATATATATATATATATATATATTGTTACGAAATGAAAATGCAGATTCAAATGTAACGACACAAACTGACAACCCGATCATTATCTGCTTTATACCCCTAAATCACTGTAATAAAATCAAAACCTGGCAACCAAGTACCACAATTAAACTTGGCATCACTCGACAACTGCCAATAGAATTCAAAATAACGGAAAATGGAAGTTTCCGGAATCTTCAGGAAACGGTAGCTAGAACTTTCAAGATTATTCGAGACTGCTTAATTGCAATTACAAACAGTGACATTAAACTTAAACTGCAAGAGATGTAGACTTGATGACAGCGTAATTTGTTAAGTTGCAAGCATTAGAGTATGTGTGTGTGCGAAGATAAACAAACAGAAGAATAATCTCATGCATCTACACACGCACATACATTGCACCATAGCAAGACCAAAATGATCATGCCGTGCACTTAAAGATGAAAAGAGACCTGAATTACAGTACAGTTAAAGATAAAGAGAGACGGCTGTATTCCAGAAAGTTAGCGAAGTTACCAGAAGGTTTTATAATTGACTAAATAAGGGGAGGCTGCCAGACGACAAGAAGAAGTGTGTTTTTAAACTTAGACGAGTAAACATCGCCAAGAATAGTTAGTGTGTACATCGCGTTTAGTTGTACGTGTTTTTAAAGTAATAAATAAAGTGTTACTGAGAATTTATTTGTAAAATAAATATCCGTGTTTTATTTTATTGCAATTCAACGAATCCTGTGAAAATAATAAAACCGTTTTTATGTAAAGGACTAAAAACGTAACAATTGGTGTCAGAAGTGGGATTGCAAAATAAAATAAAAAGGACATTATTAATTAATAAAAAAAAAAAAAAGGACATTATTAATTAATAAAAAGGACATTAATAATAATAAAAAGGACATTAATAAAAAAAAAAAACATTATTAATTAAAATAAAAATTACAAAAGGACATTAAAAAAAAATAGAAGCCATGAAGTTTGAAGAGCTAAAATTTGAGCAGCTAAAAAAAGAGCTGAGTAAGCTGGAACTGCCAACAACAGGCAATAAAGTGGAACTTCAGAAGAGGCTGATAGATGAGTTCAAGCAGCGTGGCATCGACATCGGGACATACGAATTTGAGGATAAAGAGGAAATAGAGGTGTGTACTCGTGCCACGACAAGCAACATGGATTTAAGTACAATGTTCGCCGCTATGATGGAAAAATTTCAAGAAGTGAAAACTGATGTGCAAGAAGTTAAAGAAACATCTAGAGTGAACAATGAGAGAATGCTGGCTGGAGTCAAGGATGAATTTCAAGAAACATCGAGAGCTAACGAGCGACTGCTAGCTGAAGTTAAGGCTGAAGTTCAGGAAACATCTAAGGCCACAAATGAGAAGCTAGTGGAAATTTCTGAGGCCATAAATAGAAGAGTAGATGGCATTGAGGTACAAGTCAGCAAATTTGACGAGAAACTCTCAGAACTAGAGAATAAACTTCATAGCCTAGAAATTGGTGGCGTCGAAGTGCATGTAAAAGATGTGGACGAGAAATTGCATGACTTGGAAGCAAAAATTGTTAATCTTCAGTGTCAAGGAGGGCCAGTGAGAGTTATTCCAGAGGCTTCGAGCAGAGTAAAGACGCCTTGTTTCGATGGCAGCGCACCTTTGAACATCTTCAAGTTCCAGTTCGAAACAGTTGCCAGCAAAAATGGTTGGAACAGTGAAGAAAAGGCCATAGAGCTGATTTTGGCCTTAAAAGGAGCCGCAGCAGAAGTACTTGAAACCGTACCAGGGAGCTGCAGAAATAATTTTGATGACATAATGGCGGCACTGCAGCGGAAATATGGTGGCGAACATAAGCGAGATATATACCGAATGGAATTGCGATGTAGAGGACAGAAGCCCAATGAGTCTCTACAAGATTTCGCAATGGAAATTGAGCGGTTAGTGCAGCTTACGTATCCAGGCGAAAACCATCCATTCCTGGATCACGTCAAAACAGAGGCGTTTGTTAATGGCATCCGTGATCCTGACATCAAGCTTGCAGTGTGTGCTACACAAAAGGCTACATTCGCAGAAATGGTTTCATTTGCACTAGCTCAGGAGACTGCTAGGGTGATTTGGAAGCCACAGGTGTGTAAGGTGCGGAACGTGGAGGTCATTGCCGAAAATGAGAGTGATCTAGTCTCTAGCATCAAGGAGGCAGTGAGACAAGCATTGGCGGAGAAGGACGGCAAAGTAAAAGCTAAGTGTTATAACTGCGGCAAAATTGGCCACTTCCAGCGCAACTGCAAGGCGCCAAGAAAAAGAGCCAGATCTGTTTCGCCACCAAGGAATAGTAAACGGGTGAACCAACAAACAACACAAGAGTCCCCGTTAAACTAAAACGAGCTAGCACTAAGGGGCAAGAGCTAGCTCCCACAAACGACGGCCCCACAATCTCCATATCAGTAATGCAGCAGAAAAATAGCAACCTTACTGCATGTGGATACATCAACGGCGAAAAGCACATCTTCACCATAGACACAGGAGCATCGCAGTCAATAATCAGGCCCGATATAGTGAAGGGGAAGTGTGAACCTTTAAGGAATATAAGACTACGTACAGCTACTGGGGAGCCTGCTACTGTCTACGGTAAGACTGAAGCAAAGGTGACTATAGCCAATATAAGCGTGAAACATGTGTTTATCGTTGCCGATATTGTTGACGAGGTGATTATTGGAGCCGATTTTATGATAAACCATGGCATCAACCTGCATATGGGGCAACAAGTGATGATTTGGCGTAATGTTGAAATACCGCTTGATGTTGGATATGACAATCAAACGCACGTAAGGAAACTAGTTGCTATTGAAAACCAGACGATACCACCGCAGTCTGAATCAGTAATATGGGCACGCATGGAGGGAGATTGTGAGGACAATCGGTTGTGGGTAGTAGAACCAACAGAAATTAAGAGCGCAGCTTTCTGGGCCTTTGTACCTACTACAGACGCTTTGTACCAAATTTTGCCAACGTCGCTGCAAGCTTGCATGAGCTAACCAAGAAGTCGAGGCCGTATCACTGGGAAGAACAGCAGGAGAATGCGTTCCAGACACTAAAGGATTTACTGAGTACGTCACCCGTACTAGCCTACCCCATAGCTGGAGAGAAATTTTTGCTTGATACCGATGCGAGCGGCTATGGCATAGGAGGTGTGTTGTCGCAAGTTGTCAATGGCACAGAAAAAGTGATAGGCTATTATAGCCGTATACTCTCAAAGCCTGAGAGAAACTACTGTGTGACACGACGTGAGCTTTTGGCAGTGTTGGAGTGCATAAAACACTACCATAAGTACCTGTATGGCCAACACTTTACGCTGAGGACCGACCATTCTGCATTGAGATGGCTGTTGCAGTTTAAAAATCCTGAAGGGCAGCTAGCGCGCTGGATTGAACGTCTTCAAAGCTACGACTTCAGCATCGAGCATAGAAGGGGCGTAAAGCATAACAATGCAGATGCTTTATCACGACGGCCCTGCAGCTTGGAGTGCAGACATTGTGTTAAGGCCGAAAAGAAGGAATGCGTTATTGATGTTCGGCTAACGCACATCGATTCCGATGAGGACTGGTCAGCGGCACAGAGAAACGACACCATATTGGCGACAATTATAGCAGCCAAAGAGGAAAATAGAAGACCTGCTCGCAATGTAATATCAGCTGAAAGCCCACTTGTGAAATCTTATTGGGCTCAGTGGAATAGCCTGAAGCTGATAAACGGGTGCTTGTACCGCGTATGGGAAAGTGCAGATGGTAAAATGGCTTCCAACCTAATAGTTGTGCCATCCTCCAAGGTGAATAAGGTTTTGCACGAGTTCCACAATGGTCCTAGTGGCGGTCATCTGGGAGTGACAAAAACGCTGGAGAAGCTAAAACAGCGTTTTTATTGGGTTGGGTGTCAACAAGCCGTAGCCGACTGGATAGCAAACTGCCCACAGTGCATCGCAGCAAAAGGACCAGCAAGAAAAAGTCGAGGACAGCTGCAACAGTACAACTCAGGTGCACCATTTGAGCGGATAGCAATGGATATAGCAGGTCCTTTTCCCATCAGCGACGCCGGGAATCGCTATGTTCTTGTGGTGATGGACTATTTTAGTAAATGGCCAGAAGTATATGCCATACCCAATCAAGAAGCAAGGACAGTTGTGAATGTATTTGTCAACAACTGGGTATGTCGCTATGGTGTTCCAATAGAATTACATTCTGACCAAGGTAGAAACTTCGAGTCTGCTATATTCCGGGAAATGTGCGAATTATATGGGATAAAGAAAACAAGAACGACGCCGCTGCACCCACAGTCCGATGGCATGGTAGAAAGATTTAATCGCACTCTAGAGGAGTACCTGCGAAAAGTGGTAAGCGCGCATCAAAGGGACTGGGACGAGCACATTCCCAAATTTTTGTTGGCATATAGGTCAGCTGTACATGACTCGACATCACGAACACCTGCTAAAATTGTCTTCGGGACGGAATTAAAATTGCCTGGTGATTTGGAATTTGGCGTTAAGCCTACACCAACAAGTGAAGAAGGCACCAGCTCTTCCCAAGAGCAAGAAAATTTAAATGAGCTACATGAATTTGTACGCAACCGAATTAGAATGGCCAGTGACAAGATGAAGGCTAGATATGACCGAGCTCAAATTCTGAGGGATTCAATGAGGGTCAATTGGTTCTACTTTACAACCCACAACGAAAGAAGGGATTGTCTCCAAAATTGCAGACTCATTGGGATGGACCGTATAAGGTTATTAAAAGGTTGAACGATGTCGTCTATAGGATACAGAAGTACAACAGCCCAAGGTCCAAAATGAAAATCGTACACCTGGAACGACTGGCGCACTATGGAAAAGGTGATTGTGTGCCTATTCGGGACGAACAGGCTTAAGTGGGCGGCAGTGTTACGAAATGAAAATGCAGATTCAAATGTAACGACACAAACTGACAACCCGATCATTATCTG
Source organism: Panzeria rudis (assembly GCA_956483635.1). Taxonomy (NCBI): domain Eukaryota; kingdom Metazoa; phylum Arthropoda; class Insecta; order Diptera; family Tachinidae; genus Panzeria; species Panzeria rudis. The sequence goes on along the minus strand of OY101447.1, from coordinate 162,480,553 downwards.
CTTTATACCCCTAAATCACTGTAATAAAATCAAAACCTGGCAACCAAGTACCACAATTAAACTTGGCATCACTCGACAACTGCCAATAGAATTCAAAATAACGGAAAATGGAAGTTTCCGGAATCTTCAGGAAACGGTAGCTAGAACTTTCAAGATTATTCGAGACTGCTTAATTGCAATTACAAACAGTGACATTAAACTTAAACTGCAAGAGATGTAGACTTGATGACAGCGTAATTTGTTAAGTTGCAAGCATTAGAGTATGTGTGTGTGCGAAGATAAACAAACAGAAGAATAATCTCATGCATCTACACACGCACATACATTGCACCATAGCAAGACCAAAATGATCATGCCGTGCACTTAAAGATGAAAAGAGACCTGAATTACAGTACAGTTAAAGATAAAGAGAGACGGCTGTATTCCAGAAAGTTAGCGAAGTTACCAGAAGGTTTTATAATTGACTAAATAAGGGGAGGCTGCCAGACGACAAGAAGAAGTGTGTTTTTAAACTTAGACGAGTAAACATCGCCAAGAATAGTTAGTGTGTACATCGCGTTTAGTTGTACGTGTTTTTAAAGTAATAAATAAAGTGTTACTGAGAATTTATTTGTAAAATAAATATCCGTGTTTTATTTTATTGCAATTCAACGAATCCTGTGAAAATAATAAAACCGTTTTTATGTAAAGGACTAAAAACGTAACAATATATATATATATATATATATATATATATGTATATATATATATATATATATATATATATATATATATATATATATATATATATATATATAATGGGTGATTTCATAAGAACTATCGGAAAGTAAAAATAAAAAAAACACATAAAATTCAGAAAAATGCATGAAATAGTTATTTGGATCGATAGTTGGGTCGATATAATTTAATGTTTGAAGATTATTTCATGCAAATGTTGGCCGCGGCTGCGCCTCAAATGGTCCATCCGCTTAGTCCAATTTTGGCATACTCTTTCCAACATTTCGGCCGGTATCTCACGAATAATGTTGGCAATGTTGGCTTCCAGTGCGTCAATCGAAGCGGGCTTGTCGCTATAGACATTAGCCTTAACATAGCCCCACAAAAAATAGTCTAGAGGCGTTAAATCGCACGATCTGGGCGGCCAATTGACTGGTCCCAAGCGTGAAATAAACTGTTCACCGAACTCGCCTCTCAATTGGTCCATTGTTTCGCGTGCTGTGTGGCATGTGGCACCGTCTTGTTGAAACCACATGTCATGCAAGTCAAGCTCTTCCATTTTGGGCAGAAAAAAGTTTGTTATCATCGCACGGTAGCGCTCACCATTCACAGTAACGTTGTGATTCGCATCATCTTTGAAGAAATACGGCCCAATGATGCCGCCAGCCCATAAACCGCACCAAACGGTTGTTTTTTTGTGGATGCATTGGTAGCTCTTGCAATGCTTCTGGCTGCTCTTCACTCCAAATACGGCAGTTTTGCTTGTTCACGTATCCATTCAACCAGAAATGAGCCTCGTCGCTGAACACAATTCTTCGATAAAAAAGTGGATCTTCATCTAACTTAACAGAGCACGCATTTTGGTAATAAAATTCAATAATTTGCAAGCGTTGTTCGTTTGTAAGACGATTCATGATTAAATTATAGACCAAACTGAAGATGTTTGACAGTGACACAAGATACAAAACGTGCGTGAGCTGTCAAAACTAGTGTTGCCAAAAAGATAATAGCAAAAAAATCACTCGTTATATATATATATATATATATATATATATATATATATATATATATATATATATATATATATATATATATATATATATATATATATATATATATATATATATATATATATATATATATATATATATATATATATATATATATATATATATATATATATATATATATATATATATATATATATATATATATATATATATATATATATATATATATATATATATATATATATATATATATATATATATATATATATATATATATATATATATATATATATATATATATATATATATATATATATATATATATATATATATATATATATATATATATATATATATATATATATATATATATATATATATATATATATATATATATATATATATATATAAGCAACAAGTAAAGTGCAAGCCATATACACTAGTGTTGTTACGAATATTCTTATTTGAATCGCCAAATAGTCACCTCTTTCATGATATTCGTATTCGCAAAATTCAAGAGAATTTTTCACGAATATTTTGCGAATACGTTCCAAAAAATAATACATACAAAAAAAAAATACTGAAATTTAAACAAGAATATTAATTTTTAATAATTTTTACTTAAAAAACCCTTTGTCTCTAAAGGGCCCTTTAAACTTGCATACATAAATGACACACATGAAAACTGACAAACATTGGGGTTTGTCAGTTTTTCTTCTTACGCTGTTCATGGAAGCCGACAAACATATTAAAATTTTTTGAAAAGAAACCGAAAAATATATCAATTTTATTTGAAAGGAATAAAAGTGCGAGAAAAACAATTGTGATTGCAAATTTGTATTGAAAAATAAAAATTGTTTTAAAAAATATGTCGTCGCATGTGAAAAAGATATAAAGTTATATAAATATTAACATTTCAGTATGTCAGTTTCCCACTACACCATGTGTGAGCAAAGAAAAAAATTATTAAACCTTTTTAATGTTCATCCAACCTGTTTCTCACTCAAAAAAATTAGCAGTACACAGTCGGGGAATCCGTTCATCATGGCATGTTTGTCATTCCAGTATGTGAGTATAACGCAAAATAATAATCTTCTTTTATTTTATTCTAACATTTGTCAAACGTTATACATAAAAATATCCGAGAAATGTTAGGGCAATTTTTTCATATCGACTTTGACTTTTGTCAAGACAAATCCATGGTCCGTGAATACACTGTATAAAGAAAAAAGAAATAAAATACATTTCACAACGAAATGGTATTCAAAAAGTAAAGTCCTGTTCAGGGACCGTAACGGTTATAAGTTTTATGTTAAAAATTACTCTTTAATCATTGTTTTTTGAGTTTTCTTTTTCGCTTAAAGAATAAAAGTTATTTCTTGATTTTTATTTATTCCTCGGAAAATAAAAGATATTTTTGAGTTTTATTTACTCCTCAGTAAGTAAAAATAATTTTTTGAGTTTTATTTATTCCTCAGGAAATAAAAATTATTTTTTGATTTTTTTTTGCTTAGAAAATAACAGTTACTTTTTGGGTTTAACTTTTTTTGCTTATAAAATTTAGTTTTTAAACTGCATAAAATATAAAAAAATTAATTCAATTTTACAAATAATAGTTTTTGCAAAAACTTATTTATTTATTTTTGCAAAAACTTTTATTTGCTAAACTAAATCCATTTTTTATATATTATTGAGTTTAAAAATTACTTTTTTTAAGCAAAAAAATAAAATTCAAAAAGTAACTTATATTTTTTCTAAGCAAAAAATAAAACAAACAATAATTTTTATTTCCTGAGGAATAAATAAAACTTAAGAAAAAACCTTTATTTTGTGAGGAATAAATAAAACTCAGAAAATAATCGGTAGAGTTGAGTTTTCTAATAAGACTTAGGGCCTAATTTTCTAAAACATGTCACGAAAGTGAAATTTATATAGCCAACAATAACAAAATTACTCAATTTCTATAAATTTGTTTTTGTTTTTAATACAAATTCTTCACCGAATAAACACATAAAAAATTCAGGCTTTGCTTTGCCTTTCATAATTTTTAAAATTTGTATGAAAACAAAAACAAATTTATAAAATTTGAGTAATTTTGTTATTGTTTCCTATATAAATTTCACTTACGTGACGTGTTTTAGGAAATTAGGACCATAACAAATAAAAATTAATGCATCTAAAGGTAGTCCATGCAACAAGGATCATTTAGGTGTATTTCTGGTTCACGTAGCACTTCTCTTTTAGCCTGATTTTTTTTGGTTAAATTAAAAAAATTAAATTAATTAATTAATTTAATTAATTAATTAATCATGTTAAAGTAATAATCAAAGCTCAGTAGAGGAATGTTGAGCTTCAAAAATAGAAGTTTTGAATTCTTTTCTCCTTCAAGCCTATTGCGACGCGGTGTGCAAATAAGCCTCCACCAATAAAAATTCGCTCAATCAGAACACACGCTCGAACACTAAAGAAGCTCGTACCCAGCAAAAATTATTGCTCGCTGGAAGCATTTTTGCAAGGGAGACACAAAACGGAATCACTTGCAATTACGCTTTTATAATGCATGATTTTTGTTCGCGATGAGCCGCTTAGAAGCAAAAGTTTCTGTATCCACAAAATGCTTATATTAGTGATAAAAATCATCAAAATTTTCAGCACTAAAACTGAAAATATAGGAACAAATTGGTTCGATATAGATTGACGAGGATGATGAATGTACGTGTTCACAAATGGGTTAACGTCATGTTGAAGGCTTATATTATCTTTACTTTATTAATTTTGTACTTTTATCCACTGTTTGTTATTTTAACTTCAAATAGTATCGAACTAAACACCTTCTGATTTGAAATCCAACGCACCAACCTCTCAACCAAAGACACTGTTGCAAATAGGCAGCACGAAGTTAACATAAGCTTACTCGTGCAAATTTATTCGTCTATCGAATAGCAAAAAATTCTTTTTGTTCGTACTATAGAACAGTCAATGTAAAATACTTCGCTTTCGTACCTTTCGTACTATTGTATGGTAAATTCGAAGCGAAAATTTATATTATTGGACGTCCACTGTATATACATATGGGAATTGCATAAGCATTGGCCAAGCAAATTAGACAAATCGAAGGAAATAGTTACAACTATTTTTTATTTTAAACCCAAAACAAAACTTTTTTAATAATTGCATGTGAAAATTTTACGAATCTTCAAAAAAATTGTTGACAAAAATCTCAAATTCAGCGCTTTATTTAAAAAAGCGTTATAGAAAAAAATGCGACTTTTGATACATCAAAAAGTGCTAAGACTAGCGCCAAAGGCGCTAAATTTACAACTAAACAAAGACAAAATGATGTGCTGTTTGTATGAAAAGCAGTTACTTTTTCGAGTGGCTTACATACAAATTTTCGATTACTTGGGTTCTACAAACAACACAAGTTTTTAAAGCAATAACTCAAAACACTCTTCAACAATTTCATTTAAAAATCGTATGTCCTTCTATTCGTTTATCTACTTTGGGAAACCGCTTAACCCTTTTCAATGAAATTTTGTAAGCGTGTATGATTGTTGTCAGCTTAAAAACAAGGACACTTTTGGAACAGATAGGTAGCGCTGTTGCCAATATACTTTTTTCAAAGGTCGGAATTTAGATTATGCCAAAATTGTGTCTTCGGCTGATATTCGGCTTAGGCTAAATTTTTTGGCCGAATATGAAAACCAAAACGTTTTATTCTATAAAAAATAGATCACCACCATGAATCTTTGCAAATTGAACGAAAGTTTTAGTTAGTTTTATTAATCGCTACCAAAATATATAGTACCTACCATAAATTATTCAAGTGTTTGTTGCCAAAATAACATAAACTAGGGAATAGTAAACCGATTTCGATTCAAATCGAAAATCGATTTTGTGTTATAAGAAATCGATTTTTCGCAATTGAATTTACGTCTCCGATTTTATTGAAATTGATTATTCATGCCAAGTTTTAGATATTCATACGCCAGTAAGTGTTTAAGTTTAATTTTGCCCGATGGAATAAAATACATACATATATGCAAGTTGTGCTATTATTTTGGCTGACACTGTATGTATGAATGTACATATGGATGGCCAATATTCAAAATCCTCAATATTAAAAATCACAACTTTTCAGGATATCATAAAAACCGTTTATTTTGTTCATTGATACGTTATTTTAAAATCTTTGTTCTATAACCCAGCAAAAACTTGGTAATGAGTTGTCATTACCGACAACATACTTTTCAACCACAAACTACATACCGTCTGAATTATGTACTTTACAGTAATTGGACAATTACATACTAGTAATTAAACAGGCCATCTTTTCTCTTATTGGCAGATTACTAGTATTTCTGCTTATCATACAGACGATAAACAGTTCAACCCCTGGGGAAGCAAAATAGTTTTTGTTATTCGAAAATACTCAAAACGTTATAAGATTGAAGATTTTGTACATTGATATGTAGCTTTGAATTCTACCTTGGGCTAATAATCAATTCTACCTTAGAATAATAATTCTGCCTTAGATTAACAATAGAATTGCCACAAGTACTGAGCCAATTTTAAATATATTAGCGAAGTCATATCATACTCAGAATGTTAAGATTACTTCAAAAACTGATGCATTTTTGCAATATTCGGGATATAAGCGACTTTTTGCAAGTTTTTAGGCTCTTTATAGTTTACACGATTTTTAAACCATATTAGAATTTGTTATCATGCCGCTGTTAACAAGTTTTTGCGAATTTTCGCCATTTTCGCGATTTTTTTTCGAATTTTTGCCATTCCTTGCAGTTTTAGAGATTTTTAATCAAAATTATGGCTTGTGTAAAGTTTAGCAAATTTTTCGAAAATTTTCGCGATAGGCGTAATTTTTCCAAAGTTTATAGTGTTGTTAAATTTTTTGGCATATTTAATCAATCATAACATTGTAATCTTTCGTTCATAAGCAATTTTTTGCGATTTTTCGTACTTTTCGCGATATTTCCCGAGGACTTGACGTTCCTAAGATTTAAGAGTGACAGTATGAATAGATTAAAAGTAGATGATATTCAGCTCTTGACTGCAAACACCCGACTTTGGTCGAGTGGTCTAAGCGGTAGAGAACTCTGATGAGATTAGCTGGAGCTATCGAAACATCAGTTCAACCGTTGAGTGTTGTGTTTTTCTTCCGACGGGGTTTTTTTTGAGTTTGGAACGATTTTCCGTCATCCCACGTCAAATTTGGTTTGTAAACAGACCGGTTTCGGCTATGTGCCATCTTCAGTGTTCTATTGAATACTAAATTGAATACTAGATTTAGTATTCAATAGAACACTGAAGATGGCACTTAGCCGAAACCGGTCTGTTTACAAACCAAATTTGACGTGGGATGACGGAAAATCGTTCCAAAATCAGTTCAACCCTCCGCGCAGTCAAAAATTTTCTGTCTACATTTTTTAAATTTATCTCTAAACAAAAATATAATTTAATTGAAAAATTAAATTAAAACCGAACTTAAGCCAAAATAATTAAAATTTCTTTGGATATAAACCCATACAGTTCGACTAAACTCATAAGTTAATTGAAAAAATAAATATTTTTACTTTTGAATTTATACCATAGATGCGGCTTATTTTTCGCAATACTTTTCCATCAAAAAGTGATTTTCCTCAAAATCTAATATAGTTCGGTCAGATTCTAGTGATGACTATTTTTTAAGGCGATCAGAGGCAGAGCAACGACTTCTCTGGCCTCTGACTCTAAAATTGAATCGATGAAGGTTATTGCTGTAAAAATATCTGAAACTAGAAAAAACGTAATGTGTAAAAATTGCAAAAATCGGACAAAAATTAAAACTGTTAATAAGAAACGAAAATTTTTTATATTATTTTACTTAAGTACAAAACAGTTTTCAAAAGATTTTTGTAATTATTAAAAATGAACTTTACGAATTAAACCCATATTAAGTAGTTAACATGGACTTTAACGGCAAGTTTTGTATGTCGAACTTGCCGTTAAATTCCTCGTTAGCTTTTAATTACACATTGTGGTGATACAACTAATAAATAACTTAAACAACACAAAACACATCAGATATTAAACGATTATATGTTAATTATTTTTTAAATAAATACTTATATATAAATTGTAAAACTTAAATCATATGTACAGTTAAGAAAAAGGTGAGGGAGATCTGTCAGCAAAAGCTAAATCAAAGGCTTTGTGCAATCAACCTTTTAAGGTTGCGGCAACATTTGCCGCCTGTTGAGCAACACCAATGGTTTGTATGGTGGCATCTCGAGTATGTTGACCAACACGTTCCTACAAATAAAAATCGAAATGTATTTTATTATATATTCTGAATATATTCATTATTGCAACGCAAAATTTTTAAGCTACTGAAAAAAAGTGTTTCTTATTACTTTCTTTTCATTTTCATGAGATATGACTAGGTTAAAATAAAGGAGCGATATGTTGGTTGTATGCACATTATTTAATCTATTTTAAAATTAACTTACGAATTTCTTCCCAATTTTTTTTAACCAACCGCCTTGACTTTGTCCAATAAAAACAGTCAAAATTAGGGCAAAAATTACGAAAATATTATTAACATTCATTGTTATTCTTTTTAAGCAAAATCTATAATTATTTAACGAATTTTACTGTTTTATATTATTTACGGTTATACGTCTGGCAATCAACTGTTGCTTTATGAAGTTTAAAGCTCCCCTTTATATGAATGCATTTCTTTGTTGGTTTTCTTGGCTTTGTTTCTCTTGTGTTGATTGGGAAAAAACTTTGCTAAAGAGGGGGTTCACTTTTCTTCCAGATGTAAACAAATATTTGGTCTTTCAATATGGATTTAAAATGAAGGTGCTGCTAAAGACGGTATTTTTCAATATATTTTTTTCTAAAATGAGTCATAAATAATTTTGGTTTGTTAGAAACAAATTAATTAAAACGTAACATTCAAGGAACTACTATAATTTTTGTTTTTCTTTTGAATATAAAATCTAATAAATTAAATATTTGTCCAATTGTAGATCGTATAAATATTGTGGGTCAAATTCTCCTGAATATGTTTCTACGCAAATGCTTATGTGCAAATTAACAGAAAAATGTATGCGATCTACAACACGTAGAAAATTAATTGGTCTGACAATAAAATATTTAATTATTGAAAAGGACCTCCCCCATACAAAGTAAATATGTATGTACATATTATTGCAGTTATGAATTTTTTGTCAAACTATATGGTTTTTAATAAATAGATATTTAATTACACATACTTACAGTGAAACTCCGTTTTGAACAAGCCTAAAATTTTTCTAATCAGATTAATGATGCACTAAAAAATATTGTGTCCTCAGTTTTTGGAACGTAAGTTCCTTATGGCGCGCCATGTACATCAATGCTTTGAATGAATGAAAATTAAAAAATACTGGCTGCGAATACTGGTCACAAATACCGGTCACAAATAATTGTCACAATTATATAGCATAATGGTGTTGCCGTTGCGTATTTGTTTAGATTTTCAGTGCTGTGGTAATTTTCCGGGGAGTGGTGGGGAACTCCCGGGATTTTTAGAATTTTTGGCCTAGTTTCTGGGAATCTCCAATATAGCTTGTCTTTACTAAATGGTGTATGGCTTGGATAAATGGTTCGTGGCGGTGCTAACTGAAGGTGTCTCTGCTAATTACATTTATTAATTCTTGTAAATGATATGATTTTTTTTTGACATGACACAACATAACATAGCATAATGGCGTTGCTGCTGCGTAATTTTAGATTTTCAGTGTTGCCGTAATTTTTTGGGGAAGTTCCTGGGAACGCCTGCGCTTCTGGGGACTTTTGGCCTATTTTCTGGAAATGTCCAATATAGTTTGTGTATTTGCTAAATGGTTTATGACTTGGCTAAGTGGCTCGTGGCAGTGATAGCTGAATGTGTCTTTGCTAACTATTGGCGATAAGTATCGTCTTACTATCTTCAAACTGTGAGTTGGTTTAGGTGCTGACGCCTTTTGAAATTGTTTTCCTCTTATCATCTGGAAGTTCAAATTATTATCTTTCTACTGATTTGTGTTATCAATAAGCCATTGGCGTGTAAGGCCAGCTGCTGCTGCTGATGTTATCGAGCATGCTGTTGGTGCAAAATTTGCTGCTGGTGCTATTGGAGCTACCGCTGCTTCAACTTTTATTTCTGTTTCTGGTCCTGGTACGTCGCCTTATGTCTGTAGGGATGATAATGGTATGGCTTAGGAAGTGTACAATGAAACTGATGCTAATTGAACCGCCAGTTACAAGAAGGAAATAAACGCCATTTTCTCCAGAACTGAGTTATACACATTTTTGTTTACTTGAAACATAGCACTATTATGCAACTAAAAAAGGGTTCAGTTGGTAGAAGAGAACAAATCCGGTATTTAATTCCCCTTTTCCAACTGATAATCAATAAAAAATTAATTCTTCAAAAAGCAGCGTTGCCATGTTCTGCTGTGTACGTTGACAAATTACGTTGATGATGATTTTTCCCTTGTTCCTTGGAATATTAACCATGCCTGATTCTTTCTGAATATAACGCTACGAACCTTAAGATAATAATCAATTTAGAAATTCATGTTACTTATGATGGTATATATATTGGTGTATATCGAAAGTACATTTGAGGATGTACACGCTAGATTGTTGAATACCAAGCAAGTGGCCCGAGTTCAAATCTTGCTTGGGGATTCCTATGCTAATACACCCCACGCAAGTAAAATAATTTATAAAATGGCTACATTCAATTGATGTTGTTTCAACTTGAAATAACTTGGATACAACATGATTTTTCGTGTTATTTCATTATCAAATTCACATTGTTTTAACCTGAAATAACTTTTCATGATTCTTCGTGTTATTTCAGTATATTTCAGTGTTATTTCAATTCACGTTGCTTCAACTTGAAATAAATTTGATTCAATATGATTCTTCATATTATTTCAATATCTACTTCATTTTGATTTAACTGTACTTGAATATTAAATCAGCATTAAATATGGTTACATACTTCAAAAGGAAACAAGTTCTTTAAAAATTGTTGAAAAATCATGTTGTCGAATTAACATGAAACGCCTATGACGCAAAATCACTACAAAAATAATGTTAAATAAATTTTTTTTGGACGATTTTATATGAAATTTTTCGGTGTTTATTTCATTAAAATCGAGCCTTGATTTTATTCACAATAAAGTGAGGGAATTCAATTGATAAACGTCACGATTTTCATAAAACAGAAAACTGTAATTTGTGTGTGTGTGTGATGTATGGAAATCGCAATTTTTGTCAATTGCTTATTTTTGAAATAACCGTATGCTTAAATTACCTTTATTTCTATTAACATCACTGGTGGCTTATAAATTAAACGATATTTTAGTTAAACTACACTAAAATTTAATTCTAGTTGAAACTCAGCAGCGATAAATAACTTCCCCATGTATTATGCCCAGTTTAAACAATAATAATGTGGCAGCACTGCGGTATACATATGTTAAAAAAAGTTGGTTTCGCGGCGGAATATCGATCAAACACATTTCTTTTGCATTGGCATTTTAAACGCTTAATTCTATGCGTTTAATATATGGTTTATATGCTTACGGATTTATAAATTTCCTGGTTTAAACACATTTTAAACCAAAAAGAGAGATTAACTTGCACTGATTTATTAGCCCTGAATGTGAAAATAAATCATCAACACGTTCCTGCAATGAATCAAAATAAATATTGAGCATAGCAAATTATCAATATAAAAAAGTAAATATCTTTTATAACCAACCGCCTTGACTTTGACCCATAAATGCAATAAAATTTAAAGCAAATAAAAAGAGAAATTTACTAAAATTCATTGTTGTATAATTAACGTCCTTAAAAATTATTTAGACAAATGTTTTATTGTTCGAATTATTTATTGTTGTGGGGTTTTTAATAAACTCTTGATTAATGAAGCTTTAAGCTCTACTAAAATATCCATTCGTCGTTGACTATTATTATTGTGCTACTGTTGTTTGATGGAAATACGCATATTGAAGTTGACTAATTTAAGTAAAAATAAATTTTTTTATTGTTCTTCAAAAGATTCTTATAGAGCATTTACATCGGCATGAAATCTAGTTCAAACGAGATTTTGGGCAAAATCTAGTTTATTTTATTAGATATCCCATACAAACATAAAATCTAATTCTTTACTGGATTTTGTCAAAATCTTGTTATGTATGGGAACTAGAACTCTAATTTTTTCAAATTGTAGTAAAAAATAAACCGCATAAACAAAATATATTACCTTAAAAGCCCGTTCTTAAAACAAACTACAATCAAAAGAAAAAGGTCGACATATTGAAAACCTGAAAATAATAAACCGCATAAGGTTTGTGTATTTGCTATGAGGTTTATCCTCTAGCTATTTTGGTCTTGAAACCCAATTTTTCTATGTAGCTTGACAGTGAAATTTAAAACTTAAAAAAAAACTTGGGGTAAAAGCAAGGTAGATTTATTTAAAATAAATCTACCTTGGTGTAAACGGTATAGATTTTAAAATAGATTTCAATTGGAATCTTCTAGATTTCGCTCTGGCGTAAATGCAATATTAAATATTTTTGTTAGACAAAAATTTTTTCCATTTTTGATAAATTACATAATAATTATGTTTAGTTTTATATTTACGTCTGACTTTCCCAAAAATTTGGCTTAAGTTTTTTCAACGATCTGGCATTTCAATGTATTTTAAAACAAAATTTCCATACAATTTTTTCTTAAAATGCATTTCAAATTTATATTAATTTTTTATGAATACGGTAGTTAGTATTTTACAGAAGTGTAAAATATTAATTTGGGAAATATCACGTTACCAACTATAATAAAATTTAAAATAAATTAGTTTTATTATCCAAAATATTGTTTGAAATTTTTAATATTTATTACCTTATGATTTATTATCTTATGATTGTTATAAAGCGACAAATTAAAATGAAATACTAAAACCAATTTGAAATAAAAGAAAAATTGAAAGTTTAAACTAAAAAAATAATAAATAGTACATAAAAACATGCAAAAAAATTAAAAACTAATTAAAATAAAAATACGTTCATACAAACCAGGAACACTTTTGCTTTGTTCCAAACACATTCACAATAGTAACTATGCGACTAATATGATATGTTATGCAGTAGATATTAGTAATATGAAATATGAAAACACATTTTTTTTTAACATAGGCTGTGAAGAAGCTCCCTCCCAGCACATTGTACAACCTCAAAAAACTGTTTTTCAATTGCGTTTCTGGTACATGTTGCTCGCAGCTTTACCTTTGCAAAAGGGTTTGAAATAAAACACATGTATTACGCATGTCTTAAAGACGCCTTGTATAGTCATCTAGTATATGCTATATGGAAGGGTTTGGTACCTCTTCCGTTGGTTTGCATGAATCATGCATGCTCACATGATTAGGAGTAAGTTTTTTCTTCAATCACTTGAGTATAAATCGAAACCTTGTTACAACAGGGTTTTTTTTCAACGTAAACATCTTTGAGTGGGGACCACTGCTTTGACAGTTGCATTGCGGCTAGTACGGTTTGACATTTTATAATGAACAGACTCACGACAGAGCAACGCTTGCAAATCGTTAAAATTTAAATAACTTATATGAAAGACCTGAAAAAAGTTTTGTGAAAAACTAATGATTTTAGGTAATTTTCCTGTTAATTAGCTACCAAGATCGTGTGACATAATCCCATTGGATTATTTTCTTTGGGGCTATGTAAGGTCACTCGTCTACGCCGATAAACCATGGACAATTGAACACTTTGAAAATCAACATTTGACGAGTTATCGGAAAAGTACGACCGCTAATGCTGCGTAAAGAATGTGCAAATTAGAGTTCCAGATTGCGTAATGTACGCGCCAGCCATTGCCGCCACACGCCCCAAATCATATTTAAACCTTAATGTCATTTAACTATCTATCCACTAAAGCCAGTTTAGTTGATATTAAAAATATTTTTCTTTGCTTTATTTAAATTTAAAGCTCTATACCTCTAATAAAAACATCCTTTAGTTGAGAATTTATACTGAGAATTTTGGATTGATCCGTTACGAGGAGGCAAACAGAATGTTGATTGGAAATCGTATTAAATTTATGAGAAATAATTTGTTGTTTACAGCTACGTTCACACTTGGCAAATGTTTGACGAAAAAACGTTAACCAACAGACAAACTAAAATTCAATTTCCTTTAATTCCAATATTTTTTTAAATATGGCTTCACATATATTATAAGTCATATAAAAATAGTTTTTTGCAGCATAATTAATGCTATTTTGTAATATAAAATTATCCAAGTTAAATCACAGTAACCCTGAGCAGAAGTATTGGTTGCGCTTATTTCACCAAATATTTGCCATGTGTGACCGTAGTGTATGTAAAATCGATTAATTCGTTCGAGACATGTCATTTGCAAAAAATTTTCGAAAAAATGTTTTATTTTCAATCACTCCTAAAATTCTTGTTAAATGAGTTTTCAATATTTGGTAATTTTTTTTTAACTTGAAAGAGTGCATCGAATACCCCAAATTCAACATAAAGCTGAGATCCCACTATCGTCGCGATAAACAGATTTTCTTAATTACTAGAAAAATATATAGATTTCGGCAGACAAGGCAGATTCATTACAGGTACCACCATTAAGACAACAAATATAACACCAAAAGACACATGAATTTTGTTGGTAGAAACATAACACGATACTGTCAATATCTATTGACTGTGTGTCGTATACATTCGTAAGCTCTCTCAAATTTACCCTGCGGAAAATTTGGTGACAAATGATCCAAAAGTACTCGTCCTATGACATGATAAAATGAAAATGGTACCAAAAATAAGGAGTAGTGGTCAATGGTGAAAAAAGACATATTGTGTAAATGGTCACATATTAATCATTTTCAGTTAAATTAGTTGGTACTCCGGCTAGTAATGGAGCAAACGGCACTGAACAAATTCGATGCACCTGGATCTAAGGCCTATCACATAATATCTATATAATATTAATTAATAATATTAATAATATTAATTGTCTCCCTTCAATGAGAACTTAACTGGTATTTATAATATTGAAATATAAGTTCCCCTGTGGTCTAGTGGGTAGTGTACTAGCCTGTCATGCCGGAGGTTGTCGGTTCGAATCCTATCAAATAAAATACAATTTTTACTTGCATTTGTAACAATAAAAAAATAAATTAATCGATAATTACAGCTGAATTTTGGAATAATATTTATATATAATCTATATTATTCTACACCGATTAGGACTCCATAAAATAGTTCAGAGACAAGTTACAAGGTGCATACAAAGTATCAATTAACCCCATCCTAGGCCATCCCCATGTAAAAGTGGCTGGTCCGCTTCATAGGAAGTGTTAGAACTCGGACTGGTCCCTACAACCTGGGTACCGGTTACGTAACTTGTTTTGTGTCAGTTCCATTTACCGTAGGGTACTTACACATGCACGTTGTTGATAGAAACACACCAGAGATGTGTCAAAATCTATTGTTTGTGTGACGCACACATTTTCAAATTTACTAAGTCAGATGATCTTGTGTTGGTACCCGTTTCATCTACCTTGTCGGCAACTTTGAGCTTGATTGGCTCGTCATAGATGGACATTAACGTCAGTATAACTACTAACACCGCTAACGGTTTTTAAGATTTGTGTAAACCAATATTCGTGAAATTTTTTGTCAAAAAATAAGCATTGAGGAAACCTTCCTTCCTACTGTATATCGTATCTTACTATCCTTAACATATTTTCCAGTTATTTTTCTAGTTTTGACTTCATAGAAAAAAATTATAGGGACTTGAATAGAAAAGAAAAAAAAAAAACAAATTATAATTGTAGTTTACATGATTTGATATGCTACAGAAAGTTTTCAATGTGTAATTTAAAGCATGCAATTGAAATTATTCTTGGTATAAAACTTGAATTACAAAAATTAGTGAGTAGAATAGATTGCAGGCAAAGACTCCTCTCGAAGTTCCAATACATAAAAAATACTCAATTTTAAGCAATGTTGTGCGTTGTTGATATGTCAAATGTGCTTATATACATAATGTTAAAACATTTTATGACTTGTTTAGAATTTTAAGGCTATGGATTATTTTAGCCCTCCAATGCTACAAATTGGTAAAAAAGAAAAAATATTAATATGCTGCCCTTAATGGTTTGCTACTTTTTGGAAAAGCAAAGTGTTTTGCCGAGATACGCCTCTGTTTGCTTTCATTTCCTATAAATTTATAAGTTTTCGTTTAAGATTGTTTCATTTTATAGTTGAAATAAAAAGTTTTGAAATTAAATCTATTATATAATAAAAGCAACAACATTCGTTCAAGAAATGTTGGGCCATCAAGTGTATCAAATTGTAATTTCAGCAGCAACTCGCTTTGTACTGCAACCTCAAACTCACAGTAGTAAAAAATATTTTAAAAATTTATTTTATTAAAATTTACATAAAACACCGAAAAGGTACTTCTGGCTTAAGCAATTTGTTCTCCTTATTTTAAATAACTAAATTTATTTATTTTATTAAATCATTCTAATTATAAATTTATACCACCAGTGCTCATAATTACTCAGTTATAAATTTGAAATGATGATGGAATATATATATGGAATTTCGAATAACGAGGAACGAATTGGTAAACATATTACAAAAATAATTAAAAAGCGAAATAAAAATACCTGCTTTCAATTATACAAAAATGTACTTTTACTAAAATAATTGCTTTGTTTTCTTTTAAAAAGTTTGCTTTCATTTCCTATAACTTTATAAGTTTTCGTTTAAGATTGTTTCATTTTATAGTTGAAATAAAAAGTTTTGAAATTATAAAAAAAATTATTTTTAATAAAATAATCGAATTGTTTTCTTTTAAAAATTAAAAACAAGTTGTGATTTATAAAGTCTTCAATTAATATCAATATTGAATTAATTTGTCTACAATAACTAAATTCTATATTATAATTATTTAGCTCGTGAAGAAACAAATTTAATTTTAATTAAATACTTTAAAATCCTTAAAAATTATTTACATATTTGGCCAATTCACCTCCAGTTGTATGTGTGGTAAATCGTAAACATTTTGTTTATACTTTCCACATCAGCATTTATTTAGAAACATGTTTTTGTGGAAATTTCCAACAACATTTATTCGAACTACAACACATACGACAACTTGTGAACTGAAAAATGATGTTATAATTAAAAATAAATCTTATTTACTATTCATCCTCATTAGAATCAGGATCTATGTTTCTTATTATATGACCTATTGTGTGAACACTTTGGGCAATATTATTCACTTTTGCAGCATTTTCATTGACTGTATTTAATAAACGACTCTAAAATTAAAGAAAATTTGCACCATTAGAATATGAGTTAATAAATTATACATTATGTACTAAACTTACCGTTCCTTCATTCAAATCATCCAACCAATCTGCCGTTGTAAATCCCCAAGTGCCGATGATAAGTAGAACACAGAAGAAAGCAAATTTTTGAGAAGACATTGTTCAATCGAATTTAAGATTTCTTAAAACACAACGCTTAACTGCTGCAGTTAATGAGTGAATGACTATTACTTGAAACTGCAGCGCTTTATATATTTCAAGTTTAAAAAGAAGAGATAAGCATAAAAGATCGTGTGGATGAACTGTTTTTCAATTAAAAAAGGGGATTTTTGTCAACGGCTACTAGTTTTTTTTGCTGGTACCTTGCAGAAGAAGGGAGTAAAAGAAAAATTAGTTCGAATTTTTTTTCGGTTTATGTTTAAAATAATTTCTTTGTGTGATGCCCTTTAAGGAAATAAACATGGTCTTGTTGTATTTAAGTTTTGATTGTTTAGCATATGGTGATACCGATTAAGCATGGTAAAAAATATCGATATATCAATTTATCGATATTTTCTTAGAAATATAGCGATATATATCGGCGATATTTTTAATTGCAATATATATGTAGATGTTTTTTTTTGTCAAAAAATATCGACAGTATCAAATTCAATATTTTCTTAGCTTTATTTTTGTTTTTCGTTCAGTTCTTAAAAAATTTCGACACAATCTTTATCAAATAGAATATTACTAACAAAATATTTAGTTTTGTTAATAAAATTTTGTGGATTCAAAAAACTACCTTTCTTTGAGTATAACTTTTGTGATTTACGTACCATAAAATATTGATTAAACAGAAAAGATGTTGAAAATTAACTCTTTTCAGCTTAATTATTTATAAGAAAAGTACATTTCGTGTTTTATTTTTAAAAAATCTTGGGATTATATATGAATAATCATGCTATAAATAAAAATTAAAAAAAAAAATAATAAAACAAGATTAGGAAAAAACAAAGATACGAATGGACAGGGGATCATCTTCCTCGGATTCGTTTCACAAATTCTCCGTAGCTTACACACAGAAAAAAAGAAAAGAAATGTAAAATCAACATAACGCAATTTTGATTGGAAATCATATTGAAGTTACAAGAAATAATTTGTTGTTTAATTGTTTTGGTGTTTATTTGCTTTGTTCATTGCTACAATTCACTGTTGTGCTCAGTTGTGAGTCTTGTTGTAGTTTCGTTTCTGTTTATTCTTATATAGCCGACAAATAACCAACAAACATCGAATTAACAGCGAACATTTTTTACTGCTGCTGTTTAAAGTTAACTCTAAACTTGTTTCATATTAACTTTAAACGGAAAATTGTTAATCTAACCTTAAATCTATTTAATTTAATATTTTTCACGGCTAAAACAAATTTGTGTAAACGTTACATTTCGTATTAAATCAACATGAACATAGCTTTAATTTCTAATAAATTTTATGTTAAATAATCAATTAAATTATGTTGAATTAAAATAAAATTAATTTTTTTCTATTTAATAACCATCTGAACTGGACATCTCGGCCATTTTTGAGAAAAGTTCGCAATATTCAAGATTGAAATAACTTTAGAGTGCGTCAACAATATTAATAGTTTTGGCTTCATTAGAAAGGTTTTAGCGTCCTCTTAATAAGTATTGAGTAAAAAGAGCGTAGCTTCGTTATACAAGTGCCTCTAAAATGCCAAAGTATCCCTTATCTTTAAATATTCTGAAAACAGATTCAAAAGTTACAGCTATTTCTTTATGATAACCGGATAATTTCTATGAAAAATGTATAAGCAATAAAAATAATTAGGGAGTCCACAACAGCGTTCTAAAATGTGTCTTAATATAACGACGTTTCAATTTTAAACTTTTATTATGGGTTGGCAAGCATGTTGTTTTTGTTTTGCATGTAAATGAAATTTACTACCAGATGACAATTTTAAACGTCCAATAAGCATGTTTTTTTCAATGCGGCAATATTTAAATAAAGAATTTGTTTGTGGTTTAAGTGTATTGGTGTTTGTTTGGCATGTTGATAGGTACTAAGCACTATCGTGCTTGTCTTGTTGTTTTGTTTGTTGTGTATCTTGAGTTCGTGTTCTATACATGTAAATAGTGAGAAATATTCGGTAAACTTCGTCGCAACTTTTATTACTTTAATATGCTGTGCTTTGTATCGTTGCTCACACTGAAATTTTAAGGTGTAACGATATTGATATTTCCAAATTTTAAGATACACATTTTGAATTCCATAAATATTAAATTAAAAATTTTAAAACACCCGAGGAAAGTGCAAAATATATGTTAGAAGATTTTAGATCAACTCAATTTTCAAACAAAAGAAACTAAGGGCCTGCCCCACTATATCGACAAGTCGGTGTCATTCTCTTATTTATATTGAAAACAAATTATAATTTTTTATTATTGTTTTCAATATAGATAAGAGAACGACATCGGTCCAGCCGTTTATGTTCTACGAGCCCAGCAGCTAAAGTTACAACTAGTAACGCTTTGGAACGGTCATATTACTAGTTGTAATGATAGTAGTAAAAAAACGACAGTCATATTACTAGTTGTAACAAGACTAATAACGTTACTGGTCAAAAAACAATCATTTTACTAGTTGTATCGAGAGTAGTAACGATACTAGTCATAAAAGGACAATTATATTACCACTTGTATCGAGACTAGTAACGATACTAGCCAAAAAGGGACACAATTTTCAGGTATACGATTTTATATAAAACATATTTTTAGCTATAAAAAAATAAGTATAATGTGGCTCACTGGGTAGAGAGAGTACTTGCCTTTAAGTATGAGGAATGTGTGTTCGTACCCCGGTTAAGCCAAAGTTTTTTTAAGAGTTACAGAACTCTTAATAAAAAAACTAGTTAGCGCACTAGCTTACTATAACTAGGACTCCAACTGGGATATAGCTGTATACAAATGAACTAGTTGGTCTCCTATGACAACCTAATGTTAAAATCGATAGTTCGATATATGAAAAATGGATAGATAGGCAACTAGTCTGAAGCAAAAAGCAACTAGTATAGTTCCAACTTCATACTAGTTACTTTGTCTGCAGCGAGGGAATAGACAGACACACAGATACATACTATAAACTTATATTTACTTTTTTGGTCGGGGATTAAAAATCGTAACAAAATATTTGATAAGAAATTTCGAATTTCTATGGAAACCCAAATCAAAAATAAAAAAAATTACCATAACTCTTAATTTCCTCCTACGATTATTTAAAAACTTTTTTTTGTGAGTTGATTGATATACAGCGCTTTCAAACCCTATACTCACTTTTTGTGGAGCATTTTTTCGTAAAATTCACTCCCAGACCAGCCGTGCATGTAAAATAGTTTTTAATAGACAAAAATATGTCCGTGTTTTTTTCTATAAATCCCCTATTATTAGTGTTTTTTTCATACAGTTTTTTCATACGCTTTATTATTCAAGTTTTTAATTATTAAAAAAACAGCAACGCAGACTTAAACGTGTGTCATTTTTATGTACGTCACCTAAAACCAATAAAAACCAGTACGTGACTTTTAATTGATGTATGTTTTTGTGTAGCTGCACAGGCATTGTTGAGGTAGATCAGTACTTCTAAATACAGAATTGCTTAAAAAAGTACCAACTAAATTTGTTTATATGGGGATTTTCTTTTGAATCAGTTGTCATCAATATTTTTTAGATACCAAGAAATTGAATAATTAAACTATGATTCAAATTGATTTTACGATTTGATTCGATCTTAGTCATAGTGATGACTTACTTAAATGCATACTAATAAAACAAGTTTTGGATTTTTTCTTTTATCTTCAGGCCCTGCAGGATGTACCTAAGCACATCTGTGCAGGATGTACATCTGTACTTAGGTACATCCTACGAAGTCTGTTTTAAAATATTATTTTAGGGTAGCTAGTTAAGGCAAGGTCTATTCGAAATGATAGCCTAAATAGATGAGAGCTATTTGTTTTTTTTGTGCTTTAACAGTTTTGTAAGAAGATTCCAAACAAAAAATTAAGTCAGAATGTGATCCTAGCAAGGATTAGAAAAAAGCCTGTGTCGACATAAAGGATATTTACTAAAGGAAAAATTATAAAAAAAATGAAAATGTCAAAATGTGGTCAGAGATAACAGCGCATTTGGATATTTTGCAGTAGATGCCAAAATGCTATATTCCATTGAAGAAATTGAATCTAATCTATTTTATAGTTTTTACAAATATTTTTATCTAATTTTTTATTATTATTTTACTTAAATAAACTATATATATAAACTATTAAATGCAAAGGCAATATTAAATCTAATTAAATAAATATTTATTTATGTGACATTTTCCTCTTTTAACCTCTGGCTGTAGCAGCGACATTTGCAGCCTGTTGAGCTATACCAAGACCTTGTATTGTAGCATCACGAGTATGTTGACCAACACGCTCCTGTAAAGAAATATGAATATATAATTGAGTACCAGCAATTTAATTAGTAATATATATATATAAGTATATATATATTTTTCTGAATCAACTTACGATTTTTTTGCCAATTTTTTTCAACCATCCCGCCTGACTTTGTCCAGCGAACACAGCCAAAATCAAGGCAACAAAGATGAAAACTTTATAGAAATTCATTTTTTTAGGTATTATTGCTTGTTTGAAGTTTTGTAAGGAAGTGTTTTAGTTTAAGGTTCTTTAGCTCTTCACTAACTGTTGCTGTTTGCATCTTTACGTTTGCCTTTTATAGGAAAATATTCTTTCTGTCTTCTAAACAAATAGACTCATTGAAGGTTCTTTTTGTGTACGATGAAGGGGATTTATTTTAAAAGAAAATTTTATTGCAGCATTCTAGTGATAATAAAATGAGTGTGGGAATTTTTTATTTTATTGTATGATGTACTTTTTGAATGAAACTGTTATCACAAATGCAACTACTGATAACAGTGTGTAAAAATAAAGCAATTGTCTTTCCAAGTCATCTGTGGCATTTTATAAGGAAGGAATGATGGATTTTGAAAAAAAAATTAGAAAACTTTTTCACCTTTAAATCTTGTAACTTAATGATATTCGATCCGATCAAAACGATCGTGCAGCCAAAATAAAATATTAGTAAATCTAACCAATTTCATAGCTTAGAATTGCACCAACCCATAAAATACAGTAAAATTCAACCAATGGAATTGTAGTTTAGTTAATAGTGTGCTAAACTACAAACCGGAAGGTCGCACGTTCGATGCCCATCAATGCTTACGCAGTAAAAGTGTTTGTTTAAAAAATTTCGTTTGTTTTTAAATTTTTGGTCTTGAACTTAGGTTCTTGCAATTTTACTCATGTTTATAGACCGAACCCTTTTACCATCTCAGCTAAGTCATCTTGTTAAATAACGATAGCACAAATTATACGTAGACATGTGGTGATTTGCTTAATTTAAATACAGTAATTTTTGTAAAATAACTACTTTACATTTAAAACAATTGTAATATACTCGTAAAAGTCTTATTTTCAATGCGAAATAAAACGTGTTCAGTTTTTGCAATCGGCGGAGCGCGATCGTAATAAAAAGAACAGTCGGCGACTAGTCACCAGCCAAGAGATAATTTCTATTTACTTCAATACTTATAAAAAAACTATTTAAAACAAAATAGTTAATTAAATTAACTTTCTTACATTACATTACCATGTATAGTTTCAAAATCTATAATATAATATTTTTAATTTTAAAAATACTTCTCGCATCCTTTTCAAATGTGAGAAATTTTGACGGCATTAGTGAAAAACTTTACTCAAAATTTTGTTACAGAGACATTTTTTCTCACATCCTTCCAATAACTATTTGAAAATAACCTAAAAGACAGATAGTTCTCGCATTGTAAAGATACAGAAACACTTCTGTGAGAAACCCCCGTTTTGTTTTATTATACATCTTTCAATTCACACGTTTCATGTGAGATATTTCACGATGAGAGAGATACAGAAACGACGCACTGTACTCCACACGTCGCATATTTTTTGGAGCAATCAAATTTGACGTTTGCGTCAATAAATATTGCAGCAAAGAATCTGTATGTATGTATTTCTTTATAATCTTCATTTTAAATAAGCTGTTAAATTTTGTAAAAATCTCAAGCTGGCAGCTCCAGTAATTTTCTTACATTCAGTTCGATTCACATATCAAATTTAAAACTAGAAACCCGAAATATTCCAACTGGTAACTCTATCTAGCAAAAAAATCTATCTGGCAGTGCTACTCACATCAGTCTACTATAGCAAACAGTTAGAATTTAGACTGAAACAACCGCGTTCTTTTCAAAGTGCAAGTGTTCTTAATTAAAGTGTTAAAAAAGGGGTAAAAAGTTTAATCATTGTAATAAAAGCTATTGCAAAATGTTAAGCAATTACTTTTCTATATTTTAATATAAAAAGTGAAAGCTGAAGTGTGTTTTTTGGGTGAAAATATATATATATATATATATATATATATATATATATATATATATATATATATATATATATATATATATATATATATATATATATATATATATATATATATATATATATATATATATATATATATATATATATATATATATATATATATATATATATATATATATATATATATATATATATATATATATATATATATATATATATATATATATATATATATATATATATATATATATATATATATATATATATATATATATATATATATATATATATATATATATATATATATATATATATATATATATATATATATATATATATATATATATATATATATATATATATATATATATATATATATATATATATATATATATATATATATATATATATATATATATATATATATATATATATATATATATATATATATATATATATTGTTACGAAATGAAAATGCAGATTCAAATGTAACGACACAAACTGACAACCCGATCATTATCTGCTTTATACCCCTAAATCACTGTAATAAAATCAAAACCTGGCAACCAAGTACCACAATTAAACTTGGCATCACTCGACAACTGCCAATAGAATTCAAAATAACGGAAAATGGAAGTTTCCGGAATCTTCAGGAAACGGTAGCTAGAACTTTCAAGATTATTCGAGACTGCTTAATTGCAATTACAAACAGTGACATTAAACTTAAACTGCAAGAGATGTAGACTTGATGACAGCGTAATTTGTTAAGTTGCAAGCATTAGAGTATGTGTGTGTGCGAAGATAAACAAACAGAAGAATAATCTCATGCATCTACACACGCACATACATTGCACCATAGCAAGACCAAAATGATCATGCCGTGCACTTAAAGATGAAAAGAGACCTGAATTACAGTACAGTTAAAGATAAAGAGAGACGGCTGTATTCCAGAAAGTTAGCGAAGTTACCAGAAGGTTTTATAATTGACTAAATAAGGGGAGGCTGCCAGACGACAAGAAGAAGTGTGTTTTTAAACTTAGACGAGTAAACATCGCCAAGAATAGTTAGTGTGTACATCGCGTTTAGTTGTACGTGTTTTTAAAGTAATAAATAAAGTGTTACTGAGAATTTATTTGTAAAATAAATATCCGTGTTTTATTTTATTGCAATTCAACGAATCCTGTGAAAATAATAAAACCGTTTTTATGTAAAGGACTAAAAACGTAACAATTGGTGTCAGAAGTGGGATTGCAAAATAAAATAAAAAGGACATTATTAATTAATAAAAAAAAAAAAAGGACATTATTAATTAATAAAAAGGACATTAATAATAATAAAAAGGACATTAATAAAAAAAAAAAAAAAAAACATTATTAATTAAAATAAAAATTACAAAAGGACATTAAAAAAAAATAGAAGCCATGAAGTTTGAAGAGCTAAAATTTGAGCAGCTAAAAAAAGAGCTGAGTAAGCTGGAACTGCCAACAACAGGCAATAAAGTGGAACTTCAGAAGAGGCTGATAGATGAGTTCAAGCAGCGTGGCATCGACATCGGGACATACGAATTTGAGGATAAAGAGGAAATAGAGGTGTGTACTCGTGCCACGACAAGCAACATGGATTTAAGTACAATGTTCGCCGCTATGATGGAAAAATTTCAAGAAGTGAAAACTGATGTGCAAGAAGTTAAAGAAACATCTAGAGTGAACAATGAGAGAATGCTGGCTGGAGTCAAGGATGAATTTCAAGAAACATCGAGAGCTAACGAGCGACTGCTAGCTGAAGTTAAGGCTGAAGTTCAGGAAACATCTAAGGCCACAAATGAGAAGCTAGTGGAAATTTCTGAGGCCATAAATAGAAGAGTAGATGGCATTGAGGTACAAGTCAGCAAATTTGACGAGAAACTCTCAGAACTAGAGAATAAACTTCATAGCCTAGAAATTGGTGGCGTCGAAGTGCATGTAAAAGATGTGGACGAGAAATTGCATGACTTGGAAGCAAAAATTGTTAATCTTCAGTGTCAAGGAGGGCCAGTGAGAGTTATTCCAGAGGCTTCGAGCAGAGTAAAGACGCCTTGTTTCGATGGCAGCGCACCTTTGAACATCTTCAAGTTCCAGTTCGAAACAGTTGCCAGCAAAAATGGTTGGAACAGTGAAGAAAAGGCCATAGAGCTGATTTTGGCCTTAAAAGGAGCCGCAGCAGAAGTACTTGAAACCGTACCAGGGAGCTGCAGAAATAATTTTGATGACATAATGGCGGCACTGCAGCGGAAATATGGTGGCGAACATAAGCGAGATATATACCGAATGGAATTGCGATGTAGAGGACAGAAGCCCAATGAGTCTCTACAAGATTTCGCAATGGAAATTGAGCGGTTAGTGCAGCTTACGTATCCAGGCGAAAACCATCCATTCCTGGATCACGTCAAAACAGAGGCGTTTGTTAATGGCATCCGTGATCCTGACATCAAGCTTGCAGTGTGTGCTACACAAAAGGCTACATTCGCAGAAATGGTTTCATTTGCACTAGCTCAGGAGACTGCTAGGGTGATTTGGAAGCCACAGGTGTGTAAGGTGCGGAACGTGGAGGTCATTGCCGAAAATGAGAGTGATCTAGTCTCTAGCATCAAGGAGGCAGTGAGACAAGCATTGGCGGAGAAGGACGGCAAAGTAAAAGCTAAGTGTTATAACTGCGGCAAAATTGGCCACTTCCAGCGCAACTGCAAGGCGCCAAGAAAAAGAGCCAGATCTGTTTCGCCACCAAGGAATAGTAAACGGGTGAACCAACAAACAACACAAGAGTCCCCGTTAAACTAAAACGAGCTAGCACTAAGGGGCAAGAGCTAGCTCCCACAAACGACGGCCCCACAATCTCCATATCAGTAATGCAGCAGAAAAATAGCAACCTTACTGCATGTGGATACATCAACGGCGAAAAGCACATCTTCACCATAGACACAGGAGCATCGCAGTCAATAATCAGGCCCGATATAGTGAAGGGGAAGTGTGAACCTTTAAGGAATATAAGACTACGTACAGCTACTGGGGAGCCTGCTACTGTCTACGGTAAGACTGAAGCAAAGGTGACTATAGCCAATATAAGCGTGAAACATGTGTTTATCGTTGCCGATATTGTTGACGAGGTGATTATTGGAGCCGATTTTATGATAAACCATGGCATCAACCTGCATATGGGGCAACAAGTGATGATTTGGCGTAATGTTGAAATACCGCTTGATGTTGGATATGACAATCAAACGCACGTAAGGAAACTAGTTGCTATTGAAAACCAGACGATACCACCGCAGTCTGAATCAGTAATATGGGCACGCATGGAGGGAGATTGTGAGGACAATCGGTTGTGGGTAGTAGAACCAACAGAAATTAAGAGCGCAGCTTTCTGGGCCTTTGTACCTACTACAGACGCTTTGTACCAAATTTTGCCAACGTCGCTGCAAGCTTGCATGAGCTAACCAAGAAGTCGAGGCCGTATCACTGGGAAGAACAGCAGGAGAATGCGTTCCAGACACTAAAGGATTTACTGAGTACGTCACCCGTACTAGCCTACCCCATAGCTGGAGAGAAATTTTTGCTTGATACCGATGCGAGCGGCTATGGCATAGGAGGTGTGTTGTCGCAAGTTGTCAATGGCACAGAAAAAGTGATAGGCTATTATAGCCGTATACTCTCAAAGCCTGAGAGAAACTACTGTGTGACACGACGTGAGCTTTTGGCAGTGTTGGAGTGCATAAAACACTACCATAAGTACCTGTATGGCCAACACTTTACGCTGAGGACCGACCATTCTGCATTGAGATGGCTGTTGCAGTTTAAAAATCCTGAAGGGCAGCTAGCGCGCTGGATTGAACGTCTTCAAAGCTACGACTTCAGCATCGAGCATAGAAGGGGCGTAAAGCATAACAATGCAGATGCTTTATCACGACGGCCCTGCAGCTTGGAGTGCAGACATTGTGTTAAGGCCGAAAAGAAGGAATGCGTTATTGATGTTCGGCTAACGCACATCGATTCCGATGAGGACTGGTCAGCGGCACAGAGAAACGACACCATATTGGCGACAATTATAGCAGCCAAAGAGGAAAATAGAAGACCTGCTCGCAATGTAATATCAGCTGAAAGCCCACTTGTGAAATCTTATTGGGCTCAGTGGAATAGCCTGAAGCTGATAAACGGGTGCTTGTACCGCGTATGGGAAAGTGCAGATGGTAAAATGGCTTCCAACCTAATAGTTGTGCCATCCTCCAAGGTGAATAAGGTTTTGCACGAGTTCCACAATGGTCCTAGTGGCGGTCATCTGGGAGTGACAAAAACGCTGGAGAAGCTAAAACAGCGTTTTTATTGGGTTGGGTGTCAACAAGCCGTAGCCGACTGGATAGCAAACTGCCCACAGTGCATCGCAGCAAAAGGACCAGCAAGAAAAAGTCGAGGACAGCTGCAACAGTACAACTCAGGTGCACCATTTGAGCGGATAGCAATGGATATAGCAGGTCCTTTTCCCATCAGCGACGCCGGGAATCGCTATGTTCTTGTGGTGATGGACTATTTTAGTAAATGGCCAGAAGTATATGCCATACCCAATCAAGAAGCAAGGACAGTTGTGAATGTATTTGTCAACAACTGGGTATGTCGCTATGGTGTTCCAATAGAATTACATTCTGACCAAGGTAGAAACTTCGAGTCTGCTATATTCCGGGAAATGTGCGAATTATATGGGATAAAGAAAACAAGAACGACGCCGCTGCACCCACAGTCCGATGGCATGGTAGAAAGATTTAATCGCACTCTAGAGGAGTACCTGCGAAAAGTGGTAAGCGCGCATCAAAGGGACTGGGACGAGCACATTCCCAAATTTTTGTTGGCATATAGGTCAGCTGTACATGACTCGACATCACGAACACCTGCTAAAATTGTCTTCGGGACGGAATTAAAATTGCCTGGTGATTTGGAATTTGGCGTTAAGCCTACACCAACAAGTGAAGAAGGCACCAGCTCTTCCCAAGAGCAAGAAAATTTAAATGAGCTACATGAATTTGTACGCAACCGAATTAGAATGGCCAGTGACAAGATGAAGGCTAGATATGACCGAGCTGCAAATTCTGAGGGATTCAATGAGGGTCAATTGGTTCTACTTTACAACCCACAACGAAAGAAGGGATTGTCTCCAAAATTGCAGACTCATTGGGATGGACCGTATAAGGTTATTAAAAGGTTGAACGATGTCGTCTATAGGATACAGAAGTACAACAGCCCAAGGTCCAAAATGAAAATCGTACACCTGGAACGACTGGCGCACTATGGAAAAGGTGATTGTGTGCCTATTCGGGACGAACAGGCTTAAGTGGGCGGCAGTGTTACGAAATGAAAATGCAGATTCAAATGTAACGACACAAACTGACAACCCGATCATTATCTGCTTTATACCCCTAAATCACTGTAATAAAATCAAAACCTGGCAACCAAGTACCACAATTAAACTTGGCATCACTCGACAACTGCCAATAGAATTCAAAATAACGGAAAATGGAAGTTTCCGGAATCTTCAGGAAACGGTAGCTAGAACTTTCAAGATTATTCGAGACTGCTTAATTGCAATTACAAACAGTGACATTAAACTTAAACTGCAAGAGATGTAGACTTGATGACAGCGTAATTTGTTAAGTTGCAAGCATTAGAGTATGTGTGTGTGCGAAGATAAACAAACAGAAGAATAATCTCATGCATCTACACACGCACATACATTGCACCATAGCAAGACCAAAATGATCATGCCGTGCACTTAAAGATGAAAAGAGACCTGAATTACAGTACAGTTAAAGATAAAGAGAGACGGCTGTATTCCAGAAAGTTAGCGAAGTTACCAGAAGGTTTTATAATTGACTAAATAAGGGGAGGCTGCCAGACGACAAGAAGAAGTGTGTTTTTAAACTTAGACGAGTAAACATCGCCAAGAATAGTTAGTGTGTACATCGCGTTTAGTTGTACGTGTTTTTAAAGTAATAAATAAAGTGTTACTGAGAATTTATTTGTAAAATAAATATCCGTGTTTTATTTTATTGCAATTCAACGAATCCTGTGAAAATAATAAAACCGTTTTTATGTAAAGGACTAAAAACGTAACAATATATATATATATATATATATATATATGTATATATATATATATATATATATATATATATATATATATATATATATATATATATATATATAATGGGTGATTTCATAAGAACTATCGGAAAGTAAAAATAAAAAAAACACATAAAATTCAGAAAAATGCATGAAATAGTTATTTGGATCGATAGTTGGGTCGATATAATTTAATGTTTGAAGATTATTTCATGCAAATGTTGGCCGCGGCTGCGCCTCAAATGGTCCATCCGCTTAGTCCAATTTTGGCATACTCTTTCCAACATTTCGGCCGGTATCTCACGAATAATGTTGGCAATGTTGGCTTCCAGTGCGTCAATCGAAGCGGGCTTGTCGCTATAGACATTAGCCTTAACATAGCCCCACAAAAAATAGTCTAGAGGCGTTAAATCGCACGATCTGGGCGGCCAATTGACTGGTCCCAAGCGTGAAATAAACTGTTCACCGAACTCGCCTCTCAATTGGTCCATTGTTTCGCGTGCTGTGTGGCATGTGGCACCGTCTTGTTGAAACCACATGTCATGCAAGTCAAGCTCTTCCATTTTGGGCAGAAAAAAGTTTGTTATCATCGCACGGTAGCGCTCACCATTCACAGTAACGTTGTGATTCGCATCATCTTTGAAGAAATACGGCCCAATGATGCCGCCAGCCCATAAACCGCACCAAACGGTTGTTTTTTTGTGGATGCATTGGTAGCTCTTGCAATGCTTCTGGCTGCTCTTCACTCCAAATACGGCAGTTTTGCTTGTTCACGTATCCATTCAACCAGAAATGAGCCTCGTCGCTGAACACAATTCTTCGATAAAAAAGTGGATCTTCATCTAACTTAACAGAGCACGCATTTTGGTAATAAAATTCAATAATTTGCAAGCGTTGTTCGTTTGTAAGACGATTCATGATTAAATTATAGACCAAACTGAAGATGTTTGACAGTGACACAAGATACAAAACGTGCGTGAGCTGTCAAAACTAGTGTTGCCAAAAAGATAATAGCAAAAAAATCACTCGTTATATATATATATATATATATATATATATATATATATATATATATATATATATATATATATATATATATATATATATATATATATATATATATATATATATATATATATATATATATATATATATATATATATATATATATATATATATATATATATATATATATATATATATATATATAAGCAACAAGTAAAGTGCAAGCCATATACACTAGTGTTGTTACGAATATTCTTATTTGAATCGCCAAATAGTCACCTCTTTCATGATATTCGTATTCGCAAAATTCAAGAGAATTTTTCACGAATATTTTGCGAATACGTTCCAAAAAATAATACATACAAAAAAAAAATACTGAAATTTAAACAAGAATATTAATTTTTAATAATTTTTACTTAAAAAACCCTTTGTCTCTAAAGGGCCCTTTAAACTTGCATACATAAATGACACACATGAAAACTGACAAACATTGGGGTTTGTCAGTTTTTCTTCTTACGCTGTTCATGGAAGCCGACAAACATATTAAAATTTTTTGAAAAGAAACCGAAAAATATATCAATTTTATTTGAAAGGAATAAAAGTGCGAGAAAAACAATTGTGATTGCAAATTTGTATTGAAAAATAAAAATTGTTTTAAAAAATATGTCGTCGCATGTGAAAAAGATATAAAGTTATATAAATATTAACATTTCAGTATGTCAGTTTCCCACTACACCATGTGTGAGCAAAGAAAAAAATTATTAAACCTTTTTAATGTTCATCCAACCTGTTTCTCACTCAAAAAAAATAGCAGTACACAGTCGGGGAATCCGTTCATCATGGCATGTTTGTCATTCCAGTATGTGAGTATAACGCAAAATAATAATCTTCTTTTATTTTATTCTAACATTTGTCAAACGTTATACATAAAAATATCCGAGAAATGTTAGGGCAATTTTTTCATATCGACTTTGACTTTTGTCAAGACAAATCCATGGTCCGTGAATACACTGTATAAAGAAAAAAGAAATAAAATACATTTCACAACGAAATGGTATTCAAAAAGTAAAGTCCTGTTCAGGGACCGTAACGGTTATAAGTTTTATGTTAAAAATTACTCTTTAATCATTGTTTTTTGAGTTTTCTTTTTCGCTTAAAGAATAAAAGTTATTTCTTGATTTTTATTTATTCCTCGGAAAATAAAAGATATTTTTGAGTTTTATTTACTCCTCAGTAAGTAAAAATAATTTTTTGAGTTTTATTTATTCCTCAGGAAATAAAAATTATTTTTTGATTTTTTTTTGCTTAGAAAATAACAGTTACTTTTTGGGTTTAACTTTTTTTGCTTATAAAATTTAGTTTTTAAACTGCATAAAATATAAAAAAATTAATTCAATTTTACAAATAATAGTTTTTGCAAAAACTTATTTATTTATTTTTGCAAAAACTTTTATTTGCTAAACTAAATCCATTTTTTATATATTATTGAGTTTAAAAATTACTTTTTTTAAGCAAAAAAATAAAATTCAAAAAGTAACTTATATTTTTTCTAAGCAAAAAATAAAACAAACAATAATTTTTATTTCCTGAGGAATAAATAAAACTTAAGAAAAAACTTTTATTTTGTGAGGAATAAATAAAACTCAGAAAATAATCGGTAGAGTTGAGTTTTCTAATAAGACTTAGGGCCTAATTTTCTAAAACATGTCACGAAAGTGAAATTTATATAGCCAACAATAACAAAATTACTCAATTTCTATAAATTTGTTTTTGTTTTTAATACAAATTCTTCACCGAATAAACACATAAAAAATTCAGGCTTTGCTTTGCCTTTCATAATTTTTAAAATTTGTATGAAAACAAAAACAAATTTATAAAATTTGAGTAATTTTGTTATTGTTTCCTATATAAATTTCACTTACGTGACGTGTTTTAGGAAATTAGGACCATAACAAATAAAAATTAATGCATCTAAAGGTAGTCCATGCAACAAGGATCATTTAGGTGTATTTCTGGTTCACGTAGCACTTCTCTTTTAGCCTGATTTTTTTTGGTTAAATTAAAAAAATTAAATTAATTAATTAATTTAATTAATTAATTAATCATGTTAAAGTAATAATCAAAGCTCAGTAGAGGAATGTTGAGCTTCAAAAATAGAAGTTTTGAATTCTTTTCTCCTTCAAGCCTATTGCGACGCGGTGTGCAAATAAGCCTCCACCAATAAAAATTCGCTCAATCAGAACACACGCTCGAACACTAAAGAAGCTCGTACCCAGCAAAAATTATTGCTCGCTGGAAGCATTTTTGCAAGGGAGACACAAAACGGAATCACTTGCAATTACGCTTTTATAATGCATGATTTTTGTTCGCGATGAGCCGCTTAGAAGCAAAAGTTTCTGTATCCACAAAATGCTTATATTAGTGATAAAAATCATCAAAATTTTCAGCACTAAAACTGAAAATATAGGAACAAATTGGTTCGATATAGATTGACGAGGATGATGAATGTACGTGTTCACAAATGGGTTAACGTCATGTTGAAGGCTTATATTATCTTTACTTTATTAATTTTGTACTTTTATCCACTGTTTGTTATTTTAACTTCAAATAGTATCGAACTAAACACCTTCTGATTTGAAATCCAACGCACCAACCTCTCAACCAAAGACACTGTTGCAAATAGGCAGCACGAAGTTAACATAAGCTTACTCGTGCAAATTTATTCGTCTATCGAATAGCAAAAAATTCTTTTTGTTCGTACTATAGAACAGTCAATGTAAAATACTTCGCTTTCGTACCTTTCGTACTATTGTATGGTAAATTCGAAGCGAAAATTTATATTATTGGACGTCCACTGTATATACATATGGGAATTGCATAAGCATTGGCCAAGCAAATTAGACAAATCGAAGGAAATAGTTACAACTATTTTTTATTTTAAACCCAAAACAAAACTTTTTTAATAATTGCATGTGAAAATTTTACGAATCTTCAAAAAAATTGTTGACAAAAATCTCAAATTCAGCGCTTTATTTAAAAAAGCGTTATAGAAAAAAATGCGACTTTTGATACATCAAAAAGTGCTAAGACTAGCGCCAAAGGCGCTAAATTTACAACTAAACAAAGACAAAATGATGTGCTGTTTGTATGAAAAGCAGTTACTTTTTCGAGTGGCTTACATACAAATTTTCGATTACTTGGGTTCTACAAACAACACAAGTTTTTAAAGCAATAACT
Organism: Panzeria rudis; assembly: GCA_956483635.1. NCBI lineage: Eukaryota > Metazoa > Arthropoda > Insecta > Diptera > Tachinidae > Panzeria > Panzeria rudis. The sequence continues at coordinate 162,446,558 of OY101447.1, read as the reverse complement.
CAAAACACTCTTCAACAATTTCATTTAAAAATCGTATGTCCTTCTATTCGTTTATCTACTTTGGGAAACCGCTTAACCCTTTTCAATGAAATTTTGTAAGCGTGTATGATTGTTGTCAGCTTAAAAACAAGGACACTTTTGGAACAGATAGGTAGCGCTGTTGCCAATATACTTTTTTCAAAGGTCGGAATTTAGATTATGCCAAAATTGTGTCTTCGGCTGATATTCGGCTTAGGCTAAATTTTTTGGCCGAATATGAAAACCAAAACGTTTTATTCTATAAAAAATAGATCACCACCATGAATCTTTGCAAATTGAACGAAAGTTTTAGTTAGTTTTATTAATCGCTACCAAAATATATAGTACCTACCATAAATTATTCAAGTGTTTGTTGCCAAAATAACATAAACTAGGGAATAGTAAACCGATTTCGATTCAAATCGAAAATCGATTTTGTGTTATAAGAAATCGATTTTTCGCAATTGAATTTACGTCTCCGATTTTATTGAAATTGATTATTCATGCCAAGTTTTAGATATTCATACGCCAGTAAGTGTTTAAGTTTAATTTTGCCCGATGGAATAAAATACATACATATATGCAAGTTGTGCTATTATTTTGGCTGACACTGTATGTATGAATGTACATATGGATGGCCAATATTCAAAATCCTCAATATTAAAAATCACAACTTTTCAGGATATCATAAAAACCGTTTATTTTGTTCATTGATACGTTATTTTAAAATCTTTGTTCTATAACCCAGCAAAAACTTGGTAATGAGTTGTCATTACCGACAACATACTTTTCAACCACAAACTACATACCGTCTGAATTATGTACTTTACAGTAATTGGACAATTACATACTAGTAATTAAACAGGCCATCTTTTCTCTTATTGGCAGATTACTAGTATTTCTGCTTATCATACAGACGATAAACAGTTCAACCCCTGGGGAAGCAAAATAGTTTTTGTTATTCGAAAATACTCAAAACGTTATAAGATTGAAGATTTTGTACATTGATATGTAGCTTTGAATTCTACCTTGGGCTAATAATCAATTCTACCTTAGAATAATAATTCTGCCTTAGATTAACAATAGAATTGCCACAAGTACTGAGCCAATTTTAAATATATTAGCGAAGTCATATCATACTCAGAATGTTAAGATTACTTCAAAAACTGATGCATTTTTGCAATATTCGGGATATAAGCGACTTTTTGCAAGTTTTTAGGCTCTTTATAGTTTACACGATTTTTAAACCATATTAGAATTTGTTATCATGCCGCTGTTAACAAGTTTTTGCGAATTTTCGCCATTTTCGCGATTTTTTTTCGAATTTTTGCCATTCCTTGCAGTTTTAGAGATTTTTAATCAAAATTATGGCTTGTGTAAAGTTTAGCAAATTTTTCGAAAATTTTCGCGATAGGCGTAATTTTTCCAAAGTTTATAGTGTTGTTAAATTTTTTGGCATATTTAATCAATCATAACATTGTAATCTTTCGTTCATAAGCAATTTTTTGCGATTTTTCGTACTTTTCGCGATATTTCCCGAGGACTTGACGTTCCTAAGATTTAAGAGTGACAGTATGAATAGATTAAAAGTAGATGATATTCAGCTCTTGACTGCAAACACCCGACTTTGGTCGAGTGGTCTAAGCGGTAGAGAACTCTGATGAGATTAGCTGGAGCTATCGAAACATCAGTTCAACCGTTGAGTGTTGTGTTTTTCTTCCGACGGGGTTTTTTTTGAGTTTGGAACGATTTTCCGTCATCCCACGTCAAATTTGGTTTGTAAACAGACCGGTTTCGGCTATGTGCCATCTTCAGTGTTCTATTGAATACTAAATTGAATACTAGATTTAGTATTCAATAGAACACTGAAGATGGCACTTAGCCGAAACCGGTCTGTTTACAAACCAAATTTGACGTGGGATGACGGAAAATCGTTCCAAAATCAGTTCAACCCTCCGCGCAGTCAAAAATTTTCTGTCTACATTTTTTAAATTTATCTCTAAACAAAAATATAATTTAATTGAAAAATTAAATTAAAACCGAACTTAAGCCAAAATAATTAAAATTTCTTTGGATATAAACCCATACAGTTCGACTAAACTCATAAGTTAATTGAAAAAATAAATATTTTTACTTTTGAATTTATACCATAGATGCGGCTTATTTTTCGCAATACTTTTCCATCAAAAAGTGATTTTCCTCAAAATCTAATATAGTTCGGTCAGATTCTAGTGATGACTATTTTTTAAGGCGATCAGAGGCAGAGCAACGACTTCTCTGGCCTCTGACTCTAAAATTGAATCGATGAAGGTTATTGCTGTAAAAATATCTGAAACTAGAAAAAACGTAATGTGTAAAAATTGCAAAAATCGGACAAAAATTAAAACTGTTAATAAGAAACGAAAATTTTTTATATTATTTTACTTAAGTACAAAACAGTTTTCAAAAGATTTTTGTAATTATTAAAAATGAACTTTACGAATTAAACCCATATTAAGTAGTTAACATGGACTTTAACGGCAAGTTTTGTATGTCGAACTTGCCGTTAAATTCCTCGTTAGCTTTTAATTACACATTGTGGTGATACAACTAATAAATAACTTAAACAACACAAAACACATCAGATATTAAACGATTATATGTTAATTATTTTTTAAATAAATACTTATATATAAATTGTAAAACTTAAATCATATGTACAGTTAAGAAAAAGGTGAGGGAGATCTGTCAGCAAAAGCTAAATCAAAGGCTTTGTGCAATCAACCTTTTAAGGTTGCGGCAACATTTGCCGCCTGTTGAGCAACACCAATGGTTTGTATGGTGGCATCTCGAGTATGTTGACCAACACGTTCCTACAAATAAAAATCGAAATGTATTTTATTATATATTCTGAATATATTCATTATTGCAACGCAAAATTTTTAAGCTACTGAAAAAAAGTGTTTCTTATTACTTTCTTTTCATTTTCATGAGATATGACTAGGTTAAAATAAAGGAGCGATATGTTGGTTGTATGCACATTATTTAATCTATTTTAAAATTAACTTACGAATTTCTTCCCAATTTTTTTTAACCAACCGCCTTGACTTTGTCCAATAAAAACAGTCAAAATTAGGGCAAAAATTACGAAAATATTATTAACATTCATTGTTATTCTTTTTAAGCAAAATCTATAATTATTTAACGAATTTTACTGTTTTATATTATTTACGGTTATACGTCTGGCAATCAACTGTTGCTTTATGAAGTTTAAAGCTCCCCTTTATATGAATGCATTTCTTTGTTGGTTTTCTTGGCTTTGTTTCTCTTGTGTTGATTGGGAAAAAACTTTGCTAAAGAGGGGGTTCACTTTTCTTCCAGATGTAAACAAATATTTGGTCTTTCAATATGGATTTAAAATGAAGGTGCTGCTAAAGACGGTATTTTTCAATATATTTTTTTCTAAAATGAGTCATAAATAATTTTGGTTTGTTAGAAACAAATTAATTAAAACGTAACATTCAAGGAACTACTATAATTTTTGTTTTTCTTTTGAATATAAAATCTAATAAATTAAATATTTGTCCAATTGTAGATCGTATAAATATTGTGGGTCAAATTCTCCTGAATATGTTTCTACGCAAATGCTTATGTGCAAATTAACAGAAAAATGTATGCGATCTACAACACGTAGAAAATTAATTGGTCTGACAATAAAATATTTAATTATTGAAAAGGACCTCCCCCATACAAAGTAAATATGTATGTACATATTATTGCAGTTATGAATTTTTTGTCAAACTATATGGTTTTTAATAAATAGATATTTAATTACACATACTTACAGTGAAACTCCGTTTTGAACAAGCCTAAAATTTTTCTAATCAGATTAATGATGCACTAAAAAATATTGTGTCCTCAGTTTTTGGAACGTAAGTTCCTTATGGCGCGCCATGTACATCAATGCTTTGAATGAATGAAAATTAAAAAATACTGGCTGCGAATACTGGTCACAAATACCGGTCACAAATAATTGTCACAATTATATAGCATAATGGTGTTGCCGTTGCGTATTTGTTTAGATTTTCAGTGCTGTGGTAATTTTCCGGGGAGTGGTGGGGAACTCCCGGGATTTTTAGAATTTTTGGCCTAGTTTCTGGGAATCTCCAATATAGCTTGTCTTTACTAAATGGTGTATGGCTTGGATAAATGGTTCGTGGCGGTGCTAACTGAAGGTGTCTCTGCTAATTACATTTATTAATTCTTGTAAATGATATGATTTTTTTTGACATGACACAACATAACATAGCATAATGGCGTTGCTGCTGCGTAATTTTAGATTTTCAGTGTTGCCGTAATTTTTTGGGGAAGTTCCTGGGAACGCCTGCGCTTCTGGGGACTTTTGGCCTATTTTCTGGAAATGTCCAATATAGTTTGTGTATTTGCTAAATGGTTTATGACTTGGCTAAGTGGCTCGTGGCAGTGATAGCTGAATGTGTCTTTGCTAACTATTGGCGATAAGTATCGTCTTACTATCTTCAAACTGTGAGTTGGTTTAGGTGCTGACGCCTTTTGAAATTGTTTTCCTCTTATCATCTGGAAGTTCAAATTATTATCTTTCTACTGATTTGTGTTATCAATAAGCCATTGGCGTGTAAGGCCAGCTGCTGCTGCTGATGTTATCGAGCATGCTGTTGGTGCAAAATTTGCTGCTGGTGCTATTGGAGCTACCGCTGCTTCAACTTTTATTTCTGTTTCTGGTCCTGGTACGTCGCCTTATGTCTGTAGGGATGATAATGGTATGGCTTAGGAAGTGTACAATGAAACTGATGCTAATTGAACCGCCAGTTACAAGAAGGAAATAAACGCCATTTTCTCCAGAACTGAGTTATACACATTTTTGTTTACTTGAAACATAGCACTATTATGCAACTAAAAAAGGGTTCAGTTGGTAGAAGAGAACAAATCCGGTATTTAATTCCCCTTTTCCAACTGATAATCAATAAAAAATTAATTCTTCAAAAAGCAGCGTTGCCATGTTCTGCTGTGTACGTTGACAAATTACGTTGATGATGATTTTTCCCTTGTTCCTTGGAATATTAACCATGCCTGATTCTTTCTGAATATAACGCTACGAACCTTAAGATAATAATCAATTTAGAAATTCATGTTACTTATGATGGTATATATATTGGTGTATATCGAAAGTACATTTGAGGATGTACACGCTAGATTGTTGAATACCAAGCAAGTGGCCCGAGTTCAAATCTTGCTTGGGGATTCCTATGCTAATACACCCCACGCAAGTAAAATAATTTATAAAATGGCTACATTCAATTGATGTTGTTTCAACTTGAAATAACTTGGATACAACATGATTTTTCGTGTTATTTCATTATCAAATTCACATTGTTTTAACCTGAAATAACTTTTCATGATTCTTCGTGTTATTTCAGTATATTTCAGTGTTATTTCAATTCACGTTGCTTCAACTTGAAATAAATTTGATTCAATATGATTCTTCATATTATTTCAATATCTACTTCATTTTGATTTAACTGTACTTGAATATTAAATCAGCATTAAATATGGTTACATACTTCAAAAGGAAACAAGTTCTTTAAAAATTGTTGAAAAATCATGTTGTCGAATTAACATGAAACGCCTATGACGCAAAATCACTACAAAAATAATGTTAAATAAATTTTTTTTGGACGATTTTATATGAAATTTTTCGGTGTTTATTTCATTAAAATCGAGCCTTGATTTTATTCACAATAAAGTGAGGGAATTCAATTGATAAACGTCACGATTTTCATAAAACAGAAAACTGTAATTTGTGTGTGTGTGTGATGTATGGAAATCGCAATTTTTGTCAATTGCTTATTTTTGAAATAACCGTATGCTTAAATTACCTTTATTTCTATTAACATCACTGGTGGCTTATAAATTAAACGATATTTTAGTTAAACTACACTAAAATTTAATTCTAGTTGAAACTCAGCAGCGATAAATAACTTCCCCATGTATTATGCCCAGTTTAAACAATAATAATGTGGCAGCACTGCGGTATACATATGTTAAAAAAAGTTGGTTTCGCGGCGGAATATCGATCAAACACATTTCTTTTGCATTGGCATTTTAAACGCTTAATTCTATGCGTTTAATATATGGTTTATATGCTTACGGATTTATAAATTTCCTGGTTTAAACACATTTTAAACCAAAAAGAGAGATTAACTTGCACTGATTTATTAGCCCTGAATGTGAAAATAAATCATCAACACGTTCCTGCAATGAATCAAAATAAATATTGAGCATAGCAAATTATCAATATAAAAAAGTAAATATCTTTTATAACCAACCGCCTTGACTTTGACCCATAAATGCAATAAAATTTAAAGCAAATAAAAAGAGAAATTTACTAAAATTCATTGTTGTATAATTAACGTCCTTAAAAATTATTTAGACAAATGTTTTATTGTTCGAATTATTTATTGTTGTGGGGTTTTTAATAAACTCTTGATTAATGAAGCTTTAAGCTCTACTAAAATATCCATTCGTCGTTGACTATTATTATTGTGCTACTGTTGTTTGATGGAAATACGCATATTGAAGTTGACTAATTTAAGTAAAAATAAATTTTTTTATTGTTCTTCAAAAGATTCTTATAGAGCATTTACATCGGCATGAAATCTAGTTCAAACGAGATTTTGGGCAAAATCTAGTTTATTTTATTAGATATCCCATACAAACATAAAATCTAATTCTTTACTGGATTTTGTCAAAATCTTGTTATGTATGGGAACTAGAACTCTAATTTTTTCAAATTGTAGTAAAAAATAAACCGCATAAACAAAATATATTACCTTAAAAGCCCGTTCTTAAAACAAACTACAATCAAAAGAAAAAGGTCGACATATTGAAAACCTGAAAATAATAAACCGCATAAGGTTTGTGTATTTGCTATGAGGTTTATCCTCTAGCTATTTTGGTCTTGAAACCCAATTTTTCTATGTAGCTTGACAGTGAAATTTAAAACTTAAAAAAAAACTTGGGGTAAAAGCAAGGTAGATTTATTTAAAATAAATCTACCTTGGTGTAAACGGTATAGATTTTAAAATAGATTTCAATTGGAATCTTCTAGATTTCGCTCTGGCGTAAATGCAATATTAAATATTTTTGTTAGACAAAAATTTTTTCCATTTTTGATAAATTACATAATAATTATGTTTAGTTTTATATTTACGTCTGACTTTCCCAAAAATTTGGCTTAAGTTTTTTCAACGATCTGGCATTTCAATGTATTTTAAAACAAAATTTCCATACAATTTTTTCTTAAAATGCATTTCAAATTTATATTAATTTTTTATGAATACGGTAGTTAGTATTTTACAGAAGTGTAAAATATTAATTTGGGAAATATCACGTTACCAACTATAATAAAATTTAAAATAAATTAGTTTTATTATCCAAAATATTGTTTGAAATTTTTAATATTTATTACCTTATGATTTATTATCTTATGATTGTTATAAAGCGACAAATTAAAATGAAATACTAAAACCAATTTGAAATAAAAGAAAAATTTAAAGTTTAAACTAAAAAAATAATAAATAGTACATAAAAACATGCAAAAAAATTAAAAACTAATTAAAATAAAAATACGTTCATACAAACCAGGAACACTTTTGCTTTGTTCCAAACACATTCACAATAGTAACTATGCGACTAATATGATATGTTATGCAGTAGATATTAGTAATATGAAATATGAAAACACATTTTTTTTTAACATAGGCTGTGAAGAAGCTCCCTCCCAGCACATTGTACAACCTCAAAAAACTGTTTTTCAATTGCGTTTCTGGTACATGTTGCTCGCAGCTTTACCTTTGCAAAAGGGTTTGAAATAAAACACATGTATTACGCATGTCTTAAAGACGCCTTGTATAGTCATCTAGTATATGCTATATGGAAGGGTTTGGTACCTCTTCCGTTGGTTTGCATGAATCATGCATGCTCACATGATTAGGAGTAAGTTTTTTCTTCAATCACTTGAGTATAAATCGAAACCTTGTTACAACAGGGTTTTTTTTCAACGTAAACATCTTTGAGTGGGGACCACTGCTTTGACAGTTGCATTGCGGCTAGTACGGTTTGACATTTTATAATGAACAGACTCACGACAGAGCAACGCTTGCAAATCGTTAAAATTTAAATAACTTATATGAAAGACCTGAAAAAAGTTTTGTGAAAAACTAATGATTTTAGGTAATTTTCCTGTTAATTAGCTACCAAGATCGTGTGACATAATCCCATTGGATTATTTTCTTTGGGGCTATGTAAGGTCACTCGTCTACGCCGATAAACCATGGACAATTGAACACTTTGAAAATCAACATTTGACGAGTTATCGGAAAAGTACGACCGCTAATGCTGCGTAAAGAATGTGCAAATTAGAGTTCCAGATTGCGTAATGTACGCGCCAGCCATTGCCGCCACACGCCCCAAATCATATTTAAACCTTAATGTCATTTAACTATCTATCCACTAAAGCCAGTTTAGTTGATATTAAAAATATTTTTCTTTGCTTTATTTAAATTTAAAGCTCTATACCTCTAATAAAAACATCCTTTAGTTGAGAATTTATACTGAGAATTTTGGATTGATCCGTTACGAGGAGGCAAACAGAATGTTGATTGGAAATCGTATTAAATTTATGAGAAATAATTTGTTGTTTACAGCTACGTTCACACTTGGCAAATGTTTGACGAAAAAACGTTAACCAACAGACAAACTAAAATTCAATTTCCTTTAATTCCAATATTTTTTTAAATATGGCTTCACATATATTATAAGTCATATAAAAATAGTTTTTTGCAGCATAATTAATGCTATTTTGTAATATAAAATTATCCAAGTTAAATCACAGTAACCCTGAGCAGAAGTATTGGTTGCGCTTATTTCACCAAATATTTGCCATGTGTGACCGTAGTGTATGTAAAATCGATTAATTCGTTCGAGACATGTCATTTGCAAAAAATTTTCGAAAAAATGTTTTATTTTCAATCACTCCTAAAATTCTTGTTAAATGAGTTTTCAATATTTGGTAATTTTTTTTTAACTTGAAAGAGTGCATCGAATACCCCAAATTCAACATAAAGCTGAGATCCCACTATCGTCGCGATAAACAGATTTTCTTAATTACTAGAAAAATATATAGATTTCGGCAGACAAGGCAGATTCATTACAGGTACCACCATTAAGACAACAAATATAACACCAAAAGACACATGAATTTTGTTGGTAGAAACATAACACGATACTGTCAATATCTATTGACTGTGTGTCGTATACATTCGTAAGCTCTCTCAAATTTACCCTGCGGAAAATTTGGTGACAAATGATCCAAAAGTACTCGTCCTATGACATGATAAAATGAAAATGGTACCAAAAATAAGGAGTAGTGGTCAATGGTGAAAAAAGACATATTGTGTAAATGGCCACATATTAATCATTTTCAGTTAAATTAGTTGGTACTCCGGCTAGTAATGGAGCAAACGGCACTGAACAAATTCGATGCACCTGGATCTAAGGCCTATCACATAATATCTATATAATATTAATTAATAATATTAATAATATTAATTGTCTCCCTTCAATGAGAACTTAACTGGTATTTATAATATTGAAATATAAGTTCCCCTGTGGTCTAGTGGGTAGTGTACTAGCCTGTCATGCCGGAGGTTGTCGGTTCGAATCCTATCAAATAAAATACAATTTTTACTTGCATTTGTAACAATAAAAAAATAAATTAATCGATAATTACAGCTGAATTTTGGAATAATATTTATATATAATCTATATTATTCTACACCGATTAGGACTCCATAAAATAGTTCAGAGACAAGTTACAAGGTGCATACAAAGTATCAATTAACCCCATCCTAGGCCATCCCCATGTAAAAGTGGCTGGTCCGCTTCATAGGAAGTGTTAGAACTCGGACTGGTCCCTACAACCTGGGTACCGGTTACGTAACTTGTTTTGTGTCAGTTCCATTTACCGTAGGGTACTTACACATGCACGTTGTTGATAGAAACACACCAGAGATGTGTCAAAATCTATTGTTTGTGTGACGCACACATTTTCAAATTTACTAAGTCAGATGATCTTGTGTTGGTACCCGTTTCATCTACCTTGTCGGCAACTTTGAGCTTGATTGGCTCGTCATAGATGGACATTAACGTCAGTATAACTACTAACACCGCTAACGGTTTTTAAGATTTGTGTAAACCAATATTCGTGAAATTTTTTGTCAAAAAATAAGCATTGAGGAAACCTTCCTTCCTACTGTATATCGTATCTTACTATCCTTAACATATTTTCCAGTTATTTTTCTAGTTTTGACTTCACAGAAAAAAATTATAGGGACTTGAATAGAAAAGAAAAAAAAACAAATTATAATTGTAGTTTACATGATTTGATATGCTACAGAAAGTTTTCAATGTGTAATTTAAAGCATGCAATTGAAATTATTCTTGGTATAAAACTTGAATTACAAAAATTAGTGAGTAGAATAGATTGCAGGCAAAGACTCCTCTCGAAGTTCCAATACATAAAAAATACTCAATTTTGAGCAATGTTGTGCGTTGTTGATATGTCAAATGTGCTTATATACATAATGTTAAAACATTTTATGACTTGTTTAGAATTTTAAGGCTATGGATTATTTTAGCCCTCCAATGCTACAAATTGGTAAAAAAGAAAAAAATATTAATATGCTGCCCTTAATGGTTTGCTACTTTTTGGAAAAGCAAAGTGTTTTGCCGAGATACGCCGCTGTTTGCTTTCATTTCCTATAAATTTATAAGTTTTCGTTTAAGATTGTTTCATTTTATAGTTGAAATAAAAAGTTTTGAAATTAAATCTATTATATAATAAAAGCAAAAACATTCATTCAAGAAATGTTGGGCCATCAAGTGTATCAAATTGTAATTTCAGCAGCAACTCGCTTTGTACTGCAACCTCAAACTCACAGTAGTAAAAATTATTTTAAAAATTCAGTTTATTAAAATTTTACAGAAAACGCCAAAAAGGTACTTCTTGCTTGAGGAACTTTTTCCCTTTATTTTAAATAACTAGATTTATTTATTTTATTAAATCATTCTAATTATAAATTTATACCACCAGTGCTCATAATTACTCAGTTATACATTTGAAATGATGATGGAATATATATATGGAATTTCGAATAACGAGGAACGAATTGGTAAACATATTACAAAAATAATTAAAAAGCGAAATAAAAATACCTGCTTTCAATTATACAAAAATGTACTTTTACTAAAATAATTGCTTTGTTTTCTTTTAAAAAGTTTGCTTTCATTTCCTATAACTTTATAAGTTTTCGTTTAAGATTGTTTCATTTTATAGTTGAAATAAAAAGTTTTGAAATTATAAAAAAAATTATTTTTAATAAAATAATCGAATTGTTTTCTTTTAAAAATTAAAAACAAGTTGTGATTTATAAAGTCTTCAATTAATATCAATATTGAATTAATTTGTCTACAATAACTAAATTCTATATTATAATTATTTAGCTCGTGAAGAAACAAATTTAATTTTAATTAAATACTTTAAAATCCTTAAAAATTATTTACATATTTGGCCAATTCACCTCCAGTTGTATGTGTGGTAAATCGTAAACATTTTGTTTATAATTTCCACATCAGCATTTATTTAGAAACATGTTTTTGTGGAAATTTCCAACAACATTTATTCGAACTACAACACATACGACAACTTGTGAACTGAAAAATGATGTTATAATTAAAAATAAATCTTATTTACTATTCATCCTCATTAGAATCAGGATCTATGTTTCTTATTATATGACCTATTGTGTGAACACTTTGGGCAATATTATTCACTTTTGCAGCATTTTCATTGACTGTATTTAATAAACGACTCTAAAATTAAAGAAAATTTGCACCATTAGAATATGAGTTAATAAATTATACATTATGTACTAAACTTACCGTTCCTTCATTCAAATCATCCAACCAATCTGCCGTTGTAAATCCCCAAGTGCCGATGATAAGTAGAACACAGAAGAAAGCAAATTTTTGAGAAGACATTGTTCAATCGAATTTAAGATTTCTTAAAACACAACGCTTAACTGCTGCAGTTAATGAGTGAATGACTATTATTTGAAACTGCAGCGCTTTATATATTTCAAGTTTAAAAAGAAGAGATAAGCATAAAAGATCGTGTGGATGAACTGTTTTTCAATTAAAAAAGGGGATTTTTGTCAACGGCTACTAGTTTTTTTTGCTGGTACCTTGCAGAAGAAGGGAGTAAAAGAAAAATTAGTTCGAATTTTTTTTCGGTTTATGTTTAAAATAATTTCTTTGTGTGATGCCCTTTAAGGAAATAAACATGGTCTTGTTGTATTTAAGTTTTGATTGTTTAGCATATGGTGATACCGATTAAGCATGGTAAAAAATATCGATATATCAATTTATCGATATTTTCTTAGAAATATAGCGATATATATCGGCGATATTTTTAATTGCAATATATATGTAGATGTTTTTTTTTGTCAAAAAATATCGACAGTATCAAATTCAATATTTTCTTAGCTTTATTTTTGTTTTTCGTTCAGTTCTTAAAAAATTTCGACACAATCTTTATCAAATAGAATATTACTAACAAAATATTTAGTTTTGTTAATAAAATTTTGTGGATTCAAAAAACTACCTTTCTTTGAGTATAACTTTTGTGATTTACGTACCATAAAATATTGATTAAACAGAAAAGAAGTTGAAAATTAACTCTTTTCAGCTTAATTATTTATAAGAAAAGTACATTTCGTGTTTTATTTTTAAAAAATCTTAGGATTATATATGAATAATCATGCTATAAATAAAAATTAAAAAAAATAATAATAAAAAAAGATTAGAAAAAACAAAGATTCGAATGGACAGGGGATCATCTTCCTCGGATTCGTTTCACAATTCTCCGTAGCTTACACACAGCAAAAAGAAAAGAAATGTAAAATCAACATAATGCAATTTTGATTGGAAATCATATTGAAGTTACAAGAAATAATTTGTTGTTTAATTATTTTGGTGTTTATTTGCTTTGTTCATTGCTACAATTCACTCTTGTGCTCAGTTGTGAGTCTTGTTGTAGTTTCGTTTCTGTTTATTCTTATATAGCCGACAAATAACCAACAAACATCGAATTAACAGCGAACATTTTTTACTGCTGCTGTTTAAAGTTAACTCTAAACTTGTTTCATATTAACTTTAAACGGAAAATTGTTAATCTAACCTTAAATCTATTTAATTTAATATTTTTCACGGCTAAAACAAATTTGTGTAAACGTTACATTTTGTATTAAATCAACATGAACATAGCTTTAATTTCTAATAAATTTTATGTTAAATAATCAATTAAATTATGTTGAATTAAAATAAAATTAATTTTTTTCTATTTAATAACCATCTGAACTGGACATCTCGGCCATTTTTGAGAAAAGTTCGCAATATTCAAGATTGAAATAACTTTAGAGTGCGTCAACAATATTAATAGTTTTGGCTTCATTAGAAAGGTTTCAGCGTCCTCTTAATAAGTATTGAGTAAAAAGAGCGTAGCTTCGTTATACAAGTGCCTCTAAAATGCCAAAGTATCCCTTATCTTTAAATATTCTGAAAACAGATTCAAAAGTTACAGCTATTTCTTTATGATAACCGGATAATTTCTATGAAAAATGTATAAGCAATAAAAATAATTAGGGAGTCCACAACAGCGTTTTAAAATGTGTCTTAATATAACGACGTTTCAATTTTAATCTTTTATTATGGGTTGGCAAGCATGTTGTTTTTGTTTTGCATGTAAATGAAATTTACTACCAGATGACAATTTTAAACGTCCAATAAGCATGTTTTTTTCAATGCGGCAATATTTAAATAAAGAATTTGTTTGTGGTTTAAGTGTATTGGTGTTTGTTTGGCATGTTGATAGGTACTAAGCACTATCGTGCTTGTCTTGTTGTTTTGTTTGTTGTGTATCTTGAGTTCGTGTTCTATACATGTAAATAGTGAGAAATATTCGGTAAACTTCGTCGCAACTTTTATTACTTTAATATGCTGTGCTTTGTATCGTTGCTCACACTGAAATTTTAAGGTGTAACGATATTGATATTTCCAAATTTTAAGATACACATTTTGAATTCCATAAATATTAAATTAAAAATTTTAAAACACCCGAGGAAAGTGCAAAATATATGTTAGAAGATTTTAGATCAACTCAATTTTCAAACAAAAGAAACTAAGGGCCTGCCCCACTATATCGACAAGTCGGTGTCATTCTCTTATTTATATTGAAAACAAAAAAAAAATAAATTTTTTATTATTGTTTTCAATATAAATAAGAGAACGACATCGACTTGTCGACATCGTGGGCCAGGCCGTAAATGAAAATCGATTTAGACGTTTGGGAGCTACGGAATAGATGATTTTCTTTAAAAATTCCCAAGAACGCTCTCAATCAAGTCGACTTTCAAACAAAAATAATTAATCAAAATCGGTCCAGCCGTTTATGTTCTACGAGTCCAGCAGCTAAAGTTACAACTAGTAACGCTTTGGAACAGTCATATTACTAGTTGTAATGATAGTAGTAAAAAAAACGACAGTCATATTACTAGTTGTAACAAGACTAATAACGTTACTGGTTGTATCGAGACTAGTAACGATACTAGTCATAAAAGGACAATTATATTACCACTTGTATCGAGACTAGTAACGATACTAGCCAAAAAGGGACACAATTTTCAGGTATACGATTTTATATAAAACATGTTTTTAGCTATTAAAAAAATAAGTATAATGTGGCTCACTGGGTAGAGAGAGTACTTGCCCTTAAGTATGAGGAATGTGTGTTCGTACCCCGGTTAAGCCAAAGTTTTTTTAAGAGTTACAGAACTCTTAAAAAAAACTAGTAAGCGCACTAGCTTACTATAACTAGGACTCCAACTGGGATATAGCTGTATACAAATGAACTAGTTGGTCTCCTATGACAACCTAATGTTAAAATCGATAGTTCGATATATGAAAAATGGATAGATAGGCAACTAGTCTGAAGCAAAAAGCAACTAGTATAGTTCCAACTTCATACTAGTTACTTTGTCTGCAGCGAGGGAATAGACAGACACACAGATACATACTATAAACTTATATTTACTTTTTTGGTCGGGGATTAAAAATCGTAACAAAATATTTGATAAGAAATTTCGAATTTCTATGGAAACCCAAATCAAAAATAAAAAAAATTACCATAACTCTTAATTTCCTCCTACGATTATTTAAAAACTTTTTTTTGTGAGTTGATTGATATACAGCGCTTTCAAACCCTATACTCACTTTTTGTGGAGCATTTTTTCGTAAAATTCACTCCCAGACCAGCCGTGCATGTAAAATAGTTTTTAATAGACAAAAATATGTCGGTGTTTTTTTTCTATAAATCCCCTATTATTAGTGTTTTTTTCATACAGTTTTTTCATACGCTTTATTATTCAAGTTTTTAATTATTAAAAAAAACAGCAACGCAGACTTAAACGTGTGTCATTTTTATGTACGTCACCTAAAACCAATAAAAACCAGTACGTGACTTTTAATTGATGTATGTTTTTGTGTAGCTGCACAGGCATTGTTGAGGTAGATCAGTACTTCTAAATACAGAATTGCTTAAAAAAGTACCAACTAAATTTGTTTATATGGGGATTTTCTTTTGAATCAGTTGTCATCAATATTTTTTAGATACCAGGAAATTGAATAATTAAACTATGATTCAAATTGATTCTACGATTTGATTCGATCTTAGTCATAGTGATGACTTACTTAAATGCATACTAATAAAACAAGTTTTGGATTTTTTCTTTTATCTTCAGGCCCTGCAGGATGTACCTAAGCACATCTGTGCAGGATGTACATCTGTACTTAGGTACATCCTACGAAATCTGTTTTAAAATATTATTTTAGGGTAGCTAGTTAAGGCAAGGTCTATTCGAAATGCTTTAACAGTTTTGTAAGAAGATTCCAAACAAAAAATTAAGTCAGAATATGATCCTAGCAAGGATTAGAAAAAAGCCTGTGTCGACATAAAGGATATTTACTAAAGGAAAAATTATAAAAAAAATGAAAATGTCAAAATGTGGTCAGAGATAACAGCGCATTTGGATATTTTGCAGTAGATGCCAAAATGCTATACTCCATTGAAGAAATTGAATCTAATCTATTTTATAGTTTTTACAAATATTTTTATCTAATTTTTTATTATTATTTTACTTAAATAAACTATATATCTAAACTATTAAGCGCAAAGGCAATATTAAATCTAATTAAATAAATATTTATTTATGTGACATTTTCCCTCCTTTAACCCCTGGCTGTAGCAGCGACATTTGCAGCCTGTTGAGCTATACCAAGACCTTGTATTGTAGCATCACGAGTATGTTGACCAACACGCTCCTGTAAAGAAATATGAATATATAATTGAGTACCAGCAATTTAATTAGTAATATATATATATAAGTATATATATATTTTTCTGAATCAACTTACGATTTTTTTGCCAATTTTTTTCAACCATCCCGCCTGACTTTGTCCAGCGAACACAGCCAAAATCAAGGCAACAAAGATGAAAACTTTATAGAAATTCATTTTTTTAGGTATTATTGCTTGTTTGAAGTTTTGTAAGGAAGTGTTTTAGTTTAAGGTTCTTTAGCTCTTCACTAACTGTTGCTGTTTGCATCTTTACGTTTGCCTTTTATAGGAAAATATTCTTTCTGTCTTCTAAACAAATAGACTCATTGAAGGTTCTTTTTGTGTACGATGAAGGGGATTTATTTTAAAAGAAAATTTTATTGCAGCATTCTAGTGATAATAAAATGAGTGTGGGAATTTTTTATTTTATTGTATGATGTACTTTTTGAATGAAACTGTTATCACAAATGCAACTACTGATAACAGTGTGTAAAAATAAAGCAATTGTCTTTCCAAGTCATCTGTGGCATTTTATAAGGAAGGAATGATGGATTTTGAAAAAAAAATTAGAAAACTTTTTCACCTTTAAATCTTGTAACTTAATGATATTCGATCCGATCAAAACGATCGTGCAGCCAAAATAAAATATTAGTAAATCTAACCAATTTCATAGCTTAGAATTGCACCAACCCATAAAATACAGTAAAATTCAACCAATGGAATTGTAGTTTAGTTAATAGTGTGCTAAACTACAAACCGGAAGGTCGCACGTTCGATGCCCATCAATGCTTAAGCAGTAAACGTGTTTGTTTAAAAAATTTCGTTTGTTTTTAAATTTTTGGTCTTGGACTTAGGTTCTTGCAATTTTACTCATGTTTATAGACCGAACCCTTTTACCATCTCAGCTAAGTCATCTTGTTAAATAACGATAGCACAAATTATACGTAGACATGTGGTGATTTGCTTAACTTAAATACAGTAATTTTTGTAAAATAACTACTTTACATTTAGTTTTAAAAATTAGATTAGTAATTTTAACCATCAAAAGCAATTTTAATTTTCAAATGTGGGTTTTCCCCAATTTATATTTTAGAATTCAGTGAAATGTAATATTTTGGTCTTGAACTTACGTTCTCACAATTTTTCGCATGTTTATGAACCAGACGCCTATACCATCTCAGCTAAGTCATCTTGTCAAATAACGATAACACAAAGTAACCGTAGACATTAAATGACTTAGAACTTTAAAAAGTTATTTTTGGCCCTAACTGTCTAAATCACATCACCAAAGTAAAGTTAATATTAACGCAAAAACAAATTTGAAAAAACTAAAATTTTTTTTTTCATACAAATTCTCACCAAACAAGCGCATAGAAATTCAAGAGTTGCTTTGCCTGTCAAAAATTGTAAAATTTTTATGAAAAATAAAACAAATTTATAAAATGTTTGTTTAAAAATTGTAACAACAATTAAATTAACAGTAAGTTAACTATTTAAATTGGTTATATTTACCTACCATTTTATTTTGAGAGTATACTGACTGAAGTGTAGAATTTATTTTATTCAGATGGATCATTTTCGAGATTAGCAAAAAATAAACAATGCGTTTATGGAATCATTCGAAAAAATTTTTTAGAAGTCGTAAAAAAGAAAAAAAAATTAGAAGTCGTATTGCTAGCAAATCCTCCGAAAGTTTTTATAGCTTTCTATTTTTTATCGTTTGCTCAGAGATATTGTAATTATTTTTGAATTGAACTAACTTATTAATATTATTTTTGGAACATATAAAATATTTTCACAAGTTTTGTTTTGTACAATATCATTATCCTTAATGCATCGCTTTTACCATCAAAAAGACGGTTATATAAAATTCTCCAGCAACTTTCTTGCAAAGACTATTTATTAGATGGGTAAAAACAAACTTATTACATGAAGTTGTATTAATTCAAGTGTTAGCTACCCGTATAAAAATTATGCGTCTTGAAAGTAGGTTTGCAAACGAAAATCTTGCCTCTCTACTTTACAAACATGTATAATTTTTTATTGGGATATGAAAATTGTTCTTTCACTTAATAGACAGTAATTTAAATATAAAAATATTCTCATATATTATGTAAAAACTAAATATAATAAAATAAATACGAGTAATAAAAATATGCACATCTACTCATATGCAGATGTGAATCCCCTTCAATACGCTCTGATAAGGAATATAATACAAATTGACTTGATATAAAAGTCTTCTAAACATCTGTAAACATCAACAGTTTGCAGTTAATCGCATACGGAAAGAACAACACATTAAAATAAAAATCCTGAAAACAAAATTTTTAAAATGAATTTCCATAAAGTCTACATTTTTGTTGCCTTCATCTTGGCTGTTTTTGCAGGACAAAGTCAAGCGGGATGGTTGAAAAAAATTGGCAAGAAAATTGTAAGTTTTTTTCTTAAAATAAAATCTATTTCTTTGCTTTCTAACATTAAATAATTACTACTTTTAATTATATTTGTAATTTCTAGGAACGTGTAGGTCAACATACCCGTGATGCTACCATACAAGGACTTGCTGTTGCTCAACAAGCGGCAAATGTTGCTGCCACAGCTAGAGGTTAAACTAATGTTTTAACTAGAGATTATCTACATATCTATTATTTTTTAAGATACAAACATAGCAATATAAGAAAGAGATAGCATTTATTTAGAAAATTATTTATATTAAAATTTAATTTATAGAAAGCAAAAATATAAAATATATATAAAATTAAAAAAAAAACTATTTAAATTTTTTAAAATTGTTATATATAGTTGGGCAATTCACAACCTGTTGTATGTGTTGTAGATCGCATAAATGTTGTTAATAGTTTCCAAACAATTGGAGGATCTCAAGCCGAACAATTCTTTTACAAAATAATTTTTTGTAACAAGCTTTTTGCCTGAATCAGTAATAACTTTTTTTGAAAATATTTTAAAGTTTTAATTAATCATTTATTGCACATTGCACTTTGTTAATTATATTCAACTCTGTATGCTTATCTATAGCCTTTAAAAAAATGAATGAGAATTAACGCAACAACATTAACGAATTTTAATTTTGTATCGTGCTTTTTCTTAATATTTTGCTTTTTAAGTAAAATATTAAAGTTTTATTAAAATACATTGAAATCGTCAGGGAACTTTTACACAGAGTTTCATTTTCCTCAAAAGTATTAATACTTGTATTATAGTCTGAAACTACTACCTTCTTTATAAGTATGTAAAACAATTTTTAGAAAAGAATCTTAATCGAAGCCGAAGTTATAACCATTAAAATGCTAATAGCGCCCATATACTTGCTAACATTATTAAAATGTTAAACGCGTTTTGCCAAGTTTAATTTGTTTGTGATACGACTTCGTTTCAATAAAGGAGCGATATGTACATGAGTGATTCCATATAAAACGGTCCTATGCAAGGAAAAAATAGTTTTCTTATTTTTAATAAAAATATCTCAATTTATATTTATAAGAGAATGACAATTATAGAAAAAAATATAATTATCCAATTCACAACCTGTTGTATATGTTGTAGATCATAGAAATGTTGTAGGTAATTTTCGAATAAACATTTTTTTGGAAATATGTTTATGTGGAAACTATTAACAACATTTATACGATCTGCAACACCTACAATAGGTTGCGAATTGAGCAAATATTTAATATATGTTGATCAATTTGATGCACTTTTAAATGACCATGTACGAAACATTCTGCTTTCCCTCTTTGTATATTTAATATTTATTTCAGATTTTCTTTTATTCCCTTTCTCATTATTAATAAAAACCGTTATACCCGAAAAGAGTATATATTTTTAGCTTTTTGACGAATTTTAAAAAGCACTCGTCTTTAGTATTCTGTGTCTATAATAGGACGGATAGCAAATAATTTAATGGCTTTTTATGTTGTTATGAGTTTACCTGTATATTAATTATATTAATGAAATCAATAACAAGTTTTATTACTTCGACTTATTCGAGTTTTCGTACTAGGTCACACCCGTCGGTCACACACGTCGTATGAGAAATATATATATTTTTTTTTATTTTTTAAGAAAAATATGCTTTTTTCAAACAATGAATAATTAAGGCAATCAAAAAACTTTAATCAATTCACTATACCAAAATTATTGTGTACTTTGTAGTCAACATTTTACAGAATATATCCTGTAAAAAGATTTTAAAAAAGATTTTTAAGTTCACACCCGTCACAGCCTTCTTATTGCTATTCTGATCACAAATCGTGTTCTTTAAGTGTCTACCCGTTATAAAACAGCTTTAAGCTTAACGTCCTTGGGAGTAGCGACCTTTTTAAAGTAATACATTTTATATTCTTGATTTATAACAATGTATGTAAAAAGGCCACACCGGGCTAAATAAGAATTGTGATCACATTCAACCGAGCCACCTAACATGTCGTGATGAGGGAAGATGCACATGACCACTGATAAACGAAATGTGGCGGCTTCCGAAAATAACGTTCTTCTGTCATGTACATACGTTGAAAGTAAATTAATGTAGATTTTCTAATCTTCCTTGGAATATTGATCATGTACAATACCTTATATAATCACGTTGGAATAAAAATATATATATATATATATTTTTGGTAATTATTTTAGCTTTTTTGTGTTTTTATTCTCTATAAATTAAACCATAATAAAATAAATTTCTAAATAAATAACATCTGCACATATATATCTTAAAAAAATAATAGAAATATAAATAGTCTCCAGTTAGCATATTTATTTAACCTCTAGCTGTGGCAGCTACATTTGCCGCTTGTTGAGCAACAGCAAGTCCTTGTATGGTAGCATCACGGGTATGTTGACCAACACGTTCCTAGAATTTACAAAAAAAAATAAGAAACATTTTTGAGCATTAAAAAATAAAGAACTAGATTTATTTTAAGGAAAAACTTACAATTTTCTTGCCAATTTTTTTTAACCAACCCGCCTGACTTTGTCCAGCAAAAACAGCCAAGATTAAGGCAACAAAAAAGAAGACTTTATGGAAATTCATTTTTAATTTTTTTTGCTTTGAGGTTTAATTTTAATGTGTTGTTCTTGTATGCGATTGATTGCAAACTGTTGATGTTTACAGATGTTTAGAAGACTTTTATAGCAAGTCAATTTGTATTGCATTCCTTATCAGGGCGTATTAAAGGGGACTCACATCTGCAGATGTGTAGATTTATTTTATGGTACTCCTCGTATTTATTTTATAGTGCTTATTGTTTACGTAAAATATTTGTATTTTTAATTACTCGCTATTAAGTGAATGAAAAATTTTCATTTCCCAATGGAAAATTTAGCTGTTGTCTGTAAGGCAGAGAAGCAAGAATTTCGTTTACAAATGTACCTGCTCGAGGCATTATTTTTATATGGATGCATTAAAATCTGAAGAAACAAGTTTGTTCTTTACCAGAAGGTTACTTGAAAATATTGTAGCCTTAAGTGGCATTTAGTTTTAAATTGATATGGTGATAATTTACACCAATTCGAACAACTCTGCTGATAATCGGCAAGAATATGAACCCTTTGTGAGAAAATTGGAAAATGCCAACCAAAAAACTGAAAAGTTACTGAATGAACGAAAACAATAACCCTTTTAGAACTTTGAGACCAAAATAATCCAATCTATAACTTTTTGCAAAATTTTAAGCAGTAACATTTTGAATCAAAAGGGTGGATGTTTTCGCGCATGAAATATATTTACAGGGGTCTTAACTGACATTAAACAAAATTTTTAATGACAATTTTTGCTCTAATATACATATAACTATTGCATATGTCCTAAATTTTTCTTCATAGAAATTATTTAAGAAAATTAATCGAATTTACGATTATTGTTGGCCCCACGAAATCGACATATTTTCTAGCAAAATTTTTATTTTATCGCTTATGTTCTAGAGTCACAAAACATGGATTCAACAATCAATAACATTTTTAGAAACTCTTATGTATATTAATTTAATTATCAAAACATTTTATGAGACTTTTTTTCGAAACACCCACCCTATAATACTGCCAATATTGGAAAATATATAAAATGTATAAAGTGCAAAACTTAAATAAAATGCAATATCGCAAAAATTCGCAAAACTTTAAACTTGGATGCAAATATAGACATTCTGTTCGTTATTGTGTATACGCAGCGGGAAAAGTAGTCATTAATTACATATATAATGAAAGATATAACGTACTATTTTAAAAAGCGAAACAATGCATTCACTTGGAAGCGAGAAGGTAATTTGATCACACAAAAAAATTGCATATTCATTACCACGTACTGTACCATATCTTACGAAGAAGGAATGTATTATTGCTGTTCGTAACAACTGTTCGTGTTTTCCTCGTTTGTACTTACATACATATTTGTATATTATTATATTACGAATTCGAAAAATGGATTAAAAATAATTCATTACTTTCCTAGGACGTGTTCTGTGTTAACAATAATGAATTCTGGTATGAAATATTATACATTCTCTGCATGACTCTCTCGTTTATTATTCATTACCTTTTCCCGCAGGGTATAATAGATATGGGGAATATTGGGGATATGTATAATTTTTATCGCAAAAAGTTAAACTTGGATGCAAATATAGACATTCTTTTTTTTAAGAGAAGTAACACAATCAGGCAATTAATGCCTACCAGTTAAATAATTAATGTGTTACCTTCTTCGGGAAAGGGATAGAGTAGAGAGAACAGGTGGTGAAGTGAGAGAGAGATAGAAAGCTTAATTCACTTACAACACTGCTATTGCGCGTAGAGCAGTGTTGCAAGAATCTCTGGTGTCAATTAGAGGCATCGCGTAGTAATTTTATTAGTTCTTTTACTTCGCCGACGGTTCTGCTACAATACCGACGAAGGAGGGTGCTGTGAAGTGCATTAGGCTATGTTAGTATTAATCGCTGCCGGTACTGCCAAAGTGATCAGTGCTATACCTTTATCACTTTAACAGTCCAACAGCAACCAACACAATAACACACCAATGCACATGAGAAAAATGCATGATGTTGTTGGCTTGCCTGAAAGTAGTCTTGAACTCAAGACCTCAGGGCTTATAGTCAAACGCGCTAACTACTCAGCCAACAGCACCCTATTTTTTATTGTGTATATAATAGATATGCGGAATATTGGGGATCTCTATAACTTTTACGCTTTTGAAATATTAAAATGTATAAAATATAGTCTACCATTATACTTTTTATATAAACATGAATCTGTCCATTAATGGACCATAATTTTAAAAATATTTTCACGCACATCCATTCTCAAAAAACCATACCAATACAATGTGAAAACAAAATAAATTTTTTTTAATGAGAAACGTAATTTTTTTTCATGTTAAACTTTTATATTTAAGAAAAAACATTTTTTTAATACTTTGAAAATGAAATTTATTACTTCACTTTGGGCACTAACCTGGGATTACAGAAAGACATTTAGAAAAAAGTTTCGAACAAAAGTTATATAAAAAAGTGTTCTCTTTCAAATGACATAATTTTTTTTTTAATTCCATTTTTAATTTTTGATTTATCGCGTGAACCCCCATATGTCGGCCCCTATGTGCATTGTGAAAAGGGACGTTAGTCATTAAACATGCGATTTAGAGCAAAGTCGGTAAGGCAAAAGCTGTCGGAAACATCGCAGACAATAACTTTTTAAAAGATTTTTTTAATGCTTTATTTATTAAGTTATGAGACATAAAATACAGAAAAAGATAATTTCCTCAAACTCAGGTGAGCGTACGACGCGCATTAATATTGACTTGCCATTTTTATAGCGTAGCTTGTTACAAATACCCATCGGTTTGAAAATTTTCCCCATACAGTCAATAACCCCTCTGGTGTGTCATATTTCTTCCATGAGAATAAAATTAAATCACAAATTTCAGCTTTCGATTAAAAATGCACATTGGAAATTCCAAACGTTTTTTCTTGGTATGCATTTTTAATTTCCCAAAATACAGTCTGATCTGGCTAAAGTGAACATTAATATTTACGCTAAAACTGCAATCAAAGTAAAAAATATGAGGGAAATAAAAACCAATCTAAATATTAATCTCGTTTTAATTATATTCTTCTGTATAAAAATATAACATCCCCTTTTTAAAAGGCAAACGATGCAAATGATCTTTCTTATCTCAATAATAAAATAAAAAATAAAGAAAGAAAAAAAAATACTTTCTACTGTGGTTTTTAGTATTATGGGTACTTTTATTTGGAGCAAATTAATTTCTTTAAAAAAATAAAATAGTACTATTGTTTAGGATTTGAAATCAATTATTTTGTAATAAAAATGATGACTATTTTTACGTGCGGTTTTCTAAACATAATAATAATAATCATTTTAAATAGCACTAGGCAACAAAATGAAACTTTTGCCATGACCTTTGATTACCATTATACTTTTTATGTTTTATGGGGACAAAAAAACAGTCGAAATTTAAATCTCTGTGGAAAGTTTTTAAAATTTTTTTCTAAAATTTTACATTTTTCAAGAGGCTTCTCTACTGGTTTCATCATAACTTGGGAAGGGGTAGTCCAAATTTATTATAAAAAACAATACAAGACTTGAAGTAAAGTTACCTTTAAGCTGTTCTAACAATATTTTTTATATATTCAATTGTTTAAAAATTATTCAGATTGCAATGACGAAAAACATATGTATATATTATAAATATATATATTTTTTTTTGTAAATTTGTAAAATTTTTATTTTTGTTAAAAATTTATAAAAAGTAGAAAATGGCAGAAACTTAAAATTTTCATTATCGTAAAGCCACATATATTAAAAATAATATAATCTTTATTTCGTGAAAATCTATGGATAAATATTGATTTTATTCATAATAAAGTGAAGTGACTTAATTTTTGTAAAAATTGCGAATACTTTCAATGTATGACAAAATATTTGTTTTTGCAAATAAAAAGGTTTTAACGACTGATTCTGGTAGAGGCCACCAAGAAATATATACGTGTATGGATGTTTTGAGAGTTTACATCTGTTATTAATTTTTGGCGGGAGTTAAATTACCCTCTTTGCCACATATGTAGTTATACTGACTCGCATGGGATATCGTGTATGGGTTAAGCGTGAGGTATAATATGTGTTCAATACTTTTATGTTATGTAAAACACCGCGAGGATTATTTTTGTAAAATATTTCACTCCGCTATATCGCTTGTGAAGGCAGGGGAGTTTCTGGTCCCTTATGTAAATAAGGGCAAAATGTTCAACAAGAATTTTAATCGCTATATTTTATATAAAAGTACTAATTTACCTAAAAAATATATATTTTTCATCATTATGGTCTGAATAATTTCGAAACTAGGGAGTATTTAAGAAAATAATATTCAAACAGCTTAACGATAATTTAGTTTAAAGTTTTTAAATAGTCTTTGTAATAAAATTGGACAACCCCTTCCCAAGTTATAATAAAAAATTCGCTGGAGTAGTCGCTTCAGAGCTCAATTTTTTGCAAAAATCAAGTAATTTCACTTTATTATGAACTAGAGGTGTCTGCTGCTTCGTGTGCTTAAAGTTAATTTTATGGCTATAAGTTGTCTGTAGAATATAATAATATAAAAGCCTTAACGTGTTGCTTAAAGCTCCCGTTGTATGAAATAAACAGTGTGCTACCAACGTTGAAAAAAACTAAAACAACTTTCTAATTTCCAGCAACATTTATATTAGCAAAATTGCGTATATTTTTATTTTTTCTATTTTAACTTGGAAGTGAGGTTTTTTATCGCGGTAAAAATTATCCTAAGTTTGAACCAGCACTCTAAGGTACCACAGTACCACATTTAATAAAAATCCTTTCAGTGGTTTTCACGTGATGCGTGTTTGGACAGACAGTTTTATTATATGTATAGATAAGATAAATATTTTATCCATGGATTTGCATAAAATAAAGCTTATTTTAAGTATTTTAAGTATTGCCATTTTTGATTTCTTATAAAAGTTTTATAATTTTCATCTTTGTGGTCTGAATTATTCCGAAACCATTGAGTATATAAAAATCAGCGGAGCAGAGCAACCCCTTCAATAATCCTAAATTTTAGAAAAAAATTAAAAAAAAATTTACGCAAAAGATTTTAAATGTCAACTGTTTTTATAGTTAGGGGACCATAGCACATCAAAAAAAAATAATAATAATAATACAAATATGTGTAGAGGTCCCCTTGGCATTTTTCTTGTTGCATGGTGTAGTCATTTACAAAAAAGTGTACAATCCCTCTTACTGCTACTAAATATGTATGATCCCACATTTATATTACTGATTCATAATGATTTCAGTGTATAAATACACAACTGAATAAAGCATAATCCAGAAAAAGTGATTACCATAAATATATTCATGCAAACCATAACCTATCATGGGTAATTTTTAATTGTAAAAATATAAAAAAGTCCCCTTTTCCTTCTTATGCGTTGCATGTTCGAAGAAAGACTGCTATTATTGTTTGAGAATCATATAAAAACAAGCCCTTAAACACAAATCTACATCAGTGTAAATTTGCTGTGACAATAAATACATAGTTAATTAAAGAAATTTCGCAAATCCTTATAATTCATTTTAAAATGAAATTCAATAAAGTTTTAATTTTTGTTGCATTGATTTTGGCTGTTTTTGCAGGACAAAGTCAGGCTGGTTGGTTGAAAAAAATTGGCAAAAAAATTGTAAGTTTTCGTTAATAATAAAAACAAATTTTTTATTTATTAAACATTTTTTAAATATCTTTTTTCAATACTTAGGAACGTGTTGGTCAACATACCCGTGATGCATCTATACAGGCAATTGGAGTAGCTCAGCAGGCGGCAAATGTAGCAGCAACAGCTAGAGGTTAATAAACACGTTTGAATGGGAATATTTTAGCTTTTGATACGAACTTGAAATTTTAGCTTTAAGTTTTTGCTACTTATTTTAAATCATTATTATTTATATTAATAAAATTTAAAAAAAATCTGTAAAGAAATTTTTCAAGATTTTTATTGCGAAAATAGCTGTAAGAAAAAATTTTATTTCTTGGCTTCTGTTTCCAAAAGAGAAAAATTTGGAACTGATTTTTCGTTAGCAATTAAAATACTTTTGCATGACTACTACATATTTTCTGCATTACTTGGAAGCAGCTTTACAGCTACCACTGTAGTATATTAGCATACAAAATGCTTCCACTATCTGCCGACTAACTGCGCCAAATGTAATCTGTGCGTATAGTAATATTAGAGCTAATTATTAATACCGCTGGGTGGAATTGACCCGCTTAAAATTTGTAAATCGAATTTTTTACAAATAAACCATATTTCACTTTCCGCTATTGAAAAAGTGGGAAGTAAGTGGTTTCATCCCGATTTTCGGAAATCGGATTTCTTAAAATATCTCGACGTTTTGAAATCCTATTAGCTATTCTGAAATTTTACGAAAACAAATTAAATCGGTCGATTTTCAAAGTTTTCAGGAGTGCTAATACTGTTAAATACTGTTAAAGTGCTAATTAAAACTTTTTAATTTGAATTTTATATTGAATATCCTTTCGATCTTCGAAATATTTTAACTTATTTGCTGATCAGTTGCAAATAGAGTTTGGGATTCGGGAATTCTCGGAAAAAGACTGACTAATATATCCGATAAGTTTTTGAGGTTTTCCCAGGAAAACGGGAAATTAAAAGAACATATTATTTCATAAATATATGAACTTTATTTGACATATTTATAAAACGTAGTAAGTGACAGCGAAATTTATTTTGATTCATGTAAGTAATTTGTATTATAATCCCTGTTTTTTCTTTAATATCAATAAAATTTTCAATGTTTAAACACTAAAAATTCCATAATTTTTTTTTAAGTTTATTTAAAATAAAAATGTAAACGGAAATTTCATAAAAATTCCATGAAATTGAATTCATGCCTTTTTTTGCTTCATTCGAAAACTACATCCAAGATGAAAGTAGTAGAGAGTGTTTTAATCAATTTATTTGTCATAGAAGCTGTAAAAACTTTGAGTTGTTACGACTTAAATTTATTATAACTCTACGCTATTATTGAAACCCTGAATGAGCTGTTTTAAGAAAACTAAAATGAAAAATCAAAGACATTTAGACAGACTGTAGATCAGGGTAAAATTCGGCGCAGCTAAGTATAGTACTGTGACTTGCTTGTACTTAACGATAAGTATCCTCCCGCAAATTTGGCAAGAGAAATGAGTAACATTACGGCAGGTTATTTATAAAATGATATGGAGGCTTTCAAATTAAAATTTTAGCTAAATTATTATGGTAATAGTCGTCAATTAGTTTTTATTTGTTCTCATAATGTATAATAACTATAAACTATAAACTATAAACTATAAAACAATGAAAAATTCGCCAATTTTCATGTAATAAATCTACTTAATTTAGAAAATCTACTTTTCCCGGCGATTCCCGAGACCCCCCAATTTTTTTATTCCTGGAAGTTTCCCGGGAAGTGCAAAAGTCCGGGAAATCCCAACCCCTAGTTGAAAACTAAAAAAAAATATATTTGGTAGTAATGGCGCTGTACAATATGGTTCTAACAACTGATTCTGGTTGATGCCACCAAAAAATATATACGTGTGTCGGTGTTTTGCAAGTTTACATCTGGGAGTAATTTTAGGAGGAGTTTAATTTCCCCTCTTGCACATAAGCTGTTATAAAGACTCGGAACAGGTAATCTCTTAAGCCTTGCGTTTAAGGTATAAAACATGCTCAGCATTTTTATGTAAAATGACACGGGAAAAGTTTTTGTGGAATATTTTAACCCTATAACTCTTCGCGTTATGGGTCTTTTTGTGACTTTCTTAAAAAAAGAGACGAAAACTCCACTTCGGCGGCGTTATAGCTGGCTTAAATACTCTACACAAATTTTTGACATAAAATTCTACGGTATGTATTTAAAAACACCCAAGCTTCAGATTCAACTTAAACGCTAGAAATCATTCAAGACATAAAATGTGTTTAAGGTTTAATTTCATACTTATTAGCGTTGTCAATTATTCGGGTTTATAATCGTTCGAATAAAATTTCATAATATTTTTCTTGTTCGAAAAGCCGAATAATTTAAAACTTTTATTCGAGTATTCAAACGAATAACGAAAAAAAAAATTTCACTGAAAACCATTTGAAAGCCACGATTTTTATATATTTTATCACTACCCTGCGGTAAATGTTGTTCCAATTGTCTTGAAATGTGATTCGTACGAAATGTTCCTGAATCGTGAAAAGACAACATATAAAACTATAAAAGCAGATTTTTTCCAAATCAAAAATATTTGTTTGAAGTGCAGTAATTTAACTGGTATTAAAGATATCAACACAGTACAAGTACCTTAAGTTTGGGTCTACAAATTATCACTGAATATCTTAATTATGTCAATTGACCCCCTTCAATGACAACCTCATGTAAAAGTTACCGGTTCCTTTCATATAAAATTCAGGAACTCGAACCGGTTACTATTCCTGGGGAAACTTGCACTTGACTTGTCTTGTGGTAGTTTCTCTTCCCTCTAGGGTACTTTCGACTTTTCAAAGGCGTTAACAGACATTCCATCTTCAGGCAAAGTCCTTCCTACATATTATTTCTTCGATTGAATTAACATAACTTTTTTTTACATATGTTGTTATTGGGTCCATATTATTCTTTTGAGATATGTTTGGATCTTCACTGAAACTTTCAATTTGAATATTAAGTACCTTACGAAAATGATGAAAGAGTGGAGAAGTTGTTAATCCGTGACATTTGTAAGCAGTAGAACACTCTTTGGTTTTTCTAATTTACTTCCTCAAAATACTTCCAAACTAAGCTCATGCTATATTTTAAAGCGAAATCTATGACGGAGTTACGTTATATCTCAATAGCTTCTTACACAAGCAATTATAGTTTGGTGTAATTTGCTTAACCCACACACCCTATTGGTAACAACTTAAAAAAGTAATTAATTTAAAATGCTATTTTACATTCGTAAATGTAAACAAATCTTTATAAAAAGTAGCTTAAAATCGTTGTTCGAATATACGGCAAAAACTGTTCGAATAACTTTTTATTCTAAATTGAAAAATTTTGTTCGATGGAACAAAAATTAAAAACAGTTGTTCGAATATTCGATTAATTCTTATTCGAATGACAATAATAGAATTTATTCACACACGAAATCTTACTGAAAGTAAGAGGAAAAAACTTAATTTAGTACGAGTTTTTTCTTTCTGTGTAAATATTACTAATACATGAAAATGCACATTGCCTTTAAGATTGCGATAAATTAAAAACATCAGCTCATCATCACACATTACAAATGTTAAAATAACTATCCGCTGTAGTGTAAAAGTTAATTTAATTACGAGTCATCTTATACATGCCAGTTTAGAAAATTCAGTAAATTGTTGAGCCTATTTACATTCCACCTTTTATTGCAACAACTGTCTTGTGTCTTGTTATAACTTCCGAAACCGCTCGTCAGTCAGTTTATGGCGTATACTTTATGCATAGAATTATTACGCTGAGATTGAGTTGCGTACATTTGTTTATTTTACAATTGAAATCTTTGTCTATTTGAGTTAAAACAAAAGCCAAATAAACTAACCAAACAACAACCAACCCCCTCCTTTTCACTACCACTTACACTGCTTTCACTTTTATGCTTCTTTTTCATTACAAACATGACAAGCTTTTCCTATTTTATGATGGATGGATGGCTGGCTGGCTGGCTGGCTGGCTATTCCTCTTATTCCCTTAAATTTTATCTGATGAATAGAGGAGTGTGTTGTGACTGAGCGAAGTAATAAACTCTAAACAAATAAATTGTAACAAAAATGAAAAGTTTTGGGAATTAAAATAAACATACATTCTGATATATCCTTCCTCTGCTTAAGATACATTAAAATAATTTGGTAAATAAGAGTATAAAACAATACGAGCTAAAGCATCAACAAATAATTTTTCTATACAAGTATTATTGTAAACAGTATAAGTGAGTAAATAAATTTATATGTATAAATGCGTTTGCATAATTTCATAAACGACAGTAGAACTGTGATTTTTATAACTTCATATGTTAGTATTTAATCGCTTGGATATTTGTCTGCAAGAAATCCGTTTTATATATTATTTAAAACAAAACATAATCGTTGTTTCCTTTTAAAAGCAATGCGACATATTTCACTATTGAATGCTTTTATTCGAATTTTATTAAATTAAATGATGCTATAAAAACGAAATCTCGATTTGAAAAGTAACATATAATAATTTGTTCCAACCTTGAACGACCCTTATGAAATTTTTAATTTTTAGACTCAAACTTTTACGATATCTCTGGAACTAATGGACACATTTACAAACAATGTTCGCTCGGCTCAAAAATAATTTTGTTGTCGAGTTTTGGTTTTTTTTCTTACTGAATAGGGCAAACACTTCTTCAGTTATGCTAATATATTTCGTGAAAGTGCCTTCCATTTTTGCATAAGGGTATATCTCGAAAACTAAAGCTGAGAAAAAGAATTGCAGTGCAGATTCGTGCTCAGCGGCCGAATTAACTAAAGAAATAGCTTTCAGTTTTAGGGAACGAAAAAATTTGCCGAAATTTGTAAATTTGTGAAATCATTTTGAAATTTTAGTTCTTATGGGTTTTTTTCGATATATTATTTTGTTAAATATGCGATTAAGATAAAAATCGGTAAGGCAAAAGCTATTGAAAACTTCACCGACAACAACTCTTTAGAAGAAAAATATTTTGTAAATACCACATTTACTCAAACTTTGGTGGGCGTGCAACACACCTTAATCTTAACTGGTTGACCTCAAATATTTTTTTGGGGTATGAGACTTGAAGAAATCCAACTTGAAATTTTTTGAGACCACTCTAATGTATATAATCAATCTTACTGTTTCAAAAAAAAACTCCACACAATTAATTTTATAAATGTTTTTATTCGGGTTTTTTTAATAAATTACTTAAATAAACTCTATTTCTAAACTATTAAATGCAAATGAAATATTAATCTAATTAAATAAATATTTATTTATGAGACAATTTGCTTCTTTAACCCCTGGCTGTAGCAGCGACATTTGCAGCCTGCTGAGCTATACCAAGACCTTGTATGGTGGCATCACGGGTATGTTGACCAACACGTTCCTGTAAGAAAATACGAATATTTAGTATATTAATTTCAGCAAATTAATGAATTATTTAATTTTTTTCTAAATCAACTTACGATTTTTTTGCCAATTTTTTTCAACCATCCCGCTTGACTTTGTCCACCAAACACAGCCAAGATCAAAGCAACAAAGATGAACATTTCATGGAATTTCATTTTTGAGATATTTTTGTTTGTTTGTATTAAGTTTTGTAAAGAAGTGTTTTACTTTAAGGTTCTTTCGCTGTTCACTAACTGTTGTTGATTGCATCTTTACGTTTGGCTTTTATAGGAAGAGAATCTGTATTCTAAAGATACTCATTGCAGGCTATTTTTGTGTACTATGAAGGGGATTTACTTTAAAAACAAAAGCTTTTTTTATTGCAGCGTTCTAGTGATAATGAAATGAGTATGGGAATTTTTTATTTTTTTGTACACAGAAAACACTAAATTTTATTTTCTGTAAAGGAATTCAATGAAATAGTAAATATTTTGTCTAGAAACGGACCTACAAACAAATTTGTAAATATAGACAAAAATATCTCAACAATTTCATTGAAAAAAACGTGTTTTTTTTCACTGAACAAATTGTTTAAATCTATAAAACAATTTGTCTAATAATATTTACAAATTGTAAACAAAACAATTTACTAAATCAAACAAAAACATTTACTGAATTTTTTGTAATATATCAAACAAAATTTTTGTCTGGCTTATCATGATCATCATCCATTAAGCATTTATGAAATTTTTTGTTATTTTACGACACAGGTATTCTTGTTGTTTTTGGTGTTTGCGTCCTAAATAAGAGTCAAACAATAAATTCACATATTTAGTAAAGAACATTTACTGAAAATGAAATTTATTTTTAGAGAAAGTTTTGTTTGAAAATATTTTAGTGATAATTTTTTCTGTGTATGATGTATTTTTTGAAGGAAACTGTTATCAAAATTGCAAATACTGAACGAAATGTCCACAAAACAAAAATTAATATATTTGCACTTTATTTTGCAGTCATATCAATTCCTTCATATTAATAGACAATTGCTTTCAGTGTATGAGCATGCTCGATTCCTTTCTATACCTTCGGTGTTTCTGGCTTCGCAGTTTGTGTTTGTAAAAAATATCTGTATTTTTTTTTAAATTTATTGACTTTATTTGAGACTAGATGGGCCCGAGGCCTCGCCCGCTTAAAGTTAAGTTTGTTACTCTAACAATGTACGTAAAAAATCATTTATTATTAATACATACAAAGTTTTTTACACATTCCCAGTGAAAAAGGAGCTTCCAAAGAAGTTAATAACATCTTGAACTTTCCACTATCTATTTTTTACACTTCTATTATTAACAACATCCAGATAATTAATAACAATGTTATTCTACTTTCTCAATAATCTCTGCCAAACACATTTATTCCTTCAGCTACTCTCAAAGTTATTTTATCGGTCATGTCCCAGAGTTCAATTCCGTTTTCGAACGGGTCGGACCAATGTTTGTAGCAGCTGATGTCTGAAAAAGAAAAAGAAAATACGCAAATATGTCAGGTGTGTTCAAATTTTTGGCAGGGCTGGCATGCTGGCGTATACTCTGGATAGTTCTCCCAGTCTTGGAGTGGATTGAATTCCGTTTTCGAACGGAATTGAACTCTATGACATGGCTGTATGTATGGCTGTTTTCCTAAATGAATGTTGCTTTTTAGTAATACATTGCAGCTTGTTCCTAAACATAACAATTTATATTATGACAATGTGGTCTGTTCCTAAACGCATCAATTTCATTGTCGATACACATAGAAAAGCGAAATGTGTACCCATAAAAATGTGGATGAAAAGCAAAACACAAACTACATAACTTTACAATGAATCAATACGGTACTAATACTGTATTGGCACATTGTAAACACACGTTTAGGATAACATCCGATATGTTACATGCTTGCTGTTGCTTTTATAGATGGTGATAATAAATAAATAAAATTCTTTGGTTCGAGTCCAACTCATGCCCTTCGACAATGAAAAACGCGTGATTTCAGCATTAGCGAGTCATTGGAGGTCATGCGTTCACATTTATATACTGCTCGTCATTCAAATGAGTGCTTATGATCGATGAAAACTCGATGATTTTAACCAGTTTTTGCATGAATATAAAAAATAAAAAATAAAATAATATTAATATAAAAAATAAAAGTTTTAAAAAAATTTAACACGGCTGCTCTTTGCACGTGAAGCATGCGCTCTACAGCTGATCCACATCCCAGTTGTATTTTAGTGAGATAAAACTTATTTTAAAGTACTTACCCCTGGAAAATATGTCAATGTGATGCAAAATAACACAAAATAAAATTAAGAGAATATCTTAAATAGAAAATTTATTAAAAACATTTTTCAAACAAAAAAAAAATTCTCCTTCAAATTTAGATTTTGGTGCTTACGTTAATTAAGCACTAAAGGGTCTATATTAAGGAAATAAACTACAATACATACATATCTATATATTTTGGCTTTTTCGTCCTCAATCTTTTTTAGGCTTCTTTCCTAACACTCTACCAATTAATTTAACTATGACTTTAATTAA
The DNA here is from genome assembly GCA_956483635.1 of Panzeria rudis. Lineage (NCBI taxonomy): Eukaryota > Metazoa > Arthropoda > Insecta > Diptera > Tachinidae > Panzeria > Panzeria rudis. The sequence goes on along the minus strand of OY101447.1, from coordinate 162,411,246 downwards.
AAGCGTAATTAATTTAACGACTACAAATAATACTACTAAAATAAATGCAATTACATCTAAATTCATAGCTTCTACAAATGACATTGTCTTTAAAGGACTTTGCATATGAGGCGCTCCCTTGTGCCTAATCAAGTATTCCAGCCAATAAACAGCATTATCTTTAGCTTTCATGGGACGATCTCGATATAACAAAGAAAATTTTTTTACATTATTCGTATACAAGGGATTTTGCAAAACTTCTAAGACCGTGTTGGAAATAATTTCTTCGGTAAGTGGTTTATCATGATCTATGCTTAGACCATAGCCTTTCTTTACAATTTCTTCCATATTCATTGGTTGATCACCAAATATGGGTAGACCCACCATCGGCACACCATAAAATTTTGCCTCCGTTATACCACCTTTGCCGCCATGACCAAAGAATAATTTTGTATTAGGATGGCCTAATATATCAGATTGTGGTAACCATTTACGATATAAAATATTTGAAGAATTTCCTGGCACTTTAGACTCATCGTCCACCTTCCACACAATCTTTTGTGGTAATTTTGAGAGAACATTGTAGATTTTATCCAAAGCATGTGGCTGCATATGATGCTCCTTTACATTAGTGCCCATACTGAAAAATATCACTCCATGATCGGCGGAATTTACAAAGTCATCAATGTCCTTCAATAAAAGAAAGATGTTTTTTGTGAATCAGTTTGTTATGGACTTTAATGCTTATAGTATGCATGTATGTATGTAGTACATATATACATACATATTTCTTACCTTTGCTAAGTTTTTAGGTTCATCATTAATATGTATACCACCAATTTCAATTAGAGCAGGCACTAGAGGTCTTATGGGTTTCTCGGTAAAATGATGACTAAACAGAACCATGGCTACACGTTCCTTGGCTTTATCGTAACTGGCATATTTATCGGGTGGAAAGTGTTGGCTGAAATTTAAAAATAGTTGTTAATAAATGGTGTTGTAAATAAAACATGTATTTGGTATGGACCAACAAGATCAACAAGCAGAATAACAGGAGCGAATGAGCCCTCCTATGAATCCTTATAAATAACTAATTTTTGAAATTAAAGTGATTTAATAAAATTCAATAATAGCGTGATAGGTTTGCCCTTGAATATCGTATCGATATCCATCTACGAATAAAAGTATCGCTACTACTGTGACTTGGATCAACAGATATCGTATTACGTACTGGTAATAAAAACGTTCTTTGTATGCTTTGTACATAATTATAATTTTTAAGGATATCACCTAATGCGGTTTTGGCCTGCATAGAAAACACTCCTTTAGCAGCGAGTCGGCATTTATCAACTTCTTGTTTTGTTACCTATGCCCATTAGTACTCGATCTGACATGGGCTAGAAAGGACACTTGTCTCCCCGGTTCTCAATTTTTGTAGTCTCTTGAGCAATATTTTTATTCTTGTATATCTTCTTTATCCGATACAAGTGTCTGTGATGATAGGCCCTTTTGCATTTCATATGACGATACATAACTATTGGTCCGACCTATCCGATATTACTATATTAACATATTACAACGACAATATACAGACTAATTTGTTTATTATTTATATTTTTGCCTCCTGTTTAGTTAAAAAAAATTTTTTGTAGCCAACATTTCACTCACCAAAAAATATAAAGTTAAAATTGATTTTGCTGTCAATTTTTTACGGTGCTCTGTAGAACTATGACATTTTTACAGGTAGCGCAAAGCATCGTATGTTATCGATCTACATCAAAAAGAGATATCGAAAAATATGTTGGTTGCGATATTTCGTGCGGATACAACTCGATATGTCGGCATACATGGTAAACCTTCTTGCCGTTTTTCTCCATTCCGAGCTTGTCGCATATGCGCCAAACCTAACCTGACCAGAGATCCCGCTTTAGGCGGGATTATCCCGCTTTTTAGAGATCGATCCCGCCTAAAATTGTTATCCCGCTTTATCCCAGCTTTTCGAATTTTAAAATTTATTGTTCTGTTTGTTTTTTAATTATTCCCAAAAATATCGCAAATGTTTCAACTGAGCAAAATAGATCTTTCTTGTGTTGATCGAATAAAAACTCTTTGAAAGGAAATTAAAATTGAAAAAAGTGTTTTTTCCAAAAATGCTTATACGCAGATTTTGTAAAAAATTTTGTTTCTAAACGTTTCAAATTTATATGAGAAGTAAGGCAAGTGCGTTTCAAGAAAACATTTGTCCATACAAATTTCAAAACGCAACATGCGTTTGTATTTACAAAATCTGGCCTTTAGTTATTCAGGCTTAAGTTAGTTCAATTTAATTTTTCAATTAAATTATTTTTATTGAGAAAGAAATTTTAAAAGCATGCAGTAATTGAAAAGACAAATTATTGACTGTATAAGGGTTGAACTGAGCACCATGATATTTCAAGATTTACCACCACGATCTCAGAGCTCTTGTTATACATTTCCCAATGTGAGGATGGTGAAGTCAAGTAAGGCACGTAGTATTGAAAATTATTGATTATTGCAAAAATTAAATTGAACGTCTTACAAACCATAGAGTTCGACTAACATTAAATTTTTTAACTTTTTTCCATTAAGATGAACCGAAAATCCAGAAAAAGCCCAAAGTTTAAACTAATTTTGTGCGACAAAATAGAACAAAGTTACAAGACATTAAGTGAAAAAATAGAACTGCTTTTGATCCAAAATATTTTTTTTTACTATAAACTGAAATTTATAAAAGATGACTTCCGATTTTTTCCACTCACTGGCTTTCAACTTTCTTATTTTTGTCGGGTCCTAACGCCTTCATGTTTCATGTGTTAAGGACAAAATGCTTTTTTAAAAACATCTAAAAATGCACTTTTTCAAATTTTAAGGACTGTAACTCAATGAATTTCCTAAGAACATATCGATATAATAATTAATATTTGAAAGTGCGACTTTACATTTTTTGCTAGTTACGTTACTTCGCATTTCAGCTAATAATATGGAACATTTATAAAATTTCATATATAATCATCAGTGTATTTGCAAAATCCCGCTTTCCATCAGATATTTTATAAAATCCCACTTTTTTTGTCATATTTTCTTCAGAATCCCGCTTTTCAACCATTCTTATCCCGCTTTTGGCAAAAACCTTCTTTCTGGTCACTTTAGCCAAACCAATAATAAGCTGACGATATTTTATTGTAAAAAATTTCATTAGAATAGTGAAAAAGTCTAACAAATTCGTTTAATTGGATTTATGAAGCGAGATTCTTTCAGTGTTACTTCACTAACAACTTCAGTCGAAATTATTTAATAACAAAGCTCTTTAATGCACTCTAAGCTGCAGACGAAACGAAACTTTTCCCACGACACGACAATTTTGCTTTAATATGTACGCTAAAGTCAGCATGTAATGCATTATTTATTTGGCCTCGTAAATTTTCATAACGCCTCTACGCGTTGCGGGTCCAAAGTTGTCTCCCCCAAGAACCTTGAATCGAGTTATTTCGCGGCTCGTATTTCATTGTTATTATTATTCTATTATCTTTATTAGTTTGCTTAGTATCTTGTTATTTTGTATTTAACTAACTATTCCCAAATGCTGTTAACTTATTTGATTGTGCGTATTATTTAAGTGTAGAAAGTAGAGTGATCGATTATTCGACATCTTCTAGAAACCGGTTTTGGAATAGTTCAACTATCTGAAATTTTCTAAAAACCGGTTACGGGGTTTAAAATTCAGAAAAAATTGGCAACCTGTTTTTTAGTGAGAAAATTATTATAAAAAAGTTTAGATTTTAATTTGGCTTATTAAAAAAGAATTAACAGTTTATGTAAATACTATCCGCATAACAAATAACTGTGAAAATAAGGCCAAGTTTCTGTCCAAAAATTTCGGCTAGTAAAAGTACTGAGATCAAAATTAGGATCAAGTTCTTGATAGGTACAATGCCATCCCATTTTTAAGGCAGCCTGCTAGTTTGGCAACCTTTTCCCTCCGTAATTCTTCCTAATATTAGAAAGGTAAAAAAATATTGCCAGGCTAGGTACGTATGAAGAACTTGGTCCTCATATTGATCTCAGTACTTTTAACCGCCGAAATTCTTGGGTAGGAACTTGACCTTATTTTCACATTTAAGGTTTTGTGCTGATCTGACTATTTTTCAAAGCACAATACCCATCGCTATAATTTCCTACTTGCCCATCATAGTGCCCCTTATATGCGGCACGCCTTCCCGTTGCGAGATTAGTACAATGTTTTTTCTTTTACTAAAAAGAAAATTCCCAGGAGGATTTACAGTCATAATCCAAAAAAAAAAAAATTGGTTCACACATATAAGAGAAACCCTAGTCCACAGATTTACATTCTTGTTTATTTCTTAACATTCACTGAGGGTGTGCTGCAACCTCCGAAAACAACGTTGTTATGTTCTGATATATAGGTTGGAATTATTTAACGATTATTACAATATTTGCCGTCACTACCGTAATCATTTTTTTAGTTATTACATACTTCAATTCGCTATTTATTCTTAACGAATAAATTAAAAAAATATAGGTCCTGTTTAGCCATTCCAAAAATATTCGTTTTAAAACTATGCATGTTTCAACATGTTTTACAACACCTTATGATTTTTCGAAATATTAAAAAAGTGTTCTCCGCAAATAATTACTTATTTTCTACTTACACATAAATTTGTCTCATTTTTATTTCTTGCACTTTGAATATAATCATTTCAGTAGTTACTAAAATAACGTTTAGTAATCTAAACATGAATCCCTTTTGATCACCACTCACAGTATTAAAGATTGTCAATACCGTATACGACATTTCGAACGGACTACCAATTAAGTTCAATATACTCGCTATTGGTATATTAGGCCATATCAAAGCCACGGGACAATCAAAGTGTTCAGCCATACCAAAAAAGTAGTCACCACCGTAGTAACCATACATCATTAAATCAAATTTATTTGCTGGATTCTTCAGCAATTCTTGAAATTTTTGATCCTCTAATACTAGTGACATTTGGGATGACAGTAACTTCATCATGCGCAAAGTTTTCAGGAATTTTTCGAATCCTTTCAGTTTTCTTAAATAAATGACATTGTCCATATCCATTGAACCCTTATTCAACTGAATGTAAGTAATATTGGGATGTAACCAATCTGACCTTAAAGGGAGTATTGATAGAACAGTAATATTATGTTGGCGTTCGGCCATTGCTCTTACCGCAGCCATTCCTATGATTAAATGAGAAGGACTGTATGAGGGTAAAAATGCCAAAATATTTGCTGCCTCTGAGTATTGTAGCGTCGCAAAAATCGTAAAAGCAATAATGGACAGATAATTATGATTTGTCATTTTTGTTAGATTATTATTTTTAAAGATTTTTTTTGTACGATTTAATTATACGAATTTTTTAAGCTCATTCGATTTGAGTGTTGAAGTAAAACTAAATATGTACATAAATATTATAGCATAAATAAAGTTACTGTTCGGATTCAGTTAAAACTTTTCTGGTGAGATAAGATAGAAGTTTTTATGTAATCAAGCTTTGTATACACAGATATGATTTAACATATTCAAGCAGAAATGCCTGTTTGTTTATTTTTTTATAGCTTTTCAAAAGAGTAGAAATTTAGGTCTAACATATTTTTGCATGTTGCTTTATTTTGAGAAAATGAACAGACATGAAAAATTAAGAAGAAAATCTGTCAACTCATATTCTTTTATTTTTTAGCAGGCACATTTTCGATTTGTCTGCAAAGACAACCCAAGTCTAGGCAAGAATCGATCCTCAGACTAATAGTCAACCACATTATCCACTAGTCTTCGTAGATATTAATTATTAATTTAATATTTAAGTAATATTGCATATTATTATTCATATAATAATTTTTCGATAGCAGATTGTTTCAAAAAGTTTGGCATTGTTTAAGTTTGCCGACATCGCACAGTGGGACATTTCACGAGAAGGTGACTAAAAGTCCATAACTCTTGATAGAACTAAAAGTGGTTCATACAGTTTTTCAGTTGAATAAACGACACTTTGGGCTTTATTTTGAGACATTGAAAATCAGATCATAAAAAGTAAAGTTAGCCGTAATTAGCAGTAGCCGATCTTAAAAGCTTCCAAATACCTCTTGAGCTCGTATTATCTTAGTTTCACCAATTATAAGACCTTCGGAATATAGCATTGAACTAACAAAAAGCGCGTTTGGCATAATTAAAACGCGCTAAATCTAGCGCGCAACGCACTAAATTGGCATCGCTGTTAGTGAGTACGTTGGTTTTCATTCGGCTGTATACATATACGAGCCGATTAATGTTCGGAGCACTGGAGCCAGTATGAGCAACCATGCCTTGGACCAAATGTTGACTTTATTGGGAACTCTAACATTTTCGGGAGCAACTATTTACTTGCATCGTATTTAGTACAGAAGCTTCTAATAATTTGCAAATAATTAGCGATTGTATTAAAATAAGGCCCTAAAGTGTCACCTATCTAGCAGAGAAAACAGTATTGGCTGATAACTTTGAACTGAAACATACTATTTTGCAAAATGTCTTTTAGAGATTCAATAGAAATTAGGTATATTTCATTCTGTTTTTTTTTTGGGAGGGAGGGATTATCCCATTTTCCTCCACTCTGTACTCGCGCCTGAAAACAATCAAATTTATGTCGACATGCATATTTGGAATATTTGATCAGGGGGCCCATTTCTCAAAAATACAAGTTACTAGTCTACAATTTAAAAAAAATTTGTTTTTTTGTAGGTAGGTACATATTTCTCTTGTAGAATGGAACTCACAGTTTTGTGAACTGGGTCACAAATATTTTAAATGTACAATAAACTATGTATAAAAAACCTAGCCAGATATGATTGAATCCAACATTTGTCAAATCTGACCGTACTTTTTAAAAAATTTCAACTTCTGGCCTACTGTAAGAATTATTGTGAGAATTGTGAATACACTACTAATTTATATGCTTTGTTCAAGTTCAAGAGCCTTGTTTTTAAAAATTTTATTACAGATATTGTTGTTTATTTCACACGATTACTGATAAGATAATTATAAAGTCTGTAATTTCATTAATATGTAATACATATGTACATATATGTATGTACATACATATGTGCTCAATGAATTAGCAGAACTAAAAAAAGAGTCTATTATTATGTAGTTTTTTTAATTGCGAGTATATTATCAGTTGTGTAAAATATAAAGAAACTAATGAAACAGTGGTTCAAATAAACCGTTCTCGTGTTTTTTGGTTGCAAAAACACAATAGGGGCTATTGACATTTTACGTAACGTCCAGGAGGAGGGTGGGGGTGTTCCAGATTTGTTATGGGCTAAATAAATTATACGGAACATTTTGTAAAAAGCGTTAGGAAGGGGGGATGGGGGGGGGGGGGGTATATAAATTCCGAAAATAGCGTTACATAATATGTGAATGGTCCCTTATTTCCCAAAATATCGAATACGGTTCTTGAGAAAAATGATTATTCGTGTTCACCGATTCTAGAAAAGTTTAGAAAATATCTCTTTCTTGATAGGTTGTTTCGTACTATTTTTATAAATAAATAAGAGTTGATTTTATATACAAGTATTGCCGATATATCGGTATCGGATGCTTCCCTAATAATAACTAATTATGATTTTCAAGTTACACATAAATTTGTCTCATACTTCGAGTTTGCATTTCCAATATAAAACAGTCAGCGGCTATCAACATGAGGTTTTTAACTGCCTGTTTATGTAAATAAACTAAACATTTTCATTTGGGAGTTTATATTGAAACAACAATAAAAGAAGTCAAATTTGTTTTTGTTTTGAACTCCAAATCCCACACGAAAATTTTTATTCTATTTACAAAAACAAGCAGCAAAAATATTCCGTAAAGTAATTAAAAATCTAAACCAGAGAGTATGTAATATATGACCTAAACTTTTAGAGTAGATTCTTGAATACGAGCTAAGAGATTAATTAAATTTAATATCTGTATTTACTCTTCGCAAACTTAGAAATTTATACAAAACCCAGCAAATAATTTGTATTCGATGTGAATATATTTTATTTTTCTTCACCTTTATGCAATTAGAAATCCATTGGACTTCTAAGTTTCTTATTTTATTCTTTTGTGATTTTCAAAAATATTATGTTTTTGAAAGTCTGTGAATAAGATAAGAGATTTGTAACTGTTCAAAGTTGTGGTTGAAGTCTACTGACGATTTGGTAAAGCGCGAATAAAATGCATATAGACAATGCGTAACTATCAGACTTCATTTAAAATAAGATTATGACAATAATTCAAATAATAAATTTCTTAAAGATTGTATTTTATTAATATTTTTTCACACTTTGTTTTTTTTTACCCAACTGGGATATGAACCTGTGCTTGTTCAGATTTAAAGACAAGTACTATCTGAGCTATTATTGACTTATAAGTTTAAGCGGCAAAAATTAGTTTTCATATACAAACACATGTTGACTTATAAAGCGTTTGTCTACTTATTTTATTAATGCATAACAACAAATTATAACTAATTTCAGAATATGAGAAAAATACGCATTAAATTATTAAAAACTGAGTAGTGGCTCTAATTTTAAGTATATTAATAATATGTAGCCCATTAAAAATGTAGTACCGACAACAAAAATTCCAAAAGTTTTTGCTGGGATCGTCTTCGATTTGATCGAAATTTGAAGATTTCCAAAAAAGTAATTTCGGCTAGACACTAATAGAGATCAACCATGTCGGAATAAAAATACTACAACTGCTTAAATAAAACTACCTATGTTAACGTACTTTTTATAAAGAGAAAAGAGATTAAATAACTGTGATCACCGATAACAGCGTATGTGCTTTTGTGTTTACAAAAATTTGTGAGCCAGCAAATGTTTGCGACTTACGGTATATACATAAGTATATAGAAGTTTGTTTTTAGTAAAAACAACGTTAACATAAATCGAAACCCACAAAAGTATACACACGCTATTATTGTTAATACACTAAATAAACATTAATGGTAAATCCAAAATCAAGGAAATTATTTTGATATATTAAAATCATAACAATGGCGAGGGGTGTGAGAATTCCACAAAAATAATAGCTTATTATGGTTTTCAACTTACACATAAATTTGTCTCATACTACGAGTTTGAATCTGAGATAGAAACAAGTCAACGGCTGCCAACATGAGATTTTTAAACCTAAACACGAATCCCTGGGAATCTTCGCTCATAGTATTATGTAACGACAGTACTGTATATGAAATCTCCAAGGGATTACCTATTATATTCAATATTTGTGCTATCGGTATGTTAGGCCATATCAAAGCCACTGCACAATCAAAATGTTCAGCTATTCCAAAGAAGTAATCACCAAACATATATCCATACATCATTAAATCAAATTTATTTCCGGGGTTTTTAAGCAATTCCTGAAATTTCTCATCTTCCAATATTAGTGACATTTGTGAGGACATAGTCTTCATTAAGAGCATCATATTGCGGAATTTTTCAAATCCTCTCATTTTGGTTAAATTAATTATTAAATCAATATCCACATAACCCTTATCCAACCGAATAACGGTCATATTGGGATGCAACCAATCTGATTTTAAAGGTAGTACTGATACAACGGTGACATTGTGTTGGCGTTCGGCCATGGCTTTGATCACAGCCATTTCAATGATTAGATGAGAAGGACTGCATGTGGGTAAAAATGCCAATATGTTTTCGGCCTCTGAGTGTTGCGGTGCCGCAAAAAATGTCAAAGCAATAATGAATGGATATTTCAACTTGTTTATCATTTTCTTAGATTATTATATTTCACAACGTATTATTCTTAACAACGCTTATTTTAGTTTTTAATTCGTCGATTTGACTGCTAGCGTGAAACTAATTCAATAGTGTTTGGTGTAATTATCTTTGTTTATAAATTTTAATCAGTTTAAGTTATTTTAAAAATATAAGAGATAGTAATATTTATTTAGTAACCTGGTATTTATGCACACATATTTAGGTATAAGAGCACTCACTCGAATAATGTTTGCTCGATTAATCGAAAAGTCAAATACAGTGACTTACAAAAATGTCCATAAGAAGTACATAATAATCAAAGAGATTTTTATATAATAACTAGGGTATTCATTTAATCGGGTTTGTGCTTTAATCGGTTAATCGCTCGATTTATTAATGGAGGTTTTGGTTTAACTGGTTAATAATCGGTTAATTTCGTTACTAATCGGTTAACCGATTAATAAGGTTTTTTTCATATATTAAGTAATTTCAATAAAATGCATAAAATTTATTATTTTGAGTTTGTTAGTAAAAAAAGCAATAACATAATAAACATAACAATTCTTGAACTAAATGAAGCATATATATGTATATATGTATTAATTAAAAAATAATCAAGCCGTAGTTTAAGGAGATCTCCTAAAAGATTATTTTAGGAGATCTCCTTAAACTTAAGCAAATTATTTTGTATTTGTATTTGCAAATAAATACAAATACAAATACAAAATAATTTGCTTAAGATTTAACCGATTCTTTTCTTTAGTTTTGATAAAACTTGACTTGGAAAAATTATTTCACTTATCGTAGATATTGGAGAAATCGAATGCAGTCCATGATACAGAATATCTAATTTCTCTGATTCTTTCCTGGAATTCTCTAAACATATAAAATTCCATTATTCCATTAGAGTACTGTTTTAATTTTTTTCAAATTCTGAACACTTCTAATTGTCTCGGTTAATTCTGTTAAAAGATTGTTGGAATTACTATCGATAGTTGCTTCGGTTGTCAGGTCATCATCTGACTCATCTTGGCAAAACTCAGCACCTATCATTCTTCAAAAATGTTTATTTCCGAATTCCTTAGTTCCACTTTTGTACTGTATTTTAGAACACTGTTTCCAGAAGGAAATATGCCTGAGTGGAGGTATAAAATAGTTTAGAAAATCCAAAAGTGAACGCCTCATAATCTCATTTAGACCGTGAAATTAAATAGGCTTCTATTCCTAAATATACTGAAGCGTAGAAAGAAAAAAAGGACTCGATTAGTGAAGTCTTTCGGTCGGTATCGTGACCACATACATGATCCGCACATACAGACAAACGGACGTCCAAGACAGAACTTTTTTATACAGTTTTTTAATTAGTTTAAATTTTTTATTTTTTTTTAACAAACAATCCGCGAAGCGATCAGCTTGTCTGCGGAAAAAACATCCAGGGTCTATGGCGGGAATCGAGCCCACTACATCTGGACTGACAGGCTAGCGTTGCTACCACTCAGCCACAGGGGCCCCCTAATAAAAATAATAAAAATGACATTAAAAATGTCATGAGTGTTAAAAATAGTATTTTTTCTTAATATGTGTGTATATATTTTTACAAGTCCAATATATGATAATAATAGAGCCATTTTAAGTTTGAAAAATCAGTAGTTTCGCATGAAGTGAGAGTAGTTCCCACCTCAACGCTTCGCTTATATGGCGTGCAATAAGTGTCTATTAAATCCAATCCTTATATTTTTAATTAAATCGTTGGCAATAGTATTATTGGCTTTTATTAAATTATTTATCAAAACTTTAATAAGTCCCTCAAGTTGAATTATAGTAGCAGAGTCTTTACTAAGCACTTTTACAGCCATATGCAAAGATTTTAAAGTTTTACTTAATTTAAGATCACTAAACAGACTTCTTTGTTTGTATGAAAAAGTAATTTCTAAACACATACCTTTTCTATATGAGACGAAACAAACAAACAAATATGTTATAATCAGCCGTGTCACAGATTCCGTTTGAATTGGTTTTGATTCCGTAGTTGTCATTCCGCAAAAGTACGTTTGTGGTGCTTTAGATTCCGTTTATTTTGTATTTCGTTTTTACAATGATAAAGTTTTTATACCTTGAGGCGTTTGTTTATTCTTGTTTTTAGATGCCAAGCTCACATTGAGCTTTTTATTAACATGGAAAGCTCATGACCAAATAGAGTCAGGAGAGAAGTGTTTTTCAATTCCACTTTGAAATTTGAAAGTGGTTTGATTACGAAGAAATTTTTCGTTTCTCTTTTTCTGAAGAAGCAACTTACGGAATTGAAACCAATTCCGATCGGAATGGTATTCTGTGACATTGCTGAATACCACAAAAAATGAAAAACTTTTTTACCTCGGCTAATCGACTGAAATTAAGAGGTTCAATTTTTGATCGAAAATAGCGAATTTTAAATTAACTGATCAGTTAATCGGGTAGTAATTAACCGGTTAACCGATTAACGGTCAACCGATTAAATACCCTAATAATAACTCAATAATCCAATCTAACAGTTTAACACTTACGGATATGAACTCAGATTATACTTGTTAATTAAATGATAAATGGTGAAAAAAATTTTATAATCAATATTCCAAGGAACAAGCGAAAATCAACATCAATCTAATTTTCAACGTACGGAGCTGAATATAACAATGTTGTTTTCGGAAACCGACACTCTTCAATCGTCAGTGCTCATATGTATTTCAACTTAAGGCCGTTTCAGACAAGTATTAATACTTTTGAGGAAAATGAAACCCTGACATGATAAATTGTTATTGTTTTTTTTTTTTGAAAATTTTGAAGGGAGGCATTTTCTTCAAAAGTATTAATACTTGTATTATAGTCTGAAACAGCCTTTATCACCACTTGTTAGATGGCTCAGTTGAATGTGATCGTATTTCTTATTTATACAAACTTGTTTAAAAATTTTGCATACGAGAATAGCCCTACTAATAAATTGATGTTTATCACAACAAATCCCAGTGTTACCGTTGGTTTATTTTTCTTCGTGTGAGCAAATTCAACCGGCAACACTAACAAGTGAAGATTGTTCTGTTCTGGTGTGTACGTTGAAAATTAAATTAATGTTAATTTTCCCTCGTTCTTTTGTTGGTCATTCATTGAAATTGAGAAAATTCAAAGTGAAATTGAGAAAATTCAAAAATTGAAACTGAGAAAATTTCAAATGAAATTGAGAATTTCAATTCGAAATTGAGAAAATTCCAAATGAAATTGAGAATTTCTATTTGAAATTGAGAAGTCGCCCAAACTTATACAGTTTCACAAACTTGAGCGAAAAGCGTTCAAGATGACAAAAATTGGCCAAGTGAGAGAGCTCATGAGAGAGTAATTTTATTTCATTTTCTGTCCAAAGTTGCACGAACTTTTTTCCAATCTGCTCTGGTTAGGTTAGTAGCTATAGCTTTATAACCCTTCATTTCGCGAAAGTCCCCATTGGGTTCATCAATAAAATAATAAAAATAATAATGGTTTTCAACTTACATATAAATTTCTCTCATACTTCTAGTTTGAATTTCCAATACAAACAAATCAGCAGATATTAATATAAGATTTTTTAATCTAAACTCGAATCCCATGGAATCTTCACTCACATTATTAAGTAATGTTACTACCGTGTACGAGATTCCCAACGGACTACCGATAATATTCAATGTCTGCGCTGTTGCTATATTAGTCCATATCAAAGCGACTGGACAATCAAAATGTTCAGCTATGCCAAAAAAGTAGTCGCTAAATAAATAGCCATACATCATTAAATCAAATTTATTTCCAGGATTTTTCAGCAATTCTTGAAATTTCTCATCCTCCAATATAACTGACAACTGCGATGACATAATTTTCATAAGGTTAAAAATTTTTATGAATTTATCAAATCCTTTCAGTTTTGTAAAATGAATTACATGGTCCATATCTACAGAACCCTTATCCAACTGAATAACGGTCATATTGGGATGCAACCAATCCGATTTTATAGGTAGTACTGATACAACGGTGACATTGTGTTGGCGTTCGGCCATTGCCTTGACCACAGCCATTTCAATTATTAGATGAGAAGTACTGCATGTTGGTAAAAAAGCCAAAATATTTGCTGCCTCTGAGTATTCGAGTGATGCAAAAAGCGTTAAAGTAATAATAGTTAAATATCTCCACTTGTTTATCATTTTCTTAGATTATTATAGTTGTCAACGTTTTATTCTTAATGCTCCTCTTAATTTTTAATTTGACGATTTGGCTGCCAGAACAAAACTAATTCAATTTTGTTTAGTATAAATAATTTTGTTCATAAATTTTAATCAGCTTAAGGTAATGTATTTTTAAAATATACGAGATAATAATGTTTGTCTAGAATACATATTTAAATATTTGACCATTCACTCGAACGATGTTTGATCGATTGATCGAAAAATTGCTATGCAAATTAATATGATCAATTTCGTGTGAAAACTTATGTGTATGTGTGTGGGTTGCATGAATAACTGCGTAAGTTCATTAACGTCGACTTCAGTGGCGTAGCTAGAAAATAATCTTGGTGGGGGAGGAACTAAGGCCCACATTAGTCCCTACATTCGGTTATATTATCAAAATTACTTTAACATTTTGAATTTCTAGAGGGTACTAGAGCGATTCTGGGGGTGGCCCAGCCCCCCTCCCTCCCCAGGAATGCCAAGATACGCCATCGGTAGACTTTGTATTTTAAATGCCAAACTGCTTTATTTTTAACGTTTTTACCATGAGGGAAGACAATTGAAAATCAACAGAGAAAAAACAATTGAAAATCAACAATTTCCACCTAGAGTCCACAAAAAAAAGCAATTCAGAAATAAAAGTACTTTGATTTCGGTCCATCAGTGATTTTACTAATTATTTCTATGCTCTCTTTTGGCTCGGTCTAAAAATAGTCTCTAAACACGAAGTTTCCTTAAAATATCTATAGAAATATAAAATAAAACTCAGTTTAATATAAAGAATGATTAAATGATTCATTTTGTTCATATAAAAATCAATGCATTCCGGGAATGAAAATGTTTGTTAATTATTTTAGTACATTCTTCTATTCTCGATAATTCCCGGGAATTTCTTTTTTATTTCCCGCTCTCCCGGGAAACAAAAAAGTCCGGGAATAAAAACCCCTACTGGTTTCAAGCATTCAGCAAACGCAATGAGATGACATTGTCAGACACATTAATGAAAAAAGTGCAGATGGCAGTGCTTGCTACTATACCCCTCATATGTTGCACTATTAAAAAAAACCGTATTCGAAAAGATTCAAAGCAATTTTCGAAGTCCTCAAAAGTAACCAAAAGTAGCAAATCGACTGGACAAGAGTTGTTGGCACAGTAAGTAAATCCACTTTTGTCTTCTTATTTCTTATTTACACTATTTCTCTCTTCGCATTTGCTTAACACAGCGTCTTCACGAGACATTAACTTTGAGATAACATGAGAGAAAACGTCGGCAGAATACTAAAAACAAAATGTCGAATTTTCTCTCTATCTCATACTAGGGGAAGACGTAATTTTACTTTTCGGTTAAGATTTCATTTTATGCAAATGCTCATCGAGTTATCATGTACCACTTTTGCATAATTAGTTGTTTTATTTTTAATTTTTCACGCAAATTTAAATTTATAAATCAACTAAACAGATTTATTCATTTATTTAACACGGAATTTTAACAAAAACATCGCTTTTCATTTACTTTAATAAACTCTCACACATGCACACTATTTTATTTTTATTTACATGTGTTTTTTGACAGTTCATCTCATAAGATTGTTGTTATAAGAATTCTTATAACAACGCTCTCATAAAAATTCCTATAACATTGAGATAGCACTAATTTGAAGTCTACACGTAACATAATTCTCTCTGCGATTGAATTTAACAATCTCATCTTACATATTATGTTACGTGTAGACTTCAAAAAACACATGTACATGAAAATAAAATAGCGTGCATGTGTGAGTGTTTATTAAAGTAAATGAAAAGCGATGTTTTTGATAAATAATTCTGTGTTAAATAAATGAATAAATCTGTTCAGTTGATTTATAAATTTAAATTTGTGTGAAAAATTAAAAATAAAGTAACTAATTATGTAATAGTAGTACATGTTAACTCGATGAGCATTTGCATAAAATGAAATCTTAACCGAAAAGTAAAATTACGTCTTCCCCTAGTATGAGATAAAGAGAAAATTCGACATTTTGTTTTTAGTATTCTGCCGACGTTTTTTCTCATGTTATCTCAAAGTTAATGTCTCGTGAAGACGCTGTGTAAGCCATCGACTGCAGGGATTAAAAAATTCATTGTGAATATTTGGTTTTTAGGGTTCCTTACACCAAAAGTGTAAAGGAATCCTATTGTTTTCGTTACGCTGTCCGTCTGTCTGTCTGTTTGTCTGTCCGTCTGCCTGTCTGTCACAGGCTGTTTTCTCGGTAAACGTAAGAGCTACGGACCTGAAATTTTCACAGAATATGTAGAACTTTGGCCGCTACAACAACCAATATATGACAGCTAAAAATTAAAGGGTGTTCTAAAGCGAGCGACGAAAAATGTTGAAATACTAATGAATATGCCGACACTTATAGACACTTTAAATTTTCAAAGTTCGTGTTAATTGGTGTAGTCTGTAGAATAGACTACAACAATTAACACCGATATTTAAAACAATAAAAATTAAAAAGTGCTCTATCAGTTAATGTAATTTTACTATATAATTTAGACAATCTGCTGTATCTTGGGAACTGTAAATGCTACGGACCTGAAAATTGCACAGAATATGTAAAACATTGGCCGCTACAAAAACAAATATATGACAACTAGAAGTTAAAGGGTGTTCTAAAGCGAGCAACGAAAAATGTAGAAATACTAATGTAATATGCAGACACTTAGACATCGACCCTTTAAATTTTCAAAGTAAGTGTTAATTGGTGTAGTCTGTAGAATAGACTACACCAATTAACACCGATATCTAAAACCATAAAAATTAAAGGGTATTCCATCAGTTAATGAAATTTTGGCTTTGTAATTTAGACAATTTGCTGTATCTTGGAAAGCGTAAGAGGTAACATCTTGAAATTTTAAAAACCAAATTAAAAAAAACGCTAAAATGCAAAATATCACCAAAACTAAAAAGATCCCAAAAACTTAAAAAACGCCAAAAACTGAAAAAAGTCGTCAAAATGAAAAAAAGCACTACAACGTAAAGAAATCGCTAAAACTAAATATATCATCAAAAAACGAAAAAAATCGTCAAAAAATGAGCAAAAATCACCAAAAAGAAAAAAAAGCGCAAAAACAAAAAAAACCCCAAACCTAAAAAATCCTTAAAAACCAAAAAATCGCCAAAACAAAAAAGTGTCAAAACAAAAAAAATCGCTAAAACTAAAAAAATCACAAAAAACCGAAAAAATCCTCAAACCCGAAAATAGGGCCAAAGCTTGAAAAAACGCCAAAACTAAAATAAATCGCTAAAACTAAAAATATCGTCAAAAAGCGAAAAAACTTTAAATACCGATTCCGGTACCGATACGAATATTGAAATTGAGTTCAAGTTTAGATTAACAAAACTCAAGCGCAATTTTTTTATTATACAAAATTACATTATAAGAGAGAATATTTAAAATTGATAAAACATTGGAAGTAATTTTTAAGGTGCTACATTTTCTTTGCTTCCAAACAATCTATATTAAAAATATGCAGATAATTAGTAGAAAAGCAAGAAAATATGTTTAATTCCTTAATAGTTTTAAAAAATACTCGCCATGCTTTTTAAAAAATCTATAGCTTTATAGCTTAATTATTAGAAGACTTCTAAGTTTATATTTATTCACTTAAATTTATATGAATATACAAATCTGAGTTTAAATTCGCATAAAAAAATTGTGAAAATGGGTAATTTTTTATCCTTTTTCCTTGAGGAAAAATCATTATAGAATACCGAAAAAGAAATTTGTCCTAGCATCGCTTCCACCGAATTCGTAATCGAAAAACAAAACTTCTTGCAATGGCAAGGATATGTAAAACTAATTAGAAATTATCCAAATTTGCAATACTTCCAGATCGCGACTTCTACATTTTCATGACTTCTTTGGAGTGTCTTTTTTTTGCTGGAATAAGATTTATAAAACAACGACTTGAACTTGAATTCATGGTAAAATTAACAAAAAAATAAATATTTTTTTTCAAAATAACAGCATAAAATATTATTAATTTTTAAAATTGATGTTAATAAGATTTAAAAAATAACGAAGTGAATTTAATTCATGGTAAAATCGGACAAAAATAAACTATTTGTTAAAAAAAGCTCTGAAAAATTTTTCGTCGTATCGACAGTAAAATATCGCCGATACCGATGTATCGGAAAATCTGAAGTATCGCCGATATATCGGTATCGGTATTCGTTACATCCCTAGCTTATAAGCGAGAATGAAGAGTAAGTTTATTGAGTTTCTTGGTGCCGTTTTGCAACAATGTTTTTGGTCGAGTGATTGGTACGTTGGACTTCGAACCTGAAGGCTCTTAGTTCGATGCTAGTTGAAGTTAAAATAAACATTGAGTAAAAATATGAAATTAATAAAAATAGATAAGTAACGAAATAAGAAAAATTGAAAATGGCGTTAACGACGCCAATCCACATCGAACCATTTTTTTCATATATTTTCAGTTCTAGTGCTGAAAATGTTGATGATTTTCAGCGCTTCAGAAGCGCTGAAGTGAGCAAAAATGTAGTACTCCAATCCGGGAACTCGCCTTACAAAAATCAGCAGCGATATCAGCAGGTTTGTCAGCGCTACTTTTATTCCATAATAGTAGAAACCTGCTTTATTGGAAGCAAGTTTTTTACTGGGGTATTACATTGCTTATTATAGAAACGCCCTAATTCGAGTTTTCGTTACTTTATAGGAAAGGAAAAATTTAAATAAAAAATATAAGCATTTTCATACAAATTGTATGTAACAACATATTTTGAAGTGACCTTAAATCTGCTATTTTCAACCGCACCTTGCTTATTTCTTTAACGCTAAAAACGGAATTCCAAAAAAAATTGCCTTTACTGAACATTTTTTATAGTACATCATATATTTATGTATGTCAAAACTTTCATCTTCATATTAAAACGAATTTTATTCATAACAAATTTACATATGTGTGCATTTCTTTAAAATCTTTTTATTAATAATCTGTTTAAAAATTTTAAAAAGTCTTATGCTGGCAACTCCAGTTATATTCTTCCGTTCAGTTCGATTCATATTTAAAATTTAAAATAACAAACCCAAAATATTCCAACTGGTAACTCTAGATAGAAAAAAAAATCTATCTGGCAGTGCTACTCACGTCAGTCACAATCTACTAAAGCAAACAGTTAGAATTTAGTAGACAGTGAAATAACCGCGTTTTTTATAAGTGCAAGTGTTCTTAATTAAAGTGTTAAAAAAGGGGTAAAAAGTTAAATTATTGTAATAAAAAGTATTGCAAAATGTTAAACAATTATTTTTCTATATTTTAATATAAAAAGTGAAAGAAGAAATATGTTTTTTGTGTGAAAAAATGGTGTGTAAAAAGTGGCTTCTAATTAATATTACATACGTACTACATATATATTTTCCAACAAGTAAAGTGCTTCCCACACATGCATATGAATGTGTGTATGTAAGAATGAATAAAGTGACAATGAATGCCAGTCGTGCATATACGAATGATAAATAGGTGAGAATTTTTTTTGTTGAGTGAGTTTATTTCGATTCTGTACAGAATAAAAATAAACTCACTTAACGTTAAGATTGTATACGCATTGAATGAATATTGGAGTAATTCTGTTTCTTTATATATTGTTTCCACCGGTATGATTTCGACAAAAAATGGCGATTTGAAAAACCATGTTGATTTATACATGAATTACTATACATTTTTTATACGGTCCAAATCACCTCAAAGTACTTGATTTATTTTAAATTATGTCGAATATACTATTTTTCGAACTAGATTTATCCTGCGTTGTTTTTAAAATTGCAAAGTCCATCCCTGGGTCATCCATCAATAGTCATTGACAATTTCGATAAACTGATATTAAGAAATAGGTATTTAATTAATTTTAAATGTCAAAGTATATATGGAAAAAATTTAATTACAGCTGCTGCCGACACCTTATAAAGTAAGTGCATCATTTGACTACGAAAATTCGAACAACAAATCACTCACAAGCTCTCACTCACAAATCACTCACTAATCGCGTAGATTTAGGTAAATTAATTCGAAGTGTTTCCACCGATCTTGTGAGTGATTTGGTGTTCGAATTTTTGTAGTCAAATGATGCACATACTTTATAAGGTGCGCGCATCAGCTATAATTGAATTTTTCGATATATAATTTGACATTTAAAATTAATTAAATATTCTTTAATGTAATTTTTTCGAAGTTGTCAATCACAATTGATGGATGTTCAAGGGATGGAGTTTGTAATTTTAAAAGCAACGCAGGGTTTTTTAGATAAATCCAGCTCGAAAAATAGTATTTTTGACATAAGTTACAATAAATCACTTTGATGTAATTGGGTCGTATACAAAATGTATGGTAGATCATGTATAAATCAACATGATTTGCTCAAATCACCATGATTTGTCGTGATCATGCCGGTGGAAACATACTATTAGGTTGAGTCAAAAAATTAAAAGTTCCATAAAAATTAAAAAAATGTATTTGTTTAAAAATTAATAAAAAATTAAAAATATACAAGCAGTTTTTAATATTTAGGTTCAAACTTTTACTTTATAAATAATGTTCGCTCGACTTAAAGATAACTTTGTTGTCGAGTTTTGGTTTTTCTCTTTTACTGAATAGGGCAAACCCTTCTCCAGTTATGCTAATATATAACGTGCAAGTGCCTAGAACTGTGCCTAGAACTGATAGAACTGGAAGGCAGATTCACATTCAGCGGCCAAAATAGCTAAAGAAACAACTTCAATTTATAGGGAAGGAAAAAGTTTACCGATATTTGTAAATTTAAGTTCCTTTTTTATTATTTTAGCAGTTATGGGCTTTTTCGATGTTTTGCTGTTTATTTTGTTAAATATACGATTTAGATAAAAGTCGGTAATGCAAAACCAGTTGGAAACTTCACAGACAACAACTTTTCAGAAGAAAAAAATTTTTCATGATATGTTTCGACTTGTTGGTCATAATGCCATGCCGTCCGTATAAGTATAATTTAATAAAATTCCAAAAGTAAGTCGGCACGGGAAGGCGTGGTTCCAGGGGCGCGAAATTTTCGGAAAGTATTTTTTGCCTCAATGCTCAACTTTTTAAAAGATGAGACTTGAACATTTTCATAAAAAAAGTTTTCCCATACAAATAACGTATCCAAAGTTATTTAATTAGTTTCGATCTTTCCAAGGTCGATATATAAGGTCTGTGCATCAGCCCATATGTTCGGTAATTTTGCTGTCAAATCGTAGTGTATTTTACAAATCCACTCACATTTTAATATTCGCTTGAGTTTTTCTCATACATTTTTTGACACCACAATTCCCAAAAAAAGTTGCTTTGTTGTATCAATTCGCCGATAAGTATACCTTATAGATCTACCTTGGATCTTTCGATCAAATTATTATGTTTTATTTAAGAAAGAAATTCTAAAGCATGTAAATATTGAATAGTCAAAGAAAAATTTGGGTGTACCGAAGGTTGAACTGACAGCTGTTTCGAGACTACCAAGTCTATTCATCAGAACCCTTTACCTACACTACCAGCGACAGTAGCAATAACACTGTAGCGAACATCCCACTAGTTTTAGTAGCTCAATTAACAGACTGATGAGCTTTTTTCTAAATGCTCGGAACTTCACTAACTGTCTTTTCTTAGCACGTTCAACTATTTCAAGCTTTTTTCATTTCGGTCATAAAATTTGTTTTATTTTTTTAGTATTGCCAGTTAAATGTAAAAAACTGGTTTGTGAATAGGATAATTCACAAAAATTTTTTTATATGTCAGGTATGGTACGCCTTTTATAAATTAAAGTCATATCGTTACTTTAATTTATATATATAATCAATTGAATAGACAAATTTTAACACCAGTCATGCATTTTACTTTTTTGTGTTAATTCGCGTCTGCCTTTCGATTGGTTAAAGTTTTCTTTTCATACTTTTTGTTGAGTTTCGTTTGCTCCTGCTAAGGGCATCCACATCTTTACAAGAGTTTATTAGAGTCCGCTAATAAGCCAGCATGGCTAGACCCCATTGACAAACCCTTAACTCTTTTATTTGACTCACGTGACATTGTTTTTGTAAATGTTAATTGAATCATTGTACATAAATTACGATGATCTATAGTAAAAATTTGTTAGTCATTCTATCTCTCTAATAGGGTAATATTGAGAGTTGCTCTAGTGGAAAAATAAGTGAAATATTTTTATAAATTTATCCTAAAAAATGGCATAAATATTTTCTAAACGCAGTCACTCATTTAAACACCCCATGTAATATCACAAATATGTAGTTGAAATGGCTCAGTTTGTGACATATAAAGTACACAATAAATGGGCATACATAATTACACACACATGTACTATCTACATATGTACATATCGTTACTTAACACGCAAAACGGCCTAACAAACAAACAAATATCTAAACCGACGTTTTTTTTTATAAATTACGATGTATTTGACCAACATAAAAAAAAATCAGGGATCACCGAAAAAGTAAAGACTTTTTTAACAATCAAAAAGGAAATAGACCTGGCCAGTTACATTATTTGTTTGTACACCATTTAATTTTTAACTTTCTTTTATTTTCTTATATCAGCCATAATAATGAACACCAAGTGAGAATTTCAAGTGCCTACACAGAAAAAAATAAGTTTCGTTTTTGATAACAAAAATCCCGGTATTCAATAATTTTTTTTTCAAATTTCCTGTGATAAAGAATTCCGCTATTTGATGACCAAATTATTTAAAAAGAAAAAAATATAAATTTAAAAAAAATATATATTGACACTGCTGGGATACGAACCCGGGCTTTCTGGACGTAAATCATGCTCTTTATAGTCGAGCCACGCCCCAGTTATTTTTTTATGAGATAAAACTTGTTTTAAGTACTTATGCATGAAAAGAAAAGAAATAACCGGCATGGGAAAGAAATACATACAAACGAAATATTTTATTTAAGTAATGACAAATGTTATTGAAATTCATACTTTTTTCAATAACATTGTTTTATTGAACATAATTGCTGTCTATTTTTTCTCTGTGTACCTGTTACGGTCTATAAGGTTACCTGTAACATGTGAAAATTACCTATAACATGTTTTTTGCTTCTCCTGTAAAAAAATTAAAATATTACTTAGGTGGTTTTGAGTTTCATGTAACGATATGTGTGTACCTATGGATGTACATTCTCTATTTACTAAAAGGAATTCATAATTTTGAAACGAACGAATTCAAGTTACATTGCCGAATTAATTTATTAAATTGATTTGATATTAAATACCACCAAAAAGCATGTGTCCTTAACAGGAATAAAAAAATATTGTAATTGTTTCTGCATGCAACAATACATCCAATTTTAAAAGTATGTATGTGAAAGGATTTATTCAATTTTGTGTTTGGTTCAGGTCATGTATCATTTTGTTAAACGAATCCTTTTTGAGAAATAAAAACCCAATAATCGATTGAATGAGTTTTATGAAAATGTCGGTAAACTAAAAGGGTGAGTTCTTCTTCGCTTGTTATGAATATATTGTTCCTGCTTTTTATTAATATAATTTTTTTTGTCTTTCTGTTAAAATAATGTGATGTCACAAGAGTTTTTTCAGGACAATAGATCCTATAAAGTAATATTGTAGTACATGGTAGCCCCGTAGTGTAGTGGATAGTGTGCTAGACTATTAGCCGGGGGTCGCATGTTCGATTCCTGCCAAGACCCTGGGTGTTCCTGCAGAAAAGCCGAAAAAGGCTTTAGCAGTATGTTTTGCAGCAAATATTTTGACGAATTCACTCATTCTTTAGCTAAAATGTCTGAACAAGTTCTAGAGTTCGTATCCGAACCACGATTGGGAAGTTTTTTATTTTCTCTCGCCTAAAAAAAATATATTAAATGTCTTAAGAAATTCATTATTTGACATATTGTCACAATTTTATTTTAAATGAAAATTATTTGCTGGTGTATAAGCATATTTGTGAATTCTAAAATGGTTTTTGAAAGTCTGTACATAAGATAAAGGATTTGTAACTTTGCAAAATTGTGTTTGAAGTCTACTGACGATTTGGTAAAGCACCAATGAAATGTTGTATATTAAATCCCTTTAATTTGAAGCTATTATGCAAAAAACACAGATGTCGAAGGCTTTTAAAATTAAAAATTGGTAAACAGTCCGGGAAAATGACAAAGTAATGAGTTAAAATGCTAATAAACATACCCTTCACTTCTTCTACTTTGGCATTTTAACCAATTACTTTAATATAGCGATGTAATCGGAGGCAAGTACTTACCACATTGGGTTACATATAACAAGTTATAAATATTAATATTTAGAAGGCATTGCATACACAAAACACAATCAAAATCAAATGTGTCTGCTAAGCATCGAACTCATGCCGGTTTTAGTTATTGTGTTATTTTATGCCAAGTGCTTTGCTCACTCACTAGGCTACTGCAAAACTATTTTGTTACGAGCTTAAAACTTGTTTTCACAAACATGAACACAATTGAAAAAAATCCAATATGCTTCCCCAGGAGTTGAACTTTTTATCGTCTGTATGATAAGCAGATACACTACTACTCTGCCAATAAGAGAATAAATTGGTTGTTTAATTACTAGTAAGTAATTGATTAAGTACTGTAAAGTAATTCAGACGGTATGTATTTTGTGGTTGAAAAGTATGTTGTTTATTATTGACAACACATTACCAAGTTTTTGCTGGGAGTGTATCTTGATATTCAAAACTCGCGCAAATATGCATTTTTTATCACCTAAATTCTTCCCCAAATAAAAAAAACCCGGAAATCTAAAGGCAAACCCCCTTATCTGACAACACTGATTCGAACTCGGTCCGAAAACTTACGAAAAATCATATAAGTGGTTGACATGAAAGCAGATCTCTTGGTGTAAGGAAACTCTGAACATTTTCTAGAGAAACTCTCAAGGGATTTTCGACCTTTCTCAACAATGTCGGTAAAATGTCTGACAACACATCAGATATTTTCCGTTTTTTCTGATACTTTCTGACACCTTTTAGAAAAAGTCTGTCGGAAAAAAGTCTGATATAAAATTAGAAAGATATCAGAAATGCCATATAAAATTCGCGCATAAAATCCAGAATTTGTATGACTTCTCTGACTATCCTTGTGCCATCATTTTGCAGCTGCTTATAGCAGCCCATCAGTAAACAATTGCACATTTTTATGAGTTTAAAATCTTACATCGCTGTGCAAAAATTCTCAAGAAATAAAATCGAATTATTACGAAAATTAAATCAGATAATGTGCAGAAATGTCGGCGAAAAGTCGAAAATAGTAGTGCAATTTTTCATATTGTACAATAATATCACCAATGTGCATGCCATTATAATGATCCTTAACACTAATAATAAAAAGTTGTGTTTTCACAATTTCCACTTTACAAAGGTTTTGGGGGAAAATATTAAAATTAGATTTCAATAAGATTTTCACAATAACAATATCAATCAAATTATAATTTAAATTCTTGTCTTCTGTCAAATATCTAATAAAACAAACACCATAATACTCAAATTATTGCTAAATAATTGACAGCTAAAGTAAGAGCAACATGGGAAAAACTTTTAAAATTACAAACAAAAAACTGATTAAAAATTTAATTCAAAAAACGTAAACATAATTCCTGCTTACATTTTTGCCTCAAGCTGGCTTATAAATTTTTTAATACAATCAATATGGATTATAGCAGCAAAAAACGTAAATAATAATTTGAAAATAATTTATGCATTAAATTCATGAAAGTGTATAGAAAACACCAAGCTGATGGATGACACTGTGAAGTTTTGTGAAAATTTAAATTAAATTTTTAAATAACAACTTTTTACACTCTTCCTTAATCTTTTACTTGTTCATTTCCTGTTCCGACTTCTTTTTAATTTTTCATACAAATACGAGTTAAAGAAGATTTTAAATCTTAGAAAATACATATTAAAATATTTTACGCGCTTTTAAATATGTTGTATTTGTTCATTGAATGAACAGAAAGGCAGGCAGGGGGTGATTTATGATAAAGTATTCATTGTTTTTTTTGTTCTTCATACGTACGCATGAATGTACTTGAAAATCTGTCAATATTTCAAATTGTCTAAATTCGCTATTTTAACAAATCATTTATTGTTTTGTTAAGATGCTGCCTGTAGTGTCTTGTGTTGTTATGCGAAACAGTAGGAGTTTAATTTGAAAACGAAATTCCTAAAATATATTACATTTAGAGTGTTTTCAGTTAGTTTTCATAAATTTCCCCCTTTTCCCGCCAATACTGTATTTAAATGATTTTAGCCGCAAGCTACGATTTTCATTGAAATGAAAAACTCTTGTAAAACATTTTAACACCCAAAATTTCGTGATTTTTTCTTTAGGAACACTTTTATTTAGGCTGTCATTTTATATAGCGGTTGGTCTGGAACGAATTTTTACGAAAAAAAATAATACTTCACAAAAAGTGAGTAAACGCGTTTACACCCCCATTGTATTCGCGCCTGGTTATTTATAGTTAAATGTAATTTATAATTAGATACACATAATTGTTTTATTCGCTAATATTCGGAAAACGAATAGGCAAATAAATAGAAGAACATTTTTATAAAATTGTCCCAACTTTTTTAATACATAATACTTTAGAGGTTTTGTAGTAGACTTTTGCTGTTCATCACTAGTTTCCTAAATAATATTTAAAAAAAATATTCTACCCCTATTCTAAGTGAGTGAAGATAAATATGAGGAGTTAAATATGTTTTGACGTAAACCCTTACGTCATTACATATTTGGGCATATTTACCAAATGTGTTTTCGCTTCCCAAATATGTTTGCACTTTTAAAATATGTTCTCGCTTCTCAAATACGTTTTCGCTTTTCAAATATGTTTTCGCTTTTCAAATATGTTTTCGCTTTTCAAATATGTTTTTGTCCTAAATATGTTTTCGCTTTTCAAATGTGTGTTCGTTTTCTTCATATGTTTCTGTTTTCTGCAACAGCACTAGTCTTGTTTCCCTGAGAGATTTTGTGAATTCTGGGAAAACTAAGATAGATTACATGCTGGGATATACCGCGTTTTGAAGGTATTCCATCCCATTTTTGTAATACTTTTTGAAAATCTTAAGAAAATGACCAGATCTATTTTTAAATAATTTTTTACTTTCTTGTTAGCACTGGTAGCCTACTACTGTAGCCTAGGATCCACACTATTCGAAAATATAAGTCGCATTTTTCAATTGTATTTGTGAAATTTTTTAGAAAACTTTGAAAATTGAACTTAAGTAAATTTTTGACTATCTCTGAGACATTTTGGCCATGTTTTGGCACATCTTTACTTCTAGGTCATTTGGACCATATGAAAATTATAGCCTAGGATCCACACTATCCGAAAATATAAGTCGCATTTTTCAATTGTATTTGTGAATTTTTTTTACAATACTTTGAAAATTGAACTTAAGTAGATTTTTGACTATCTCTGAGAGATTTTGGCCATGTTGGGGCATATCTTTGCTGTAGCTCATTTGGACCACATGAAAATTGTAGCCTAGGACCCACACTTTTCGAAAATAGAAGTCGCATTTTTCAATTGTATTTGTGAATTTTTTTACAAAATTTGAAAATTGAAAAATTTACTTGTTGATAAAAAATGAAAAAAAACGTTTAAAAATAGCTAAAATTATTTCTTAGGATTCCTATTACTATCGTAGAATAACATGATGGAATACCTTAAAAACGCGGTATGTCTCATCCTATTATCTATTTTAGTTTTTCCACAAATCGGAAAATCATCCAAAGAAATATTACTAAGTTCATAAAAAAATTTAAAATTTTTTTAAAAATATATAAAAATATTTCGCGACTCCTATTAATATTGTAGAATAAGAGGATGGAATACCTTCAAAACGCGGTATGTCTCATCCTGTCACCTGTCATAGTTTTTGCAGAAATCGAAAAATCCTCCAGAGAAATAGTACTAAGTTGACAAAAAATTAAAAAAATTTTTAAAAATAGATAAAATTATTTCTCCGGAATCCTATTAATATCGTAGAATAACAGGATTGAATACCTTCAAAACGCGGTATCGAAAAAATCGCAGGACTCCTACTAATACCGTAGAATAACAGGATGGAATACCTTCAAAACGCGGTATGTCTCATCCTGTCATCTGTCTTAGTTTTTGCAGAAATCGGAAAATCCTCCAGAGAAATAGTACTAAGTTGATAAAAAATTTAAACAAAAGCCGAAAAATTAAAAAAAAAATATTTAGGAAACAGGAACATATTTAGAAAACGAAAACATATTTGAAAAGCGAAGACATATTTGGAAAGCGAAATCATATTTAGAAAGTGAAAACATATTGAAAACAAAAACATATTTGAAAATCGAAAACATGATTGGTAAATATGTAATATATGTAATGACGTAAGGGTTTACGTCAAAACATACTTAAATCGGCATATTTATCTTCACTCACTTCTCTATTCTTTGTATTTGAATTCGTGTTGTTAGCTAAAATAGTTACATTTCAATTCACATTCAAGTGTTTGTTGGAACGCTGTTTGAAATATTCATAAAAAAATACTCTTGAATAATGTTAGCAATACAAACAGGATATTGTTATAATAATTTTATAAAAATGGAAATAATCTTTTGCAAAAACCAAGGTGGTGAAAGTTATGATAAAATATTAACCTTCATTTTTTTACTTTCCATTAATTCTAACAAGGAACTTTTATAGATAATAGCACGACGCATTTTCTTTTATGCTTTAATGTTTAAAATCATTATTTAAACTCTTCAAAATCTGCCATTATTTGCACACAACTTGAATATGTTTTTAATAACTTGATGCCTTGTAATGAGGTAATTTAAATTCAATTGCAATAGATTTTTGTTTCAGATTTTTCATTCTTTATTTTGTTTTTTTTTTTCATTTTCCTTATAGAGCGTAAATTTTAATCTCATAATTTTAAAAATTTTATTATACTTTATATACTGTTTTTGTATTGTTAAGAAGAACTCCTCCTACTTGACAAAACCACACATTCTAGTACATGATCGTATTAAAAATAACTGTCACAAATTTAATATCAAGTTAATATCTTGTCGTTTACTTAATTTTATTGAGAAAGGGATTTTCAATAAGTGATTTTCAGCTTGGAAAAGCTAAGTATTGAACCCTAAAAGCTGTTTTGTTTCCGTGTAATGGAACCTGTGGATATAAATTTACATTTTTGTATTTAGACCCATGTCACTCACTGATCACCTTGGCAGTACCGGCAGCGATTAATACTAAGATATCCTAATGCACTTCACAGCATCCTCCATCGTCGGTATTGCCTCTTGGTTGTAAATGAATTAAGCTTTCTATCTCTATACATTATCTCTTTCCCAACGAAAGTAACACATTAATTAATTAACCATTTTTTGATCGAGAATTAAACCCCACCAATAAGAGCATACATATAACGTCTTAGATCTAAAGGTCTTCTTTTTCCGAATGTCATTTATTATAATAAATCAACGTACAATTACATCAACGAATGGATCCGATTTTTTTTCGCTCCGGCGCTTTGGACCTACGAAGGCGGGGTTTTAAAAACTAAATATTTTAATTTAATTTTTTTATACTTCTTACTATAGTTCATTTATATTCTCAATATCATAAACATTACATGCTGACTAAAAAAGAAATCTTGTTATTCTAACATC
This sequence comes from Panzeria rudis, assembly GCA_956483635.1. Classification (NCBI taxonomy): domain Eukaryota; kingdom Metazoa; phylum Arthropoda; class Insecta; order Diptera; family Tachinidae; genus Panzeria; species Panzeria rudis. Next base: position 162,381,488 of record OY101447.1, on the reverse strand, counting down.
TCCATTTTTTATACCCTGTTAAAATACATTTCAAAAGTATGTAACTAAAAAAGGCGTTTCTTCTACTCTGCTTCAAACAATGTTTTTCACAATAAAAGAAGCAACAAATTATTGTTGTTCCTAAAAGTAGATGTTTATGATGATTATAATGCAAAAGTTGGACGGGGTGGTTGCTACGTTGTGTATCACAGTGTAGATTAATATTTGGGCATTTTATTCAAGTGTAACGACATAATTTTGTATTAAAAACAAACTTTACAGCCGATTTATCATATTTATTATGCGATTTATGAACAATTTAAAATCGAATAACATCCACATTAAAGATACATGGCAAATTATTTATGACTCTTGGATATGTATTTATCTTACTGTTGTAAAATGTTGAGTGGAGGATTTGTGAGAGTAAATGTTTAACACTTTAGAGAAATATGAAATTTAAAGATTTTAAATTGAATATTTTGCATATTAGAAGTAGCAAAAAAAAAAGAAATAAAGTCTAAAGTGGAAATGCATTCATATCAAATAAAACTTCTTTGTTGTGTAATTCTCAAATGATTTTTGAAAGTTTGTGAATAAGCTAAGACGTTTTGTTTGTAACTTTGCAATAATATGGTTGAAGTCTACTGACTATTTGGTATTAGCACCAAGAAAATGCTTAACCCGCAACAATCGAAAACTTTTTTAAATTCCTTTTACTTTAAATATAGCATAAACGTTTTTCGCTTCTCGAATGAAAAGTATTTCCTATTATTAATGACAAAACGAAATGAAATAATTCTGCAAAAAAAAAACAACTTAAACAAAACGGACGCAATTTCGAGTTATTTCAAATGGTGTGTTTGACTACAAATGAGGTGTCCGCATTTCTTCTTAGCACCAAACCTTTCATGTCCTTTCAAATAACATATCTTGAAAATCGGTCGAGAAATGGCGGAGTTATGCGATAATTACTATATCGTGCTACCACTCTGTTCGACCGAAAAGGTCTTAGCGGATCTCAACATAGATAAGTCTCCTGGGCCGAATGGTATTCCAGCATTGGTCTTGAAGTAGTGTTCTTCGACGCTAGCACGTCCGTTGGTAACCTTCTTCAGGACTTTGTACCATGTTAGTGAATTTCCAATGTATTGTGTTGGAAGGTTGCCAATGTAACGCCAATCCCTAAAAATTACCGCCCAATCGCAATATGCTCTGCAGTTTCTAAAGTGATAGAAAGTATGATGAATTTCCATCTTGCGGGGAGTCCAACAGTTTACTCAGCGACCGGCAGACGGCAGTATAGCTTTCGTTGTGGACGTTGTGGACGCTCTACGGGTATTCCTTTTGAAAAAATGGTGTTACTCTGTACACCATTTTGGCGAGAGTAAGGTGCTGGCTCTAGACGTTTGATAGAGTGTGGCATGGTGTTGTCAAAACTTGTTGCTTTTTTTCGGTTTATATCGAGCTTTCTCAGGTATCGCACTATACGAGTTGTTATAGATGGGATCTCATCAAACGAGTTCAAGGTCAATTCAGGAGTACCGCAAGGCTCCGTTCTTTCTCCTACCCTATTTCTTATTTTTACTAATGACCTTGTCTTTCAAACTTGTAATCCTATATACTCCTTTGCAGACGACCCTGTCGGAGATTGGGGCGGTGAGGCAAACCATGAATGAAACAATTAATCATGATCTTATAACAATCTCCGAATGCCGTCGTGCGAATAGGGTCTATTTCAATCCACGTAAGACCCAATGCTGTTTGCTTACGCACAGACGCATGGCCGAGCTTGCTGCTCCATCTGTAATTATCAGGGCTCGGACTTTCATGCAAATGCACATTTTTTGTAGTGATAGGTAAAGATGTATTGGCTAATTATCTATGCGAATCATAGAATTTTAAGTATTTTGGCATCGATTTATAGTTGCATATTTTTGCATATTTTATTTATTTGCATATTTTGACAATAAATGCATATTTTTGGAGTTATAAAAAAATTTTTAATGCATATTTCTCAATTTTTGAAAAAAATATTAATAGGCCGATTAATGATGGCAACCGAGCCTCAGTTGGGTTGCCAGTTGCTGAAAATTATACTACTGATGGCAACTGGCAACTGAGAGCTGTTAATTTCAGTTGCTATTTAGTGCCTTTCTGGCAACAATTAATTTTCAGTTGCAGACTGGTAATGCAACTAAAGTTCGGTTGCATTAAATAATAAATCCAATCATGTTTGTTTTATGCTTTTTTTCTAATAATAACAAAAATTTTAAAAAAATATTTTCTATTATTTTAGTTTTGGTGCTTTGTTCGTAGGTAAATGCATATTTTTGCGCATGTTTTTACATATTGGGGAATTAGATGCTCTTGATGCTCTTGTCATGAAGATTCATTGTGACGTTCGATGGACTGATCATATTTTTCAAGTCTAAAAAGAAGCATTCAAGTGCCTCGGTTTCTTAAGGCGGTGTAAAAGATATTTCATTGCATCTAATCTCCTCAGTATTTATTAGTGTTGTCATTGGAATAAAAATTATTCGAATATTCGAACAACTTTTTTTAATTTTTGTTCGAACGAACAAAATTTTTCAATTTAGAATAAAAAATTATTCGAACAGCTTTAGTCGAATATTTGAATAACTTCTTTAAACTACATTTTATAAAAATTGGTGAACATTTACGAATGTAAAATATAATTTTAAATTAATGAGGAGTGATATTTCAAAAGGGCTTATTTAAACTTCCAATCTTGAACAAACCCAAGAACACCATCGCCTTTGTCATGCTTAACTATGTCCTCTAGACCAAAATCTATTACAAAGAATATTACGTGGATAAAAAGCAAAGTTTAGTACAAAAGGGCTCTTTTCCACCTAATTGACTTTCCCCCGAATGACTTTGGAATTGTAATATCCCTCCCACCTATCTTAGGTATGAAGATCACTCTTGCCCTGCTCCATACCTGTGGTATGTAGCCTCGAGATAAGCTGCTGCTGGTTAACCTTACTAGGTGGGGCACTAGCTCCCTTTTCCCCTGCTGGAGAAATATAGGAAGTATACCATCCACCCCTGGAGACTTGGTAAAAAAAAAAACAATTTTCTATAGTCGCTATAAGTGCTTACTTATATCGTCTACGGCCACTGCGCATGTGTTCCACGCCTCGGACAATCTTATGATCCAGGTGTGATAATCACAGACTTAAGTATCCATATTAAATACAAATAATTTAGAATAGATTCTTTAAGCGAGTCCTAAACGTTTTTTCATTACTGAAATTTGAGTTAACATGGAAATAAGCCCTTTTGAAAAACCACTCCTCAATTCCTTTTTGTTAACAATAGGGAGTGTTAAGTAAGCAAATCACACCGTATCATAAATATTTGTCGAAGAAGTAAAATGTAGGAAGGATTTTGGCTGAAGATGGAATGTCTGTTAACGTCTTTAAAAATTTTAAACAACTGATAGAATATATTAAAAATCGTGGTTTTTACGTGGTTATTCAAATGAACGTTTTTATTCGTTATTCCTTCGAATATTCGAATAAAAGTTTAAAATTATTCGGCTGTTCGAACAAGAAAAAAGTTATGAAATTTTATTCGAACGATTATAAGATCCGTATAATTGACAACACTAGTATTTATACCACCAATATCCGAACGAAAATGGAATACAGCTCGCATGTATGGGTTTGTGCTTCAAAGTCTATTTTGAAGTTACTCGACCGCGTGCAGGAGAGGGCGAAGAAGCTCATTGGCGATAGTAGGGTAGCCAAGTCTATTGACTCGCTGAGGTATCGACGCAATGTGGGATGCATATTGTTGTTTTATCGTTACTACAATGGAATGTGTTCTGATGAAATCAGGGAACTTGTTACCGAAACCCGCACTTCGAACTACACGGGGAAAATGGGGAAAAGAAAATTGATTAAAAAAACCATTCAAAATCCTATTCGCACCTTTTTTCCATTTAACTTGCTTCCATATGTCTATGCAATTTTTATCACTTTAATGTAATGTTTCATGCCTTTAATGAAATTTTTCGCTGTATTAATGTAAGGAGGTCTACGTAGTGGTCCCATTCCCAATATAATGCGTTTTTATTTCAGTGCCAGAAATATTCCAACTTTTTAAGCAAAGACCGATGAATAACGATTTTAATATCTATATTTATTTAATTTTTTAATCCATTAAAAGATTACTGTGTAACGTTAATGTGATTGCCCTTTCAAATTTTGAATCAAATTAATATTATTATAATGGCTGGCGGTTTTATATTTCCATATCATTCTACAAACAACAGATGCTTTTTCTAAATAATTGAAAGAAAATATTGGCTCTACATATAAGAAAACAACAAAACAAATTGACATTCAATATGAACAAATTTTTTTCTGTCCTCTGAATATTCAATGACTGTAGCCATTTTTATACAAATTATTAGAATAATCTAGACAAATTGTTGAATGAAAAGGACAAAGTGTGTAGTAAAGCGAAGACCAGCCAAAATACACGCAATCTAGTTTGATTTACTACCCGTATTAGTCATTATACTTCTACTACCCATACTGATTGGTATATTAGAAATATTATACTTGAATAAAAGAAGAAAAAAAACACAAATGATGATATTGGTAAACAAGTGATATACTCCAGGGACCCAAATGTCTATCATGTTATGAATTGTTTAAACAAAAAAAAAGGTAAAATGTAAACGAAGGGAAGGAACTTCTTTTTTAAATGGTAGGTAGGGGTAATCAAAATATGTTCTTTTGAAAAGTAAATATTAAAATCATGCCACTAAAACGAATATGAGTGCTAGTTAATAGAAGTTTGCGTATTTAAGCAATACGAGTTTTTCTTTTAGTTAATTTCAATTAATAAAAATTATCTAAAGAAATTATAAAATTATTAAAAAAAATTTTGGGGTAAAATATTTTAAGAAAAGAAAAAATTTCCAAACAATTTAATACTCCTAAAAGAATTTTAACAAACCACTCTTAATAAAACACATTTCTACAGGCTTAGCTGTCACTTACTGTCCTTTTTTGTGACGACAGATAAATAAATGTGTGTAAGTGTGAGAGTGAATGCATAAGTAATTAGTTTGAATTAAGAGGACAAATGGAAGTATAAATGAATGAAAGTGTGCATTCAAGAGCCTTAAATTAAATCAAAATACAAAATCTTGTGTTTTTGTTAAGATCTTAACAAAAGAAATGTCAACACCAACGAATACTAATTTCTTTTTTTTTTTTGCTTTTTTCTGATAACCTGACCATATCAAATATCTTGCATAATATGTTCATATTGAGCAACACTTCTCCTCACCCACCCTCACAACATTCCTTATTTCTACTCCCCTTGGCTATATGTATCTTTGCATGTGTTTTTTCGTTAGTTCGTTGTTAAAGTGTGTAAAACAAAAGAAAACTAATCATTCTTATAATCCTGATAGACATTTGGTCTTTTCATTTGTACTTGGAAGGAGAAAGAAAAATAAACTCGACAATTTATACTTAATTTCACCTTTTATCTGCCAGTTTTATATGTTGATTCGCACTAATCGATGCTAGTTTTTCACAAACAGCCACCACGTACAAATTAATTTTCCAAACACTTCAACTTCCTAATTTAGTTTTACCACTAACTTCAAATATTTGAAGTTTTTGCCTAAATATTGTTTATTTTGTGATTCTATATCTTTGCCCAACAAAAACTTTTGGAATTTTTGTAATCGGTACTTATTTTTAATGGGTTACAAAGTAATGACTGGCACTTATTTATCTTATTACTATAATCCAAATTAGATTTACTACTTAGTCATTGATAAAATAGCGACTCAGACTAATTGTTTGCCACAAGTGCTTAGCTCCATTTATACACGAGGGACTACATTTTATTATAAACCACATCGGACCATAAACTCTCATCATGTACGTGGCTAATATCATAAATGTTTTCCTCGGGGTCCGGCATAGTAGCATATAATCTTAGAACTCGATTTGCTGTTGTAAGCCATCTAGAATGGTTGAGAGATCCAGGTTCAATTTTAGCTAAATCGGAATAAAAAACGCCAGTGCTAATAGCGGCCATAATATCGTAAAGATGCTTTTGGTCGCTACTCAAATAACTCCTTGTAATTTCAGGTAATATTGTAGGAATGACACTAAATTCGACTGTTGGCATTGTTTCACATTTTTATAATTGAGATCCAATGACACATGTAAAGCACTTCGACACTATAGTTTTTCCGTCCCAATGTAACAACAGATGTCGCAGTGGTAATTCATTGGAATGCAAGTGGCAGATAAACCACTGCAATGGTTTATTAAGTTCTTCTTCGATCAAACGACTAATACCAGGCTTAAAACCTGTGTTTACAACTGTTCCACCGCAACTAACAACAACTATTTCACTGAGATTCACTAATTTGGTTTCAAGTAAGTTATTATAGCATTTTAATACCTTTAGTATTTCCAAACTTACACGTTACATGCCCGAAAGTTGCTTCCTGGCTCTGATAAAAGCACATAGCGCTTGTCTAGTACTATTTTTCTGTAAAATTTATCATTCTTCTGAATACTAATCAAAGTTGTATCCTTTTTGCCATCAAAATACATACCGCGTAGGATTTTCTTGCGATCTGCATCCTGTAAAGTTGCTCTAACTTTTGTTCATTCACGGCGCAACTTTTAACGATAAATGTCACCACTTGGATCAGTTGATGAAATAATGCCAACATCTTTTAACACAGATGAGGCTATAATGGCAGCGGCTTTGTCGGAGACTCCAGTACGATCGCAGGCAAGGGCTAATGATGGTAAATTTAATCTCTTTTGCTTGGTGGCAGCGCAACTAATTGCTTTGGCTTTTCAAGATAAAAGCTAGAAGCTACGCTATCGCTTGAACTGTTGCTTTCGATTGTCAAGTCATCAGGTAAAGAACGAGAACAACACGGCTTGTCAAAATCAGTTATCTCTGTTCTTGTTGTTCTTTGATCAAGAAAAAAATGTATTTCGTCCTGTGGAACACGTCTATCTTTTAAACAAGTACAATTTTGGATAAGTATGCATCTGCAACTGCAAATATAAAATAATTTGTGGGAATCAGCTATTAATCTTTTCTTGGTAATTTTTGTTTGTCTGACGCTCTTGATAACACAGAAAAAACTAATTTTTCACTTCAAATACCAAATTCTCTGAATCAAATGTAAACTTGTTCAATTTAGGTCCTATAAAGGCATTTGTAAATTCAAATGCAAAAATTTGTAATATTTTGTTTGAAAAAAATTCAGATTTTTTCAATAAACAAATTGTTTCAATCAAAAAATGTTTTAGAGAAATATAAAAAATAAATCAAAGAATTTCATAATTTTATCAGTTTGCCAAAATTGGCGGTAGGTAAATGAAATGAAATAATAAGTCAAACAAAAATTATTTATTAAACTAAATAGAGACAATAATAAAGATTTAAAATCAGTTTCAAAAACATGTTTGTTTAAAAAAAAGCTATCATAATATTTTCTGTATAAGGTTTTAGTTAGCTTCTATATTTGTCATGGTAGGAACGAATAAATTATAATATTCTCTCAAGACTGACAGTCGGTAGCGATGCTTTTTGCCACATTTCTAAAACTTCCTGACCCAATTTTTCGGATATGTCATGAACGGTCGGCTCTTTTGCTGTTTTATCAGGCTTTTAGTTCATATTTAATGGAGAGGTAATTTTTCATAACGTCATTATAAGTTGGTAATTGCGATACTGGTAGTCTCTCTGTTAAACCGAACACAAGACAGAGGGGTTAATATGTAATTCGATTCAAATAGGAAAATTTACGAATTCGTGCAAATTGAATTATCTAGTACGATTTTCGAAAATTTATTTGCGAACGTTCAGAAATTTGTCTTTCGAACCGTACATAATTTTCCCCCTACGGAAAACAAAAAGTAGTCTTTCAGAAATCCAAACACGTTTAAATTTTCGTATTTTGTTCGAATGCTTTTTTTGTCATCAAAAGGAGTGAAAATCTTAAAATGCTTGTAACTTTATTATGAAAAATCATAGGGAACATCGTAAACTGCAAAATATAACTTCCAAAAGATCAAATATGGTCTTTCTTGCCTTTTTATTGAACTTTGGCATTTATGCACAAATGCTGACAACTTTGACAGTAAAATAAGAATAATACCAAGTATTACCCGTTTTGTACATATGCAACTCTGCATCACTTACGAACGTATTATATAATACCATTTTACTTTCGAAACGGAAATTCGTTTCGAAAGGTTTTGATTTTCGAATCGAAATACATAATAACCCCCCAGGTCTTCGTTTGTCGTGTTTTAACTTTACTTTGACATTTTACTGTAATAAAGAGAAATACATGTGCTAAAGTGTTTCAATCATTAGTTAAACTGTGAAGAGACAATTAAAATACTACTTATATAAGTTTTTTTCTTGATCTCAGCCGTGAAATTCAAAGGGTCTCACAAAACAAATAGCACGCGAGCGAGTTGACTGATAACGTTCGAATATCGTTTGAAAAGAGTTGTGAAATTACCTCCGCAATGTCCCACAAATCCGCGTCTCAACAGGCACGTTTCAATATTAACCTTTTCTATATTATACTAACAGGACAATGGTCAGAATTTCTTGTGGCGTGCACAAAATATATGTGATTATTTTTAATAAATTGAACAATTTTGCCAAACTTAATGATGTTGGGGGCACCTCTATATATATCATGTGCAAAATGAAATTATCTGTGTATGTTTGGGAGATGGAAGAGCAACTTTTTACAGGTATTAAAAAGCGATTGCTAAATGGAAACAAATCACTCCACCCTAATGTATGTATATGCCTCTGTACACAAAAAAAATAGACAAGAATTATATTCAATAAAACCATGTTATTAAAAAAAATAGGAATTTCAATAACATTTATCTTTAACATAATAAAATATTTCGTTGTAAGTATTTCTTTTCCATGCCGGTTATTTCTTTTCTTTTTATACATAAGTACTTAAAACAAGTTTTATCCCATAAAAAAATAAATGGGATATGGCTCAGCTAGCATACACTCTGCTTTACGTCCGGAAAGCCCTGGTTCGTATTCCAGCCATGTAAATTTTTTTTGTAATTTATATAACGGGTGTTTTTTTAGAGGTATAGATTTTCGAATTGAAATAAAACACAAGAAAATCGTTTTAATGTCCATCAATTTGACTTTATTGGAAGGATAATTTTATGCCATTAATGTTTAAATATGATTTCGGGCATGTGGCCGCCGCGGCTGGCTCGAATAAAGCCAATTCTACAGGTCCAATTTTCAACCACTTTTTCGAGCATATGGGGCCGTATGTTGGCAATAACGCCACGAATGTTGGTTTCCAAGTCCCCTAACGTTTCTGGTTTGTTGGCGTAGACGAGCGACTTCACATATCCCCAAAGAAAATAATCCAATGGTGTCAAATCACACGATCTTGGTGGCCAATTGACAGGTCCATTCCGCGAAATTATGCGCTCATCGAATGTTTCCTTCAATAAATCGATTGTGACGTGCGCTGTGTGGCATGTAGCGCCGTCTTGTTGGAACCACAACTCATCCACATTCATGCCATCCAATTCGGGAACAAAATAGTCGGTTGTCATGGCTCTATACCGGTCTCAATTAACGGTAACTGACTCTCCAGCATTATTTCGGAAGAAGTATGGCCCAATGACTCCACCAGCCCATAGATCACACCAAACAGTCAGTTTTTGTGGATGTAATGGCGTCTCAAGGGTCTCATGTGGATTCTCTTCACTCCAAATGCGGCAATTTTGCTTGTTGACGTAGCCATTCAACCAAAAATGAGCCTCATCACTGAACAAAATTTTGCGATGAAAATCAGCATCGAGATCAATCTCATTTTCGGCCCATACACCAAAATCACGACGCATTGCATGGTCTCGCGGCTTTAATTCTTGCACAAGCTGGATCTTGTAAGGTCGCAAGCCAAGATCTTTGCGCAAAATCTTCCATAAAGTTGATGGACAAAGCTCCAATTGCTGTGCACGGTGGCGAATCGATTCATTCGGGTCCTCTTCAACACTTTGCTCTACAGCGGCAATTGTTTCTTCGGTGCGCACTGTTCGACGTCTCTGCGGATGCGTATTATCACAAAGAGTAAACAAAGTGCGAAAACGATCCACGGTTAACCGAATTAATTGCTCTGATGGACGATTATGTCGACCATAAAATGGACGGAGCTTGCGGTAAACTTCGCGAACTGAACCAATATTTTCGAAATAAATTTGCACGATTTGCAAGCGTTGTTCTTTTGTCAACCTGTTCATGATGAAATGGCAAACCAAACTAAATATTATTCACTTGACAGCTGACAAAATGGCCGCCAGTTAAAAAAGTGATGCCAACTTAAATTTCTATACCTCAATAAAAAACACCCATTATATATATTTATTTTGAAATAATTTTGTTATCAATATAGGGGAATTCTTTATCACAGGAAATTTGAAAAAAAATTATTGAATACCGGGATTTTTGTTATCAAAAACGAAACTTATTTTTTTTCTGTGTAGATCATATTTGCTTATCCTAAACATATTCCGGCTACTAAGAGATCTTACTTTTGTCATGAAGATGGGCTCAACATCCTGCTAGTGCGTTCGTAGCAATCAGGAAATAACATGAAGTACGTCCAAAGACCAGCAAAATTAGATTGTAGATGTTCATTAAAATGAAATTAATTGTTTTCTAATTTTTTTCTGAAAAACGTCAGATAATAAGTGTGCATTTCTTAGATGAAGTTTTTTTTCATTTGGCTTAATATTTTGGATTAAAACTTCCAATTATATTTTCATCTTTAATTTTCTTTGAAAATACAAATGAAACCTTAGACATCTTACAAAAAAAAAAAAGCTTAATTTTTATATAATGAGGGTGAGTTTTCCTTACGTTTATTGTTCAATCTAATTTCCTCTTCAAATGTGTCACCTCACATACACACACTCCAATATAATGCGTTTCTTTAACTCGTACTCATTAATTTTAATTTTCACAACAAAAAAGTCTTCGCAAACGAGTATGTTTGCAGTGAACAGCAAAACAATAAGTTTATTAATAAACATAAGAATCAGTTGATATGTAACATTTTAGTTTTCTTTAGATAAGAACTATTTTATTGCACACTGTATATCCTTGTAACCATTGTCGTTTGATGCCTATGTTGTTTTCAGTTTTTCATTGTATTTTGTTAAGATTAATTAGTACATTGGTAAATTTTGACATACGCACTCATTCATATGATGATTTAGTTACATCAGCTTTTGATGTGGTGTTAAAATGGTTTTTATCTTTATTACAAAAGAAGTAGCGAGCAGAGCAACCAACCAACCATTCGTTTTTAGTGGTGTTTGGTGTTTATTCCTGGTTTTTTTTTGTACCATCTTACCAAGTTGCTTAATGAGATGGCCACATATAGCCGCACTTCGTTCAAACAACATTTACATAAATGATGTGTAAATGTAAGTTCGATGATCTTTTTTTTTTTTTGCTTAAGAATTTCATACAAGTTTTAACAAGTTTATTGTGCGTAAAATTATTATTAATTGATATTCTATGAAAATTATATTTGTGGTCGTTTTGTGTAATTGGATCTGTGAGTTTTAAGTGTGGCAAAGGAAATGTGTTGTGGCGTGCAAATGATTTGATAAGGAATAGAAGAAAAAAAACGAAGAAAGTGGCAATGGCTCATTATTGAAATTGTAATTTTTAATTTGCCTATTTTTGTACTGTATAAGTAATGAAAATATGGGGTATTATTTTTTATTACTCAAAAAAATTCACGTTTTTTCTATAAACGACTAACAAGTAGAGTCAATAGTGATATCCTTCAACTTCTCTCTGAAATAAAAGCTGTAAGACAGCTGGTGCTTTAATATGTTCATTACAGCATTTTAAATTGTAATCCGATTTCGGTTCATTATGGCATAAAATTTTTAAAATCGAATAGACTATTTTCAATAAAATTTTTAACTATGAATTTTGTTATTATATACGGTACACAACCTGACCAGACATCACGCTTTGGGCGGGACTATCTCGCTTTTAAGACGGCGAACCCGCTTGAAATTTCTATACCGCTTTATCCCGTATTTTCTAGTTTTAAAATTTATAATTTGATGTAGAAAAAACATATAAAAAATGAGAAACATAAAATTGCTTGGGCGAAAATAGCAAACAATACAACACTAAGTCCCAAATTTGCAGTCATTAGTTAATTATTAGTAAACTAAAATGATAACTATTGTTTAACTAAACTTCATATTTACAGTGTATTGTTTAACTAACATTTTTAATATGGGTAAAGAATGGTAACCCTATCAAATATAAATAAACAAGCAAAAATAAAGAAATAAAGAATATTACACATCTTAAGGCGGCATTTAAAAAATTTTTAAGCACACGAAGCTAATGGAGCAAATATTTTTTGTCGGTCCTAAAAGTATGCTATATGCATGTAATAATTTCCAAAACATCGTGTAATAAGTATGCAGGTTCAACAAATACAACAAGAAACTAGATAATGCTTGTCAAAAAATTACACGTGCTAGACGTTGCTTATGTACAAAGTTACCAGAACAAAAAATAATCAGCTGTCGTTATGCTGCCACCTGCATACTTATTGCACCATGTTCTAAAGCATCTAACTAATTGTTAACCAATGGCATTTGACGGTTTAACTAATGGTAAACAAAGAAGTGTGAATAAAATGTCATTGGCTAAACTATTGTCATTAGGTAACTAATGACTGTGACTTTTGGCCTAAATAACCTTTTACAAACCAAAAAATCGATTGAAATACAATAGTTTACAAATACAAATTAATCTTGAAAATAGATTTCTTAACGCTTATTTGAGTTCACTGAAGACGAATATGAATTCATTCATTCACTCATTTATATTTTTCTGAAAAAATGTTTTCGATATCATCGCTAAAACGTGCTTTTCCTGTTTTTTTTCTTATTGCCAAAAATATCGAAAATGTTTCAACTGAATAAAAAAGATTTTACGATATCTTTCTCCCTTTTCACGCAGTGTAATGATTTATTGATCGGCTTAAAACTAATTGAGTTAAGAACCTTTATAATTGAAAAAATTTAATTTTAAACGTGTCTTCAACACATATTATTTAATATTTTCTACATTAAGATGGACCAAATATTTAAAAAAACATTTTGAAAGCCAAAAGTTAAAGTTCATTTTGAGCCGAATAATTGAAACATGGTTAATATTCGACAAAAAATAGCAAAGTTACCAGGCCATATATGACAAAAGCTTATAAGTGACAAAAGGCGAATTTTTTCAATGCAAATAAAAATTATACAAATAAAATTTAAGCAATTTTGTATAAAAGATAACTTTGGATTTTTCATTTCTCGGCTCGCTTTCGCAAATTTCATACATTAGCAACGAAAAAAGCTCTGGTGAAACGAGACTTAAATGCCTTCTAACTTTCTTATTTCAGTCAGATCCTAACAACTTTATGTTTCGTGTGTTCGACACAAAATTATCTTTAACTTGTAGAGACAAAACAATTTTGTAAATGTTGTATTCCATCTTAATGCAGAAAATAAGTGATGAAAAAAATCTAACAATGCACTTTTTTAATTTTAAGGCCTGTTAATGAATTTCCTAAGTACAATGGAACTATGTATGTGCGTATATGTATATATTTATAAGATCTCAAATATAATCATAGAAATTTAGTACATTTAGAACATCCCGTTTCCAAAAAGATATATTTTTTAAATCCCGATTTTTTATGATATTTTCTTCCAAGTCCCGCTTTTCAATCGTTCTTGTCTCGCTTTTTGCAAAAACCTTTTGGTCATTTTCTGTCATGTTTTTTTATTTATAAAAACAAAGGTTCCTTTCGCTTCCAAGCAAGTGTTTTCCCTGACAAGAGATTGAACCACAAACCTATCCATTTTCCAGTACCGCACACTGGCAACTTGTCAATTTGTGCACGGCTAAGGCTCGCGGGCTTGGGCGGAGGTTCGTCGCGGTACTAGCAAAAGTGGAAAACCTTGAAAATTTCAGAAAAGTTTAAATATGATCCCCTGTGACTCAGTACTTTTTTTATCATCAACGTGTAATCTTGTAGCCTTTCAAACAAGATATTATTATTTGCAATAGCACCGTATCATGGGCACATAGTGCCTTAACAAATGATTTCTATTTGTCACGATTTCTTGCTATTGTTTTGGTTTGGTTCCATGTTTGGTTGGGGTCGTATTGGTTTATCTCCAGTAAGCTCCTTCGCCATGTTCCTCTCGGACGTCCTCTAGTGTGGGTTTCTTCTGTGTTACCGACTTTCATTTGTTTGATAGCAGTTTGCAATTTCATCGATAGTGGGAGGGTTAATGTTCACCTTAGTTATTCGTTTGATAGGGGCTTGTGTAAACATATCATTGTCTGATCCAGTCCTTCTGGAATGTGGAATATTTCGTTTTCGTTGGCATTTTAGGTTGGTTGTTTGATTCTTTGAGACAACGAGAGCAGTTGTAGAATAATTTCAGGTTTCCGTTCGCAGCTGCTGTTTCTGCTTCAGTTGCAATGCCGTTTTCCCAGTTTCGTTTGTCGCGCCTACGTTTCGGAAAATCTTTGTCTTGCTTGCTCCTTGCTTGCATGAATACCTTTTCTTTTCTGCTATGACAATGTGGTGGTCAGAAGCTACATCCGCTCCACGCTTGTTACGGACATTTAGAATTCTACGGCGCCATTTGCGGTTGATGCAGATATGGTCTATCTGGTTTTCGCTACAGCCATCGGGCGAAAGTCATGCGTGACCATTACCTGTTCCAAGTCTATATTATTTGAACCTATTTTTGCGTTCATGTTGCCCATGAAAATTTGAATGTCTCCCTGGTGGATAGAATCAAAACCACCATTGAGTTTGCTGTAGAAATTCTCTTTTTCTGTAGTTTCAGCAAATTATGTAGGCGCATAACATTGAAGTATGGTCACGTTGAGCACACGAGGTCTGAATTTTACTGTTATTATCCTGTCATCAACTGGGGCCCAAGTGACTAGGTCATCATAGACATGTTTGTTTAGGAGGAATCCAACGTCGTACATCAGCAAACAAGATATAGATTACTTTAATCGAACCAGCCTTTGACTCTGGATTGTGCTTTAAAGGCAAGAATACAACGAAAAACACAAATGTACCGTTATCTGGAGAATAACCGAAACAAATTTGTTTAATATTCAGCACTTCCTAATTACCCTAGAAAAATTAATTAGAAACTTTATACTCGTACCTTCCAAAAATAAAATTTTGTAAAGCAGTGTTATGTAAAAATATTTCAAAAGCTTAAAAACCAATGCGCATAATAAGCGTAACTAAATAGATTTAAATTAAAAAGAATCTTTAAAGTCTTTTCCAAGCACTGAAGGAAATGTCAATTTACTTACAAATGTCAATTTGCAAAATTTTTTATATCATTTATAATGCTAAAAAATTAAAGTAACACTGCCGACGGATGTAGAAAGTCACACATGTGTTGAATTTCCCAAATACCGCCAAATAGATTTTGCAGTCAAAGAAAAACATCATTAATTTCAAAATTGAAATTTTAAATGATGAAATAAAAAGTGCTCCTTTTGTTAAGTTTTATATTGTCATAAATGTTGCATGAATAAAATTTTTCAGGATAATGATGTTGATGACATATCAACACTTAAGCTTTGGCGCCTTAGTAAACAGGCTACACTTTCTTTAAACAGACAATAATACTCTCTGGTTTGTTTCCTTTTTTGTGATTTCAGTTTTTGCAAAATAAACGATTTATTTTTTTGACAAGCAAATGTTGTTGCTTTCTACAAGTACTTATGACAAGGAGTTTGAGAGGAAAACTGATGATGATGGTGATGCCATCACACAAATGATGATCTGCTGTAGTAGTAAAAGCATATGTTGACAACTTCTTATTTGTATTTAAAAGAAAAAGTTACAAAGCATACAAAAAGTGAGGGTGTTGTTATTTTTTTAAACTCCCATTCAATCAACATCCGGCGTTTAAAAAAAATGTTGCGACTTTTATTATGTTACACTTTTTTTCTTACTCTTATATTTGCAATAGAAATTTATAGTGAATTGTACGTTCCTAAGTGTATTATTCTGTCAAAAGTGTATGTTGTTCCCGCTTTTCACTCTTGTTTTGTATGCAACTTTATTTACACCATTATGATTTCATTTTGTTTTCCTGTTTCCCAAATTCAAATCAGTTTGCAAAAATTTATTTAAAGTTGTCAATATGTTGATGTTTTACACACTTATTTCCCGCTTGATTTTTATTTGTGATGATGAGTTGGGTGGGTGAGTGTGAATGTTGAAAATGCTGCAAATGACAGATCTTAAACTTGAAAAATTATGTGCTACTTAACACATTAGTTCTTATTAAAGTTGTACATTTTGTGTTAAATAATACTGTACAACAAAATCAAAAGCGGGCTGAAATATTGTACAAAAATGTTTCTCGTACTATTTTACATAAAGAGTGCTGAACACAACATATTATACCTTAAACGTAAGGCTTGCAATATTTCCTATGGCGAGTAGTAATTTTGAATAAGTACGAAATTAACTCTTAAACACATTTTATGTTTTGAAAGATTTCAAGACTTCGATATGATTCTGGAGCTTAGATGTCTTTGAAGACTTATAATAGAATATTATGGCAAACATTTATGTAGAACATTTTAATCCGCTATAACACCTATGAAGGGGATTTTTTCGCACATTTATTAAGAAAAGGGCAAAAAGATTCATAAAAAGAAGAGTTAGAGGGTTAAAATGTTCCACAATAATGTTTCTCGTGCTATTTTACATAAAAGTACTGAATACATCTTATACTAATTGTGAATAAGTTCGAAATTAACACTTAAACATATTTTAAGTTGTGAATGATTTTAGGCGTTCAAGTTAAGTCTGGAGCACGGGCTTCTTTCTTTGAAGACTTAAAATAGAATTTTAAAGCAAATATTTTTGTGGAACATTTCAGCTCGATATATAGGGGAGTTTTTTGCCCACTTCTTAAGAAAGTGACAAAAAACCCATGCAACGAGAAGTTAGAGAGTTATCATGTTTCACAAAATGTGCTAAGCCCATATTGTTCTTTAAACCTAAGACTTAGAAGATAGACTTCCTATGCTTGCAGTATGGAGAAGAACTTTAATTTTGTACCAATTTTTCCACCCAACTTCCTTCCCTGTCCATCCTGTTGTAACATAAAAAAAGTTTCATGCAACATTTTTCATTCAATATTTTATCGTCTATATTTATTTAGTCAATGTTTTAAAACACTTCCACTCTCTATGTAAAGTTTTTATAATAGATTTGTAAGTATAATTTTTTTGGAAAATATATTTTTTGGAAAATATATTTTTTTGGCTGACTTTAGTAGGAGTTCAATGAATGAAAGGCTTCGTAGACGATTGATTTGTTATTTTGGAAAACAGTCGAATATTTTTTTTGTTAAAAAAAAAGATACGTTTACTGAAAGCCCATGAAAAACTTTTGTCAATTTTGTAGTACTTTATTAATGGGTTATAAAGTAATGAGTGGTACTTATTAATCTTATTACTATGCTTTGAATTAAAACTACTACTTATCATTATCTGAAAGTGTTACAATTTGTTGATATGTATTAATAAAATAAGTAGATAACCACTTTTTGAGTCAACATGTGTTTGAATATGAAAACTAATTTTTGTTGCTTAAACTTATAAGTCAACATTAGCTGAGTAGGTAAAGTTCTTGTCTTCATGTCTGAACGAGCACAAGTTCGTTTCGCAGCTGGGTCAAAAAATAAAAATAAAAAATAAAATACAATTTAAAAAAAATAATTATAAGTAAAACATAATTACGTATAAATTTTCTTTTTAGATTTAATTTGTTTAATTTACTACTTATTTTTTAGCTTCAAGTAAGCCAAATAATATCTAGTTAATTACTTTGACAATGTAAATACATTTGTAAGGGGTATCCCTTATTTTTTGGACTTCTTAAACAAAAATAAATACTTATCGAGTCAATTTGTAAGTAGTTAAATCCTCATATACTTTTTTGCCTACTAGTATGCAAAGTTTTTGCTGAGAGGTATTTAAAAATCCAATTTAATCCAAGTATCGAGCTCCTATAATTTGTTACATCGAATGTTTCTTTTTTTCAAAACAGTAGCGCCTAACAACGAGACTAACGAGCTTGAATGTACGTCATCGTGCATGAAATCTTATAAAAACAGTCGGGATATCCTCGTAGTGTAGTGGATAGTGTCCTAGACTATTAATCGAGATGTCGCTGGTTCGATCCCTGCCAAGACCATGGGTGTTTCTGCAGAAAAATTTAAGCGGTATATCTGTTTGTTTTTACTTCCGGGTTAGAGAAAAAAGGGACATTTACTCTACCCAAGCTAGTGATGAGTTAATCCATCTCACCCACTCCGATTTTAATGAAACTCGGTACTGACTTTTGTTAATGTAGCAAAAACAGGGCTATATAGTTACACGGCCGTATAGCTTCATCAAGATTTAAAAAATAAAGCTAAAAAATTTGGGTTTACGCACATAATTACAAATATCTTTAAAAAAAATTAGTTACAGACCTCAGCAATATATCTTTTAAAAGGCAATAAAACCATCTTCACAATGATATTATTAAAAATTTTCTCGACCCCATTAAAAATTAAAAAAAATTTTTATACATCTGAAAATTAAAACCGTTATATCTTAAAACAGGTCAATTGTAACATTTTTTGAAAATATTTATATTTACGTTCACTTTCACATCTGCACAGACCTTTTAGCTCCAAAGTGGTAAAATTATTACATTCAAAGTTGTAGCTAAAAATTGGAAAAATTAACAGAATTTTCAAAATAAAAGTAAATGTTTTTGTTTATTTTCATGTTTACATAGACTATTTAGGGCCAAAGTGGTAAAATTATTATATCCAAAGTTATAGACAAATTTGTAGAAAAAGTTGAACAAAAATAACATTAGTTTGTAATAAAAATTAAGCTTAAATCAAAAATGTTTTTAAAGCTAATTATAGGTCGAAAATTACATTAATTTATTTTTCCGGAGATTCGCTTTGGAGATATCTGCGAAAAACATGATTATTTCAATCAATCTCGTTTTTAGCGGATATCTCGAAAACGATTCGTAAGAAAAATAAACAAATTTCAGTTTTTGATTCATCGATCCATAGTTAGGTTAGAAACCACTTAATTTTTATTGCAAACTATTGTAATTGAAGATTCTATTAATTTTTCTAACTTTTTCTACATATTTATAGGCTAAATAGTATTGGTAGACACGAAAGTGAACCAAATCATACTTTTTTGAAAATTATAAAATTGAACTGTTTTAAGATATGTGTTTGGGTCGTTCTCGTTTCAAATGCTTTTTTCGTGTCCGTTGAAAGTATAGCAAAATATTAAATAAAATAAACGCGTAAATTTTAAAATGAAAACTTTTTTAGCATGATTTAATAGCTTGTAAATAAATGTACATAAAGTTGTTTTTAGTTTAAGACTGTCCATTATGTATTAAAAGCGAAAAATAAAAATACTGGGTTTCCCCTCTTCATACAAAATGGCGTGTCCGTAATGCATGGTGTTAATTTTCCACATTAAGAAACTATGAATTTTTTCAAAAACGAAATTAAATTTATAACGGTTTTAGAAATTTTGAAAAATTTTAGAAATTATATATTTTTTTTAAATTGTTGATGTCCGCATCATGTGTATAGAGCGTTACGAGTTTTTAGTATGCTTCATTACTCAGTTTAATTATTAAAATTAATAACATACAGTAAAATAATAGCGTAGGTTCGTACTACTTAATATTTAAAACTTTTATGAACTTTGTTAAATAGTATTAGTATATCATCATTTGCATAAAAAAATGTATTGAATGTTATCTATATTTCTTAATATTATTGACATTTTTAGTGAATAGGAGGTTATGTTAAAGTTATAGATGAGCGATATTTGTGTACCTGTGATTTAACCACTATTACTGAAAAATCACGAATCACAGTTGTGACAAAATTTGTCAAGTAACTGTTATTTGCAAAGTCGTTCTTTTCTATTTGTTTCATACACAAAATTATGATATTTCATTGTTTGTGTGTGTAATAACGTTGCCTACAACAACAATAAATGAATAATGCTGCTACTTCCTGTGTTCTCTCTTCTTCCTTTTTAGTATTTCTTTTTAAAATTAAAAGTATATTTTAAAGCGCATTTAAATCTGTCTTGGTACAAGTATTTCTTCAGTAAAATGTTTTTGTGTAGAGATAGATGCATGATTATGTACTTGACAAATACCTTGCTAATGGAGAACTGAAAACAGTGATCACAGTCACAGTTTTAAGTAACAATGCTTTTTAAATCACGTTCACTGTTCACGATGCTCTTTAAAAATCACGGGATCGCTCATCTCTAGTTAAGATACATCGAAGATTATACATTTGAATTGGATTGAATTCAAAATAAAGTATGTGTTCTGGAAAAAATATTGAATTCGTATAAAAATGTATTGAGCGTTACGTAAAAAACTATAAACATAATTTAGGATGGTAAAAAAGTTAACATCAGCTGAAGGGTACAAACGATGTAACGAACATTTTCTGTTTAGAAGTTTCTGGTTTTCTTTGAAAAAATGTTGCTTCTTTCTCACAGGTAGGTCGTATTTTGCAAAAAAAGTTTTTTTCAAATTGAGATAACTTTTGACATTGTTGTTTGATTTAATTAAAATAAGTCTTATTTGAATGAGGAGTTAGCCTACTTTTTGTTTATGTATAAATGTTTGTAAATTATTATTTTAAAACATAAATTTTTTTTCCAAGTTAAAATTGAAAAAGTGGTCATAACTTTTCATTTCGTCCTGCGATTATTAAATATATATATTTTTTGTTTTTAGATAGTAGATGTATAGTGCGTTTAAAACCCTATACTCACTTTTTGATATGTATTTTTTTTTCGCAAAAATCGTTCCTGAAACAACCGCGAAAGCAAATGTAACACTCAATACACAAAAATGTTAAAAAATCGAAAAATATAATTTTATTTCAGGAACCATTGAATGAGGCGAAAACTATAATAAAAATTCTATCTTCCCATATATATATGTATTAGCTACATTGGTAAAAAAAACAAAAAAAAATCAACACAAAATATACGTTTAGAATGAGAATCAGCCATTCATTTATTTTATTTTTAACTTCTGAAATACAAAAATTTTTTAAAACTATTTTTGTGTTCAAAGAACGTTTTTCAATTTTGATGATGTCACATCTCCATAACGGAGGAGTTAGAAATCCAAAATTGTATATCCATTACATTAATATACTAGAAATATTCCATACAAAGTTTTATCCAAATCGAAGATAGTGACTTGCTAAAATAAATTGTTTTATCTTCATCTAGCTTCATTCTGCTTAACCTAATATAACCTAAAAAACCCTTGAAATTTTTAACTGTATGTAATTATATATTAGAAAGTTTTAAAATAAGTTGTCAGAATTGCTAAATTTTGCTTTTCTTTATTTTCAGGTAAGAGATACTCTTGATTCTGCCATTATCTAGTTTGGTATGTACTTTTTATACTATACATATAAATAAAATATTCAATTTAAAACACTGCTTGCTATTCGCTCTTACTTTTAACTATTTGAAAACTATTAAGAGTTCTTTTTTCTTCCATGGATTATAATATTCCTTGTTCACATGCTTACATACAGAAAGAATATTATGATTGCTTAAATAATTACATTGGCGTGTGTCATTAAGGACAAAATGTAATAAATTTGGTAATTTTTTTCGAAAACAAATCATTAATCAAAAAAATGTTACCTTTTGTTAAAAAATTAATTTTTATTTACAACTTAAAAACAACATGAGATCCTTTTCTGTTTGATTTTATTTATTTTTTGTTTATATCGTGTTAACGATAAAAGTAGACACCTTAGGGACCTTAAAAGATGAACCCACACTCATCATGATGCATACGGACCCACACACACACACACACTTATCATGTTTGCTATATTGATTCAACAGGATTGTTAGGATAATGAAACCACACACGACTGCCATTGACACATGCCGTGAACGAGAGAATAGATTTTCATTCATTTTTTATTATGCATACTTGAAAATAAATGAATGAATGAAGAATGTATGTTGTATTTAAGTACATACATGTAGACGCATGTGTGTGGAAAACGCTTTTCCCCCTACAAACATTTTTAGGTATTTTCACACATTGTTACAAAACGGCAAAACAAAAAAGGAATTTAATTTGAAATTCACATGCACTCGAAACTCTCGACAAACCTCCCTGATCAATTTTACCAACCACCTTTATTCAGCTCTTTCCAAAAAAAAAATATATCTTTAAAAGAAATAAACGATTTACAATTTGATTTTAAACAGAGTTATAGTTGTTCTTGTCGTTGTTGTCATTCTCCTTTATTGATACTGTTATGCCAGCAAAAGGCGTAAATTACATGCAATTTTCTCGCGAAACGTATGCAAATCTTAAATAATCATTTTTGAAAAATGAATTCCTGAAAATAAAAACGTATTTTGCAAATGATACGCATTATCATTGTCAAAAAATCATTATTTTAAGGAACCCCTGCTTAACTTTGAATAAGCGAAACTCCCAAAGGGTTTCATATGCTAAAAAAAAGTTAAGAAAATCTAACTATTTTCACAGAATAACAATTTATAAAAGATGCTTTTATTATGAAATAAATCTGCATGTGTGGTTTGCAGATCCGAGAGGCGTTTAAAAATTTCTGAATATGAAAATAACAGTTGGCTTGATGACACTATGCAACAAGAAAAATGCCAAGGAGTGTACCCACTATATTTTATGATGTGTTAGACTATAACAAAAACTTTGCTTACTGGTAGGCAAAAGAGGATTTAAGGAGGATTTAAGTCGTAACTATTTACAATTTTACTAGATAACTACTTAACTACTTATGTTTGAGTAGTCCAAAGAATAAGGGACACCCCTTACAAATGTATTTGCATTTTCACAGCAATTAACTACATAGTTATTATTTGGCTTACTTGAAGCTAAAAAATAAGTAGTTAAATAAACAAATTAAAATGAAAAAAAATAATACGCATTTTATTTAATATTTTTATTTTTTTGACCCACCTGGGATGCGAACCTGTGCTCTTTCAGATATGAAGACAAGAACTTTACCCTCCCCGCTATTGTTTATATATAAGTTTAAGCGACGAAAATTAGTTTTAATATACAAACAATTGTTGAATCAAAAAGTGGTTGTCTACTTATTTTATTAATACATATGAACAGATTGTAACTACTTTTCAATAATGATAAAAATACGTACAAGTTTTATTAAAAACTAAGTCGTAGTTCTAGTAGTAAAGTACTACCGACTACAAAAATGACAAAAGTTTTTGTTGGGTATATATCGATATATTTTTATCACTTGCCCATCCACATATACACACACTACAAACTTATAATACTCCTCTTTTTTTGGTGTGGGGCTAAAAAAAGTATAAAAACGGCTTAAAGTTATTTAGTTAGGAGACCGTATCACATTAAGAAAATATAGTGGTCATCAAAGGTCATGACAAAAGTTTCATTTTGTTGCACAGTGTTATAACGGTGATTCAAAAATGTCACGTGTGGCAGTTTACAAAAATGAAAGAACAACAAAAGTTGAGAAGCTCGGATAGAGTAAAGTAAACTTCGTTCTGAGTCATAAAAACAAAATAATGATCTGTCGTATTATATTTCCATATCGTCACAGAAAATGCATAAAACCCTATATAACATTTTAAAAGTTTAACAGGAGAAACAAAAAACTTGCTTACATGCAAAAATTTATTGACAATTAGTGCAAAATTTTACAATAAATATTTAAATTTGCATTTTCTGTCAACCCTCGTTATAAAAAATCATCTGCTGAAAAAAATCAAACAAGATTTGCGAACTGTTTTAAGGCAACTCAAGGTTTTATAATCACACATCAGCTAAAACTTGTTTCATTATTTTCATTTTGATTGATGTTGTGATGAAGTGTGACAAACGCAATTTTTGACAGATCTCATATTTAACCCGTGCCTTTGTACATGTAACAGCTTCAAAACTCCCTTTACTCATTCTAATACTCATATGCATACGATTATTACTAAGAAGATTTAATGATGTATTTTTAGGATTTTAAATTTAAAAATTCATTTTTCAACATTTTTTCTTTTCAAATTTCATTTCGATTTTTTATCCTCCTCAGCTACGCTTACTTTGTTAACGATGGCATTATTGTAGATTTTGGTGTCATATCATGTGGTTTAACTTCTTCAACCATTAACCTTTTTCTAGTTACACACATGCTAAAAGAAAAGGGCAAAAGGATGGGGGTTATCACATGATTTTATTTTTCTTGTAACATGTTGCATATAACTCGTGTACTACATATTTGGTTTGAAAAATTAGAATAATTTATTGGGATAAAGATAGAATATGTATAACAGGAGGAATTGAAATGAAATTTTAGAAATGTCAAGGATGTTATTCGTTTCTGTTAGCATTTAACAAATGTTAAATCAAATTTGAATTAAATTAATTTGTAATTTTTATATGCCAGTACATATGTATGCATGTACTTAAGTATTGTTACGTTTATAGGTTAAGAAAAAACAGTTTCATTTGTTTTCCCTAAACAAACGCGGGCTATTTTAATTGCAGGGAAATACAAAATTACATATTATTGAATTTATTTATTTTCGAAATATTTAAACTTTTCCGAAAATGAAATTTAGTTTTCCTGTGCATAATGCAAATTTAAACGTACAACACTGGCCCTTTTGCAAACCTCAATACAAAAAAATATATATACTTTTTTACAGTACATAGTGGTACATAATCAAAATATTTTCGAAATAAATCAGGCATTTCAAAACGGATAATTCCCGTTTATGATTTTAATATTAACTCTCCAAATTGCTCAGGACCTGCGAAGTCTCAAGTAAGGGTATGTCGGCCATGTGCAATTTTTTAACACTTGACATTTTTTATTTCTTATCCGATTTAATTAAGTTTTTCTTGTAGTATAGCCCTTAATAAGATCTAAAAGACACATTATTAATTGATTTCTTTATATATTTTTATACAAATGTAAGCCGCGAAGTGATTTAGCTTGTCCGTGGAAAACTCCTAGGGTCTGTGACGCGAATTGAGCCAGATGCCTTTGGACTGACAGGCTAGAATTGCTACGAATTAGCTACATCGGTATACTTATCTTGCATTGTTAGTGAGTTATACTCATTTGAAAATTCTCAATTTTTCAAAACTTTGGTGCAGTATTTTCCACATATCAGATCCAAATATGAACAATGTAAAATCATTTAAATAAAATCTGATGAAATTCTGTTGTCTCAGTTAAAAAATATTTAATTTTAAAGTTGAAAATTGGAAAAATTTTGAAGTTTCGAAAATTTTAACCACCACTATCTTATAAAAGTATATAACATTCCTTTGGAACATATACCAAATGTATATTTGTCTTAAAAGTATATTCACAGACATAAATCGATGTTAAAAAAATAAATAAATTCCCCACTCTAGCTGGATCGGGGCCCTTTCAAATTCGACATATTTTTACATTAAAATTTTGATTTTAGTCCTTATGTTCTAAAATCCCAAATCTTGGATTCAAAAACAATTACCAATTTTTAAAACCCTTATATGTATGCATTTATATGCCAAAGCCTTTAATGGGCCTTTGACCAAATGGGATTCTTGGAAGAGGATTCTTGGAACTTTCTTAGAAATTCTAAGATTCCCAGAATCAAATCTAATTTTTTTTTCTTGCTTGGTATTTAGTACGTAAATTCACATATCACCTGTAAATTTCATTCGGAAATATCAATAATCAACGATGTTATAGCATTAAGCAAATTTTATTCCGATATATTCCGCATTATTATTTTAGAAAAACCCGATTTATTTCCAAAATATTTTGATTCTACCCATTGTGCAGTAGCGTGCGGTAGTGCTTAAAATGCTTTGCAAAATGATGTTTTCGAAATGTCGAATATTATATTGTCTCTTTAAATATTACAGACGTATCCGCTTAATGTTTTAAATAAAAGTTTGCTGTAAAAAAAACTTGGCTTTTCATAGGCATCTATTGAAATTAAAATAAAACCTGTAACACCCCACATCTGTTACACTTTTCACCTCATTATTTAACCCTTTTGTGTTACATAAATGACCCTTTGTAAAGAGCTAACGTTCCATTTCTGCCAACTCATGTGAAATAATTTTTAGCTTGACCAGCAACAATTGATACAAGAACCATTTTATTTAAATTTTTTATTTTCAATAAAGCAATCTATTACATTTTAATATACAATTTTACGGCAGATGGTCAGTTTAAAATGCAAACTTGAAAAAAGGCGTGACCAATAGTTTGAAAATGCATGAAAACAAAATTAACATCAAATAACAAAATTTCTGCCCAGTGATTTGACAAATTTATAGCATGAAAATTTCAATTAATAATTATTATAAAATGAACAAGAGTTGTTACTTTTGATCTTTGTTTGATAGAAGCGTTTTGTAAAAAAGGGTTGTTTTGACAAGTTGCAAATTGTTAACGACAAATGGTCAGTTAAAAATTTTCATCTAATTGAATTTTTTTAGGTAAAATTTAAAGTTTGACTGGTTTGTTAAGGCTTGATTGTGTCGCAATTAAAAGTTTGAGTTTTATTTTTTAAATTGTTACTCAAGGAAATAAAGCATGCAATGATTTCAAAGGAAAATAATAAAAAAATTAATTGGGTTTTTCAAACGCTAAAGAAATCCAGAGGAATTTCAATTTAATCCTTGAAAAGCTTTTATCAAGTGGTACAAACCAATTCTATACATAAATTAAAAGTACGAGAAAATGTTACTGAAATCAGCATTGTTCGTGTGATGTGTTGGGACTAGTATTGTCATTCGAATAAGAATTATTCGAATACACAGTGCAACACTAAAAAATATAACAATATAGACCAAAAAAGATCCGTGTCTCCCAGTTTTGCCCCAAGTCATGCACTTTTTTTTATGTGAACCCAAAGATTTGGGGCATCGGTGTCATTTTTGCAAAAAACTGATCATTTTCTCAGGCTCATCCGATGATATTCCACGCTGGTAAGACTGAAATGAAAAAGCTTAGAATAGTTGAACATTCTAAGAAAAGAGAGTTAGTGAAGTCCCGAACATTGAGAAAAATTTAATTAATAGTTGCCACTCGCGACAAGATGGCGACAGTCTGTTAATTTAGCTTACTAAAATTAGTAGGATTTTCGCTACAGTGTTATTGCCACTGTCAGTGGTAGTGTAGGTAAAGGACTCTGACGAGTAGACATGGTAGTCACGAAACAGCGAAACCTTCCGTACATCCAAATTTTTCTTTTAATGTTCAATATTCACATGCTTTAGAATTTCTTTCTTAAATAAAAAATAGTTTGATCGAAAGATTAAATTAAAAATGGACTTAAGCCAAACTAATTAAATAACTTTGGATAAAAACCATACAGTTCGACTAAAAATGCATAACTCAATTAATATTTTACTTCATAAATTAAGTGTGTTATTGAAAATAAAATCCTGAATCCAAAAATCCCGATAAATCTTGGGATGCCAAAAAAGGCCTGGATGCCAGAGTTTAGAAATTCTGAAACCCCTAATCGCGAGATTAAGAAAAACCAGTCCCTTTCGGCATCCCTAGTGAGTAGACAGAAAAAAATATTTGTAAATACAATTAATGTTTTTGTTATATCAATTAAATAATTAATTGATTTTGAACCTACACCGATTTTTGTAAATACAGTTACGAAATTGTAAGTTAAAGGAAAATCAGAAAAATGTTTTCAATTAAATATATCAATAAATAATTTATTACAAAAAAATTTTTTTACAATGTTTTTTTGTTAGATTTCAAAGTTATTTCAATTAAAGTTATTGTTATATTAACAATGTGAATTGTTGAATTTCCGCACAAATTTTGATTATACTTATTTTAAACATTTTTTTATACGCAATCACAACCCTCGAAACGACGTCTTGCTTGTCTGCGAAAAACAATAAATGCCTTTAGGCGGAATCGAACCGGCGACCTCTGGACTAATAGCCTAACGTTCCTTCCTCTCAGCTACAGAGCAATTCGTTATTAAATACCCAAATAATGAATGCACACAAAACTTGATTTGCTTTGTTTCATTTACGTGTGTGCATTCCGTTATGATATAGTTTAACAAATAATTTTGTTGAGTAATTTAATTGACTACAAAAATTTTAAATTTGTTATATCAACAATGATAATTGGTAAGTTTTTCCCAAGTTTCAACAAAAACTCTAGTTGGCATTTTTAATAAAAAAAATATTCAAAAATTGTTGAATATTTGCTCCAATGCATCATCTTATATATAAATAGGTCACACAATATTTTGTCGTACACTTCTAAGTATTTTATTGGCAATCATTATTGACGAAACATATATGAATGAAAAGGTATTTCTCCTTAGATATGTACAATATATTTTGGTTTAAAACCAACCCGGGAGGGATTCTAGTAACAAACAATTTGTTTTGTTTAGTTTGATGAAAAAAATTTCTGTGTTTGTGTTATCAACAACTTAAATTTAAATTACATATTTGCTCAATTCACAACCTGTTGTAAGTGTTGTAGATCGTAAAAATGTTGTTGGTAATTTTCACATAAACATGCTCCTAAGCAAATGTTTACTTGGAAATTACCAATAATATTTATACGATCTGCAACACAATTAACAATTTGAATTAATAATTGCAGTTTGATGATATTTTTATCTGTGTATATATATAGTGCTTTCAAACCCTGTAGTTGCGTCCTATACTCATTTTCAGTGGAGCATTTTTTCGTAATATTCACTCCCACACCAACCGTGATTCAATGAAGATTCTTCACTATGAAGCCGGGTTGCTCAGGACTTTTCTCAAAGGTCTTAAAAAGGAAAAAATGATTTCGTTTCGTGAAATTTCTGCTATTGAGTGCCAGGCACTTGAAATTTTGTATAAAATATTTATAAAAAATAAAAATATCAATATATCAGAGCCCATAAATATGTTTCCTGCAATATTTGAAAACATTTTATTAGCAATATTTGCAATTTATCATTATTTCTTTCCCAATTTAATAAAGGACCAACCAGTAAAAAAACAGAATTTGTTTGCTTTATAAAAGAACATGTTTAGAAAAGTAAAAATAGCTTTATCATGACTACAATATTGCACCCTTTGGCCAATTTTAAAATGTATTTGACAAAAAACTGTCAACTGTAAAACAAACTTCTTTAAAGGACCGGTAAGAGATTATCATCTACTGATTGCGAAAAGAACTTTATTCATTTTTCTTCATCTTTTAAGGGGCAGTGATGTGTGACTATGGTATTTGAAAAGAGGACGTGGAATAAGAATTGAGTTATTGTAGTTTGGTAGGCTTAACGCTTTATTGGTTTTTCATTGTTTCTTAGCCGGAAGGAGAGTTGCAGCATTAATACTTATATTGACAACCACGTACATGTATGAATAAACATTAAAAAGGATAAAAGAAAACAACAAGCTAAGGATCAAATATATGATGTTGATGGTAGTGGTGGCAGTGCTCTTATAGTGGCTAATTTGCAAATAATATTCTAACCATACAAACAAAAACATCATCAATAAGTAACGGAAAGGAGAGCAAAACACATGTCAAAGAAAACAGGATAAAAGACATGTGTAAGCGAACATGTTACACATGAATACATATGTGTATGTAAATTTTTCTAAGAGTCAAAGACACACATTCACACTCACACTCACACATGAGAGTATAATGGAAGGTGGAGGAGGATGTTTGCAAAGTTTGGCGGTTTCTTTCCCCCTTAACATTTTAAATTAGATCTAAATTTTTTGCGTATGTCGTTGCTCCGGTTCCATATCATGAATTTCTTATTTTTTCCATTTATTTAAACAAATTAAGGTCACATTTTCTTTATGTTTTTTTTTTAATTTATTATTGAGTTTCCAATGAAAAGAGTTTTCATTTGTATTAACGTATGCTACTACTTTGTTATCTATTATTTGTTTTGCGAATTTTTGTCTTTGATCATTAGAAAATTGAAGTTTTTAAATTGGCAGAAAAGGATTTCAAGTACCCACGCTTAGGTAAATAACAATGCGAAAACTAAGCAGTTTTTCATCAAATGCCACATGCAAACATGTTTTGAATTTTAAAATATGCCTTTGTTGCTGCTAGATTTTTGAAAAGGATTCTTAATACGTTTATTGCTGTTTTTATATCGAAAAACTTATTTAATTTAGAATTTTGAAAATAAAAAGTTTTTGCAATGATCATTTGAAAATTTACTTAAAATATTAAAGAAATTATAATATAGTATTCTGAAAAGATGATTCTAATGTTTCTGTGAAAACTTTTTTATAACTAGTTTTTAGCGAAACATTCCACTTTTTAATAAAATTTTTATATGGACATTTTCACATGAAAGTCTATTTTTTGTCACGTGCGACTCCGAGCCATTAAGCCTGTATTTCAGAACCATGTAGCTCTATTTTTACATAACTTTTACTTTATGTGGAGCTACTTACGACCTACGCAAACATATAAAGAAGTAGAAAAAAACTTTGAAAAAACAAGCATAATTGCTTGGTGTCGCGCATGGTAAAAAAGGGACTTTCCTGTGGAAACGCTGATATATATGTTTTTGTACATATATTTTTTTAAATACTTTAGAAGCTTTTTCCTGACTATACTAAAATGTTCGCAATTTCGATAAATTTTTTTTTCAAAAATTATGAAATCATTCGGGAAAAAGGACTACAAAACAGACATATGGGCGTGGCACTGCACACTTGTTTAGTCTCAATGTTGTACTAATAGTGTGTGTAAAACTTTAGGTTGTCAAACATGTAGACAGAGAGTCCAAAATGAAAAAATTAAGCAGTGGTACCAATCGGGAAGTATACCCTTTCATATGCAATACAAATTCTCCAAATCAATCTATAAATATCGGTGTTGTGCATGAACAAACATCTCGACAAAATAGGAGGTTACTTTTTTGAAGTCATTTAAAAATAAAACTGCTTTCAACTATTCAACATAAAAATAATTTTTTAATATGAGTACAATTTCCTCCATGGGAGACAAGCTTTTGCTTTCTCTAGTACTTCAATCGGAGTCATAAATGAATATCGCTTGTAAGGTTTCTTTCTCTCTAAATATAGTTGCGATAATAAAGCCTATAATCGCGAGTGGTCAGGGAGTGAATTTTAAGAACAAATTCTTCACAAAAAGTTAGTTTGAAAGTAGGGTATTCATTTTAATCGACTTTTCAATTGTTCGATTAATCAATTAATCGAAATTTATGTTTTTAAATTACTCGAACAAGACTTTTATTTCGTTCGAGTTATTCGAGTTTCAAATGTACTTGTTTTTTCTCATTTTTGTATGGATAAATAAAATAATTCAATTTTTATTAGCATTTTATACTTTTTATTGGTAAAAACAAAATTTAAAAAAATTATTTGTATATAAATTCGGTCATAGTTTGATGGTCATGCTTTGCTTTGAGATGTTTTTCTATCAGGAAATAGTTCATAATTATATTTGCAGTGTCTTTTTTTGCTGGCTAATTTATAAAACACCCAGCAAAAATTATTGCTTGCTGGAAGCATTTTTGTAAGGGAGACAAGAAAACGGAATTACTTGCAATTGCGCTATTATAATGCATGACTTCTGTTCGGGATGAGCTGCTTAGAAGCAATAGTTTCTGTTTTCACAAAATGCTTTTATAAGTGCTGAAAATCATCAAAGTTTTCAGCACTAAAACTGAAAATGTTTGGAAAAAATGGTTTGATGTGGATTAGCAAGGATGATGACGTCATGTTAGCGGCTTGTTATTTCTTATCTTTAATTATTAATTTTGTATTTTTACTCACTGTTTGTTATTTTAATTTCAACTAGTATCGACCTAAGCACCTTCAGATTTGAAATCCAACGTTTCAACCACTCAGCCAAAAGCACTGTTGGAAACCGGCAGCACGAAGTTAAGATAAACTTATAGGCAATTCACACGGTGATTTTTAATCATGACAATTTTTTTTGATGGTCGAGCGGTGTACAGAAGAAAGAGGGGTAGAAAAAACATCACGATTTCTGTTTTCAATGTTTTTTTATATTCTTCCTTAGTTCGAATTGAATCTTCTCTCATTTTCTCTCTCTGTGATTGTGTTATGGCTTTTGTTGTTATGAATGAGTAAATAGAGCAAATTTTGAGAGTAATTTATAAAAAAGACATGAAAATAAAAATCATCGTATAAATGCAAGAGGGTTTTAGAAGATGTTTTCAAAGATAAATAGAAAAAATTCATGGCATTTTATATACCGTGTGAATTGGATGTTACTCTAACAATACTATTTTTTTTACTTTATTTTTAATATGTATTGTTTGTGTACACTGTATATGTGTATGCTGCATATGTGTGTACTGATCGTGTATACAATCGTAGAACCAAAGACTGTAAATATATATATTTATAGTCTATATATATTTATAGTCTTTGGTAGAACATACCCAGCGGAAAATGAAAGCAGTAAAGAGGCCTTCTATAAGGCCTTATTTAGCAGTCTATAGTACTTCACTTCCATTGCATATTCATATCTTTTTTACACGCGATGGCATTGCGGACCAAGGCCTTCTTCGACCCATTCCTTGGCATGCCTGAAAGAAGGCCTGGTCTGGCAAGTTCCGTTAAAAATTAAATCGAGGTACATTCTGGGTATTTTTATAGCGGCTTCTATATTTTGGATTATCGTGATTTTTTTTCTCGAACTCCTTTTCATCCAAAGTAATTTTTTATACATATGAGGGAGGCTAATTTCCTGTATTTATTAGGAACGAATTGAACATGATGTAGTAGCTGCAATATAAGCGACATAATATCAACATGTATAATGCCTCCTGTATGTAAATTTCAGTCTTATATACACATTATTTGCGACTAAGAATACGAGAATGTTTGTTGTTTCTAAAGAACGTTTTTTATTAAACAAAACGAAAAATCTAAAAATATAATATTTCTTCCAAAAGAAACCAGTGTAGAGGCCTTCTAGAAGGCCTATCCTTATATGGCAGAAAAAAATTAGTTTTTGATCTTAAATTCAGGTCTTGGAAAGCCTGTAAAAATGCCTGTTTCGTGTATGCCTCTTAAATTTTACCGGTGGGATTTTTTAAGGTTCTCGCCGTATCGTCAGTGAGAGAAGTTAAATCTTACATTTTTTACACATTAAAATTATCGTCAAGAGCTAAAAAGTGTTCGTCCCTGTTTGTTCGCGCTCTTTTGCAAACGTTAGTGCATTTGTGGTGGCATTTTTGGAAGCATTTATTCTTAAATTAAATTGCTTCTAACATATTTTATTGCTTCTAAATGTCGAATATTTTTTGCTGGGTAACCAAACAAAATTAATACATTTAATATTTTTTTATTCGAAAAAATTTCACCTTAGGATTGTTCCTGAAGATTTTGGGAAAGTTCGGAAAAATGAGAGTAAAATCTTGAGTCAAATTTTGAGTTTTCCAGTGGAACGAAGGTTAAAAATAAAAAATTCTTATAACTCAATTTCCTCTTGCTTTTATTAAAAATTTTTTTTAAGTGCTTTCAACTTCTCTACACAACTGACTTTCTACTCAGTTTTTGTGAAACGTTTTTTTTCTCGTAAAATTCACTTCCAGACCAACTGTGTAATTAAATTCTTTTATAACACTTTATAAGGCATCCCTCTTATTATGACCGCAACTGTTTCACATATGCATTTAAATGGCGCCAAAGTCACTCATAACTATATTTTATTTCCTTTATTGCCTACAAAAAGGAAATAGATACATTTATTTTATTCAAAATAAAAGACTTTTCCTAGTAATACTTTACTATAACTAAATTTATCTCAAGTCTATCAAGTGTCGTCATCTATCACCTTAAATCTTAATCTCTGCTGACTTTGAAGCATCTATCCCTCATTTTAGCAGTTATGCAATAACGTTAACGTTCCTTATATCCGTTTTCGGTTTTTCCTGTTGAATGGTTTGCGCTATAAATTCAACTATTACTTTCATATTCAAAATGTCCCCTTTTCCAACGATATATAAGTAAGTACATTCTCGTATTTGCCAACTATGTAAGCAAGGCAATTATAAAAGGAAATGAAAAGCCATAAAAATCCTTTCCTACGGTGATTAGTTTAACATATTCTTTTTTCCATTTTCTTTTCTTCTTATTTTTGTCAAAACAATTTTCCCACTTTATTCTTTTAATAGTTAGTATATGTTAGGAAAAATCAAAATTTTATGTAAGAAAAAAAGGGGAAACAATTATTTATATGAAAAATATTATTTATGACAAAAATTTCCGTAAGTTTTTATGTCTTTTTCTTAAGTATGTGTGTCCTGTTGTAGGGTACATTTTTATATTGTGATTATGTTTTTGTAAATATTTAGTCATAAAAATATTTCATACGAGTATATTCATATATGTATGTATGAAAATATTTTTATTATTTTATAGAAAATAGTACTTATGTTTTATAGTTCATAAACATAATTTATATTTATTTGATTCCTTTGTGTGTGTCATGAGTTCGAGTAGTTTAAGTTTGGAAAAATAAAAATGTGTGGAAAGTGGTTTATTAACCATAAACATCTCATAATGATTTGCTGTTAGTAAGTGGTTAAAGGATGAGCTAAAATCGTGGGGTTAATACATTTTGGATAATATACATTGTTATGGTCGCTTCGTTCCTATTATAAAAACATTAGTTACTTTTTGAAAAAGGTAGTTAAACGACATGAATGAAATATATTACACATGATTGGTCTGGAGTGAATTTTACGAGAAAATTTTCAACAGAAAGAGAATTCCATGGGAGCCCAAGTCACAAATAAAAATATGGTCATAAATCTTAATTCCAGACCAACCGAATACACATCATCTTAATATCCCATGTTTTTCAGGATCCTCTAATTTTAGAATCTCATTCACGATGTTTCATGTTTTATTGTCTCGGATGTTAATGCAGTTTATTCTTCACAATATTTTTCAACATTTTCTATTTCTTTAATTAAAATTAAATCTTCAAACTTAAGTATTTGGCGGATGTCATTAACAGCTTCCGTTTCCTTGGATTCTTTCCATATTTGGAAGTAGATATTTTCAACAGTTTTATTCCCAGTGTATCCGATTTAGATATTTTCTTTAATACGCAGAAGTATAAAACTCCAGCGGTGGTCTTTTACTTACTACGGATTAAAAACTTTAACAAAAGATTCAGCGAAGCTTAAATCACCTTTTTAATAAGTTAAAAAAAAATATCAACGAAATCAACTCACACTCTTTATTGTCCAACGACACTTTATCAATTTTCAATACCTTGGAAACACCACAGGAAATCAAATCTATAAAAAAAATACGTCATACATATTCCAAAACCGAAAGAAAAAACAAGCAACAGGAAAGCTAATTGTGAAATAAAAAAACGAATAAAGGAATCATTTGAATATCTTATGACTGGCAGATAGACAGACAAAAACAATATATTTGAAGTTTAAAATTGAAATTGAAATATTTTCTTTTATTGAAGGTAATGTTAGTTAGTTAACGCTGTGATGGACGTTCTTGTTTTAGGCATAATGCGTCGTCTTTTATTACATTTACATTTATTGTTTGTTGCGTGGCATTTGTGTAACAAGGACCATTAATTTACTTGCTCGTATATCAATCATTTTTATTATTGTCCTGTCGCTGTTGTTTGGCATTAGTGTGTATGCATGTTTTGGTTGTGATAATGACATGAAATATTTTACGCTTCGACAGACCACTAAGATTTCCATTTACAAATACATACTTACAGTCATACATACATACATTACATAGTTGCACATATATTTACTTTTAAATTTAAATATTTTTGAAATGCGGGAATGTATTGATTCGCCCTCTCCCCACCATTGGTGTTTTGTTTCCGCTGTTGTTATTTAAATTTTTATTGTTTAATAAAAAGAAAATCTATTTGATTGTATCGTTCATACTTATTATTATATTTTCCAATTTTCATTAATCTTTAAGTGATACGAATAAGAACGATTCGTGGTGTTTATTTTATATTTAAAACACCCCATTGTATTTTTTTAGCATAAAGAGCTTTTCTTCTGGTACATTTTCATTTGTTTGGGAATTGACTTTCTTGTTGCAGTCGAGTCATGTTTATGGTTTTCAATCATAATCATTGAAATATTGTTTTTATTTGTGTATTTTATTGTTATTTCAGGCATTTGTTGTTTAACCTGCTGTTATCAATTGTTAGCAGTACTCTTGTGCGCTTTTCTCGCCTTTAAACTTGAACAATATGCAGAAGTTTTTATATTACCTTAGAAATTATGTGCCATATTATGTTATAGAAATTATCAATATCATTTTTTTTTATTATTACAATGGAAAATCCATAGAAAATATTCTAAAGACATGAAAAAAGAGAACTTACAATATCCTTGTATACCAATAAGATATCTCGATATACACACTGATGTGACTATATAAGAAAAGACATTTTCAAATTATATATTTGTTATTTAGTGAAAATTCCTAAAAGCTGGGGCCCAATCGCCGCATACGATATCGAGCAGAATTGATCGAAATTTTTTCTTTTCGCATTACGGCATACGATAATCGAGTAGCTGCTGTTTAAGTTTCACTCGATAGCACTAGAGCGATCGAATACAATATTTTCTTTTATTGTGTTTGTTTTGCAAAAAAGTATGGAATATTACCTATAAACCTTATTACAGTTGGTCAATCGACTTGGTTGTTGTATTAGCTGCTAGGAACACAAAATTTTTCTTTAATGTATTACAAATTCTTAGCCGATTCAACAGCCGGTATAAAATAAACTTGGTACACTTTTTAAACATTTCGATACGATAGATATCGAATGCGGTAATCCATCCATTCGATACGTGTCGAAATTTTATTCCATACGATAGTGTACTCGATATCGAAAGCGACGATTAGGCCCCTGTATTAATGCTATGTACTTTTCTATATTCTACAAGTGTCCGTTTTATCAGATTCATTATTTTAAATGGCGTACTTTCTATGTATTTGTCAGACTCCATCCGCTATACCCGCTGAACAACATACTGGACATGCCGACTCCAGTTTATTATTGTACTGCCCATCAAAATACCACAAATCCAACTCCGAAAATTCTCTGAAAATTAAAAATTTATGGGTAAAATTGCTATGCATTAATGCGGTCTGTGGTGGTGAATGGGTTAAGAAGTATGCGGGTAGTTTTTCTGCCATATTTTTTAGACTAAAACGTTGTTCAAATCACGTTTTAAAATCTTTATTTTCATGTAAAATTAATTTATTATTTGCACAAAATTTTTATATTTGCAATATCTTTTAATGTCAAATAGTAAGTTTTTTTCTATGACTTCAAAGTATGTATGTATCTATCATTAGGCTTTTGGCAATATCCCTATAATAAGCCAGTAACAGCAACACATTTGTTAAGTGACTCCTAGTGTGATCTAGGTAATAACTTAATGGTAACTATTTTATAACAACTAACACAACCAACGCTGCTTGTCTGCGGAAAACATCCAGGAGGGAATAGAACCCACGACCTCTCGGCTCATAGGCTAGCATCGCTACCAATCATTTCAAACGAATTAAAACAAACCGAACGAAATCATAAAAGCATGTAGGTGATTTTGGCAAATGATAATAATAATATTAACTACTGTAATTTCTAATGCACACTGCGGAAGGATAGTGCGTTACTTTCAACATACATACATATATAGACAGACATACAATTGTAAGCAACTAGCGACGCGGGTAGTAGATGCTGCCCTATTACAGTCCACCCATTGGCGTAGTAAGGCCATTCTGGCGAGTGCTGGAATTTTTAAAAGTTGTATTATTTTATTGCATATTCTATAATTTAGGCCAAGAAATCCAGTATTACCGTCAAAATATTTGCATATAAAGAAAAAAAATTTAATGCTATAAAATTGAAATACAAATGAGCGAAGTGTGAAGACTTTATACCAAAAACGTTCGGAATGCAAATATGAAATTAAAACCATTTCGATCGTAATGTAAGACATGGCTGATTGCTTTACAAACTGATGATTCAAATTTGTATAACAAATCAATTTGCAAAGGGTGTAAAAAATATGCACATTAGACTGGGTCGGTCCCCATACAACAAAGAAAAATTTGCCAGTCACCCCTGAGAATTGAATATATATTTACCTATGACGTTTCTACAACAGAAAAAAATTGTTTCGCCAACCCAAAAAAAACAACACTTTTCGTTTTTTATATACAGCGCCGCCATTTAAAGTCCGATCTCATCATATCGTTGTTTATGGCTTGCCTGTTGGCTTAATTTTATCTTTGGGTGGGTTCTTACTCCAGCATCGATTTCTGGGTGCCACTTATGTTACCTGGACCCTTCCCTCCTAATATCCTACTTTTTGCACGTGGCAAGAAAGCCCTTCTAAAACTTTGTATATCTAGATTTTAGTATACTCACTTTTATGCCACGCCCAAAAATTAAGTATCTTTTCTTTTTCACATACATATTAAATTGACTGAGTCGACCACAATACAAAACTAAAAAATTTGCACTATCACCCCTTAGAATGAAATGTATATCAACAACGTTTCGAGAACTATAAAATATTTTTTTGCCACGCCCAAAAAAAGCACTTTTAATTTTTTATATATACGGCCATTTAAATTAAGCCACAGTCAAACCATAAACAATGATATGCGATATGATGAGATGGGACTTTAAATGGCGGCGCTATATATAAAAAATTAAAAGTGCTGTATTTCATGTCATTAATATATCTTTCATTCTTGGGATGTCTAATGCAACTTTTTTTTTCGACCAACCTTAATTCACATGTTTTCTTTTAACCAAACTAAATTAATTTAGAAATAGTCGGGCTTTTAAAGTCACTGAAATAACAAAATGATAAAATCGTGGCCGCTGTTTGTGATTTGTTTAAATTTTATTACAAAACTGGAGGTTATAAACTGCAATGAGAATTTATTTACATCGGCCCGAAATAATGTCTATTATATAGATAGAAATCAAAAGGTTAGTTATGTACTATATTTTAATTAAAAATATTAGAAATTTTAAAAATTTAAACGATTATTTTAATTTTATTCAAGTATAACTGGTATGATGCATTGGCCAAATGTGTCCGCATGAACATGAGTTTGGTAACGATTGATACACAAATGAAATCTTCTGATTTAACCATGTTATTGATTGAATTATTTCGGTCAAACATGCATCTATGGGCTG
Source organism: Panzeria rudis (assembly GCA_956483635.1). Lineage (NCBI taxonomy): Eukaryota > Metazoa > Arthropoda > Insecta > Diptera > Tachinidae > Panzeria > Panzeria rudis. The sequence goes on along the minus strand of OY101447.1, from coordinate 162,341,970 downwards.
GTGGCTGTGCTAGTGGAGATAAACCCAGAGAGTTTTACTGGATTTCAAACGGCCAAAAGTTTCACTACACCAATTGGGCCAATTATCAACCTGATTTTAAGAATAATAATGAATATTGTCTTCAAATTGGCTGGAATAATCTTATGCAATGGAATGATCAGATTTGCCATAGCAAGTCAGGTTTAATATGCGAAAATAGTCCATTACATGATTGCCAAGTGGAATTGGAGACACTATCGCACATAAAATTGGAAGATCAAATAAAAATCCAACATCAAGATGAAGTGCCAAAAATGATGGATGATATTTTGCAGAGTTCCCAAAATGTTAGTTACGAAGGTGAACATTTTCGTGGCGTAAACATTTATATAAATAACTATTATAAGTGAAATGTGAATGAAGAATAAGTGAATGAATAAATACGTACGGCTGTATTTATTATAAAAAGTTGAGCACTGCGTATCTACTGGATTATTCATTATCATTTTTATAATCGATGGATAGGCACTGCATAAGCACTGCTGATAGTGTCTAATAAATGGTTTCATTAAGAATTTTAATTAAAACTGAGGAGCCTTGCTTAAAATTTTCTTTATTATTATTTTCCACGAGCCTGCATGTTTCTGCAGAAAATTCAAAAAAGGCTTAAGCAGTATATGTGTTTGTTTAAAAAAATACCCTTCCAGTTCTTCAAAACAGTTTTTTAAAAGAAAAAGTTCAGCTCAGACACTATTCGACATACCCGAAGAAGAAAAACCTAACGGCAGGCCGGACCGGAGGCAAGCACAGCTACGCGTCTTTGCTCAGCGAATCCACTATTTTATATAACCAGAGAAGAAAACAATGGATGTTATTTCCTTTTAAAAGTGAATTAATGTTTATGGACGTTAATTCTCAATTTTGATGGACATTATTTCCTTGGACATTATTGCCTACCACAGTAGAAAATGCTTGCGCCAGGCCACTGGCCTGCAATACAGAAATTTTTTAATAAGACAATCTTGTCGAGGACATAACTCGTAGGAGAAAATCCTTGGTAATACTAAGTTATTTCTGCATAGCCGCCATTCGGCCGGTCTCAAGGACTTTCTAATTTACACTGAAATACTTTCCTTCATAAATTCTGTGAATTTCGACGTTAATTCAATGAAAATCTTCATTAAAATTCAACCAACCAGTGTCACTCTCCGTTGGATTAATGAAACAAATTTCGTTAAAATTGTTTTAATGAAAATATCATTAATGTAATAATTTCGCTAAATTAATGAAAATATTTCATTATTTTAACGAAATTATTTAATAATTTTAATTATTATTTCATTTATATTAATGATATTGTTTCATTGTTTTAATGAAACTATTTCATTGTTTTAATTATTTTAGTATTTTGCTGAAGTCATTTCACTATTTTTATGAAATTATTTCATTGTTTTAATGAAATAATTTTATTAATAAAGTATTCTTATTAACTTCAACCGTTTTATTGACTATTTTAATTTATTGATAACACCGCGTGACAAATTTTGATTTTTCCTGTTTGTATATCCATTAATCTAGAGATAAAATATAGTCAAACAGCGTACTTGGTTTTTCATTTCCTCATCTTTTGTCCTTTTTTAAAGACTTTACATGTTTTGAGAATGCTTATTTTAGTTTTTTTATATTAATAGGTATATAAAATTTGTTAGCGACATGTAGTGGTAAAATAATCTGTTAGAATGTATAGTAAACTCGTACTCTGCTGCTAACGCGACGCTCAACGTTCTAATTTAGGTAGGGCCCTAAGAGAGACAAAATCATAAAATATTTAGTTAGCTTATAGATATATAGATTAGTTTTTAAAAGGCTTTTTAATGAAAATTTTCAAGGATATGGAAGAAGTTATTGAAGCCACATTATTTTTGTTCATGGCAAATGAAGAACACATTTTTATAAAATTTTACAAGCCTTCCCTCTTATTTGTTACTACTATTGCTAAAAGATTTTACATATTAATATGAAACTAAAAACTAAATCTGCATTCTCAAAAAATTTAAAGTCCCTTAAAAAGGACAAAAGATGCTAGATTAATTGATATATAGTAGTTTTTGTGCCAATGATATGAAACTGATCAAAAATTTAAAAGATGTCCTTGGAAACAATTTTTTTAATATTTCCTTCAAAATTTTTATTTGAATGTTTTGCAAAATACATAAAAATATATATTAACTTTAAATATACTTTAAAATACACATTTTACGATTTTATCGCTCTCGGCGATTTTTATAAATTAATATTTCTACATACAATTTTTATAGAAATTAATTTTGTGCCACTAATAAAATAGTCACAGCTTTTGTACTAAGAGAGATAAAATCATAAGACTTTGAAGTGTTGTAGAGTTAATTTAATTCTACCACACATAGTTTTTAGAATGATATTTTTAATGAAAACTTTTAAGGATATCGAAGGATATATTTTTAAAATGAAACTTTTTTATATATGTGTTCAGGGAAACTGAAGTACAAATTTTTATAAAATTCTACAGAGTCTTCCCTTTTATTTGGTACCAAGTTTGCTAAAAATATTAGATACTAATATTAAAAAAAATTATTTAAAATAATCATTCTTGAAAAATTTTAAGTCCTTTAAACAGGACAAAAGATGATTAAATTAAAAAACAAGTAAGCAGTCTCTATGTTTTGTCTCTAAATTAATGAATATATAGTGGCGTTTCTGCCAAAATAATGCTAAAAATATGAACGGTAGAAACATTTATAATCTTGATGAGCGCTTGCAGTATTGTCTCTGACTCTTTATTTTCATCATTTGCTTTATAGAGAACGCCTTAAATACTTCAGCCAACAGTACTGGCAAAACTATGTGCTCTTTGAGTGTTAAATATGTAATAAAAAAGAGTACATCAATAACAATCATACAAAACTATTTTTGTTGTTCGCTTTTGGTTGCCAACAAATAAGGGTGTGCTTTTTATGAAAGAAAATACATGTATATGTAGGTGAATTATATCATCGGTGTTTCGTAAATGCAATGAAATTTTTCGTCAAAATTGTGAAATTCATATCTTTGACATTCAAAAACTTAATAAATCTTCTTAATTTTTAAGAGTATATATTTCAATCTTTTTAAGTATCCATTAGTGCCGGCAAAAAATTATGTAGCGGGTACCAAGTACCGAGTATTTGCTGTTATTTTAGGATACTCGAAAATAGTTACTCCATACTTTCAGTATTTTTATTATTAAACCGATCAGAAAATAAAGAGACAAAACACAACCCTGTTTAAAAGTATGAAATTTTTAAGTTTTCAATTAACGAAAATCCAATAAAATTACATTGGAATTGATTCATTAGAAAAACTAATTGTGCCTCAAATTCACACTATCAACGTATTTTAGCAGGAAATAAAACAGTAGCAAATACTAAATTGTTCACTTAAGATAAAGTAAAAAGAAACATTTCATTACAAACATTTGAGTCCGATAAATAAATTATTTAGTTCTACTTTAAAAGTGAATAAATATGGAACACAAATTCGCTCTTCTTGTGACGTGCTTATTTTGCACCGCAAAACTTCAGAACATCAGCTGCAATGAAAATTCATTTGTGTCCAGTGAAAAAAATCTGTATTATATAGAAAGCGAAAAAAAGGTACAGAGCATATAAATAAAAAAAAATTTAAACAATATCAAAAAATCCTTAAAATATTCCAGTTTACCTGGTACGATGCTCTCGCCAAATGTGCTGCTATGAACATGAGCTTGAAAACTATTGACACAAAAAATAAATCTCAGGACGTTACAGCTTTATTGTCCGATATATTTGGAAAAAGAATTCCTCTATGGATTGGTGGCTGTGTAAATGGAGCTAATCCCAGATAATTTGTTTGTGTTTCAACGGGAAAAAAATCATTTATACTAATTGGGCTAAGGGTGAACCTGATTTTGCTGGCAATAATGAATATTGCGCTCAAACAGGCTGGACTGATAATATGGAATGGAATGATCACTTGTGTTCTAGCCAATACGGTTTCATGTGCGAATATAGTCTATTACATGATTGTGAAGAAAAACTTGCAAAAAAATTGCCAGAGGAAAGAAACAAGCAGAAGGAAATTGAAGTGAAATAAATGGTGGCAGAAATTGTGCAGAATCATAAAAACTCTGATGATGAAAATAGAAAATTTAGTGATCTAATTATCAACATTGACCAAAATGCTAAACCAGCAAACGCGCAGGTTTGATTTCAAATTGCAAATGATTTGAAATCAAAATCTTTCTCAAAAGACAAACGTTTGATAATGATTTGAAAATTCTCAAATTAAGAAATTCATTTATTTTCAAGTTATTCTCAAACATTGTAAAAATAAATGAAATATCAATTTTGTTTTGTAAATTAATATTTTATCTTCTATTTATCCACGTTCTTATTAATTAAGTTTTTACTCACAAATAATAATGCATATGTATTTATATTTTTTTCACTAGCAAACACCAAATATGAAATTTTTCTCAGTGCTAATAAATAATTGAATTTGATCACCATACAATGTTTCCAACTATTTTTCGCTTTAATTAGTGTGCCACGTTTATTTATAATTTGAGAATATCACTTGATAACAAATGGATAAAACACTGTTTGTCAAATGTTTATATTCAGATCATTATGAACTTGAATATAAATCTTAAACTCAAAGCTCTGCTTTGCTTTGAAAAGTGTTTGAGAATTGTGCTTCATATCAAATGATAAAACATTTCAAAGGTTTACTTTGTTTTTGCTGGGAAGTGAAATTAAGAGTACGAAACACCTAATACGAACTTTTTTTAAGCGAATTTGATTTAACGCGATTCCAAAAAAATATTTCATTGTGTTTTTACGCTATTTGGTTTGATTTAACGCGGTCCAAAAATGTAGTATAGATTTTTGTCAGAAAATGTGTGCTTATAATGGATTTGGGGGATTTTAAATTAAATGAATACACAGAAAAAAATAGACAAGAATTATATTCAATAAAACCATGTTATTAAAAAAAAGATATGAATTTCAATAACATTTATCTTTAAAATAATAAAATATTTCGTTGTAAGTATTTCTTTTCCATGCCGGTTATTTCTTTTCTTTTTATACATAAGTACTTGAAACAAGTTGTATCCCATAAAAAAATAAATGGGATATGGCTCAGCTAGAGAGTGTATGCTTTACGTCCGGAAAGCCCGGGTTCGTATTCCAGCCATGTCAACATTTTTTTAATTTATATATATATATATATATATATATATATATATATATATATATATATATATATATATATATATATATATATATATTTTAATTTTGAAATAATTTTGTTATCAATATAGGGGAATTCTTTATCACAGGAAATTTGAAAAAAAAATTATTGAATACCGGGATTTTTGTTATCAAAAGCGAAACTTATTTTTTTCTGTGTAGTTGGCAACACTGCAAATCGTGTGGTACGAAAAACCTACCATAATAAAAAACAGGGGACTTCCCTTGTTTATTTCAAATAAGTTAAGCTGAAAGTAAGTGTGTAGAAGTATTTGTAATAAACAAGCTCCTAACAACAATGTACCAAATAATCGAATTTGATAAAAATTAAAAAATATATATAAATTGGTTTTATTTCGGCTTAAGGTCAATATTAAACAATATTTTTCTTTATTCTATATTGATTTTATTATTCAAAAATACCCAACATTTCGATCAACTTTGTTGAAACATTAAATTAATGCCGAATTTGAAAACAAAAAACTACGTATTTATTGGTGGGAAATAATTAAATAATATAAACACGTAGTCCTTGTTTTCAAATTCGACATTAATTTAATTTTTCAACAAATTTGTATCCCCTGAAGATGATCAAGGAAGTTGATCGGAATTTTGGGTATTTTTGAAAAATAAAATCAGTATACAATAAAGAAAAATATTTAAGAAATTTATTATTTGACATATTGTCATAATTTTATTTTAAATGAAGTTTATTTGCTGATAGTTAAGCATTGTATATATGCATTTCATTGGCGCTTTACCAAATCGTCAGTAGACTTCAACCACAACTTTGAACAGTTACAAACCTCTCATCTTATGCACAGATAATATTTTTGAAAAGAATAAAATTAGCGCTAGTAGGATTAGAAACTTATACAAAACCAAGTTTGCCCCAAGTATAAATTCATCAAAATTGTATAATATTTGTAAAAGTTATGAGGCCGATAAGATTTTTTATGCCCGAGGTAGTCAGCTTTGACACCCTGTACCGCAACGTGTGTTTCAACAGGGTAGTTCAAATTTCAACTTTCTTAAAGCTTAGGTCCTCCTCTTTTATTTTTACATATATCGTTTTGTAATCAGATCGCAAGTTTCAAAGATACAGTTTTATTATCCTTTTTTTCCAATTTAAGCCCCTGTGCGCGGTAGAGGGCCAATAGCAGGTCCCAATATTTGTCTTCCGTAATGTATGTATATATCTGTGTAGGCTCGTAATTTTTGGGCGGCTTAATCGATTTTAACTATATAAAAACTCTTATTAAATCCATTTCGACGAATACATTTTTGGATATTGTTATTCCCTATACTGTAATCTACCCATACGAGTAGTATTCGATCTTTAACCGCAAGACAACCGTAACCATCATGATATACGATTTTGGTTTTTTGATAAAAATTTATTATCTACACCTTTCTTAAACTTCAATTCAGAAGTACTTTAGTAAATGATGCCGGTTTTAAAAATACTTCAAAGGAGAAAATCTTTGTGCGCGCCCGATGACCTGTAAATAAATTATTATTTAGTAAGTCAAGCTGGTCTTAGACATAATTCGGAGAAGAAAGTCCTTGGGATTACTGAATCATTTCTGCATTGGGACTTCCTCCTCAGAGGTGTACCTAAAAGTCAGTTCGCTTACAAATCAGTTTTGCATCAGACGACAAACTTCTAGCTCCTGGCCGAAACTCAGCCACGCCGCCAAATATTCTCATAATATGTTAGTGTCAATATTTAAACTTTACACATTTTTTGGGTGTGAGACGAGAAACTTAATACTTATTAGTTTCTTCATATAACAGAGATTTACCATAATGTACAGTTTTCAAATTTTATTCACACAAATTTTTAGTTTTCTCAACTTTTGTTCAAGATTAATAAAGTAAATAATTGATAAGAATAAAAGAGCTATCTATGTACTTTTTGCATTTGGCAAACAATTTTAAATAAATTTCTGAAAATTGTTAATTCTTTTAAAGTTTCCTTATTGCTTGGGGGGTTCCCAAAGCAAAACGATAAAACCCTAAAGATTCCCTTCACATTTCGCATTCTGTTTACTTCTCTTAATGAGGTACTTCACATTTTGACATTTTCTTTCAATGTTTTTCAATTTTATTGTAAATAGTGCACTACAATTACAAACAATTAAAAACAGTATTATTTTAATTAAATAAAATAGATTAAGAAAAAAAATTTTAATGTTCAAAATAATATAAAATATATAGCAAAAGCATAAGTGCATAAGTTGAAGTCAAAATAGTTATTCCTGATTTCATTCTTACAAATTTAAGTCACAAAGTCTTGATATATCATCTCCTAAATATGTATTCAATGTGTTGCAAACTAATGCCTCAAGTCCACACTATCAACGTATTTAAGTAGGAAATGAAACATAAGCAAATACGAAATCTTACTCTTAAGATAAAGTAAAAAGAAACATTTCATTATAAATATTTGAATACGATAAAATAATTGCTTAGTACGACTTTAAAAGTGAATAAATATGGGACACAATTTCGCTCTTCTTGTGACGTGTTTAATTTGCATCGCAAAACTTCAGAACATCAACTGCAATGAAAATGTATTTGTATCCAGTCAAAAAAATGTCTATTACATAGAAAGCGAACAAAAGGTACAGAGTATTGAAATTAAAAAAAAAATATTTTAAAAATATAAAGAAAATCCTTAAAATATTCCAGTTTACCTGGTACGATGCTCTCGCCAAATGTGCTGCTATGAACATGAGCCTGATAACTATTGACACAAAAAGTAAATCTCAGGATGTTACAGCTTTATTGTCCAATATCTTTGGCAAAAGGATTCCTCTATGGATTGGTGGCTCTGTAAATGGAGTTAATCCCAGACAATTTGTTTGGATTTCAACGGGGAAAAAGTTCATTTATACTAATTGGGCTAAAGGACAACCAGATTTTGCCGGCAATAATGAATATTGCGCTCAAACAGGCTGGACTGATAATATGGAATGGAATGATCACGTGTGCTCTAATCAATATGGTTTCATGTGCGAATATAGTCGACTACATGATTGTGAAGAAAATTTTGCAATGAAATTGCAAGAGGAAACGAAGAAGCAACAGCAAATTGAATTGAAACAGATGGTTGGAGAAATACTGCTAAATCATAAGAACTATGACGGGGAAAATAGATCTCTTCGTGATCTAATTTTTAACATTAACCAAAATGCTAACCCAGCAAACGTTCCGGTTTGATTTCAAATTGCGAATGATTTGAAATCAAACTCTTTCTCAAAATATGATTTAAAAATAACTTAAAAAACATAACGTTCTCAACAAAAAGGAGAAAATTATGCTCAGATTGAGATATTAGTTTAATTTCAACTTTTTCGCACACGTTATAATTTGGAACATAAATAAAATATCATTTTTATTTTGTAAATTCATATTTTATTGTCTTTTTATTCAAGTTCATACTAATTAACTTTTTACTCACAAGTAATATTCTGGTATGTGATGGAAATCGATCGACTCAAATCAGCGCCGATTTAAAAAACATATTCTGCTGAAAGATGACTTATTTACGCTGTTTTATTAATTTGTATCGAAAAAAAATATTCGAATAAAACTTTCTAAGCCTTGAAAACGTTAAAAGGGGTAAATAAATCATCTTTCAGTAGAATTTGTTTTTGAGATCGGCGTCGATTTCAAATCGAACGATATCCATCACATATGTAACACGTATAATTTTTTCATTAGCAAATTATTTTTCGCTTTAATTAGGGGGTCACGTTTGTTCATAATTTTAGAATATCACTTGACAACAGATTGATAAAACACTGTTTGCCAGATGATTATATTCACATCATTATCAACTTCAATTCAAATAATAAACTTAAATCTTTTGCTTGCTTTGAAAAAGGTTTTAGTATTTTTATCAAAGGATAAAATATATCAAAGGTTTACTTCGTGTTTGCTGGGAAGTTAACTTCGTGTTTGCTGTGAAGTTAAATTAAGAGTACGAAATATACTTAATTAAAAGAGATCTTATTTGTTATTTGCTTTTTGATTATAACCAGACTTTTTTTATGATATCATAAGAAATTAAAGCACACATACATTTTAGCTTTCTACCTCAGCTGGAAGTTGAAATGATTTCGTGAATTTCATTGTACGTTGTTTCATTAATATAGAAAGCGTTTAAATAAAAAAACTGTACGTAAATGGTAAATTTGTGCCGAACAAACGATGTTTAAAATCGTAAACCTAAACGACAAAAAATAAGAAGGTCATGCAGCTAAATAAAATTCTTCTGAAAATTTTACTATTTTTAGAAAGTCTGCTCTCCTGGCCACATTTTTGAGCGGGCGGGTAACAATTAAAAGCCAGATTATATTAAATATGTATATCTTTTATTATTTGTAGAGAAATTTGAAAAATTCGATGGACGTTTTTATTTCTTAAGCGATTAGTTTAGAATTTTGTAGAAAAATTCACCATTTTTTATTTAAAATTTCAACTGCAGTCATTTTTGAAATCTATTCTTTTGAAATATTGAAAATAAAAAAATTTTAGTTTTGAAAAATTTAGCTATTTTGCGCTCTCATTTCAAAGTATTGAATTTGATTCCTTTTCATAACTGCATAAATTGAGATAACTAAAAAAAATTTTTTCTTCATTTTATCAAGGATTGTGTTAGAAATCATAAAATATATTTTTTTGATAATTTTTGCTATGCTATTACCGGAGATATTGATGAAATAGAGAAATATTAAAGATATATATTAATAAAGTAAGTTGTATTTTCTTTACATCAAGTTTAAATTCATCAAAATCGGATAATATTTGTAAAAGTTATGAGGCCGACAAAATTTTGAATGCCCTATTTTGACACCCTGTATCTCAACGTGTGTTTCAACAGGGCAGTACAGATTTCAATATGCTTAAAGCTTAGGTCCTCCTCTTTGTTTTTATTCTATATCGTTTTGTAATCGGGTTGCAAGCTTTAAAGTTACAGTTTTATTATCCTTTTTTCCAATTTGAACCATTGTGCGGTAGAGGGGCAAAGGTCGGTCCCAATATTTTTCTTCCCCTAAGCTCATAATTTATGGGGGGCCTAACCGATTATAACAAATTTAGAAAATCCTACAACAAATATCGCTGACGACACTTTGCGAAAGAAGCGAAAGCTCGGTATTTTTTGTCGTCAAATTTGATATAAATCGATTTATTTGCTCGACAGATATCGTTACCAAAAATTTTCAAAAAACAGTGCTTTATTTTTTTGCTATACGAAAACTCTTCTTAAGTCGATTTCGTTGAATAAATTTTTGGATATTATTTCTTTCTATACCTAATTGAAACCTTCGTCGAATACTATCTAGAGCAGTAGATCTTTAACCGCAAGTCAACCGCAACTATCAGGATATCCGATTTTCGTTTTTTGTTAAAAATGTTTTATCTACACCTTTCAAAGTCTTCATTTCGTGTTGGCCCCGCTACGGAGATAAAGTAGATAGATAATTAGTGGAAGTTCCACGGATAGCCAACCGTATTTTTTATAGCAACAATACCATAAATGAAATACCGAACTGAGCCCAAATGCATTTTTTAAAAGCACACGATTTTATGTAGTTTATTAACTAACAGTAGCGGAGTTCAGTGTTTCATGGAAATGGTCTTGCGAAAGTGAAAATGATAAATAACTTTTTAATGAAATTTTGTGTATTTTGTTGTTGGATCTCATAAAAAAGCTGCCATATTTTGCATTTGCACTTTCGCAAGACCATTTGCATCAAATACTGAACACCGCTAATGTTTTGTTTTGCAGAATAAAGCTCAAAACTTTTTACAATTCACTTTTCTTTATCTAATTGTGGTTTTTGAAAAATAAAACTCTTATTGTATGGACAAATCGTTACGTTTTGGCTTTACAAAATTCCCATTTTAGCAGCTTTTATTTTAGTAATTTATATCACTGAAATATTTCAATGATTACTCATTTAAGTGCTAATAGTATATTTTATTGATAAATTTCTTAAATATGTACATATGCATGTAATTGAGAATTGATTTTACGAACGAAAATTCATGTTCATTTCGTAAAAATACATCCAAGATGAAAGTACTCGTTTCATTAGTATTTCTTCTGATAGGGGTTCGAGCGATTTCTATTACAACTGAAAAGTTATTTACTTCGGAAAGAAATAATACTTTTTATATCGAACAAGGTTGGCAGGTTAGTGAAATGGATATACATACATACTTATATTGAAGAAGGTGGAATAGTGCATAAAGATAATTTTCAAAATTTAGTTTGATTGGTTTGAATCTTTTGCAACATGTGCACGGTTGAATATGTCTCTAATATCTTTCGAAACTCAAGCCAAATGGGATGATGTGCATGCCATGATAAATAAACAAATTGGTAGGTTTGTCAAGTTTTTGTTTTTGTTGACGATAATTATGATCACTTCCAATAAATATATCTGCAGGTACTAAATTCAGTGCAAGGATAAGCGGTTATGCAGTTGGGGAAAAGCGACAATTTTTGTGGATGTCCACAGGAAAAAATTTTAATTTTACTTTTTTGGGCTGAAGATAATCCAGACTTTGCTCAGGAGAAAGAGTATTGTGTTCATATTGGAGGCAGTTTGTTGGATATGAGATGGAATGATAATACATGTACTAACAAATATGGTTTTATTTGTGAATTTAAGGAACAATTATGCAGAAACAACAACAACAACGATGCAAGTGCAAATCCGAAGTGTCAAATCATTTTTAATAACTATCAGAAAATATAAATAAGTAACTATTAATAGGTAGATTTTTTAAAAATTTTCCTTTCTAAACGTTTCAAATTTATATGAAAAGTAACGCAAATACGTTTCAAAAAAATGTTTTCCATACAAATTTCAAAACGCAAAAAGCGTTTGTATTTGCAAAATCTGGCCTTAAGCAAAAAAAAAAAAAATATCAACTTGTCGCAATATTGATTGGAAATCATATTAAATTTCTGCAAAAATGCAATCTTAATTTAAACTTAACATTGTTTCAAATTAATTTTAAAAGAAAGATTATTATTCTAACTTTAAATCTGGTTGATTTAATATTTTCTTACAGTAATAATTCAAAAATACACGTACATTTCCTTCTACCAAATAAATTTTTCTGATGCCTATGCTAATACACATCACACACAGAGAAAACAGGTTCGGTGAGACAACCGAATTTGTTGCCAATCGAATTTTGGCAGTTGCCAAGCCATAAAAAGTACAGTAAATTTAGAAAAAAAAATTTTAGTTGCAAATACCAATAATTAGAACTAAAATCCAACTCATAATATTTTATTCGGTTGTGCTCATCATATTCGTTACTTAGTCATGACAAAAGCATACGTTCGGTTGATCTAATCAATTTAAGAATTGTCAGAATCATTGCTATTACAATTATGACCTTATGGTAACGAATATGGATTGTTTTTTGCATTCATAGAAAATTGATAGCATAAGTTGAAGTATAGTCTATTCAACTAATATTTACTCGGCCTAACCATTTTCCAACGAATATTTTTCCTGGGTGCAGCACTCTCCTTAGGCCGTAATTACATCTTCAAATTGTCGGCCAAGTAAATTAATAAATAAAATAACTACATTAAAATCATGTTGTTATTTCAAGTTCAACTTTGATGCAACATGATTTTTCATGTTATTTCAGTATTAAACTCACGTTGTTTTAAATTCATTCTTCGTGTTATTTTAGTATCAAATTCACGTTTTTCAAACTTGATTCAACATGATTCTTCAAGTTATTTCAGTATTAAATTCACGTTCTTTTAACTTGAACTAACTTTGATTCAACATGATTTTTCGTGTTATTTCAGTATGAAATTCAGTTTTATTTCAAAAGAAAAACTGTTGTTTGAAGGCTATTGTAAATTCATGTTGAATTAACATCAAATGCGTATGAAGCAAAGACACTACCGAGAAAAATAAAATTAACCTTCTTTTCTACGATTTTTCCGTGAATTTTTTCTTTTGTATATAGTTAGTTTCTGCTTAGAGCATGGCACTAACGGTTCCAATCTTAATAGTTTGATGTTTTCAGAAAGCTAAGAGTACATTAGTGTATTAGATTTTTGCATATTATAAAAATAGTCAATGGTAAAAAATAGGCGTAGTTGCGTGGTACTCTGCTAAAAATGTATACTTTTCCTAAAAACATGCGTCTTAAACTTCATTATTTTAATTTTAAAGTCAAAGGTGAGTATTTTGTTAGTGAAGAACACATGCAACAATATTCCATATTTAGTGTATATTTTTAATTCAATAATTATTTAAATAAACATCGTGGTCGGATAATATAGTATAACTAGAGGCGGCTAAAGTGGTATGCATACTGTATCATACACTTTCAAGAAAATAAGCATGTCAGAAAGAGATGATGTAAGAAAATGGGCAGCGAAATATATGAAAGTACACAGCAAAACAATATCATGTTCCTGGAAGCAGTAAAAAACTTTCATTCCTTCCAGAGATCTCTCAGTGTCTACAATGTTTAAATTACGAAGTTAGCCAGCATTTTACATTTATTCAACACAAACTGCAAAATAAACAAAATCATATTCAGTAGCATTGTAGCTTTTAACAAAATCCGTTCTAAAGCGAATGCCACACAGGTCAATATTCAGCTTCAATATATGTGTTTATGTGCGTTTGCTTACAAAAAATATGTACACATATACGGAGGGGAAATATTGAAGAATATCAAAATGCTTTTGATTTTCATAACAAACGCACAGAAGCACATATATTGAAGCTAAACTATTGATCCGTCTAGCAGCCACTTAAAGAATTATCGCGCGCATTGCTTCAAATAAACACTAATAGGAGATTTAGACGCTAAGTTTTCAGACAAGACTTTTTTTTAATTCCCTTTTAAAGTTGCTACTAAAAATCATAAACATTTATACTATGATTTTCTACCTTGATTTTTTTTAAGATTAATTGCTAAATTTTCTTTGAACTGAAATAAATTCTAACTTTTAGTATGAAAAAAATACAAATGAGTTTAAAAATAAATGTCAAAAACAAACATGAAAACACAAATCAAGACTTTTTCCTACCCCGTTTGCTTGTTTTCTACGCCCTTCACCTATAAACTCAAGACTGAACAAATATGTAAAAAACTCAGCGTCTAAATCCCCTATAACATATTTAAAATCTCAAAACACATTTAAAGTATGCTCTCTTTCTATATTTCTCACCTATTGCATGGAAGAGGGAGACTTATAATAAAACACGATTTGTTTTGTCTGTAGTTTAACGATGATACAATTGGATGACGCAATAAGACGAAGAGATGATTTTATAGCGTTTTTTATGCTTCGAAAGAAGCGCTGTTTTATATCAAAAACAAGAGCCCCAAAGTAGGACATCGCGAACAAAAATCACGCATGTTCGAAGCGCTTTTCGAAGCAGGAGAAACAATAAAACTAGCTTCTCTCTCTTATAAACCTGCTTCGCCCGAAGTAGTAGTTTTTGCTGGGTAGCTACGAATAACATGGTAATACTTAGGGTATTCATATAATCGGGCTTCTGCTTTAATCGGTTAATCGCTCGATTAATTAATCGAGGTTTTGGTATAATCGGTCAATAATCGGTTAATTTTTTTATTAATCGGTTAACAGATTAATAAAGTTTTTTCATACACTAAGTAGTAGTTTTTGCTGGGTATGGAGAACCACATTTCAGAACACCAATTATTTTAAATTTCTTGCCAATAGGTTTTTTACTTATTCTAGAGTTTCTCTGAAACTTGGGCTTCAAAGAGTTTTTTACTTTCCCGAATGTAAGCCTAAGACTTACTATATATAAAACACCAGATGATTTCTGTTCTAATCGAATCAAGTTTCTAGCTCAATAAAAAATATGTGTATCACATTAACCGAACTTACTACACAATATTGATAAAATTTTTTTTTTTGCAAATTACATGTGATATATTGTACTTCATATTTATGTCATTTCATCCCGTTTAAGGCTATTTAAAGCGTCATATTATCCGTTGGCCTGACGACATTTTCAAACACATTTATTTCGATCTTATTACTTGTTCCAGGCTCATTGTCAAACAAGTCACGGGGCTTTATTTAAACCTTTTGATAATTATTTATTATAATATTTTGATTTTTAGAATTCTTATCATCTATAAAATCACATGCTTGCGGTTTAAATTCACAAATAAAACCAAATTTTTTTGTACATTTATTATCGTTCCATTGCATGCTGGTATGCCAACCAATTTGCACACAATACTCTTCACTATTATAGAAATCTGGATTTCCTCCATACCAAAATGTGTGTGTGAGCTCCTCGCCTGTCGCGACCCAAGTATACTGACGATTTGCACCAACAGCATAGCCGCCTACCCAGAGAATAACATTTTTTCCTAGACATAACAAAGTAATATAAAATATGCACAATAAGAATAAATAAAAATATACATACGTACCAAAAGATGTTGTCACTAGTTTATTGATATCTTCCGATTTACGTTTGGCATCAATTGTCAACAAAGTCATATTCATGCGTGCACATTTCGTTAACGATTCAAACCAATCATACTGAATTTTTTTTTTGTTTTATTAAGTTTTACTTATACCAAACAGGATATCTTACTGACCTTATATTCATTTTCTACGTAATAAACCTTTTTACTTTCTGAAGTAAATAGTTTTTCCGGTGTTATTGCCTCTACTCGTTTTAAAAGCAAAAGAAATAGAATGACTTTGAAAATTCTTAAAATTTGCATTTCTATGCTGAGTATGACTTGAGCACTAATAAAGTTATGGCATGATTCTCATTTCTTTTTATATTAAGAAAAATGTATTAGGGTGATATTGATTTCTGACAAATGCTTTAAAAATTTATTAAGTATATTATAGAAATTTTAAATCTTTTAAATTGTGATTTTGAGACAAATATTGATTTATTTTGAAATATTGGAAGACGAAACAAAATTATGGAACTAAGCGGTTTCCACTATATTCTACATGTTCAAATATTCCAAATATCCAATCCCTTAATTAATGCTACCTTAATTAAAATCAAATATGAATATGAAACAATTATTTAGTGGTTTATCCTTATCAAACTTTAATATGAATATGTCGAATTTACTGCAACTCATACGTTACGATTTATGTAATTTACAATTTCCAACTCAATAGTATAATTAAAATTATTTAGTTTTTTCGAATATGTATGTTCATTCCTTAGACTTAACGGAGAATTTAGAGTTAATAAACAGTTTTATTGCTGAACGCTTATTGTGGGATTCACTATGTCCCAGTAAAAAAGTAGCTTCCCAATAAGTCGTGCTAAGATATATCCTTTTTCTTTTGGTTTTAACCCTTCAAGGCGAAGATGCACGCATGTCTTTTTAGCAGCTGTTTTACTTTATTTCTATCACGAGCTGCTAATCCTCTTAACTATTTTCCCATATGCCCCTCCCATAGTTCATGCCCCTTGGCGGGCATATTGACACGTTCCGGCTTTTTACCGAAATTAATTGTTAGGTCTTAGGCAAAAACGTCAAGTCGCTACCTTAAGTCCATGAATTAACACCTTCTTGCCTAACGTCAAAGATTTATGAGCTCTGCTGGAGTACAATGCCCTCTATCGGAGCTTCCATTGATTTCTTTGTTATGGCCAAACTAAGTACTTTTTGGGGGACTTTTCCATCTTTGCAAGTTTTTTCGAGACCTTTTGCTGTTAATTAGTCGTTCTTAATTTTTGCTGGTGCTACCACTTACAAAGGGTTGCCCTTACAATAAATAAGTTGAACCAGCAGCTCAATTTCTATCGAAAAATCTTGTACGGATACATTAGATTTTTGTGCTCTGCTTTGTGCCTCCATTATGTCGTCATAAGTATTTCTGTACTTCATTGGCATAGTTTCAAATGCTTTTTCTGGGTTACTTTTCAATGCGATTTCTACTGGCAGCTGTACCGAACAGGATATTCACAACATTAAATGGTGCACTACTACTATTAATATCATGGGCTGTGTGCCAAATTGATTCTATGCTTTAACAGCGACAGTCAAACGACTACATTTAAGACAAAACTGCTTTAATACCAACGTTGTTATAGATTTCATTAAGCGAATCAAAGGTTTTAGAAAATACTAGAAGGTTATAAACTTTACTCATGTTATACAATTCGATCTGCTTATTGAAGATTCATTGTGTTGTTATTGTTGATACTAGCTAAATTCAAAGCCATTGAAAGTTTACATCTGGGACTCATTTTAGGAGGAATTAAAGTTCCCCTCTTTTGCACATAGTTATAGTGACTCGGCATACCAAATCTTGTCAGCCTTACATGTAAGGTATAAGAGTGTTCAGCACCTTTATGTAAAATACCTCGGAAAACATTTTTGTAAAACATATTAAACTTATTTTTGTCTCTTCCTTAAAAAGTGAAATAAACCTCCCCGTCAGCGGCAATATAGTAGGTTGAAATGTTCTACACAAATATTCGCCATAAACTTCTACTATATATCCTTAAATATACACAAGCTCCAGACTCAACTTGAATGCCAGAAATCGTCTAAACCTTAAAATGTGTTTAAGGGCTAATTTTATACTTATTTATATTTAGTACTCGGCATAGAAAATCTGGTAAGCCTTGCGTTTAAGGTATAAGTCTGATCAAAATCTCCATGTAAAACACAGCGAGGAGCATTTTAGTAGAACATATTAACCCTCTAACTCTTCGTTGTATGAGTCTTTTAGACACTTTCTTAAAAAGTGGTAGAAAAAAGTCCCTTTTAGCGGCTCCACGAAATTATTTTATATAAAATTCTACTAGGTCTTCAAAGACACCCAATCTTCAGACTTAATTTGAACGCCAGGAATAAATTAAACCCAATATGTTTTTAAGTGTTAACGTTGTACTTATTCACAATTAGTACTCAGCATAACAAATCTTGTAAGCATTACGTTTAAGGTATAAGATATGTTTTACGTTTTTATCGAAAACACCACGAGAAACATTATGTAGAATATTTCAGTCCCCTATTTCGCCGTTTGTTTGCTCCTTATTTAGGAAAGACCGCCTTCGAAGTGAGTACCAACCCTGGTTTTAGTTGGTATTCCCATTTGGGAGAGCCCCACATATCACGATGGATGACGGTCCACGTTCGAATGCAGTAATGCAGTTCCCCATTTCTTTAAAAAAATATCAAAGAAATAAAGAGACCCGTATCGCGAAGAGTTGTAGGGTTAAAATATTTTACAAAAATAATCCTCGTAGTGTTTTACATAAAAGTGCTGAGCACATCTTATTCCTGAAATGTAAATGATGAGTCCGTATAAATATGTGCGGGGGGTGGGGAATTTAACTCGCCATAAAATTTGTAATGTTTCATGAAAATAAACACAGGCGCATTGATTGATCAAAGTAAATTGATAATTTATTAAACAAATTCCTCAGCTTATATACTAACAATGAGAAGTTCGCTTTTTCTTATTTCTACTTATTCTAATATACATACATTCATACATTCATACCTTAATACATTAATATTACATTGTATCAAATATACATACATACATTGTACCAGGCTGTGTACATTTGAAGTTCAATACCATTTCACTTTTGTCATAGTAACAATTTATACGAATCAGCATAATTCTAACTATTTAGCAATAGCGAGCATTGACCGAAAAGTATAAGAATATTATGTTACTTAAATTCCAATGTTTATGACTAAGTGTGTTTGCAATTAAAATCGTTACTGACCTATCTCAAGAAGACGTTGACTTTCAGTTAGTTCAGTTTGTTTACATACTATTGAATACTGTTGTTTATTTATGAATATCATGTTGCTGTGACTGTTTGGTGAGGTTCATGCATATGTGATACTATGTATACACTACAAATTAATCCCAGATGCACTTTCAAAACGCCAATACAATTATATACTTTTTCGGTATCCTCTACCAGAAACAGTTGCAAGAGCCTTGCAATTAAAAAAAATTTTTTGTTGTAACAATATTTACAACAAATAATATTTCTTTTTTGAAAGTTCGTTCAAAAATTAGATTCAAAGAGACCTGCTTTTCAATCATTCAGGGACTTATTTCTCAAAGCTATAATCTACCAGTAAACTACCTACAAAACAACAACAACATTTTTACAAAATTTAATGTTGTTTTGTGGGTAATTTACTTGTAGATTTGTAACATGCAGTTTTGAGAAATGGGCCCCAGATCTCGATTTTTAATAATAATCTTCCTGTCACGTTAGACATCTTTATAATAGATATTTTTTAGTTCGGCAAGATTTTATTTGACTTTAATCGAGTCTATTTTGTTTTGTTTTAAAATTTTAGAGCGACGAATATTTTAGAGTAAATGCGTTTTGAGATATTTTAAGCCACTAGAATAAAATCGCACGCACAAACTCTCTGTTTCTCCTTCTCACTCATAATTTTAATCTAAACACCATAAATATTCCAAATGATGTATGATGACAATTTTTATAGTTTTAAAATCACTAAAATTAACATAAAAAAGAAATAAAATGGTTCTTGCGGTTTTTTCTATCGAAAAATATTTTAAAACTTACAATAGATTGAGTAATAAAATGCACAAGGACACAAAAAGGATCCTCTTAACTAAAACAAAATGCTAATAATAAGCCAAACAACTTTAAAAGTGTAAATGTGTAAATTTCCTAAACACACACACACAAGCAATTTGAATGCTCACAGATTTATAACTTTAGGAAATGTTTAGAATATGAGATGTTACATTAACCAAAATTAAATTGAAAATTTATTAAAATTTTTACCAAAATATTTTGAAACGAAGTTAAAATTTAAAGTAAGTACATATTTAAATCTACAAATGTACATGTTTATAATGTGATTTATTACCATAATTTCAAGATGAAAAACGTGCTGGATTTTCGTTAGCAATAATTTTCTGAAAATGAAAATTTCGAAATTTTTCATTTCCACTTCATATTTATAGAAGATATCATCATCCCTCTGCCGTGTAATGGAGAACTGTTCATGTGCAAGTTTATTCAAAAAAGCCAATTGATTTACTTTGATTTTGCATTTTAAATTGCTGCGATTATATTTCGTTCATATGAATGTCTATATTGTTGTTTCTTTTTGAGGGTTACATGTCAGTTTTTCATATTGAAAAGGTTTTCCAAACCAATTTTCAACTATAATTCTTTTAGGTTATACATATAAATATTAAAAAAAACATGCAAACCAAAATAGCTAGATTCATTGGGTATCACTTACATACGTTGGCAATTTTTCATAAATATTTATTTTTTTGCTTAGGTTAGAGGAAAACATAACGACATTCTTAATAATGGCAATTGGGAAACGTATTTTAACATACATATTTACTTAATGTACTTTTTGAAGGAGGGAGAGTTACTGAGTTATTGTTTTTCTTTTGTAATTTATATTTAAGAAGGAACAAAGATAAAAAACATGTCATTTGAATTTTAAAATGAAGTGTTTAGAAAAATTAAATGTGCGGAGTTAATCATTGAATCGAACTGGTTACACGTGAGTCTATATTAAACCGCAGTAAAATTGTGTGACAACAAATATCAGGGTCGTCTACTGGAAATGGGGAATAAGTCCTGTTATTGCTACACTCAAATGAAAATATAAATATATAACTCTTGCTAAAGTTTTGCAAACTAACGAGAATCTATTATTTTTCGAAAACTCTGAAATTATTCACATTTACACATATGTAGTTATAGTGACTCAGCATATCGCTACCTCAGAATACGGATGTCATATGTCAAAATTTCTAATTTTGGGATTATTACATATACGCTCTTTCTAATGGTGTTATCAGTTTCTTCCTAAGCCTAACATTTTCGCAGATGTGCAGTATGCATTATATTGTACGTCACTAAATTATATATATTATTTTTTTAAATTAAATAATAAACGTTTTTAATATACGTCCATTGGTTTCTATAAAGGTTTTTTTAAAATTTCCAATTTTACTTTGGCAGATTAAATGCTTCCAGTATGCTTTTTGTCGTATGTTCAAAGACGAAATTTACAAGTTGTTAAGAAACGTGACATACGACAAATGTATTCTGAAGCAAAAGGCTAATAACGTCTTTCCTATTATGGTGACAGCAAATTCGACTCATGCTGATGAAAACAAAGGACTAAGGTTATATTCACTACAAAACGAGTGAATCCCTTGGGCCGTTTTAAAGATATTTGATATTAAACATTAAAAACCGTCTTCTGAAAAGTTAAGTTTTGAGGTAACGATATGAAATCTGATTTTACCCAAAAATTATTTATACTTTTTTAGTTTAAATTTAGTCACTCTCGCACGTGATATGTCGCATGTGACATTTCTTTCCATCATGATATTTATATTGTTTCTCTTGTTCTTTTTACGAAATTATTTATAAACAACCTAGTAAAAAAATTATTTCCAATAAAGCAGGTTTCTACTATTATGGAGTAAAAGTAGCGCTGACAAACCGGCTGATATCGCTGCTGATTTTTTTATGGCAATTCCCGGTTTGGAGAGCTAAATTTTTACTCACAAAAGCGCTTTTTGAAGCACTGAAAATCATCAACGTTTTCAGCACTAAAACTGAAAATATATGAAAAAAATGGTTCAATATGGATTGGCGGCCTTAACGCCATTTTGAATTTTCATTACTTCGTAACTTTATTTATTTTTATTAATTTAATATTTTTGCTCTTACTGCTTTTTATTTTAACTTCAACTAGTATCGAACTAAAATCGTTTAGGATTGAAGTCAAACGTAGTAACCACTCGGCCAAAAACACTGTTGCAAAATGGCACCCAGAAACTCAAATAAACTTACCGTTCTTTCTCGCTTAAAAACCTGCAATAGATCAGCACTATAAAATCAGCTTTTTTGTATAATTTGTGTACGAAGCTTTTATATAAGTAAAAAGCAAATACTTATTTTTATTCATACTAGAGGTATGTAAATTAGATAACTTTCTCGCTTTAAAACCTGCATTGTTGTGGTGCTACGAAATCAGCTTCTGAATAAGCTCATATGTTAAAGCGAATTATGATGCGCTTTATTTCTTTAGTGCTTCAAAAAACATGAAAATTTTTTACTGGGACACTTAAAAAAAATAGAAGTGTTCAACGTATTTATTTTCACATAATAACAATAAACTTACCAAAAATATGTAGTATGAATAAAGTATAGCTTAAACTATTAACTTTATCAATCCCTAAGCCAGTAAAAAATGTTCATGTTTTCTGAAGCACTAAGGTAATAACGCGCACAATAATACGCTTTAAAAGAAGAGCTTATGCAGAGCAGTGAATGTATATGAAAGAAACTATAAAAAAAAGCAGATTTTTCACTGCTGATACAATGCAGGTTTTTAAGCTTTAGTGCTTTTTGTATCAAAAATGTAGTACTCTAAACCGGGAACTCGCCATACAACAATCAGCAGCGATATCAGCAGGTTTGTAAGCACTACTTTTATTCTCTGGGAATTGTTTGTCTTTAAGCAACATAGTTAAATTGCTTAATTTATTTTTTTTTTTCATTTAGTCATTAGATGATATTTTTGAATTTGCGTCATTCCTACTGGCTTAAGAGATTTATAATCATATTAAGGACTTGTTTCCAACTTTAAAATATTTCGCGAATTTCCTGTATTTTCGCGATAGAATTGATTTTTTATTTGTTGCCCATTTCATAGTTAAAAAACATGAAAATAAAATACAGTAGACCTTGCTAACTTCCCGACGTTAGCCCGTTATTACGAATATCCGCCATTTTCGCCATTTTTCCAAATTTTCGGTATTTCTAACAATTTTAGCGATTTTTAATCTATTTTAAAGCTGGCTGACAATATTGAACATTTGCGCGAATTTTCGCTATAAAAGCGATTTTTGCTTTTACTGCTTAAGCTGTGTTAATTTCATATTAGTGTTTGATATCTTCACGATGTTAGCAAGTTTTTGCTATCCGTTATGGTTTTAACGATTTGTAATCAATTTTAGTATTTGGTCTGCATGTCTTTTGACAACGCATAGCGTACATTTATAAGGCTCAATTTTTGCTATTTTTCACCGCCATTTATGTAAATTTTTTTAATTTTACACTTACCAACGGTGACCAACTTTATATGAGTACTAAGAACAGAAATCTTCTTTTTTTTCATCAACGTTTTTTTTAATTTTAATTGTATAAAATATATCTGTTTGTACTTAATATTTGATGAGTTTTCTGCATGTACTTTAGACGCTGTGATAACAAATGTTGTTTTTCAAAGTCGCACGTGACATCGAAATATGCGCTTTTGCAAAGCAAAAACTTACAGTTATTAACAATCGGGTAGTTTCTTATGCATTCTTTTTTTACTCTTTGTATCCTTAGAAAGATTTTAGAGAGAAAAAGTCCATGTATAATGCCTTTCTTTAAAAACGCTTATCAAAACTAAACGTTCAATAGAAATACCCAAATGAAAAAAGTTGGGCTTTTGTGACTTTGCATTCGCATATCTCGAAATGGGTTATGTATAAATGTAATTTTTTTACATTAATTAAACTTGATTGTTTCCCTATGAAAAACAAAATATTTTCAAGAACTTTTAATTTTTTGTTCTCGGTGGGTGGACCTTTCAGTGGAAATGCCCATATTCAAAGTTTTACAAATTTGTGAAGAAAAGAAAAATATGAAAGTATTATAGTTACAACAACACGGATCACCAAATAAATTCAGACAGCTACCATTTGGTTCAAAGGACCATAAGCCACCGAGTGTTCGGACAGTAATTGAACACCACCAAAATGAAATACCTAAAACCTATGAAGCGTGGGTCCAGGGGAGGAGAAAATTATACCTCATTTTTAATGAGTTTCTAAAAAAATACAAAATGGGATGTTTAATTTAAAAGTTCCCCTCCAAAAAGGTTAAGCTGACTCCGCGCCCGAACCAAACAAATTAGTTAAGGTGAGACTTAAAGAAATTATTAATACGATTATTTTGAACGTATTTGCTCGTGAATTCAAATTGATTATTACGCCAATGTTCTTAACGTTTAATTCAGAAAGAATTTGGCATGATTAATATTCCAAGGAACAAGGGAAAAATTAACGTCAACTAAATTTTTCAACGTACACAGCAAAACAGCGTAGTGCCACTTTCGGAAGCCGCTACAACGTACACTGCAGAACAGAGTAGCGCCACTTTCGGAAAGTGCTACACTTCCATCGTCAGCGCTCATGCTTATTTCGATTATCACCACATGTCAGTTTGCTCTGTTGAATGTGATTTCAATTGTTATATATACAACTTTTTCGTGAAAATTGAATACGAGAATTAAATCACTTTCAATTTGATATTAAACTGAACTTTCCCAGTGTTGCCATTGTTTTATTTTTCTTCATTCCCATTTTTCTGATTTTTTGTTCTACTTAAGACAACCTTTTTTTGGTTTGATTTTATACTTAAGTATATATGAACATGCAAACATGTGAAAAGCTCAAGCCAGTAGCTAATTGTTTATTAATATGATTATTTCGAACGTATTTGGTGGTGAACCCCCCAAATTGATTATTACGTTAAAGCTTGTAACGTTTAATTCAGAAAAACCTGTCATGATTAAATTAGTTAAAGTGGATCCACATTTTTTTTATTCTGTTCGCCAATAAAGTACTACGCATCTGCCTACTCTTAATTTTCTAAAAAAAATTATTGTTTGGCAACCTTAAAAAATACGACGATTCTCATCCTGTTGACACAATATTCTGGTTCTAGAGCATTCGTGGCAATTTATTATCATGTTGTTATTATTGTTTGTCCTAATAAATCCCATTGAAAAATTGTTAAACAAAGCACGCTTTACCAAACATACACGTCTGTCTATGTGACTGGCTGCTGTTCTTTTGTTTTTCCTGCCATGCTACATTTTCTTTTTTTTTTACCCGTGCGTTGCTAATTTAAAATAAAGAACCTTTCCTTTGGTTTTGCAAAACAAAAAAGAGAAATTTCCGCCGTGTGTCATTTTGTTTGCAAACATTGCAAATCCCAGGATTCTGTGTTTCACATTTCGGTTTTAAGCATAGAGATTTTTCAATTGTCCCTGCATACAAATCTTTTTCGACAAGATTGATTCATCAATATTGACTGCCTTTAAAAATATTAATAAAAAAAAATTTTTTTTAACCACTCGCTTGACTTGATGAGAAATTGTTTTATTTTCAGTTTTTTGTGTCCTTAAATGCTGTCGTCTGTAGTTTTTTTCTTTGTATTCTATTTTGCGCCTCATTTAAGAATTTTGATTTTAATGACTTAATGAAAAAAATGTCTATTTTGTGGCCCTCATTATACTCTGATTTTTCTCATCTCGTTTTGCATCATTTCTGATAAATTAAATTTTGATTAGTTCTTATATTGTTGGTAGTTTTGCTGTGACAAAGTTTAAATTTTGATTGATTTCAAGTATTTGTCATGGAAAATTATGAAATACTGTTGTAGGTAGGAATTTAAATTAAATTTCATGGCTGGAAAATCTTAAGTTTTTCCAAAGACTAAAAAATTTTGCCTGACAAGGTGGTGGAAAATTAGGAATTGAATTGTTTGGTTGATAATGTCAGATATTCGTAACTAATAAGAATTTCATTAAAATTATAAGATCAGGAACCATTAAAACCATTATTACATATAAAAATAAATCTCTTTTTAATTTCATGTCTCACGAATATATTTTTTAAAATTACCAACTTCGACATGATCAAATTACAGATACGATATCCTGTGATATCTTTGCAAATGCTAGCCCGATTTAAAGACAAACAAAGAGGGTGCTGTTGGCTGAGTAGTTAGCGCGTTTGACTACAAACCCTGAGGTCTTGAGTTCAAGACTAGTTTCAGGCAAACCAACAACATCGAGCATTTTTCTCATGTGCACTGGTGTGTTATTGTGTTGATTGCTGTTGGACTGTTAAAGTGATGCAGGCATATCACTGATCAATTTGGCAGTACCGGCAGCGATTAACACTAACATACATATCCTAATTCACTTTACAGCACCCTCCTTCGTCGGTATTGTAGCAGAATCTTCGGCGCAGTAAAAGAACTAATAAAATGGCTACACAGCTTAAACAACTCAATGCCTCTACTTGACACCAGGGAGGCTTGAAATACTGTTCTACAAAAACAACGCGCAGTAGCAGAGTTCTAAATTAATTAAACTTTTTATCTCCCTCCCACTTCACCACCTGTTCGCTCTACACTACCATTTTCCCAAAGAAGGTAACACATTAATTAATTAACTGGTAGGCATTAATTGCCTGATTATGTTACTTCTCTTTAAAAAATAGAAAACGCCCTTCTTAAAAACAAAATTATTCATATCACTTTACTTCCATTTAATCTACTCTACTAAAAATAAATTTGATATTTACATATTACTTTCGCTTTCGTTTAGAATGGAAATCCTCAATAATCAACAAAATACATTTAATATTTTTCTAATGTGACAATAACAATTTTCGCACAAAAAAAATCTTAAAAAGAACACATGTGATGATGTGACATTTCTAATACATTTTAAATGTTTTCGAATCCTTTTAACCAGACAAAATACTGGTCGTTATAGGGAGATAAAAAAGAAAAAATAATAATAAAATAGAAAATACAAATTACATACATAAAATTTTATCACCTCATAAGGAAAATGGATTTCTTTTCATTCGTTATTCTTTGGGGGAGAATTTAATATTTCTATTTTCTTGATAAAAAAAATACTCTATTTTTATATGTTATTTTTAAAAGTGATTGTATGAAAATTAATAGTTTTTTTATATTGGGTGAAAATGTAAAAATGCTAAATAAAAGAGTTAAGTAAAAGACACTGAAAGAAAATTTTTTAAAGAAATTTTTTCGCTTTCATATTCGTGTGAGCTTCGTAACACACCTGCATATGGGTAACATTCAAAACCAATGAATATTTTTTGCTTCATCAGTTTTCAAAACTATGTATTTCTCCAACAATATTAGATAAAAATAAAAATTACACAGGCCTGCGAAATTATATTTTTTAAGTTTTTTTTTCTCAAACTGTAATTATTTGTTGTTATTGTCGTAAAAGTAACGGAAAAGATATTGATAATGATTCATATCACGTTATATTTACTAGATAGCACAAAAAATCTAAATTTCATTTTCTGTAAAGGAACGGACCTACAAACAAATTTGTAAATATAGACAAAAATATCTCAAAAATTTCATTGAAAAAATGTGTTTTTTTCAGTGAACAAATTGTTTAAATCTATAAAACAATTTGTCTAAAAATATTTACAAATTTTAAATAAAACAATTTACTAAATCAAACATAAAGATTCACTGAAAAATTTATTCACTGAAAAACGAATTGATTTACTGGAAAATCTTCAGTAAACAAACTTGGTACAATGACATTCCTTTTGTTATTATTATTGTTGTTGTTATTTGTTTATATGTCATCATCGGAGTCGATTTTTTACGACACAGTGTTTTTGTTGTTTTTGGTGCTTGCGTCCTAAATAAGAGTCAAACAAACAATTCATTGATTATGTAAAGAACATTTACTGAAAATGAATTTTTTTTAGACAAACTTTTGTTTGCAAATTGTTTGGAGATAATTTTTTCTGTGCAACGGTACATTTGAGTTTCCGACGTATACTTCTCTTTCAAGCGCCTTGCAGAGTCAAAGCCTGGTTCGGTAAAAGCAAACTATATTTTGTTCGAAATGCTACAACGGGACTAATGGTGGCTAATTGGCTTTGATCCGATAGAAAATCCCTTATTCATTGTGGATTGAAATTAAGATTTTATGAAATTTTTAACGTTTTTTACCAATGTAAAAACAATTTTCAGCAATGTAAAATAATAATTTTATTTGTAAGTAATTCTTGTACTTTTTTCTATTACTTATTAAATTTATAATCTCGATGTTTTAATTTGTTAAATAAATAGACGAATCCCTAGAAAAAGTAAACAAAACATTCACGAAACGTCGGGAAATATGAAATAAAATTGATTTTCATTGTCATAAAAATACGTTAGGACTAATTAGCAAAAGGAAATAAATAATTAACATTATCATAATTTCAACTTGGCCAAGAATGAAAGCAGCACGCTAAAAATTTTTGATTGTTCCAAAAATTAAATTCAACCATCTTAACCCAGAATAATCAAAAATCTTTGGACTCAAAACCCTGCAGTTCGACTAAAACTATTAACTTCAATTTAAAAATTTCTACAGTAAGATGAAAAAACAATTACGAAAAAGTCTTTTGTGCTGAACATGTAAACCATAAAATACCATAGTTACAAGAGAGAATTTTTTTCATACAAAATTGCTTTTGATCGAAAATATTCTTTTAACTATAAACTGCATGTCCGTACATGCGCTTCGATGTAATACGCAATAATTAAATAACAATGCGATTTTGAATTATTTATTAGTTACGTGGTTTTGCATTTCAAGTAACGATATGGAACTATATATATATATATATATATATATATATATATATATATATATATATATATATATATATATATATATATATATATATATATATATATATATATATATATATATATATATATATATATATATATATATATATATATATATATATATATATATATATATATATATATATATATATATATATATATATATATATATATATATATATATATATATATATATATATATATATATATATATATATATATATATATATATATATATATATATATATATATATATATATATATATATATATATATATATATATATATATATATATATATATATATATATATATATATATATATATATATATATATATATATATATATATATATATATATATATATATATATATATATATATATATATATATAGTCCTTTAATTCCTGATGGAACATAGGGCCATTACAAATGTTTTCCATCGGGACCTATCAGCGGCAAGGGCTTTCATTTCATTCCACGATGTACCGTTCTGTTGAATCTCTTTATCACCTTGGCGCCTCCAAGTATTTGCGGGTCTAGCTGATCGTCTAGAGCCTTGAGGGTTGTATTCTATAGCCTGCCTTCATAAGTCGTTGGCAGGTTTTCTCATCGTGTGACCAGTCCAGTTGAATTCTCGTGATCTGATTTCAATCTCCAATGGACTTTGCTTAGTCGCATCCCAGAGTTCGTGGTTTGAAATCGTGGTAAGCCAGAATATTCGGCAGATTCGGCGAAGGCAACGGTTTATAAATACGTCATATCGTGGGTGCATAGTGCCAATACAAAATTATTCCAATCATAATACTTTGATGAGACTCATAATTTTTGCAGGCACTCCTTTGCAGCTGAGCGCTTCCCATATAGCCCAATGTTGTAGCGTATCAAAAGCGCGCTTAAAGTCGACGAACACTAAGTATAAAGGTGATCGCCACTCGACTGATTGCTCAACGATCACTCTGATACTGTTGACGTGATCTACACAGGATTTATTTCAAATATATGGAGCTGTGCAGATGCATATATTTGAAAGAAATCATGTATATACTCGTATTATCATAGAAATAGAGTGTTTTTACATCATCTCGCTTTCCACGCTACCAAACATTGATAATATAAGCATTACAAAATATTGGTTTACTTTAATCCTGCGAGTGGCACTAAAGATATGACAGTAGTTAAAATTCAACATGGCAGCCAACAGACGCCATTTAGTGAAAACAAAAATAAATAAAAAGTTGGCAAACTATATTAAAATGGGTATAATTGAAAAGGTATTTGAAAATAATCTTTAGGCTTCTTTTATCATTTTTCATTTCGAATGAACATTTAGAATCTTTAACAGTTTAAGGTTAGTTAACAAATAACCCGATTGCGTGAATAGTGAATTCTAAACAAAGAATCTAAAACCAAACTGTGTACGATAACTAAAAAGAAAATAAATAAAAAGTTAAATTTAAAAAATCAAAAAACCCGACTGCATAAAAAACTTAAAGAAAAAAAAAACAAGTCTAGTGTGCAGAACATAGCGACTTTTACAGTCGGGAAGCATTAAAAATTGAAACGTCAAATCTTCACAACAATGATTCCCGGATGTAACAGTCGCTATGTTCCGCGCACTAGACTTGTTTTCTTTTCTTTTAGTTTTTTTACGCATTTGGGTTTTTTGATTTTTTAAATTAAAAGATTCTTACAACTAGACAAGTTTGATAAATTTTCTTTACTGTTTTTTTACTTTGATATAGTTTTGTTAAATAATTTATTTTCGAATTTTTTAATGAAAACAGTAGGGAGTTGAGGAAAAGTGTTGAGGGCCGCAAAAAATCATGCCGAGGGCCGCGAGTTTGACATGGCTGATTTAATTGATGATTTAACATAAAGATTATTTTTAATTAAAGTTATAGTCGTGTTGACTTAAAATAAAATATAACGTTGATATTTTATTGACTCAGGTTTGTTGTTCCAACTTTAATTTAACGTGATAACAATTGCTTTTAATATAAAATAGGATTTTCTTTATTCAATATTGAACAATGCTGTTTTAACAGTGAAAAATATTGAATTAACGATTTAAGGTTATTTTAACAATTTTTCGTTTAAAATTAATAATAATCTAATAGTATACAAAAATTATCATGTTTGTTTGTTCGTATTCTATGAGCAGTAAAACTGCTTATACGATCGCGATAAAACTTTGTGAACTTATTCTCTGCACTTTTCAAAACTTTTCTTAGAAATTTCAAGGGGGTGTGGCACTTCCCATATAAATAAAGCCTGTACTTTTACAGAAATTTAATCTGATTTCCAATTAACATTGCGACATGCTGATATTACATTAGTATTATTTTCTGTGTGTACCCTTCAAGAAGTAAATATATTACGAAATTATCTTGCTCGCTACTATCACTCTTTCTGCTGAAAGTTTCGCGAAGTGTAAAATGGCAAGTATAAAAATAAATGATAACGACTTTAATTTTTTTCTTTCTATTTTTATCCAAAAAGGGGTGACTGAAAAATATTTTATACAATTTAATTTAAATTGTTATATAATTAAGGCATTTAATTTACACCACGTTCTGTTAAATATTAAATGTAAAGAGTAAAATGAAATTCAACAAATCATTTTAATACCAAATGTTTGCAATCAAAGCAATTAAATTGAATTATTAGTGAAATTAATAAAATTTCTAATGAAAGATATCAATTACTCGTAGTGTATTTCCACCAACAAAATCAACAGCTTTAACAGTGACTATTGCCATGGTTATTAATTTGGTTACACAATCTCCCAAAAAAAAGTGCTTTTCGTTCAAAGTAAAAAGACCGGCCAGTTAATGCTTAAGTCGAAATCCTTTGAATAACTACATCAAAATATTTAATACGCCAACCACCCTGGTCTCTGCTTGAGGAATTAGATGTTGGCAAATGAAATAAATACAACAGATATAAAGCAGATAACCCTTAAAACTCATAAGTAATTTATATATCGTAAGGATTGATTTCATCAACATTGATTGAACAACAGAAGCAGTGTACGAGTAGTTGTGTAACGTATACAATATGAATATCGTATGTGATTCTTTTGCCAGTTTTTTTATCTTTCAACTATTAAATGCTGTTTGGTGATGTTCGACACCAGTCGAATGCCTTTAAGCGGAATGTTGCAACTGTAGCACGTACTCTTACCACTTTACTCGCTCAAAAGATGTATTTAAACCACTTAACAACCCTTCTGTAACCCCTCGTAAAACACATTAAGAGGACTAAAGTGAGTGAGTGGGTTGGTCAAGCAGATTTATAAAACAAACCAGGCATGTTTTATGTCTATATGTGTTGCATCATACGCCTCCCAAGGCATTTGTCTTTAAGAGCTTGCTAACGTCAAGTCATAAAATAACCACAAAATCAGTTTCTAACACTAAAATATTCATTAGAAAAATTGTAAAAAGGACGAAGAACTATTTGTTACAAGTTTTATTTTGCTCCTTTTAATTAAGTTTACGTTGTCATATTCTTTTGCTTTATTGTAGAAAAATTCTTTCATAATTATTAAATCCCTTTAAGACCAAATATTTGCAATGCTTGTGTAATTTGCTAAAGCATCAATGAAATCACAAAACTGTTCAAATTCGATAATTGCTTTCATTAATCAATATAATCACATCTCTAGTTGGAATGCCGGCTGAGTGGCATTCTTCACAGGGCAATGTCTCTAATGAAGTAGAAAGTAGAAAAAGTATTTAACTTAAATAATTCATTCAAACGGAAGAGACAGTATTAATGTTGTTGTCTTCCTTTGCTCTTGGTAATTTGGTTATTTATAAAAAATTTTCTTATTTATTGCCAAAGTTAGTAAAACTTCATATGTGTGTTTTAGTTACTGACAAAACTTTAGGGCTAAAATTCAATAATTAAACTTTAGATTCATTTGGGTCAGGTTATGTTAGGAAGGGTAGTGTGAAACACACTTCCACTCGAATACTCAATTGGATTCAATGTGATTCCCTTCTATAGGTTACCCATGAATAAATAAACCCCTTGTGTTCAGGAATCTGTTTGATTTTCAGTAAAGAAAGTAATTTAATTTTTAAAGAAATTGTAATTCATTGAGTAAATAGTTTATCTAGAAACGGACCTACAAACACATTTAATACAGATAAAAGTATCTCAACAATTTCATTGAAAAATAACGGGGTTTTTAGTAAACAAATTGTATAAATCTATGAAACAATTTGTCTAAAAATATTTACAAATTGTAAACAAAATACTTTACTGAATCAAACAAAAGTATTTACTGTAATATTCTGTAATATATCAAACAATATTTTTGTCTGAACTTATAAAACAATTTGTCTAAATATACTTGCGAATACTAAACAAAATAGTTTACTGAATCAATCAAAAATATTTACTGTATTTTTTTTAATATATCAAACAAACTTTTTGCCTGAGTCATCATCATCACCCATTAAGCATTTATTGAATTTCAGTTTTTTAAATGTATTCAACTCTGAATGTTACTATAAAAAAAATTAAATATTAAATAATTGATTCACTAAAAACAATCGCATTTCTTTTGGTATAATTGTTGTTGCTGTTGTTGCTTATGTGTATGTCGTTATCGGTGTTGTTGTTTTTAGTGCTTGTGCCTTTAAAAAAAGTCAAACAAAAAAATTCACTATCTAATTCAGTAAATAACATTTACTGAAAATGAAATTTTATTTTAGACAAACTTTTGTTTGAAAATTTTTTGGTGATAATTTTTTCTGTATATTATATATCATAAAGCACCATAATTACCATGATAAAGCCTCTGATATCTTCCAGTTTACACTTCGCGATGTAACTAATGCTCTCATGGAAACGTCTGCCCAGCGTTATAGCCTCGGGCAGGTCAGATAATATGCTCAGTAATTTCTGGCCCCTCTTCGTACTCGCACAGCCTACAGAAATCGGGAGTGCCAATTTCCCCTATGCTGGTCCTCGCTCTTACCAAGGAGTGACCACTCAACGCGCCTATCAAGACTATTAAAATATTCCTATTCATACCTAGTAGTAGTTCAGATATCCCTAAGTCAAGCTTAGATCATAATATGATAGTTCTAAGCACTAATCTTCTCTAATCTTCCTCCCCAATTACTGAGTTACACTGAAAGATTTTTGATTCATAGATTCAATTAAACAATTTCGTTAGACTTTTTTCAGAAATAAATGTGAAAATTCACGAATATTGTGAAAGAATTTCATTGGAATTTCTAAATTAGCTTTCGTAATTTCGTTAGAAATTTGATTAAATTTAATACAACAATACTGTGTACTTTTATGGAAATCCCTTTAAGATTTGACGAAATGTTTTAATTAATGCCTAAAAAGCTTCAAAATTAAAAAAAAATTTAATTTTGAGATATTGAATGCAATAATTTCAATGAAACGTACTTCATAGTTTTGATGAAAAATGAAATAATGAATAAAAAGCACATCTTTAAAAATAACTTTGTATGATTGTTATTGTGATCTTTCTTATTACATATTATACACTCTTATATCACATTGCTTTGAGACCGCTGTTGGCTGAAGTAAGTTGTTTGTAAAGCAAATCATGAAAATTAAAGATCTGTGTTCGATACTGTGAGCGGTCATCAACATTACAATTTTTCTATCGTTCATATTTGTAGCATTGAATTGTCAATAAATTAATATAAATAAAACAATTTAACGGCTCTTTTCACAATGTTCGAATAAAAGTTAACATGGACTTTGACGGCAAGTACGGCATACAATACATACCGTTAAAGTCCACGTTAACTTTTAATCGTACATTGTAAAAATTGCCGTAAGTTATTGGGCCTAGTTATTAATAATATTATTTCATTAAAAAAGTGAAACAATATAATTAAAAAAACTAAATAATTTCATTAAAACAGTGAAATAATTTAATTTAAAAAATTAAATAATTTCATTAAAATAACTAAATTTTATTAAAATAATGAAATAATTTCATTAAAATAATGAAATAATTTCATTAAAATAATGAAATAATTTAAATAACTTTGTTAAAATAATAACGTTAAGATTTGAATATGTATTATTAGTTCAATTTACAATTAAAGATTCCATAAAAATTTAAATAAGAAAAAAAAAATTATTGATTTATCAAAATTATTATTTTTTGCTTTGTTGAACGCGTTGAGGAGAAATTTGTATCAAGATCTGTAATAAAATGGTAACTTCGCAGGAAAGTGTCAATGTGACATCCGGAGGCCTATGAAGTTTCCGGCGATTGGCATTTCAATATAAACAGGGAGCTAATAAAATTGCTAAATTGTATACACATTATTACCAAAATTTCGTTATTGGCGAACAAACAAAAAAATATTTGCCTAACAGCCTACTAGTGAAACTTTCTCTATTGTCCGTTTATTTGCTTTCAATTATCTAATTTCAAACTGCAGACAAACAAATCAAAAACTATCATCTATCAAAACCATACCAACCGATTTATATTAAAACAAACTTTTAAAACCGTACAAAATACCGGACAGCATGAATTATTGAAAGGATCTGCTTTCAAATCAAGACACAAAAAGTAAAGAAAATAAATTGCAAATATTTGTAACAATAAATTACCCAAATTTCAACAATAAATCTTAAATACTTAAATAAATACTACAACAACTTCAATAATATTTTCTGGTCGAAATCAAACACCAAAAGAAAAACGAAAACAACAATCATTTGTAAGGATTGAACAAACAAACAAAACGGCCAGCCCAAAAGCAACATGTCCTGCTACAATTGTTGGTTGTTGAATTTAATTTGAGTTCCTTGTTGACATATTGAAGTGGTCAATATTTCTCATACAAAGCGATAGCATTTAACACAAATGAAAACTTAAAAGAAAGGAATGGAAAAAGGGATGCGAAAAATATGTGGCAACAGATTTGTTTAAATATCAATGTAGTATATATTGCATTAGAGCAACACATGCATTAAATTAATTGATTTAACTTTAAGAAAAAATTCAAGTTTCTTTTGAGGAAAAGAGCTTATACATTGTATCATTCTTTAAATCATTCCAAAGTTTTCATTAGATTTTGGTTAAAAGATTCAATCTAAAATCACTGCATGGTTGCCGAAAATCAACAATATTTCTCGGTTGTCTATTTATATTAACATTGAAAGGAAACCCTTCAGTGATGTTGTTATTTCAAGAACTATTGTTACGTAATTTTTGTATTTCTGTGAAATTGGGTTTTGTGCCTCGGTGATTGTTCATCATTTGCGGTAATAGTTTTGATTTTAATGGTGCCCTCCTTTTTTTATTTTGTTTGTTCTCATTCATCCTTTGTCCGTATTAAATTGGTCATGTGACCAACCATTTATTATTGAATCAAACTTGGACAATACATTTAATATGATGGTTGTTGTTGTATTTTCTTTTTAAACATTTTTCATAATGCTTGTTGCAGCCGTGCCTGTGGTCCTTTGCTCACGTCTGCTTGTTACTGTTGTTGTCATTACATTTTTAAATAATATTTTTCTTAGTTCAAGTTACGTGGATATTTTGCAATACATAGTTAGTTGTTGATTTGAAAATTATAAAAGGTAGTATTTCTAAGTTAAAATTACACTGTACAACAAAAAAAGCAACATGGTTCTAACGACTGATTCTTGTAGAGAGTATCAAAATAAATACACGCATATTGTCGTTTTTAAAGTTTACATCTGAGATTCATTTTAATACTTATTTCGCAACTGGGCAAAAGGACTACACAAGCTAACAAAATTAGTTTTGTTACTAGTGCAAGAAGAAAGAGAACCTGTCCCGGAATTAGTCAAGTGACAGGTGCCTAAGTAGAAGTGACCGATTCTAGCTCTAAAACTTTATATGAAGGGACCCGGCATAGCGGACCTAATTAACGTCCTAAGGGACTGGTCCTGTGTCCAACCTTAATGTGCGTTTTTAGTATCAATTACTATACTGATTGAAACCCTGTCATATCGCTTCTACCGGACTGTGGAAGTTTTGCTTCTACCGCACTGTGGGTTGTTATATTTTCGAAGAATGTATTAGGAAATTGACATAACTTTTGACATTGTTGGTTGATATTATTAGAATTAGTCTTATTTGAAAGAAGAGTCAGAGTAATTTGTCCCCATGCATAAATGGTTGTAAAGAATTATTTAAAAAGATAATTTTTTTTTATTTTTCCTTGTGAACACAAGTCAAAATTGAAAAAGTGGTCATAACTTTTAATTTTGTCCTGCGATTATTATAATTTTTTTCATTTTAGAGAGTAGATGCATAGTACTTTCAAACCCTATTCTCATTTTTTGTGGTGTATTTTTTCGAAAAAAATCATTCCCAGAACAACCGCGAAACCAAGTGTAACGCTCAATACAGAAAAATGTTAAAAAATCGAAAAATATAATTTTATTTCATTACCCATTGAATGAGGCGAAAGCTATAACGAAAATCCTATCTTCTCATATATCATTTAGTTACATTGGTAAAAAAAAAATATAAAAAAAATAAATGTACGATTATAATGAAAATCATCCATATATAAATTTTCTTAAGAGAGAAACAGGTACTCTTTCAACTTGTAATTTTATTATCTAATTTTTCTAATGATGGTCTTGATATCCGGCTCCCAAATTCCTTGCAAGTGATTCACTATCTCAGACACGTCACAATTTAAAATGTTCACAGCACAAAGTCAACATAAGTCATAATGTCCATGGACATTGGTGCACTTTTGAAAATGCCTTAATGTTCATGAACACTGTAACATTATAATTGCTTACTACGAGTGATCATAGTCTCTTCTCTGAATAACGATTTTTTGCCTATTAATCCCTCAGCCGAACTTAAGAACTTTTTTCAGCTTGGCTGAGTAAAGTTTTTTGTCACTGGATATTATGATATCCCACCTATAAACATAATTCTTTTTGACGTTGATGTGAAATACATT
The DNA here is from genome assembly GCA_956483635.1 of Panzeria rudis. Classification (NCBI taxonomy): domain Eukaryota; kingdom Metazoa; phylum Arthropoda; class Insecta; order Diptera; family Tachinidae; genus Panzeria; species Panzeria rudis. The sequence goes on along the minus strand of OY101447.1, from coordinate 162,304,148 downwards.
TTATGACTAAGTGTCATCAATATGAAGACAATTTACCTAAAATATAACAAAATTCTATGATGACGGTCATCAGCTTGATTTGTTTTCGCTTTTTTTATTGCATTTGTGATAACCAGGGCTCGGACTTTCATGCAACTAAAAATTGATTTTAAGCGCTTAACAAATGCACCTAAAAATAAAAAATATGCGCAAAAATATGCCAAAACTAAAATAATATTTTTTTAATATTTTATTATTATTTGAAAAAAAAAAATAAAACAAACACAGTTGGGTCTATTATTCAATGCAACCGAAGTTTAGTTGCGTTTTCAGTCGGCAATTGAAAATTAATGGCTGCCAAATGGTTGCCATAGTCGGGCTATAAATTTTTTTCGAAAATTGAGACATATGCATTAAAAAATTTTTATTACTCCAAAAATATGCATTTATAGCCAAAATATGCACTTACCACAAAAATATGCAGCTGCAAATCGATGCCAAACTACTTAAAATTTAATGATTCGCATAGATGATTAGTCAATACCTCTTTATCTATCACCACAAAAAACAAACATTTGCATGAAAGTCAGAGCCCTGGTGATAACAGTGACGCCATTAATCTGAAAATAAATTTTTCGAGCACAATTTGCTCGTGTTGATATTCTTTCTGCATCAAAAAAAAATATATTTTGTAATTACGCGTCTCTATCTGTCTCTGCTACTGTTGTATGGAAATCATAAACTACTCAGTGTTGTACCCTCACTTAATTGTAAATAAAATAGAAATATGTGCAGCGATTGTAAAGCAACATGAGTTTTATTCACAACACATTCACTTTTCTTTTTACAAAGCTAAATCGCATCGCGGGTTGCGTTTGTTATTGAAAAAAAGTGATGACATTTCTGTCATCAATGGAATGATTGCAGAAATCAGATTTAAGTCTTAAATTTTTCCTTTTTTTCTTAAAAACTAAAAAAAATCGCATAAAAAATAGTTCAATTTCTTAAAGCAAACTATCTAAGTTTGTTTTATACAATTTATGAAAATTTTATTGTTTTAAGTTGCTTTTGTTTCATATTTTTATACACCACAAACGGAAGTTCCTGCTGTCATTTTTGTTTCCTACTTCATGCTACTTATTTCATACAAAAACAAAACACAGTCGGTCGTCACTATATTAAATGACTGACATGATACAGCATTGACATTGATGGCAGCGTAACAAAATCAAAAGCGAAAACATTAAACTATATTTAACTTATTTATGTGTTTTAATAAAAACAACATGAGTCTGAGTTTAATCATAGACGATGATAAGAACAACTAGAAGCACTACAGTGGAGAATTGAAATTAAATGTTAGTTGTAGAAAGTAAAAGGACCTTGTGCAGGATGTAGTTGATTACTTGACATTTCGCATGGCATATCCGTAACATTAATGAATGAAATAAATTTCATTTTTGGCAATTAATATGTATACATACATGTATGATCGAGAGTCAGCCAGCCAGTCAGTTAGCAAAACATTTGGTACAATTCATTACACTCGCCAATACTAGCAACGTCATTGTTATTATGGGAAATATGATGATGATGATGGTATGGTCGGTCTATCATAATTTCTATTTAATCTTTTGAAGTTTTTCCAGTTGTTGTTGCTATTCATTTTCCCCTTTTTCCCAAGCTCATAATTTCTATTAATGTTGTTGCTATGTTTTATAAACGCCTACACAATCTGTTCAACAAACTATGTGTTTATTATAATCAGCGTCATCATCATCATCATCTTCATCATTTTCATTATTATTATTGACTTTGATACCTCCTCTTTGAGCAATGAGCGACCGTTTTGTTTTATTCATTGTTTTATTACATTAAATTCATTGCAGTTTTAGCCAGTGCTTGAACCACAATATACTGAACTAAAAATATTTTGAATGACTTGACAGACAATTACAGCATCCCTTGATTCTTGTGTAAATTCCTCCCTCTCATTACGAATATATGTTGTATGTTTATAAATTTTTACAGTATTTTTTCATTTTGCTTTGTAAGTTGCATGTATGGCAGACAGTAAACTCTATTTTTTATTCCGTTTAGTTTACATTTTTTTTTTAGTTTTACCATATGAAACTATAAATTCATTTTTGTAAAAATGCCCTTCAAACGATATATGTTTCATCAATATTGGCCGACAACAAGATACTTAAAAGTGTACAACAAAGAGTTGTGTGGCCTATTTATATATAAGGTGTTAAGGTTCCTACTTCCCCCAAAATGAGCCCCAGATGTAAACTTTCGAAACTCCGATAAAAATATGGAGCTTTTGGTGCCCTATGCCAAAATCACTCATTAGAACTATGTGGTTTTTTGTGCTATGTAATTAATCAATAAAATTTGTTGTCCTTAAGAACTCATTCCTTGCCTTTCCTGATTAAACACCTAGTCCTACATAAATATGTATTTCTTCCCTCCAGACTTTGTTCGTTATAAACAAACATTTGTTGCGAATAAAAAATTTTAGTGTGTCATCAGTATTTCCTTTGCTTACGGGCCAAACTATTTCCTCTTGAATGTTTTCATGGCATTTTAGTAGATTTTAATTTTAGCCTGAAGCCATGACGCTTTCTTTGCTTAGTCATCTTATCTTTTAGTCATGTGGGATGGATGGATGAATGGATGTATGATGTAAAGATGTAATAACAACTATTTTGGCAATATGTTGCTTTTCTCCGGCATGGTACTAGTGCGCGTATTTGCAAAATGTAGTTTTGCTGTGCTCAAATGTTTGTCTAGTACTTAAGAGTTTTGCAGATGAAAATGTTATTAAAAACATTTTTTTTCTCCGACCAACTGATACCCCATACTTGTTAAAATTTATGAGACATTTTTATTTGTTTTCACTATTGTTGGCATTGACGATGATGATTACTTTGATAAGGTAATGATGACAGTGTCATTTAAAGTTTGATTTCATTTCGCTGGGAATGCCATACGACATAGTATAGAGAGGGGAGAGTGAAATTATTTACTTGATTGTTGATTATTCATTAGGGAAATTTATGAATTTAATAAACGTAAGTGCTAGTTGTTAAAAGGAATGTGAAATTAAAATTATGAAACGAATAAAGTGTATGCTTTCGTACTTAAATTAAATAGGAAGATTTTAATTAAAAGCTGAAGCTAGCAAAAAATCATATTAACCAAATTCAAACAAAATTAAAATGATATTTGAAATACATATATTTCGTAAAGATTTCCCTCCACAAAGAAAAAATTTGAGTTGAAATCGTCGAAAGCAAGGTTAATTTAACAATTTACGATAATGATTTTGCTTTATAGGTATTTTGTATTAATTCAATATGATTTTACAATAACCTTCCAACAAGAGTTTTACTTTGGAATAACTATATTTCATGTTGATTTAACATTCCAATACTATTAGAGCAAAATGAATTCGACACTGAAATAATACGAAGAAACCTGTAGAGCCTAAGTTATTGCAAGTTAAAAAAATGTTAATTTCATACTGAAATAACACGAAGAATAATGTTTAATCAAAATTATTTCAAGTTATAACAATATGAATTTAATGTAGCCATTTTATTAATTATTCCACCAAGGGGCTATTCACATAGCACCTAATGCTTTAGGGGGGCTAAAGATTTTTTACGGCTTAGGTAATTTGTACTGAAAATTTTGTAAGAAGCGTTACTTCGAAAATAGCGATAGTTAATATGTGAATAGCCCCTAAGGATGGCGCTGCGATGTGTATTAGCATAGCCAATAGAAATTTTTTGTTGTCCTTGGCTGTCCCCAGCCAAGATTTGAACTCGGGCTCATGCCATCATCACATGCTTGGTAGTCAACGCGATAACTGGTCAGGCACAACAGCCTCAACTATATGTACTTAAAACATATTGTAATGTAAATACCATAAGAAATAACATGAATTTAATTTTTAATTTAATGAAAGATTAAAGATAAAATTGATTTGAAATTAAATTCATAGTCATGTTGATATAAAATTAAATATAAAATTGATTTTTCATTGATTTACTAGAGTAGATCCAACTTTAGTTTAACGTGATAAAAATTGGTTTTACTATAAAACAGGGTTTTATAGATTCAATATTGAGCAATGTTGTTTTAACAGTGAAAAATATTAAATCAACGAGATTTAAGGTTAGAGTAACAACTTTTCCTTTAAAATTAATATGAAAGAATTTTCATTTTAAAGTCTGCACTTTTGCAGAAACTTAATATGATATCCAATCAACATTGCGACACGTTAATTTTACATTAGTATTTTTCCTGTGTGTTCCATTTCCTTTTTTAGTTGTCGATTAAAATAAGTGTAAATTTGAAGTGTATTACCGATTTTAAATAAGTCATTTTTTGAGTGTTGTGTTTTTCTTCCGACGGGGTTTTTTTGAATTTGGAACGATTTTCCGTCATCCCACGTCAAATTTGGTTTGAAAACAGACCGGTTTCGGCTATGTGCCATCTTCAGTGTTCTATTCAATAGAACACTGAAGATGGCACATAGCCGAAACCGGTCTGTTTTCAAACCAAATTTGACGTGGGATGACGGAAAATCGTTCCAAAGTCATTTTTTGTTAAAAATCTTGAAAGTTATCTGATATTTTCTTATTGTTTCCTCTCATATCTAAGTGCCTGTAGCTTCCAAACGGCTTAAATTAAATTTAGTTTGCTTTGTCTGAGTAGTGACTTGATCTAGCTATATTTGAAGAAAATTTCTCCAACTGCTTAGAAGAATGGTGACAAATAAAGGCGTGGGGCAAATGAAGGTTTTTTAAAGGAGTTACCTTCTTTCCACCACTATCTCCCCTTTTCTTCTTTTTTCTCGTAAAAAATGTGCTGCGATTTAATGAAATTCTCATCCGATTAACATATTTAATTTCCTACTATTGTATGATAGAAGCGTCACTATTTTCGGATAACAATGAACTGTCAAATACTTATTGAAAGGCCTGCAAAATAGCACAAAAAAATTAATCCTGTAACCAAAATCATTGCAAAAAATGCAAAAAATAATCAACTTTCACATGATTAACTTTAATTATCGTTAAAATCTGTCCAACAAAACGTGTTTTCCTTTCACTATGCAGAATAAAAAAAGGAAAACTAAAACGGAAATCTATCAAAATGATGACAATTTAATAGAAATCAATACGGGAAGACATACAAAAAATCATTGGCATTAATTCGTTTGTTCATCTCATCGCAACTAGGCCGGTCGTCTATACTAAAGTTCATCATTATTTAATCAACTCTAAGCATTATGAAGCTCACATTTTTTACGATCCAAATTCCTTATGTAGCAAAAACAAAAATAAGAGGAAAAAATCGCATAATTTTGTATTATTTTAAGCATTATGCTAAGCAAGTGACCAAGGGGTTTCCCTTCATTTTCTCTGGCCATTTCTCGTTGCTTAACAATAGAACTAGTTCATTGATTACCGATTTACCAACATAACAAGACGATATCTCAAGGGGATTTTGATTTACAAAACGGACACACACACACACACACACACACTCGTTTTAATGTCATGTGGATTAGGGTGGTGCATATTTAAACTACAATCACTTATATAAATGCTCTACATTTAACGCTTTCAAGTATTCCTTTCGAACTTTGTATATATGCAGCTTTACAATACACTAAAAGACTTTTGCTTCATAAAACCAATAAAAAAATTTCATTAGATTTTTTTCAATAATCCAATAAAAATTTTACAAATCCAATGAAAATTTCATTAATATTGTGAAAGAGTTTCATTGCTTAAAACAATTTGATGAAACTTTTCATAAAAATTTAACCCACGAAATTCTTTCATAATATTAATAAAATTGGATTTGTGAAATTGTCATTGGGTTAATGAAAAATCGAATAAAATTTTTGCATTGGCTTTAGGAAGCAAAATTCTTTTATCGTATTTACAAAAGGGGGATGCTTAACTCCCCCTAAAATGAGTCCCAGATGTAAACTTTCAAAACGCCAATATACGTATATATTTTTTGGTGCCATCTACCAGAAGCAGTCGTTAGAGCTTGTTATATTAAAAATTTGATATTGTTGTACAGTGTAAATATTCGTAATTTAGAAAAAATCAGGCAGCTTCACTTTATTACGAATGAAATCGTCATTTATCTATCGATTTTCGTGGAATATACCATAATTCATTTGAGGTATACGTAGCTTCATGTTCCATTTATAAAAATGGTAATTTTTTGCCATTTGCGATTTTTTATGAATTTTAAAAAAATAAAAAATTAATTTTACAAAAAAAATATATATTTTTTTTTATTTCGTTCTGAATAACTGCGAAACATTTAAACATATTAAAAGTAATGTTAAAATATCTTAAAGACGGCAAAAGTTCAAATTATTTTAATTAATTTTTAACAAAATTCAACAAGCCCCTCTCAAATTATAAACAAATCTGTGAACCAGACTCTTCACAACTTTATTTACGCCAAAATCCATTATATTCACTTTGTTTTAAATAAAATCAATATATTAATCAATTTTCACAAAATAAAGTTTATTTTTTTTTTGTAGTAGATGTGGCTGATGATCACTTAATAAAAGAAGTAAGCTTTGGCTATTTTTGATTTTTATAAATTTTTAAGGAATAAAAATTTTTAGATTTTTTCTAAAAAATAAATATTTTTCATCATTGCGGTCTGAATAATTCCGAAATTGTTGAGTACTTCAAAATAATTCTTGAACGACTTAAAGGTTTTTTGAATCGCTCCGCTTTAAAGGTTTTTAGTGTTTTTTGTTATAAAATTGGGCAACCAACCGCTTCCCAAGTTATAATAAAATCTTAAAAAATCTCAAATTTTAGAAAAAATTTTAAAAAGAACGTATCCATAAAATTTTAAATTTCGACTCTTTTTAGTTGGGGGACCATAATACATCAAAAGCAATTATTAGGGGTTCTGCTGTGGCTAGCTGGTAGCGATGTTAGCCAGTCAGCCCAGAGGTCATGAGTTCGATTCCCGCCGTTGACCCTGGGTGTTTTCCGCAGAAAAGCTAAATCGCTTCGCGGGTTGTGTTTGTTATATAAAAAAAGCTCATGACGATAGTTTCATATTGTGGCATAGTATAATTTATAATATATTGAGAGGCGGAATCAATTCAAATTAAGTAATTAATAGGTTAGCAACTTCATTATGAAATATATAAAAATTAACTTCAGAGTCTTTTTAATTCGTATAAAAATATTTTATACAAATACTTTACCACCCTAATATGGTATATATCAGCGTAAAAACTCTAATAGCATTGAACGTAAGTCACATTGGTCCGCTTAGCCTCCCCCAACCCTAGAGAAATGGAAAAATTGAAGGGGCACGCGGGTAAATGTGATGAAAAGTAGCAGCAAATAATCAAAAAATTAAAATCTCTTTATGTTTTCATTTCTTTATTTTTTATCTGCTGATTGAATGTTTTTACAGTTTTTATTGTTATAGTAGTTTTATGATGATAAAGTTGTTGTTGATGTTTTACTCTATTGATGGGATATTGACGAATAAACCACCGAACGTCTGGCTGGCTAGCCAAAAATAACCAAAATCGTGCTGCTGCTGATGATGATGTTGGTGGTTGCGGCTGCTGCAGTCAGTTTGGTCATCTTTAGTGAAGTGTAATGGATATTCACATTATAACAAATAAAAATTATTTGCTTTAAGGGAACATTATTATAAAAGTAATATTATCCTTTTTTCTTCATATCCAATGGTCCTACTGAAGAATAAACTATTAAACGAACGATTAACTGTATGCCTGAGTGCATTAATTCTATACAGCGCACAAGAGACGTTTAACTTTGTGCGGTGTTTTTTTTTTGCGTAAAATTATTTTGGGTTTTCGTGCCTGTCATGAATGAAACCCTTGAAATTTTCATTTCATTATAATGAAATTATAGTTACAACAACTACAACGCTGTTCAAATATGAACATGAAAAATAATTTACGAAAAATATATATGTATATAAACATATACCTACACACAACAATATTTTTACAATGTGAATTTGTTTGTACTAACTAACATTTATTTGTAAGCTTATCTCAGTTCTAATGTCTGTTGAATGCTTGTGCCTAAACGCCTGGCTTATCTTAGTTTTTAGTTTGTATTTATTGTCTTAGTTTTAAGAACAAAGAGCAGCGTAATTTTTAGTTCATAATTCTTATCTTAATATTCAATGTTCACAATAGATTTAAGAAATATTCAATAGATTTCAAAATTGTATAAAAGAGCCAAATTTTATAATAATAAATTAGTACTGAAAAGTATTCGCTAGTGTAATCATTTACATTTTTGGTCCTTCGAGCTACTCTCTGAGTTTTCCCCCACCAGTGGTAAGAGACTCTGAGAATCTTGAAACAGGCTGTAAAATATTAAATTAAATTCTGTAACGAACAGGATAGAAATTTAAAAAAAAATATATTCTGAGTTTCCCCCACCAGTGGTAAGAAACACAGTTTAAGAACAAAGGTGAAAAGCGTATCCGAGGCTGAAACATCGGAAAAAATTAAGCGTATCCGAGGCTGAAACATCGGAAAAAGTGAAGTGAGCGTATCCGAGGCTAAAACATCGGATAAAAATATACAAAGCGTATCCGAGGCTGTAACATCGGATAAAGGTGTAGAAAATAATATCCAAAGCCTTAAAAAACAACAACAGAAGACGGAATCAACATGTCCAAAGATAAACTACTTGAGCATCAAAAGGAACTCGGCGAGGAGGCCTTATCTCTGCGAGAAAAGATTTTCGAAGGAAGAATTCGGTCAGCTCAGATCAGCGAATTAACGAAACGATTAAAAAAGATAGAAACTGAGTTTGTTGCAAACAACAAGAAGTTGATAGCAGTTGGAATTGATGACGGCCAATATTTTAAGAAAGACTATTTTGAAAACATTAGTGGAGTAATAAGAGAAGCGTTTTCGATTCTACAACAAAAAGAATCAGGTGAGGAGCAAATAGAAGTAGCATCAGCGACTCACAAAACTACAAAAGAAATACCCAAAGATGAGAAGCAAAGTAATAGCAATCATATAGTGCTGCGAAGAAAATTAAGGAGAAAAATGAATATGCTACAGGAACTTTTGGACGAGGCACATGAGGAAATCAATGGCAATAGAAGAGCTGAGTTAGCAATAACAAAAGTAGAACTGGTAGAAAATTTTAAAGAAATTAAGAAAGAATTTGAACATCTCAGCAACGTAAATGAGAATTATGAAACAGAAGAAGAAGAATTTGAAGAGATTACTCGTCGATACAGGACTACTTTAAAACAAGTGGTAGTTGCGCTAGATACATCAGAAGAAAAATCAATAGTTAACTCAATAAAACTAGAGGACATCAAAATACCAGTATTTTTTGGAAACGTAACAGAATGGCCATCGTTCCATGATCTTTTTAAAAATCTGGTGCATAATCAGCATAATTTCTCCAATGCAGAAAAAATGTACCGATTAAAGAATTACGTTAGAGGGGAAGCTGGTAGACTTATACAACATTTAAAAGTGACAAATGCCAATTATGAAGCAGCGTGGAATATCTTAAGCTCAAGATATGAAAACAAGAGACTGCTTTTTACAACACAAGTAGATAAGATTTTGGATCATCCAATGGTAAATACGGAGTCAGCTTTCAGTGTAAGACAATTGTTGGATACAACAAATGAATGTGTACAAGCATTAAAAGGTCTTAATATTAAAATTGATGATGCAGAACCTTTTATAGCAAGAATAATAGTCCGAAAATTAGACAAAGATGGGCTGCGCCTATATGAACAAAGCGTAAAGAAGACTAAAGAAATTCAAACGCTAGAAGATGTATGTCTATTCTTAGAACAACAATACCAAGCCTTAGATGCATATAAAGGCAAAAAACACAACAGCAATTTTAAGCCTATTCAGAAGCAGTCAAACTTATTTCATATATCACAAAAAAATTGTGATTTTTGTAAAATAACAGGCCACGAGCTGGTGAATTGCAGAAAATTTCAAGCAGCAACCATAATGGAAAAAAGAATATTTGTTCCTTTTTATATTGCTGATGATAATGGGACAGGTGCGAATGGCTACACAAAAGCTATATGGAACCATTGGAGCCACGGTATCTGCTATGGACAACCAAACAGCAATTTATTTTGATAATATCGGTAAACTAGATATGGTGAACTCCAAATGGAATCTTGTTGTATATTACGATTTGCATCTCTAATCAAGTTATTAAAAAAAAGTTGCCAATCCTGTGAACACCTTTTCATATCAAGTTCTTTCATTTCAATCATTCCATACGTGTCGTTTTTATAATTTTATTATGTTTTGTATTTTATTCAACACTAATTGCGTTCTAACATGAATCCTAAATATCCTTCATAATTAATAGACAACCAGTTTCATTCACACTTCATCTCTTTATTTGTTTTTTTTATAAGTTTTCAGTTTTTCTTAAGCGATAAAGTCGTTTTTGGTCTTTCATTGTACTCTTTGTTGGTATTATTATGATTTCTATTGAAGTGTCCTGTCAGATTAATTAAAGATTTTCGTATTTTGTAGAGTGTTTATTTCATTTATTATTTTTTGCGTTTTAGTTATTGCGTGTTGATTTTTGGTTGATTTTATGAATAAAACTGATCAACAAGATATTGCAAAAGTGCCTTTAAAGAAAAATGTCCTTTATTAAGTATGTACCTTTTAGGAAAAATGGGCCATATAAAGTCGGAAAATTGGTGCCTTGTAGTAAGTACTTTTGGAAAATGTATCTGTCCTTTATTAAATACCTTTAAGAAAAATTACCTCGTGCTTTGTAGGAAGAAGTATCTCTTAATAAAAACTTGTTTTTAGGAAAAAGCGCTTTTTGGGAACATTTTAAGAAAAAATAGCTTTTTGGAAAAAGTACCATTTAAAAAAGGATACGTTAAGAAAAAGTTCCTTTAGTAAACAATACATTTTAAGAAAAAGTACCTTGATAGTACCTTTTAAGTATCTTTAGGGTAAAAGTACCTCTTAAGAAAAATTTTCATTTAAGAAAAAGAATTTTTTTATTACACATAAATTTTAAGAAAAATTACCTTTTAAATAAATGTACCGTTTGAGATATAGTACCTTTTCAGAAAAATACCTTTTTAAAAAATTTAATTTTTAAGAAAAGTACCTTTTTAAAGAAAGTACCTCTTTGAAAAAAGTACATTTTAAAGAAAGGTACATTTTTAAAGGAAGTACCTCTTTGAAAAAGTACTTTTTGAAAAAAGTACCATTTTGAAATAAGTGAATTTTTAAAAAAGTACTTTTAAAAAAAAAAGTGCCCTTAAAAAAATATTTAGTTAAAAAAGTATGTTTTGAAAAACGTACTTTTAAGACAAAGTACCTTTATAAATAAAAAAAGTATATTTTAAGAAAATCTATCTTTTAAGAAAAAGTACATTTATAGCTTTTTTGGGGTAAGAATCGACATATGTAAATAATAGCACATACACAGAAAAAACTAATTTTTCACTTCAAGTACCAAATTCCCTGAATCAAATGTAAATTTGTTAAATTTAGGTCCTATAAAGAAATTTGTAAATTCAAATGCAAAAATTTGTAATAATTTGTTTGAAAAAAATTCAGATATTTCAATAAACAAATTGCTTCAATCAAAAAATGTTTTAGAGAAATATAAAAAATAAATCAAAAAATTTCATAATTTTATCAGGTTGCTAACATTGGCGGTAGGTAAATGAAATGAAATTATAAGTCAAACAAAATTATTTATCAAATTAAATAGAGACAATAATAAAGATTTAAAATCAGATTCAAAAACATGTTTGTTTAAAAAAAAAGCTATCATAATTTTTTCTGTGTACATATGTATAAATTATTGACTTCAAATAGAAATAATTATTTGCACACAATTGAACAATTCGTGAAAATGCGTAGTACGAAAAAATTAAATACAGAAGGGTACAATTATAAAACAAATTTGTACATAAACTTCCACAAATGAGTTTTATCATTTTGAAGTTTTTGTCATTTTACACATTAGACGAAGATCTAAAGTAATAAAGTTGTTCTTTACAATAAAAGAATAAAAAAGGGAGAAATAGTAAATTCATACACAATAATTTGAACTATAGGAATTATTTAATCAATACGTCTTGACAAGACATTTTTGTATAACAACTGAGTATCAATTATTAAATAGACTTTTGATTTTTACCACCAATTCGCTTTGAAAAGCTGCTACAGCCGAGCATAAAAGGGCAAATTTAAGGAAAAGAATTGTATGAATAACGAAATAAACATTTCAAGTTTTGCTTAGGTAAAATATCCTTTATATCCTTGCAACAGTTGATTATGTGTTACGCTTATTCCCTCATTCGTTCAGTCGCTCATTCATGCATTCATATGTTAATTTTGTAAATTTTAATTTCGTTTAAACCCTAAAATCATGTTATTCTTCTGGTTGATATTAAACTTTACAATCTACAGTCTTTTCTTATTTGTGTGTAAGTAAATTTTTAATGTTCCTCTATTGTTAAGATAAGAGAAATTAGATTCAACATAAAAAAGAAGGCAGTACAAAAACCAACTTGTATATGATCCTTGTTAAAATTTTCATTGTTATAGTAGAGCAGAGGCTTTATGGAACGTAACGATACCTTGGTTAGGCATTTTATAGTAAATATTAATAACACTGTATAACAAAATGAAATATTTTTCAAAATAACAAGGTACCAAAAACATATATACGGGTATCGGCGTTTTGAAAGTTCAAATCTGGAATTCATTTTAAGAGAAGTTAAATCTCCTCCCTTTTGCATATAGTTATAGTGACCCGGCATAGAAAATCTTGTAATTCTTACGTTTAAGGTATGAGATGTATTCACGATTTTTATGTAAAACACTACAGGAAATATATTTGTGGAACATTATAACCCTCTAACTTTTCGTTGTATGGGTCTTTTTGTCCCTATATAAATAACGGGGCTAAAAACTCCCCTTCAGCGGGGAGCGAGCTAATGTGTTTAGCAAATCATTCTTGTGGTGTTTTGCATAGAACGCATTTTAATTTTACATGATATCTGGCGTTCAAGATAAGTCTGTAGCTTGGGAGTTTTTGGAGACCTATAGTACAATTTTACGGCAAATATTTTTGTAGAACATTTCAGCCAGCTACATCCCCGCTGGAGGGGAGTTCTTCGCCCATTTCTTAAGGCAGGGATGAAAAGACCTATACAACGAAGAGCTACACTCAAAAACACTTTTGTTGAAAATTAGGTCATTATAGTCGGCAGCACTTTACAGACTATTATCGACAGCATTATTTTTGAAAAAAATTTTTTTACTAAAAAAAGCGATTGGCTACTTGCAGGTTTGAACCGCGACCTCCTGACTGATAGTCTGACGTATCTACATTCAGCCATAGCCGTATTATACTTTATGTTAAATTTTTTCCACTTGGACTAAATATGTTTAATATGAAGTTTTTTCTTTAATGAAATAACTACAAAATTGTCTAGATTAGACAAGAAATTTTCAACACAAATTTAGACAATATATGATCCTAAATTTGATGTAATGCCTTAGAGTGCATAAAAGTGCTGAACTCATATACCTTAAACGTAAGACTTACAAGATTTCCTAAGCCAAGTACTAATTATAAATAAGTGCGAAATTAACCCTCAAACATGTTTTAAGATTTGAATGATTTCTGGCGTTCAAGTGGAGCCTGGAGCTTGGATGTCTTTGCAGACCTATAGTAGAATTTTATGGCAAATTGGAGTTCTTTGCCTCGTTTTTAAGAAAGGGACAAAACAGGCCCATACAATGAAGAGTTAGAGGATTAAACTGTACTACAAATATTTTTCTCATTACATAATAGTTCTGAGTACATTTTATAAATGAAACGTACGGCTTAAAAGATTCCCTATGCCGAGTCACTATAAATATGTATGTGCAACAGGACGGACATTAAATTCCTCCTAAAATGAGTCTCAGATGTAAACTTTCAAAACGTCGATAAACGTATATATAGTTTTTGGGTGCCCTCTTCCAGTCGTTGGAATCATATTAATATTATCATTTTTGTCTTGTACAGTGTAATCAAAATTTGTTCATGCGCTACAGTGGGTTTTCAGCGAATGTTAGCCAGAACAATAATTTGGATTCGTTTAATAATAAATTTTTTTTTTGTAAGGTTATTTGGCATCTTTTGCACCAAATTTCAGGACATTCGTAATGGGTAAAAAAATTATTGTAGTGTGGCTTGTTCACCACTATAGCTTGCAATTTTATGTAATATGATAAATCCTAATATCGAAAAATATATATTCTTTTCCAGTATGTACTATGCTCCTTATTCGTTTATTATTAATAAAATACAGGTTTATTTGAATATATCCAATAAATTACAATAATTCATTATAAGAAGTTTCTACTTAAAGCAATTTACCTTAACATTGAACATATATTTTACCTTGACTGTCAAATATTTGCATACACATACATACAAAAATACATATACGGTTAAATTTTAATTCCTTTTTAAGCTAAAAGAAAACAAAAACTAAATTCAAGTCTTTACAAATTTTTTATATCGCCGAGTAATAATGAAATTATATTTTTCATTTGAACTTTTTTCTTAACTAGCTTCTTGTTAAGGTTTAATATAAACATAGAAATTGAAAAATGTTTTGTTGTATTAAATTTCTTAAAGAAATTAATACATTTTCTTTCTACAGGGTTACTTTTACATATCCAAATAAAGAAAAACCAAGCAGCCTCACTAACAATGGTTTTATAATCTTTTATATCCTTTTTTACATTTATCCTTTACCGGTTTTCAATGCATGATTTATAAAATACAAACGCACTCACACACACACAAACATATGCGTGCAATTGTTTTGTAATAGTAAATTACAAAAATGTATGTTTACAGAACAGTGTTTAATAACCCGCGAATTGCTATAAAATATTTTATGTTCCTCTTATTTTATCTCCTTTTCTTTATGTGATTTCTTTTATTTGATATTACTTGTGCATAAAAATCTACGCACATTAATGTTGTCAATCGTTTGTAGTAAAAATTATGGGCTAAAGATACACAGTCCACCTCATTTTATGTCGCCTTTTTACTTTATTTTTTGTGTATTTATGACTTTATTTCAAATAGTTAATGTACTTAGAAATTGACATGTTGTTATTGAGAATATGTGTGCAAATTGAATTGTATAGTATTACTGTATAAATCCCTTAGAGAATTTTCGAATAAAATTGTATAGATTAAGAACTTGTATTTGCTTTCGACTCATTAGATTTGACTTAAAAACAAAAAGTACTCTTTATGGACATAAAACGAACTCATTAAAACATTGAAATACTAGCTGGTATGTGTCCAAGGCTTCGAATCACTTTGGACACTAAAATTATATATATTACCTTACAGGGTACATTAAGAAATCTGGCGAATCGCAATGCTAAAGAAAAATTTAATTAGAAATTATTAATATTACCCGTACGTCTGTCAGCATGCTTCTTGCAATCAAACATAATCTTAGAGCTATATAAAGATTATGATTGTTTTAGGATTAAAATAAAGCCATTCTAAAAATTATATCATTGTGTAATTTCATAACGATATTTTATTGTATAATATAATACCATCATATTATGATACAATGTGAAAAAAATGTGTTCGCATATAATCACAATATGATCCCACACACAGAAAAATTTCATATTAAAATCTTCGAAAACGAGATTAATTTAACATTTTTCGGTAGTGATTTTGCTTCATAGATTGCTTCATATGTTAATTCAAGATGATTTTACAACAACCTTCAAAGAGCATTTTTGCTTTTGAAATAACTATATTTCATATTGAGTTAATATTCCAGTACAGTTGAAGTTGATACAAATAATACGAAGAATCATATTGAATCAAAATTATTTCAACTTGAAACAACGTGAATTTGATACTAAAATAGCACGAAAAATTATGTTGAATCCAAGTTATTTCAAGTTGAAACGGCGTAAATTTTAATATTGAAACAACACGACGAATCACGTTGAATCAAATTTATTGCAAGTTGAAAGAACATAAATTTAATGTAGGATTTTTTTTACAGTTTTAAGGTGAGTAAAATCTTTTTGCTCTTGATATATAATGTAGAAATTATATAAACAGACAATATCACTAACTAAGCAAGCGCCTGAGGTCTATCACAGAAAATTGTGACCGGTTATCTTCGCGCCAGGGTTTTAATATTTTGTACATGCACAGAGAAAACATATTCGTTGCGACAACCGAATTTGTGTCCAATCGAATTTTGTTAGCTGTACCAACTATCATAGACTTATTATTGAAAACGAAGTTATTTTATAATAATAAATAATTGCTAATGAGAACCGTTTAATCAGTCAATGATACTAAAATTAATCACTAGTTAGTTGCAACAACATATAAAAAGTAAAGTAAATTTAGAAAGAAATTTTTTTCAGTTGCAGATACCAATAATTAGTACTAAAATCCAAATCATAATATTTCATTCGCTTGTGCTCATCATATTCGTTGATCTAATCAATTTAAGAATTGTCAGAATCATACCTTTATTACAATTATGCTCTAATAGTAATGAACATGGAAACATACTATTTTGCAAAAATTATTTTAGAAACTATAGAAATGGGGTATATTTTACTCGTTTTGTGGGAGGGGAATATCCCGTCCCCTTGTATCCGCACCTGCTCAACACTCAAAAGTAGTTGCTAGATACTTTCAGATACTTTCATAAATTTGTTTGGCAGCGAGGTTTGCAGAAGCAGAATAACATTTTCATCAATTATGTGGACATTATTAATAGAACTTTTTACAAATCGAAAAATATGCTTTAATTGATGCAACGGAAGTAATTTAAAAAGTAATTTCTTAAAAATTACTTTACTTGTTTTGCTGGAAATTTTTAACACTCTCCTAAAACATAATCTTTCAATTTGTTGATTTTCAATCGATTTTGCGACTTGTACAAGTTTTGGATTATTTCCCATTTCAGTTTTATTGAACAGACTTAATAAATTTTTGTTTAAAAAGAAATGCGAAATTAATGTTTATGGTTTCTTAATCTGATGTTTAACTGATTAGTTTAAAAATATGTTCAAATAAACTCTTGACTAATTTGATATTTGCTTATATGGAATGTACATATATTTTCTGTAGCTGGATACAAGTATTTCAAGTACTTTTTCTTGTAAATATATGAAGTGTTTTTCACTTAAAAGCAGCAACAAAGAAACAACTTTTAGCTCTTATTTCTTATTTATTTAATTCAACCTCTTGAAATCAAACCAAATACAAACATGAATTTACACTTTCTAATACGACACCTCCCTCATATGTATGTTAAGATATTTGTTACAAATCATGTGTGCGAAAAACCACTTGAGTTTGGGAAAATTTTCGGCGATATACAAGTGTCAGGTCTTATCAAAGAGAAAAAAATTTGCTTGAAATTAACTTATTTACTTTAGTAGGTTTAAATGTACATGTATTCGGAAAATACACTTCATATTCTGTATGAAAGTATTGATAACCTTGATAATAGAAATATTTAACCCATTAAATAATTCTATTTATCAACTGTACCTAAACAATTATGAGAACGGAAATGCAAATTACTTTAAAAAAGTATTTCAAAAATACCCAATATTATTTTTAAATTTTGACATATGTTACTATACAAACATAATTACGTACTTCAACCCCTTTTTATTTGATTAGCCCACCTTCTTTAATGCTGTTGCCATCTTTTAATTCTTGGTGTAATTATAATTTTTACAAATGCTTGTAATTAGTAAAGCAACGAATATTCGTACTTTATGTAAATTGTATTTTTTATTAACTTTACATTTTTTGTTACAAAAAAATGTTTCTTTGAAGAGAAAACTAAAATTGTTTCTTAAGAATATTTCAAAATACAAAGCAAATGTTCCAAGTATTTGTAATGTAAAATGGTGGGAGGAACACAAGAATGAGTCATTATTAATTTGTTAGCATATGTTATCGCTCAGTCCTTTATCCAATCTCTCAAAGCTATTTCAGAAAAGGTTTAACGTTAAATATTATCCAATACTAAGTGAGAGTGAATGTATTACGGATTATCCTTTTGGATTTAGAATATAATACACACAGAGAAAAATATTACCAATAATATGTCAAACAAACATTTGTTTGAAATAAAATTAATTTTCATTAAATGTTTTTGTTCGACTTTTATTTTTTATTGTTTCTTTATAGTTACATATTTCTGTGGCAAAAAGAAAAATGTGCTTAAGTCATATTTTATAGTTTTGTAGGAGAGCAGTTTTAAACGTTCAAGTGGATTTTTAGAAATTTATTCCTATTGCACTTAATGTTGACTTTTCGTTCTTCGATTCTTTTAAGTTAGACATATATGGTTCTTTCTACTATAATAAAGATATTCAATATGAAGTTTAATATATTATAAGCTGAATTAAGCAATTATTCCATATGAGATAATGAGTTGAAAAAAGATAAGCAGCAAGACATTGCGCTATAACTTCCTGAAAAATCGTACGAAATTAATGAAAATTTGCCCAGTAGTACTTTTGAAAGTGTAGAATACAATGGTTATATTTACTCAAAATTTGCTTATCTCGACTTAAGCACTTATTCCTTATTGCCACAGATTTGATGTTAATGCAACATGATTTTACAATAACCTTCAAACAACATTTTTCATTTTGAAATAGTTACATTTTATGTTGATTTAATATTCCAGTACAGTTAGAGCAAAATAAATTTGATACTGAAATAATACGAAGAATCATGTTCAATCAAAGTTATTTCAAGTCGAAAAAATAGGAATTTAATGTATTTTATTAATTATTTTACTTCGCCAATAATTTAAAGATGTAATTTCCGGCTAAGAAGTGGCCAAAATCCCAAAATTAGCTTATAAAAATGAGAAAAAAAGACATCCGTGTTTTAAAATAAACTATCCAATTAAGTTATTTCTTTACTCATCTTAGTTGGAGTTTAATATTTTATGCTTATAACGGCAACATAATTGATGTGTAAAATATGTAAAATAAAAACAATTTATTTTGCTAAAAAAAAACTTTTTTCTGTTATCAGCTGTGTTCAACTTTTAAACATTTTGTGAACTTGGGGTCTTCCTTTAAAAGAAAATATAAAAATTTTTTGCCCGAAACTGCATGGCTGAACAATTTTTCCAAAATGGTGATGGAACACCATCCTTTGACGTTGAACAAACTTGAAAAACAAAAATGTTTCTTTAATTTATTTTTCATTTTACTCACGTGATCGTGAATGAATGTTACTAATAAAATTTAGATCGTACATGTAACATTTTTGTGGAACATTTTAACCTTGTAACTCTTCGTTGTGGGGACCTTTTTGGCTGCTTCTTAGAAAACGGAGCAAAAAAGTCCCTTTTAGCGTCTACAAAAATAAACTTCTACTATAAGTTTTTAAGTACACCTAAGCTCCAGACTCAAATTGAACGCCAGAAATCGTTCAAAGCTACAAATATGTAGAAAAATATTCGCCATGAAAATCCTTTATATGTCTTGAAATACATTCAAGGTCCAGACTCAACTTGAAGGCCAGAAATCATTCAAAACTTAAAATCTGTTTAAGGGCTAATTTCATACTTATTCACAACTAGTACTCGACATAGGAAATCTTTTAAGGTATACGATGTGTTCCACACTTTTATGTAAAACACCACGGAACAGATTTTAGTGAAATATTTTAAGTAGGGATGTAACGAATACCGATACCGATACCGATATATCGGCGATACCTCAGATTTTCCGATACATCGGTATCGGCGATATTTTACTGCCGATACGACGATACTTTTAAAAATTTTTTCAGAGTTTTTTTTAGCAAATAATTTATTCTTGTTCGATTTTACCATGAATTAAATACACTTCATTATTTTTTAAATCTTATTAATATCAATTTTAAAAATTAATAATATTTTATGCTGTTATTTTGTAAAAAAATTATTTATTTTTTGTTAATTTTACCATGAATTCAAATTCAAGCCGTTGTTTTTTAAATCTTATTCCAATAAAAAAGAGATACTCCAAAGAAGTCATGAAAATGTAGAATTCGCGATCTGGAAGTATTGCAAATTTGGATAATTTCTAATTAGTTTTACATATCCTTGCCCTTGCAAGAAGTTCTGTTTTTCGATTACCAATCACCGAATTGGAAGCGATGCTAGGACAAATTTCTTTTTCGGTATTCTATAATGATTTTTCCTTAAGGAAAAAGGATAAAAAAGTACCCATTTTCACAATTTTTTTATGCGAATTTAAACTCAGAACTGTATTTTCATGTAAATTTAAGTGAATAAATATAAACTTAGAAGTCTTTTAATAATTAAGCTATTAAGTTATTTAGATGAATATTAGTTGATAAATGTCCTTTAAGAAAATAGATTTTTTAAAAAGCATGGCGAGTATTTTTTTTAAATTATAAAGGAATTAAACAATTTTTCTTGCTTTTCTACTAATTATCTGCATATTTTTAATATAGATTTGTTGGAAGCAAAGAAAATGTAGCTCCTTAAAAATTACTTCCAATGTTTTATCAATTTTAAATATTCTCTCTTATAATGTAATTTTGTATAATCAAAAATTGCACTTGAGTTTTGTTAATCTAAACTTGAACTCAATTTCAATATTCGTATCGGTATCGGAATCGGTATCGGCGATATTTATTTTTAAATATCGGTATCGGTATCGGATCGGCAAAACGGCGTATCGTTACCTCCCTAATTTTAAGCCTATAACTTTTCGTTTTATGGGTCTTTTTGTCTCTTTCTTAAAAAGAGACAAAAACCTCCCCTTTAGCGGCAATATAAAGGGCTGAAAACTTTTACAAAAATACTTTCCATAAAATTCTATTATAAGTCTTTAAACACTCCGAAGCTTCAGACTCAAACTGAACGCGAGAAATCATTCAGAACATAAAATGTGTTTAAGGGTTAACCTTGTACTTATTGCTAATTGTTACTCGGCATAGAAAATCTTGTAAACCTTATGTTTAAGATATAAGATGTGTTCAGAATTTGTATCTAAAATACCAGAAGGAGCAATTATGTAGAACATTTCAGCTCGCTATGTCGCCGATGCAGGGAAGTTGTTTACCCTTTAAGAAAGGCACAAAAATACCCATAGTACTCAGAGTAAGAGGGTTAAATTATTCCACAAAAATGTTTCTCATGGCGTTTTACATAAAAGTGCTGAACACATCTTATACCTTAAACGTAAGCCTGAACACACGCCGCAGAAGACAAAACGCTTTTGTCTTTTAAGTCAAACACACTCTTTTGATTATAACGCACACCAAAAAAAAAAATTGGTGTGTGTTGTCTTATTAGTTGTCGTATTATTAAAAAAAACAGTATAAGCCTAAGGCTTATAAGATTCCCTATGTCCCTATCAGGAATTCCCGAGCGGGAATTCCCGGGAAAAGTCTATTTTAAATTTCTCGTTTTCCTCGGAAAATGTCAAAAATTTCGCGGGAAAACGGGAAATTAAAAGTGCACGTTATTTCATAAATATATGGACTTTTGTGACACACTGTAAGAACTTTGAGTTGACACTACTTAAATTTATTATAAGTCGATGCAATTATTGAAACCCTAAAGGAGACGTTTTAAGATAAATAAGATGAATAATCAAAGACATTTAGACAGACTGTGGCTTAGGATATGCAAAACTCAGCACAAATTAATAACAGATATAAGAAAATGATTTTGTTTTACAGTGTTAAGTAAGAAGCTTTTCAACAAAGACATGTGCTTACCGATTTTTTTTGCAGCACTCCAGTGATTAAAGGTATCATCCAGAACTTTTTATACTTCACGTTCGGTTTCTCTCATATTCAACCATTTTTTGTTTTCTTCTTATTTGTGCTAGGATGTTATATAAACGATTTATTAATTAAAATTTTAAGCAATTATCTGCAATTTCTAGCGACAATTTTATAGAGTATTTTCCAAAAAATATGTTCTTTCTATTTAACTTTAAACGATTTTCCCGCTTTTACCATACCGAGTTGCTTTTTATCGCTTCTGGCTATAATTTGATTGTTAAGTTGAAAGTACAAAAGCAAATAAATTGATATTACGCTTGTTACTTTTTTTTGTTTTTTTTTTTGTTTGTTGGCTGTTTGGAAATTGTTACAATAACAATTTAGTGGACCACATACACGTTTTCACATATTAAAATTTTCGTTTTAAAAAGAATGGAAAACAAAAGAAAAATGTAACATTTGCATACGATTGTTGGAAAAGGTTGGCAAAAAAAAAAAGAAACAACAACAAACAAACAATGCGTAACAGCACTGACTGCGTAATATAAATAAAATTTAATTGTTTTTCTAAAAAACTACTTTCTAAACAATTTTCCCTTTCAGTATCCTTTCATTAAATTGAAAATATATTATCTGTGGGCTCATATGTTGCCTTTTGTATTTATAGAGCAACGAACGTATTTGGTTTTTGTTTTGGTTGAACGGGGATTTTATATATTTCTTGATTTATTTAATTGTGTTGTTATAGTTTTATTTTCCCTTTTAATTATAATACATAATTATATGTGAAGTTATCCTTTATGAGATTTGCGTTATAGTTTTTACATGTAATAACCTTTTTGAGATTTTAAATTGCAGTTTAAAATTGTTTAAAGTGGGTTTTAATATTTAAATGTTATTGGTAACATTTGTATTTAATAGTAAAAACTGAATTTATGAAAACTACCCTGTAAGAGAACTTAAGTAGCATGTTTTCTTTGGTGGCGGTATATCGATTCTAAAAGTGAAATATTAGAGTGTAAAATCGTATATAGAAAATAAAATTTTGATGAAAGGTTCTTATTTGGTACTTTACTTATGGATTCCTCGAGCTGTTTCGGCTTAAATAAAAAATTAATGGTTTAGGTTATGAGTTCGATACTGTGTTCTCTTAAAACTCCGTTATATATCTACCGATTTTGGATTTTTTTCTTTTTTTTTAAGGATGTACTTCCAGATTGGTCCCGTTGAAAAGTGGGCAGCTCGCGCCCATACAAAGTAAATACACAATCATTTTCAACTACTTCTACCCAACCGATTCTTATGAAACTTTGCAAACTCATTAAGCTTCTGTTTAACAACAACATCATGATTAAAAAAATGGGTAGCGCCACGTCCATGCAAAATAATTAACCTTTTTAAACAATTTTTAATAAACCGATTCTTATGAAACTTTGCATAGCTCTCGTTATAATATGGTTAGAAAAGTGGGAAGTGCCACACCAAGGAAAAGTAAATATTCATTTTAACTACTTCTACTTAACCGATTCTCTATTCAATTCAATTAGTGCTCGTGAAGCTACAACATTATGGTAAAAAATGTGGGCAGTGCCACGACTACTTTTTAGTCTGGTTTTTTTGCAAGAACTATTTTTTTCATTTACAAAATTCTAATATGCTTAAAATCTTAGCTTTTTGCTTTTCCTGTTAAAAACATAAAAGTGTAGTTACGGCCGTTTGTGACGATATGTACTGTATATGAAAATGTAAAATATTTCTGGATGAAACCACTTTAAGTTTTCAATCTAGAACTACAGACTTTTTCTATTATCTTAATTTTCACTAAATAATAAAATATATGCATACTTTTAGGAGTGGTATATAAATATTTCCTCCATAAACATTTCACGCTTATAAGAAGCCTAACTGTGGGTCTACATTAGCCATGAAGTTGGTATGAACATCATGTCGGACATCGCATATGGCTAATGTAGACGGCTCATGTCCATGTTTCGTCCATGCTCTGCCATCGATGCCCGAACATATGGCTGAGCATCAATGTTCGCCATGAGATTCGCTGTCAACAACCATTTTTAATAGAAAGAAAAGAGACAGAAAAATTTTTAAATATTCAATTTCTATTGCACTACCACCAAATACATTGATAAGGCAGAACATGGACATCGCACGTATTCACCACAACAAAGAAGTTGATGAATTTTTTGCAGTTGCTCTGCCGGCGTCATGTTCATGTTTTGTTCAAGTCGATGGCTCGTGGAGACGTAGGGTATAGTTAGCTTTGCGTAAAATCCAGGTATAACATTATGATCAAAAACGTGGGCAGTACCACGACTATTTTAGACAGGTTTTTGAGAAAGAAGCTTAAATAAAGTTAGCTTTGCGTATTAAAGATCTAATTAACTACCTCCTTAAAGTATGAAAACTTTTATGGTTTAAGAAGGTGCAATATATTCGGAAACCGCAATAGGTAAAATAAAATCGATCGAACTTGTAAGTACGGAATTCTCACCATTCCGTTCGGAATGTGTGACTGGGCTGATATTTAGAAATTTTTTAAAAATAATTTTTGAATTTTTAGTGACAAGTGGAAACTGCTTTATTAGAAAACGAAAATTGTAAATGTTACATAGTAATATAGATATAATAAAAGATTTTCTATTAGTTCAATTCGGAAGAAAAAACAAAAGTACTCGTAGGACCGGCAAATGACTATGTGTTGCGTTTGCATCTGCGAAAGGCGATTATTTAAAAATTAAACAGATAACTGATAAGTATTAAAATAAATATTGTTAAAGCAAAAAGAAAACCACATAAAAACTCTCATTCAGTTGACGTGTTTCTTTTTGAAGCTATTACCTAATACTTATGATCAAATTTATTTAGTTTTTTACTATCTCCACCAATTTCCTTTGAACTTATAGCACTTTTATCATAGTCTATTTATTTCTTCTTCACTTTCTTATTGACTTTGAATATAAAAATGTTAGTAAATGGTATACTAAATATAAGCAATTTGTTGTATTTGTTGTTGCCAATATTTAATGTCAATATCAATAAATGTGTCTGTTAAGGATGTCAATAGATTTTGACATAATAAAAATAAAAAATACAATATGTACTCGAAACATACACACATTGAACTGTGAAGGATATAAAGAACATCATGTGTGCATAAATATTTACGTTTGTATTTGTGAATGTGATACAATAAAGCAGATATACTCATCAAATACAAACTAATATGAAAATATACAGGGAATGGACAAATAAAACTACACAGAAAAAAGTTTGAACATAAATAGTATGAAAAAAGTTCATATTCTATTGTTCATATATTTTATGAATTTATAAATAAAGAACAGGAATTATTTCATTTGCAGTATGAATTTAGTTTTTAATAAATTTATTTATGAAATCTAAGTTGTCTTGAAAAAAATTTTGATTTTTTAAACAAATTCTAAAAAGTTTTTTTATTTATATTAAGTACAAATACAGTTCATTTGCAACAGTCTGTTTGGCAGAAGGGAAAGAGTTGTGGCTAGTACGACAGGCTATACAAGTTCAATACTGAATTTTTAAAAATATTTTTTAAATGAAATATGAATTGATTTATGTAAAAGTTTCTAGCTGGAATGCAAATAGTTTGGACGTTCGATTCATAGCATTTATGAAAATTTTATGATATAAGTAATATTATTTTCTGTGTAGATTGATTTCAATTGTATGTATTATATATTTAATTTTCTAAACAAAATTTAAAAATACGAGAAAATATGGCGAGTTGCTAAATTTTTTATATATAAAGGAATACTAATCCATATACCTATGCTGACATCCTGTTTGTTCGCTTTCAAAACATAAAAAATCATTTTCTTTTCTGCTCATACATTTTTTTATATAAATACAAAAGATATTTATGTTTACAGCAACAATATAAAAAATATAAAATGAAAATACTACGAAAATTTTGTGTAAATGTAAGTCGGGATGTTTGAAAATTGTTGCGTTTTTTTTGCTTTCGCCCTCCGATTAAATGGGGTTGTCAAAACAATTTGACATGTTTTTTCAATTTTATTTTGGGTGAAATTGTAGAGTGAATTTAATGAAATTACAATGTGATAAAACAATGTTTTGTAGTAAAATCCAGACACTGACATGCAACAAATTTTACTACGACTGAGAAAAAAAGGAAAATATGATAATTTTTTATAGAAAATTTTATTTCGTCATAAAAAAAGAAGAACATTTCCTTGTCATCATTATTGCAATTAGTTAATGGAGTATTATATGTTTGTTTTTGCTATTTATTTAGGAATAAACTTTATTATTTTTTACACTACTTAAGCGTACTACATACATCGAAATAAATAAGAATATTTACTTTACTTGGCAAATATGGTGTTTAGATAAATTTCATAGAAACTTGTACTTAAGTATTGGTTATATGTATTTATACGTTAACCTACACACGACCAACATGATTTAATTGATTTAATTTTCTAATTAAATTTCAAACATCTGTCGCTTTATTTTGTACTATTTCGCTTAAAATACACTCAAACGTCAATCAAATATTAATAATAGTGTTGACCACAAAAGATTCATAAAAAGTTACCGTAGTATTTTTAAAAACCTCCCCTTAATTTTTTTTAAGTCAATTTGTTTTTTAAATTGCAATTTTACAACCCACAATTTGTAGAACATAATGAAGTTTATTTCTTTATTTTCTAAATGCTTTTCATCTACGTATACAATTTTCCAATTAATAAAGCTAATAGAAAATGTACACCAACTTAGAGAGCTAATTTATAATATTTGGAATATAAAAAAAAGTTTAAATGGGCGATTGTGCACATTTTTAAAAGGAGGTCAAAAATATTTTAAACCGAATTTTGTGGTAAAAGTGAAATATATATTTTAGCATACATTTTGAAAGGAGGTTTTAGATGCATCCATGAGTGTGTGTTCAATGTAAACTTTAATAGGAAATACGGATGTAATACATAAATCTGTAGGTGGGATGTAAACTACACCAAGTCGTATTTTGGAAATTTTACAGGAAACCGCATAAACATATTGAAAATCATAAACGATTCTATCTCTCCACTATACTGGAATTTAGCTGTCGATAGAGGTATAAATGCTGATTCCAATATGTAGTATAAAAAACGTATTTCGAAAAAATGTGAAGATGTAGTTTAAATCCCTCTACAGAAATAAATATAAACATTTTGTAATCATACACAGTGGAGACTTTTGCAAAATAAATTGTATTAAATCTGGAACTTCTAAACTGTGAATTGGATTTGTCTGATACTTGGGACATCTTTATAGAAAGAGGCGGTCTTTACAAGCCGTGTCTCAGTGTCTTCGTAGCTTAAGTAAGAATGGAGATATAGTGAGCCAAAGTTGACCATCTCCTGTTTTAAGCATTATCAAATTTCAAAAACTTAAAGCGCTTTGAGTTCTGCTAGAAAACTACAAAAAATGTCTCAGCATTTGTTTCCGTATCTCTTATAGTTTAAAAGATATTTGACTAAAAAAAATACCCAGCAAATACTTTTGTAATTTTTGTAATCGGTAGTACTTTATTAATGGTTTACAAAGTAATGCGTGGTACTTATTTAACTTATTATTATCCTTCAAATTAGAACTACTTCTTAGTTTTTAACAAAATTAGTACGTATTTTTCGTATTTTTAAAGACAGCCTGTTTAGAAATGTGAGCACACGTTAATATATTCTGAAAAAGGTAAAATGAAGTTTTGTATCATAAAAAATTTTTAATTAAATAATTTTATTTTCTCAAATTGACAATTTTGACTTCTTTATAATCTCTTTGCTATGCCTACAAAAAAAGCCCAAATATATTTTACTGATCAGGGAATACATAATCAGATTGTAGGGCATTCACTTTATTTATTAAAGTTATACATAAAATTTTTTTAAATATGTTTCAGCTGCATGATGTACTTGTGTGATTGTAATTAAATAAGCAGATACCTGTAGATTTTTGGTTTTAAAAAGACCGCCAAAACACAACTGTACATGTACCAAAAATACTGCAACACTACTACAGTAGGAAGTAAACAGCTAAACTCACCACTTTTTTATAATGCTATCTATCACCACCCTAAAACCATGCTTTAATTTTAATACAAAATTACCCAACAACTAGACAACAGCCACACTGACATTCAATGAAAAAAGTAAAAAATGCTTAAACTTAAAGTGCACACACAGTGCTGTCAGATTAGGGGACTTATCCCCAAATCGGGGATACTCTTTTCGAAATGGGGACAAAAAATTTGATTTAGGGATTGGGGAATTCTTGGGAGATTATTTTTATGCTTTGGGGATTTTAGAAGATTTTTCGGGGATTTTTATTTTGCTTTATATATTTTTATATATTTCTTGTATTATTTTAATTTCAATACATTCCGCTTCAAGAAAAATAAAAATTAGACACAAAATGCACTACGAATTGCTAGAATCTCGGTCGAGACTTAGGGCCAGATTTTGTAAATACGAAAGTTTTTATCGTTTTGAAATTTCTATGGACACATTTTGTTTTGAAACGCATTTAAATAGTTTTTCATACAAAAAATAATGGAATTTGTTGTGACACTTTTGATCCATCTCCAGAAATGATGAAATTTTTTACCTTTAAAGCAGCTTTGGATTCCGAACTTTTGATTTTTAATTAGCTAAGCTAATATATTAGAAATACACTCATAAATATAAACTAAAATATACGCCATATCGATGGTCATATGTTGACAACACGTGTAACTAATTTTTACAAATTTTCAGTTGAAGAAATTCCATTATAAATAGGCTGAAACGGATAAATAGGCAAGAAACGAAATAAAATAACTGCAAATTTTGGCACTTGTACCCCTTTGCTTTTCACCCTTCAATTGAAATTTAATGATATAAACTGATTTTTAAGGATAACAATTTTCAAATCGGGAATGCGACTCGAAAGAAATCTGGGAGCCCTATGAACACATTTAATCAAATATGTATATGAAGTTGCCCAGCGAACACTTTTCACCGACAAGTCGCCGAATTCGTATTCGGTCAGAAACCATACTGAGCACAGGGCTACCAAATGTTGCCGATTTTTCCATCAAAAAATTACCAAATGCCGATTTGCCGATTTTAGGTGAAAAAATGCCGATTTTTATCAAACCAATAGCCAGCCAACATGCTAACTTCGATTTCAAACCACATTTTTGTTATTTGACAATAACAATATTTTATAATTTTGTAAAAAAGATATAATAAAAAAATAGTGAAATTAATTCATTTAATAGATATCAGAGGCAAAAATCTATTTTTGCGTATGATATTAAAAGTCTAAATTAATCAAATTTGAAATTCACAATGTAATAAATAATTGTGTAAATTTTTATATAGAAATGCTCACTCTGATACGAAAATTGTTTTATTTGGAGGTAACTTCAAATCATTAAGTTTAATAAATCCAAATATTGTAATGAAGAAAAAAATCAGCAATCTTTTTGATATTCTTCGGAATTTCAGAATTTTATAAATTTCAATTTGTTGCATTTAAACAACTATCCAAAAAATACTGCAATTTTTTTATAATTTTTGGACAAACAATTTCTGAAATAAAGCGAGGCGTGGTATCGGCTTATCCAGTTTTAGCAGAATTTGTGAAACAAATACTGATTAAGCATTTTTTGATATGTTCTGCGAAACATTTAGAGTCGTGGCAGGAATCGAACCTGAGTCCTCCTGGTAAATAGTCTAGCACTCTCTTCATTACACTACGAGGGTAACTAAACTAAATTTTGATGTTCCCTAGAAAATTAAACTTTAGAAAGAACTCTTTATTCTAAAGATTATTTGAAACTCATAAAACCAATTACTTTAATTTAACAAACATGATAAATTCGGAAATGTATTCATTCTGTAAATCATTTATATTCCATGGTATGTGCATAATCTTGTAAAATCATTTTTATGTCATCAATTTATGTCTATAAACCACATGAAATTACTAGCAATTGCTGCTTTTATTTTTTCTTATTAATGAAAATTGATTTAAAAAAAACACGAAAAATGCTTAGTTTTATTTATGCCGATTTTCTTGCCGATTTTCGAATTTAAGTGCTGAAAATGCCGTTTTTTCCCCTAAAAATTTAAGTTTTTTATCAAAATTATTTGGCAGCCCTGACTGAGCATCATATAATTTATTGTCACGAAAGCGTACCTCTTTGGCTGAATAAATTCTTAAAACTTTTCAGAAATGTCTGAAAGAAATCTGTACACTCTCTGAAGGAATTTTCGACATGGAAAAACGTCTGACGAAACAACAGCAAATGCTACAAGTTTTCTGAAAAAAACTTTAAAGAAAACTAAAATCAGACATAATGCTGACGTATCGGATAAAAGCCGTAAGTTAATGCAGTAGATATCTGATATAAGAAGAGACGGGAATCCGCCATACACAGTAAATATTTATTTTCCTACAATACTTAGGCTCTCTATATATCTTGTTATTTACTCTAAGAATAAAATGCAAATTGCAGCAAAATCTATACCTCCAAAGAAATGCGAGTACCACCCATACAAAATAATTATTAATACTGCTGTGCGATTTCAAACGAAATTCTGGAGGTACGGGAATGGGAGACAGATACCTCCCATTCAAAGTAATTGGCAGGGCTGGGATTTTCATGCAAATGCATGTTTTTTTGTGGTGATAGATAAAGAGGTATTGACTAATTATCTATGCGAATCATAAAATTTTAAGTAGTTTGGCATCGATTTATAGTTGTATATTTTTGCATATTTTGTGGGTAAGTGCATATTTTGCATATTTTGACAATAAAAGCATATTTTTAGAGTAATATAAATTTTTTAATGCATATTTCTTATTTAAAAAAATATTAATAGGCCGATTATGAATGGCAAGCGAGCTTCAGTTCTGAAAATGATACTACTGGCAAATGATGGCAACTGGCAGTTAAGAGCTGTCAATTTCAGTTGCTATTTAGTGCCTTTCTGGCAACCATTAATTTTCAGTTGTCGACTGGCAATGGTTGCATTGAATAATAGACCTAATTATGTTTGTTTTATGTTTTTTTCTCTAATAATAATAAAAAATTAAAAAAAATATTTTCATATTATTTTTGTTTTGGTACTTTGTTCGTGGCAACTGCATATTTTTGCGCATACTTTTCATTTTTAGGTTAAGCGCTTAAAATAAATTTTTAGTTGCATGAAAGTCCGAGCCCTGGTAATTAATAACTTTCCTATATCTGGCCAACAATGGGGTAGTAAAGCACTCCGTGTGGGGCTAGTTTCTTCATATCGAATCAATACAGGTCAGCAAATCCGAATACTATTGGTTTAAGTATCTCGAAGAATATTCTACTAGGATGTGCAGACTACTGATTTATAATTCCAATAATATTTTAGAAAGTGTACAAAAATGCCGTACCGAAAAATAACCGACTGTTGTGCTAAATATCTAAGCAAATTTCAAACAACTCGATTGATTTTCTGCTGAAGTTTCAGATTTTTTCTGATATCAGCCATGTCGGCAAAAAATGTTGACTGGGCAGTTAAATGAAACACAGAAACACAGAAAAAAGTAAAAATTGTATATTAAATATTGTTTTCTCATTGACAAACACGTGTCACACGCACACAAACACACAGACAGGACTCTCATTCCCTGCAAAATCAGCACATTTAACTCAACGCATATGCAAATCACAATTGTTTTTGCAAATAATCAACATACATACATTCATAGAAGTAAAGAATAAAAAATTAATTTTAAACATTCATACATATTTTCAAAATGTTTTAAACAAATGGTGTGAGGAAAACAAAACAACGTTTGAATACTTTTTATAATCATTATAATTGCTGACATTATTCCACCTTTATTTGTAACTGTTTTGGATTACTATTACCATCACTAACATCTTTTCTCCTCCTCCTTCTCTTGTTGTTACAATGGCTTCATCATCTTTTGCGAGGTTATTATTGAAATTATGGAAATTATTTTGATTAAACATCAAATTTGCATGTGTTTGCAAATTTTCCATACATTTTCCTCTGATAAGTATGAATTAATATTTTTAAATTAAAATACAAGATGAAAAATATATATGAGAAGGCAGTAAAAATATATTTTGGCAACAAGCTGTTTGTTAACAACCATGTTGCAGCAATCAGTGTTTAAGAACGTGTGCAAATTATATGTTTATCTATGTATTACGCCTTGTTCAGCATTATTGTTTGCACAGTATAGTATTTGATAAATGGGGCATTATTTTCGAAGCGGACAACCGAAAATTTTTTTTACGAAATTCCTTAATATTTGGCATAACTATAGTTCTAGTATGTATGTATACATGTATATGCAAAATGTTTTTTGTATGATGTTTATTTGTCGAGTTATGGGGTGCGAAAGTGTTGACGCTTTTGAAAAAAATAAAATCATTGTTTCCAGCTAGAAAAAAATAAAACAAAAAATATAATAAAATAAAATAAGTGATTCTTTTAGCAAATCGTATGATCTTTTCAAAAAAATATTTATTAAAAAAAAATTTTTTTTTTGATGATCAAAACCTAAGATGACCAAGTGAATTTAAAAGTTTTCTAACTTGGACTCTTTTTATTTTTTACCAAAATTAGCCTAGAGTGTCCACATTATAATCTAAAACTTTAATAATGAGATCTTCATAACTTTAAAAGTTAGGCAAATTTCCTTACATGAGCCCCACCTTTTTGTCATTGTTATAGAGAATCGATTAATGTATTAGGTGTGCTCATCACTTTTATGTAAAACTTCACGAGAAATAATTTCATGGAATATTTTAAGCTTCTTGCGCTTTGCTGTATGGATCTTTTTTACCCTTTCTTAAAAATGGGCAAAAAAACTCCCCTTCAAAATATACTTAAAAAAATTTCTCATAAAATTTTATTATAAGTCTTCAAAAACAATAAATTTCTAAACACAACTGGAACGCCATAAATCATTAAAAACTAAATTTGAATAAATACGAAATTAAACGTGGCACATTTTAAGTGTTTACTGATTTCTGGCGTTCCAGTTGAGTTTAGAAATTTATTGTTGTTACAGATTTATAATGAAATTTTCTGATGAATTTTTTTATAGGATATTTTAGCTCGCTATCTCCGCGCCGTAGGGGAGTTTTTTGCGCCTTTTTACGAAAAGTTCAAAAAAGACCCATACAGCGAAGCGGTGAAGTTCTACGTAAAAGTGGTGAACACAGCTAATACATCAAAATGTGGGGTTGATGTAAACAAATTGGCATAACTTTTAAACTTATGCAGATCTCATTATCGAACTTTTACAGTATAATGAGGACCCCTAGTCTAATTTTGGTAAAAAAAAAAATAAAAAATAAATAAGAAAGGGCGTAGTTAGAAAAATTTTTAATTTCAATTGGTCATTTCCGGTTTTGATCATGAAAAATTTTTTTTTGCATTAAATATTTTTTTAAAAAGATCAGACGATTTCCTACAAGAGAATAACTTATTTTAATTTTTTGTTTTGTTTTTTTCTAGTTTGAAACAATAGTTAAAAAAAGAAACGGCAATACTTTCGCATCCCATAACTCGACAAATGAACATCATACAAAAAAAATTTCCATACACATGTATACCTACTAGTTATCCCAAATATCAAGAAATTTCAGCAAAAAAATTTTTTGGGTTGTCCGCTTCAAAAATAATGTCCCATAATATGTTGTTATAATATTTACTTTTAATTTGAGAATATTTATTTAATATTAAAATAGAATTATATATTATAGAAAAGTATAACATGGGATGATTCATTGGGTGGCACTTAAAAACACTATAATTGTCGGCCATTATTTAATTAAGTAAAAAAAAAGAATTTTTTGCATTAATTCTTGCAAACTATTTCCATTAAGTGTTGGCCGTATCTGTGCCTAATATGACCGTTTTTGAATCTCCAGCTTTCCAGGACGCATTTTTGAATTTAAAAAGGTTGTCTGGTAAGGATTAAAAAATATAAAAAAAACAAAACTGCATAATATTTTCGATAAGAATCGCTATCAAATATAATAAAATAAGTGGGGAAACAAATAACGATGTGATGTAATCCAATTCGTTATACAAACAAAATACAAATAAAAAAATACACAAACATAAATGTGCCTTGGCTACGAGGGTTGCAGTATTAAGTATTGATTTAGAAATAATATTTTAACAAAACATTTTTTAACAGCCCTGCTAAATAAATTATAAATGAATAATATTTCATTGAATACAAAAATTGTAGGGCATAAAATTACCTTTAAGTCATTTATATATAATTTCTTTTACATTTCCAACTATTTCGGAGTTATTTGGAAAATAGCTGGGAAAACTTTTGTTTTTCACGCTAAATTAAATAGTTTTTTATTTTCAAAAACTCATAAAAAAGATTAAGAGAGGAAAAAACTAAATATATTAGGAATAAAATAAGCCATAATTTATTAAAATCGCTGAACAATTGCCAATTTTATTCACAGCTCGGTGGTGGAACTCAAATCATAAAAATCACAATTTCCATACAACAGAAAAATTTTAATTTATGTTTTCAATAAATGTTTACACTATTGAGTTAACTATACATCAAGCAACCCTCGTATATACTTAAGTACACGCAGAGGCAATAAATGAATGAGTATCTCGTATCACTTACTACATTGGCCGATTTATAAAAATGGTAACACAAACAATCACAGGCGTTATTTTATGTTCATCGTCGTAAATGATCAAAAAACAACGTGTGGGAAATTTAAATGTTTCGAATTGAACTAAAACCAACAAAAACTCGATTCGAGGCGATTGTGCAGACAAAGAAAAATTATTGACCAATTTTTTAAACATAAATAAATTATTTACGACAATAACAAACAACACAAGCCAAGTAGAGTAATTAATTTAAAAAAACAGAATAAGAAACAAAAATAAAAATGTAAAAACAAAAGTGAAAGTGTCAAATTAATATTGAACTTGACTTAGATTTTTTAACTGATTGAGAGTTAAGCGTCATCCCTAAGAAAAATAATATAAACACATACATTCATGCATAGTCTATACTAAAAAAATTTTTTAATTAATTAAGTAATTTATTGAATGTTATCAACATAACAGCAACACTTTTTTCGTCATGATTAAACATTGTCTCCATAAATTTTGTTGTCAACAAGACTCAATGGCGCCTTCAACATCATCGATAACGAATGATCAGTGTGTTTTTTTTTAGGTGGGCTGAACTAATTTTTGAAAGAGAGCGATAACAATCGTTGCTTTCTTTTAAAATTTGTTTTATGCATTGATTTTGAGAAGCAGCATTATGATTTTTTTTAGTTTTATTTTTAAAACAATTAGCGCTTTTGTTTGTTTTTTTTTCGTCTAAATGATTGTCTTTTATTATCTTAACTTGGTTTTGTGTGTTCAAAATGTGCTTAGTTACCCTTGACCCAAATAAATATTCATTAATTTGTATAAATAACGTCGTCTATTCATATTTTTTCCTGTTGGTGTTTGAAATAGAAGAATTGACTATTTTTACACGACCAAATTTTTTATATTTTTCTGCCGTTGATAATTTTGCTTTATGTATATAACACTGCACAACAAAAAAAATAGCATGGTTTTAACGATTGATTCTAGCAGAGGGCACCAAAAACATATGCGTATATCGGCGTTTGGAAAGTTTACATCTGAGATTAATTTTAGGGGAAGTTAAAGTTCCCCCTTTTTGCACAACAACATAGTGACTCGGTATAGGATATCTTGTAAGCCTTATGTTTAAAGTATAAGATGTTTTCAGAACTTTTATGTAAAATGTCACGAAAAACATTTGTGGAACATTTAACCCCGTAACTCTTTGTGGGTATTTTTGTATTTTTCTTAAAAAACGGAAAAAACTACCCTTAAGCGGCGATAAAGCGGGCAAAAATGTACAAAAATATTTGCCATAAAATTTCTTATACGGGCTTCAAAGACACCCACGTTTCAGACTCAACTTTAACACTAGAAATCATTCAAAACATAAAATGTGTTTAAAGGTTAATTTTGTACTTATTCATAATTACTGCTCGGCATAGGAAATCTTGTAAGCCTTATGTTTATGTATATCGCCACTGAAGGGCAGCTTTTTGTCCCTTTTTTAGAAAAGGTATAAAAAGGCTCCTACAAGGAAGTTATAAGGTTAATATGTTCCACAAAAATGTTTGCTATGCCGAGTCACTATAAAAATGTGTTAAAGGGGAATATGTTACAGCCCCTAATATGAAACACAGATGTATACTTTCAAAACGCCGAAACACGTTTATATTTGTTTGGTGCCCTCTATCAGAATCAGTCGCTAGAGCTAGAGTTTTGCTTTTCAGCTCTTTTGAGTGAGCGCTTCTTTCAGCTCAGCTCGCTTAACGAAGCGCTCTTTTAGTTCAGTTAGTTCAATAGTTCAGTTGCTCAGTATCTGTACGTTTAGTTTTACACACAGCAACAGCCAAAATATTCTGTACGTAAAATTAACTAAAATGGTAATATAAAATAAAAGAAAATTCAATTAAAAACCGGTCTACTTAGTTTTTATCAAAATTTAACAAAAAGCTTATTTAATGTTAAATGTTAAAAATTTAACTGACTTAAAACAGTAAAAAATTAATGATTTTCTTTGTTCGGATCAATTTAACTGTCATAAGAACTAATCGCAACTTCCGTAAGAATAAGAGATGTTTCTCTTGTTTCTGCTATTTTTACTGTTAAATAATCAACCACAAGTTCCGTAAAAACAAAAGATTTTTTCTTTTAAAATGAACTAAGGTCGTGCTAAGGACTTACTGCCGTAATAAAATTGATTTGATATATGTTTTAAAACAAAATTTTTTTAAGTAGATTTCAAATCGATTTTAATTTTTATGAATACCGGAGCTATTATTTCGTATCTTTAATTGTTATTTTATTAATGCTTTTCTTTTTACTCACTATTTGTTGTTTTAATTTCCACTGGAAATCGAACAAAACTCCTTCATTTTTGAAAAACAGCTCACAACCACTCGGCTAAAGTATAGTAGGCAAACCAGTAGCACGAAGTTAACATGAACTTATTTTTAAACTCTTTCAAACAATCTTATTTCTTTTCTGGGTATGCATGTATGTTTGTCATTTTTATGTATTTAATATTAAAAATTAAAAAAAAACATACACACTGGCAAACTATCCACTACACTTCTAGTTTTAAATGAATATTCATTTATTTTACATTACATTTTCAGCTAATTTTACGTACAGAATATTTTGAGTGTTTGTGTGTGTGTTATCTTTATGCATGTAATATTTTGGTACGTATAATATTAACAACGGACCATTTTGAAAGCAACCCAAAATCCGTATTAATGTGTGTTTATTTCTTTAATTACATAATATTAGAATCCGCTAAACATAAAATTGTTTGTAATTTTAAATGTTTATTCATTTACAAATGCATGTACGGAATACTTCTTGGGTAAAGTATATTCCGTTACTGTAATAATTTTGTGAGTGAAGGTTTTTTGGGCAAGTTTTATTACAGCAACAACAAGTTTAATACAGGTAAAGTTGACAGCGCAGCTGCTAGCTTTTTTCCTTGTGTTATTATCATTGTTGAATGTCAAAACTACTTATTTGTTTTGTGCTTTTGACATGATACAATGATTTTACAAAAACAAATTGCTAATGGCTTTTGTAGATATTGTACTTGTTGCACTAGCGAGTTTATCTGTTATGGAGGTGCCCTGATTACAAAGTGTAATCTGATTGTTGTGAGAGTGACCCAAAACGAAATATGAACTTAAAAGAAATATGAACGGAAAAGAAATATGAGCATAAAAGAAACATGAACTCAGGGATGTTAAGTATGACGATTTTTTACGATATGACAAAAAACGATATGACATACTGTATTGTCATATCGTCAGTTTTTTTACGATATGACAACACTGAGAAAGCGATGCACCGTGTATGGCTTTCTCGGTGTTGTCATATCGTAAATAACTTACGATATGACAACACAGTATGTCATATCGGTTTTTGTCATATCGTAAAAAATCGTCATACTTAACACCCCTGCATGAACTAGGGAGCTGAAAAGAGTTCATTGTTATGACCAGCACACTTCCCTCACTTGTGTGAGTAGTTCAATTGACCTAGTTCGTTCATGCACTACCCAACTCTAGTTAGAACCTAGTTATTATTTTTTGTGTTGTACAGTGTTATTTAGAAAGACATAATGGGCCTTAACGTAATCTTTACACAATTATTTTATGACATATAAATATTAAAGCAAATTAATAACAATAATAATTACAGTAACAACTATTGCAAATTATAAGTTTATACATATATCATCATAGATAAACTTATAATAAGTTTTAACTAATAAATATTCTAATAAAATAAATAAAAACTGTTAGTATTTGAACAAGTTTTTTCTAACTGTTGAAATTACTCACAAATAGTTTCTACGTCATAAAAAAAAATACTAAAAACATTATTTAATAGTACTCTATCTGCCTTTAAGAAACATCCTCTATCACGGACTGTATCCAGTTTATATATTCGGCCACATTTGTATAAACAGCCGGATGTCCAGCCATGCCACATTCGGTAAAACCATAACTGACAATACCGTATGTAACCCATCTGGAATGCTTACGATCGAAAAACATTAACGGGCCACCACTGTCACCGGCACAAGTGTCTTTGGCATATTCACCACCGGCACAAAGTTGTTTGGCATCCAATTTCAAACCAAATAATTCCAATATATTGCTGCAATTTTCTTTGGCCAATAAAGGAATACGTAGTTTAAGTTTGATGGGACTGAGTATGTCGATGAAATATTTATTGACTGTTAATTAAAAACATATAAGAATTAATGAGCTGCGTTATGTAACTTAAATCTGACGATTGTCGTTACTAAATCAATGATATGTGGCAATGGTTGCAGTATATTTTATAGTATAGTCTTCTGATTCCGACTATGACAACCGTAATATGGGTTAGATTTTACTTACACAAATCAGTTCTTCCCCAGCCAGAAACCGAAAACATTTGTCCTTCTTTCAATGAAATATTGTCCGTTTTATTTGGCAAACAAATTGGCATAACGAAGTGAGTAAACGAAACTGGCTGCTTCAAACGTATTACCGCAATATCGTTAAATTTATTAAACGAATAATCCTTGTAGTTGGGATGCACAAATATCTTCTGTACTCCTATATTAATTGCAGCATCTGCACAACTTAAATAATTCGGCTCTTCAATACAATCGGGTTCGGTTTTGACATTAAACTCCCCCAAGCGCACATGTTTTCTATTTTTGGGAATTTTGATCAGAAATGAATTTTAAATTTAGAGAAAGTTTTGAAATTATTTAAAATACTATACCGCTTACAATCCCTTTTTCTCGAGATAACCTTCACCATGAACACAATGGGCCGCAGTCAAAATATGGCGATCGTCTATTAGAGCGCCGCTGCAACCGTAATCGTCTGAAAGATAAATACCATAAAACTAATAAAATTTTTATCGAGTATTCTTCCAATTGAATAAAAAAAATTTTTTTTTGTTAAGGGCTTAAGCCAGCAAAAAAATAACTTTTTTAAACATAATAATTGCAAATGAAGCTTAATTTAGTTTAAGGTCTTTATTTTATATTATTAATTTCTATTATATTAGTGAATACTGGAGAATTAATTTTAACAACACTTAAGCGAAAAACGAACGCTGATGAAGATGTTCAATGGCCTCCATTGCTGTTGCGTTCTCTTTAATTTTTGTCAGAATTAATTAAGAAGATGTGCCTATATTGAGTCGCTTTGACTCAATAATATTTGTTCAGAGTTTTGGTCATGCTTGAGGTCAAAAAGCTTAATTTTCTCAATTTGCAGTTCTTGCAATTTATAGCCAATTCTGATACATTTTAAATCGAAGGATTTTATTAGTTTTAAAGTTTTACCTAGTTTTAAATAATTTCGGAACTTTCCCAGAATCTTACACAGCCCAATTATGACTATCCGCAGGTAATTTTTCCCCTAATATTTATTTGTTCTCCTGAAAAAAGTCGTCCTATTCTTAAAGAACGGAAATAAAAAACAAGGGAGGGGGATCAACTGTTTCCTGTTTACATTTTATACTGTACTAACACAAGAGTACAGTAAAAGGAATTTAATAAAAATTTCATGTTTTCATTAATAATAAGTTTGTGTGTTAATATAAATACCTATTTTTGCTTAAATAAAATAAATAAAAGTAAAATACGCTTAAGAACCTTATGCTGAGGAAGTGAAGAGGAAACTCAGCCAAGATCAGATGCGAAATGCATTAAGTCCCCAATGATTGTACACAAAAACAAAAGATTTGTAAATACAATTAATTTTTTTTGTAATATAAATTAAATATTCAATTTATATTGCACCTTCAACGATTTTTGTAAGTTAAAAAAAATCATCGAAATATTTTCAATTAAATATATGTATCAGCAAATAATTTTTTTTACTAAAACTCTTAATCAAAGTTATTTCAATTATTAAAATTCTTATTTTAACAATTTTGTTTGTTAAATTTTAAAATTATATCAACTAAAATTATTGTTATATTAACAATGTGAATTGTTGAATTTCCGAAAAAAAATTATTATCATATACATGTTATATCAACAATATTTTTTTATATACAACCACAACCCTCAAAACGATTTTATCATATATCTGCAATTTTATTACTTATCATTAATATAAAAAATAATGTTTGTTGATTTCTTTTCCATACATAGCAAAAAAATTATTTAACTGAGTTTGTAGGCAAAATTTGTGTGTTTATCGTATCAACAACTTAATTTGTTATATTAATTAAAGCCCCTATTATGATTCACAATTAAATTGATAATTGAGTCGTATTTGTCAAATTCGTATTATGGATTACAACTTTCATCAAACTGAGACAACTGTTTTTTATCAGTTGTGGTTTGGTTTTATTTCCACTATTGTGTTACTTTTGCTTACTTTTAAAATGGTGATTTTAGGCGCCAATATATTCCATTTGTCAACCAATATTGTTGGCATATTCATAAAACATAAAATCTCAAGAAAAAATAGTAAGTCCAAAACTAAAAATATTTAAAATATTTTGCGATAGGTTTAAAAAAACAGAGAGTAAAGAGAAGAACCTTTTTTGAACATTATTTCTAAGGCAACTAAAATTAGTTGTGAATCATAATGCAAAAAAAAAAAGGTTGAGTCTGGTCGTAACATTGGCAACTCAACCTAATTGAGCTGTGAATCATAATAGGGGCCTAAATATACTTTTGAATTTAAATTACATATTAACAATTTGATTTGTTAGTCGCAATCTGATGACATTTTTTTCTGTGAATGTATAAATGGAATTTTAAATTGTATAAAGCTTTCCCTGTTATTAGTCCTAAAAATATTACAGGGCAACAAATCAGCTTCGTTTTACCTAATATGATTATTTCAAACTTATTTGCTTATGAGTCCAAATTGATTATTAGACTAAGGTTCGTAGCGTTATATTCAGAAAGAATCAGGCAGGATTAATACTGCAAGGAACTAGGGAACTTAAAGGATGAGGATATTGAGTGTCCGTTTTAGTAGTTTTTCCTGTTGATGCCTTCTGACATGAAGTCGTCTTGGTTTAACCGTTTTTGAAGCTTTTTCTGACTTTATCAACAAAAATTTAATAAAAAGACCCATACAGCGAAATATAAATTTCATGAAAATTAATTGGTTTTCATAAAATATTTGCCCAATCACTATTAAAATGTTCATATATTTCTTCTATAAAAAAATAAAAACTTGTTTTACTCGTTTCTTGAAGAATTTTATTTTTTCTGTTACTGTGTTTTGAAATTGTGCAGCCCAGAAGCAGTTATGGTAAAATTCAAGCTATCGCATAATTTTCTCTAATTAATGGTCTAAAAGAGTGATATTTGCATAAAAACTATTCTCTGTTTTTAAACTTTTATTCGCTCATTCATTCCTTAATATTTCAGATCACTTACTTTCATAACATTTTAGACAATTCGTTTATTCTGGTCTTAATATTTTATTGAATTATTGAAATCAAGAATTGAATTTGTGAATAAAATAATCAGTCCTGTTTTGTATTCCATGCTGAATGAAAATGTTCAGGATTGTGATACATTGTAGTGATAAATATTAATTTCGATATAAACTTTTGAAATTTCTACCCTTATTTATTTAAACTAACGTTAACTGACATCAAAAACGTACAGAAACAAACCTAATATCTGCCCGCTTGGCAGCAAAAATATTTTGACACACAAACTATTTATATTGCGGAAACTTACTGTTATTGTACACCAACAATGCCAGCCAGGGAAATTCATCCAATTCGGCAATTTCACCGCCATAAATCCTTTGCGTAACTTGCTTTCCACACTCGTTCCACAAGTTGAAACCCTCCATGGGCTCAACTGTTTGTATGCGTCTCTTTAATTTTTTCTTTTTAAAACGTGACGTGGCATCTTGAAATCGTCTATATTCAAATTTGGTAAATTTTATACTAGGAAAACGATAGTCCTGGCCATTATAGGTGCAACAGACTAAAGGTTCTAAGCTACGGGCCCGTTCGTCATGCGATACATTTGAAACACATTGGACTTTTTTCAAAAAATTCACTTTTTCCGCGGATAAATTTGTTGTATTACGAACTTGCAAATAAGCTGAACATTGACTAACTTCCAGGCATACGCCTAATTTACCTTCATTGGGTATATCACAAGATATGCGCACTCTGTCACTGCTGTTACTAGGCAAACTGTAAGAAACGGATGAGACCTGTTCATATTCTTCATCTTCCTCATGATTTATAACAACTTCATTCAGGCAATTACACTTCACTACTAAATTTGTTATAACAAACGTTAATGCTAAATAGCGACAAAGAAACATGATGCGTTAACGAATTAAGCACAAGTTTATAAAACGGTTGTAATTTTTCTTTAAAATATATATGTATATATATTTTTTTTTTGCTAACTTAAAACGAATGCAAAAAAATTAAATTCACACATTTAAAAACACTTGTATTTATTTTTTTGAATTATTTGTTCGCGTTTAAATAGTTTATACCGCAGCAAATCAAAATAATTGTATTAAAACAGACTCAGAGACATAATTTACCGTAAAAACAACATGTCGTATCAACGTACCGCTCAACTATGACGCGCAGCAAAAATTTAACGAAAACAGCAGTTAACAGCTGTTAAATCCACATTGGCCTCTTTAAGCCAAAAAATTAATTTTAATACTTAACAAATAAAGTCTAAAACAAGTTGAATACACACATACATACTTAAAAAAACACTCTCGATTTCAAAAAGAAAAAAAAATTAAAGGTACATAATACTGACAAACATTTTTTTTTCATTAAAAAGCTTGTAGACATTAACGACAGACAATAAACATTCAAGATCACCTTGCAATATTTTAACACAAAAAAAGTATTATAATAACAATAAACATTAACCAGCAACGAATGGTTGAGCAAAACAAAAGCCGCAACCGAAATTAAAACAACAATTATTGGCTGACACCTTTTTTCTAGTTTGTTTTGTTTCCATGTCTTCAGGTGTTAAAACTGCTATCACGGAAAGATACGAACCACAAATTTAAACGAGATTGACTACTGTTTTCATAATATTATTTTTCAGTCAATACTTGCCGGTCATTTACACTCCATTGCCTACGAACTGGTAAATTATGCAATATGAGTGGGACTGAATATGTATTGGTTTTAATAGTTCACTTGTTTTTGCGTGGTGTGATTCATGCAGTTTCAGTTTCACTTTCGTTTGCACAAAATTCGAGTATAAAATAACAAAAGTATACGCTAAGGAGTTCTTTTAACTTAAATTTATATATTACGTTCATAAAACAGTGCTCATGGAGAAGAATAGAGTTGGGATCGTGAGTAACTTTTGAATCACGACGATCCTGCACTCTTACAAGAAAAAAGTTGCACATGCAAGACTTAAAATTTTGTCTCACACTCAAAATTACATCTCAGAGCTTTCTGATTACGTAATAATACGCATGAAGACGTGATTGATGGAAGTAAATTCAGTAAAGTGCGACTTGGACTCGCACACGAAGAGTTCCGAACGAATACCATATAAATACATGTATGACTTTTTTCGTTTTGGCGGTTTTTGTTTTTAGGGACTTGTCAATTTTAGCGTATTTTCCTTTTTTATTTTGTTTGACGAATTTTGTTCTTTCTTCCGATTTTTTAAGTTTCGGCGGTTTTTGTCGTCTTGTGATTTTTAGCGTTTTTTTAATTTTAGCAATTTTTTCGTTTCGTTTTGGTTTTTTTTGTTTTTAGGTTTTTTTGTTTTGGGATTCTCTTTTAGTTTTGACATGTTTTTCGTTTGGATGATTTTTGTTTTTTGGCGATGTTTGTGATCTTAGCGATTTTTACCGTTTTGGTGCTTTTTTCGTTTCAGCTCCTTTTTTAATGCAGGGTTTTTTAGTTTCGGCGTTTTTTTTTTTGTTTTAAAGTTTTATTTTTCGTTTTGGATATTTTTTTGTTTCAGCGCATTTTACATTTTAGCCATTTTTTTTTTGCTTTGGCAAGTTTTTGTAATTTTTGGTTTTTTGTTATTAGTGTTTGGTTTTTTTTAGATTTGTCGACTTTTTTCGTTTTTGTGCTTTGTCGTTTGACTGTGTTTTTCACTTTGACGATTTCTTTTTCGTTTTAGCTATTTTTTAATTTTGGGGTTTT
Organism: Panzeria rudis; assembly: GCA_956483635.1. Lineage (NCBI taxonomy): Eukaryota > Metazoa > Arthropoda > Insecta > Diptera > Tachinidae > Panzeria > Panzeria rudis. The sequence goes on along the minus strand of OY101447.1, from coordinate 162,259,420 downwards.
GTTTGGCGAGGTTTTTTCGTGTTGGCGATATTTCTTTTCGGTTTGTCCTTTGCATTACTTGAAGCGATTATTATTTTCCCTTTAACTATTAATTTTGTTTGTTTTAAATATCTAGCTATTACGATTCGTAAGATACAGCTTAAATTTAAAATTACATTAACTGATAGAATACCCTTTAATTTTTATTTTGTTTAAAGCTATTTATTGGTGTAGTCTATATAATAATACACTAACTTTGAAATTGTCAAGTCTCTATAGTATTTGGAATTAGGATTTCAACATGCTCCGTTGCTCGCTTTGGTACAACCTTTAATTGTTAACGTTCATAAAACTCTAGTATTTCTTGTTGGAACGGTCATACTCAGGTCCGTATCTCATACCGTATTCGAGAGAGAAGCCTGCGACAGACATGCAGACGGACGGATGAACAGTGCGCTGCAGCGTAGCCAAAACAATAGGGTCTTATCAACTGTGGTGTACGCAACCGTAAAAATCACTTTGGATTATGCAGAATCGAAATAAGAAATTAAGAAATAAGAAAAAAAAATTTTTTGGCAGTTATTTACAATTGGAGCTAATTAATATTACCATACCGATTATGATAATTTAAAAGTAGTGAATTGCTCTCGTAAAACAAAAGACTTAAGAAAGAAACCTCTGTAAGATCAAATTAGAGAATTCAATTTGCCGGACTTTTCCATGTTTTCTTTTTTGTTTTGAGAGAAGTAACACAGGTAACATCACATAATTAATTCCTACCAGTTAATTAATTAATGTAAAATTTTATGACAAACATTTTTGTAGAGTATTTTATCTCCGTAGTCCCACTTTTTATGGGGGTTTTAACGATTTGTTAGAAGAGAGCCAAAAAAAAATACCGTTATGTACGGACGTTAGAGAGTTAATATCTTGTACAAAAATATTTGCCCTAGCAGCCACTCTATAAGTTGCTGAACATATCTTACACATCAGATGTAAAGAACACATGGTTTCATGTGCCGATATGCTGCACGATCAGCCCAAAATGAGGAAACTTTAACCCCCCTAAAATAAATTTTTGATGTGATCTTACAGAACGCCGACGAACACGTATATTTTCTTGGTCTCTTCTACCAGAATCAATTTACAGAACCCCGTAATTGTTGTTCGTGTTGTACAGTGTTATCGTACATATGCACAATTAGTACTCGGCATGGGAAATCCTGTAAGCCTTACGTTCAACGTATAAGATGTGTTGAGCATTTTTATGTAATAAGAATTTAAAATGCGGTTAGGGGGAAGTGCTACGAGAAGAAGGAAAAAATAGTTGGTATCCTTCGAGCTCACCATAATAAAATTGAGACCTTGAGCTTGTGAAACTACATGACACACAAATTTAGCGAGCTACTGGCTTTTCCTATTTTCTTTTAAAATTACTACATTAATTGAAAATGTAGCTTTGTAATAAAATTAATTAAAAGAAAATCCAACGCAAATCTGATCAAAATATTTGTTCATTTATTTTCATAGCCAATTTCTTAAAATCTAAATGAGCTGTTTGAATATTAAAATATCATGTCTGTATGAAAAACAATATATCTAGTGCTTTAAATATTATTACTTTCTTATAAACTAGAAATTAGTTGGTTAGTTAATTTAATTTATACAAACTCAACTACGTAATTTCTTATTTATCCACTCAGTATAACTACTGACACGAGCATATACACCGGGCCAATCCTTGTATCCGCAACGCCGGCCAAACGATACAATACCCTCCAGTACCCAAACACCATTACGATAATGCATTAGAGGGGCACCAGAATCTCCACGACAACTATCTTTGTTTGCGGTACCACCAGCACACATGTGTACCGATTCAATTGTTAAACCAAATTTTTCATACTGCTGTTTGCAAAACTTTTGATCCATCAGAGCAACATTTACTTTTTGTTTAATGGGACTGCTCGAGTCGTATTCGGTTGCACCCCAGCCGACTACAGTAAGTTTGGTATCTGACTTAAGATTAAAAGCCGGCATTACAGAGGGTAAGCAAATGGGTCGTATAGTTTTCGAATAACGTACATTATTTTCCAGCCGAAGTACAGCAATATCGTGTACAGGAGTCTTTTGTGATTTATAGTTTTCATGAACAATTTTCTCTGCAATGCGCCAACGTTGATCATCTTGCGGGAATATAGAGGTTTTAGTATAATCTCTCAAGCCAAGGCGGACAGCCACTCTATAAGTTTAAAAAAGGTCTCGTCTTAACTAATAAATACTGGGAAGATATCAAAATAAATACTCACAATTCACCTTTTTCTTTTAAAATAGGACCTTCGATACAATGAGCAGCAGTTAAAATGTAACGAGAATTAATCAAAGATCCGGCACATACGGCCTCCTCGGTAGGATCTAAAGTAAAATTAATTTAAGTACATAAAGTTTTCACACATTCATTATTTTACATACCAACTTTGGCATATTCCAAAAAAGCCATCCAAGGAAATTCATATAATTCTGTATCTCTTCCTCCATAAATACGATTGTCTATAAATTCTCCACCACAAGTGGGAGGCTCTGGCAAATATAATGATTTGGTTTTAGGCAATAATCTTGTCTGTTCCGGCCATATTGTTGTTGTGGTGAGAAAATTTCCCCTAAATAATTGTCTTGACAATGATCTGTCTGTTAGACTGGCATATAATGGCTGTTTTGTTGTTACCAACACCAGCTGGTTTCTTATCCCCCTGCTGAATCCCGTATCACTGGAACAACAAACATACGGTGTTATACCAAAACCACCGCCACATCGTGATGCTTCTATAAATGTTCGCTCACTTTGCAATAATACTTGGCAGTCATGAATGGCAACACATGTACCAGGTCTTTGGTTGGGATTTTCACAGCGTCTGTTGATAAAATCTTTAAAAGATGATCAAAGTAGAAACAAACAAAAACAGTAATTAGTTTAATAATGCATGTGAGTCTGAGTGGTTTTTTTTATAAATCCATTATGTTTCAATTCTTTGTGTTCTTGGGGAATCCCCATTTGCGGAAGTGTACAAAGTGCAAATTATTATGATGATCTAGTTGATGTTGAATGATTTGTTTTCACTAAATTGCTGGTTTACGTTTTATTTCGTTAAACATTGTGGTTTTCATTTTGAGTACATTGTTGTTCTTTTATTCGTTTGCGGTTTCAATAAAAATTCATTTATAGCGTAAATCCTTTTCAGTTTATGATCTTGTTATCATCCCATTTAGGGCTTTCGACCTTCGTTTTTAAGTTGTTTCATTTTTTTATTTAATTTAATTATACAGACTTACAGTAAAATTCCGTATTAAACAAAACTTAAATTTTTCTAATAAATTTGACGCGTTAAAAAATACTATTACTTACAGATTATTTTTTATGAACATATCAAAAATTTCCACTGTGTACACCAATATATTTCACTGTAACTCTTAAACAGTATGTCAGATTTCGACCAACAAAACAGTAAAATTACCTTCAAACTATCTTAAACAAATAAGTGTTTTCTTAGTTATTTATATATGAGAAAATTTTTTGTTTTGTTCAAAACGGAAAGAAAAATTGCCAATTTTTAAGTCAATGTCATTTGTGCAAACTAATCTGTTTATAAACAGAACTGGTTTTTTCCTAATTTCTGTTAAGAGAAGATGTTAAAACGAGACTATATTGATCTTATCCAAATTTATTAGTTTCAGTTGTCATGGTTTAGACTAGATAAATTCTTTTCCACCTGCACCCCGTCAAAACGTTGTACCACTTTTAAGCTATCGCATAGAGTTAATTTTTAAGCTTCTCATTGAGTTTGCAATATCGCTGCAGTCAATATTCGCCAGCGATCCTCTAGATATTTTGGTCTCGAATTAATGGCGGTCACTGTAGAGAGGAGGTTAATCTCGTGTGTTGCGTGTAGAATAACGTTGTCATTAACGTATAAATCATGTGCAGAATGGGGCGGAATCAAAATATTTGGAACATAAATCAGACCTTTCTAAACAGATAATCCTATCGCATGGACATAGCAGAAGAGTATTGCTATATATGTTTTAAAAATCTGTTTTCTTACTTGCTCAGGAGAGGAGCTATGAAGTCTCAAAGTAGGGCACTTCGGCCATGTCAAATTTTTTATTATTTGCCACATGTTTCTCATCCGATTTCAAATCTTGTTTGCTGTATATTATCCCTTAGTAACATTTAAAAGATACACGTATTTCTTATAGTTAGTGAGTTAAACTCATTTGAAAATTTAAATTTCTCAATTTTTCAAAACTTTGGTTCAGTATTTTCCAGATACCGGATCCTAATATTATCCGATTTATAAAATTTTTTCTTCGTTAGTTAAAGAACTAAATTTAAAAGAGTTCTAAAAATATTTCATGAAATTCTACCATCTGAGTTGAGTTTGAGACTTCAGCTCCGCTTCTGTGCAAGTAAGAGATATGATATTTAAAATATAAATAAGAATACTTCTCGGCTATGTCCATGTGAAATTTTATTCGAATAGAACTATTCGTTTAGAAATGCCAGATTTAGGTTCCAAATAATAATCGTATTAGTCTTATGTACTAATTTTGTGAGTACAAAGCATATTTGTTCAATTCACAAGCTCAGTCGTATGTCTTATCGTTTAAAAAAGACGAAACTTTCTTATGTGCTTGTGAACAGACAAGTTTGTTGTATCGTTATTTTGTCGTATTATAAATGTTAATTCAATGTAGTTAATTCATTTTCAGTAAATAATTTATGTCGAAAAACGAATTTTGTTATTATTTACAGGTTTAGTGATTTCTTTAATACATTTAACAATTTTTCGCTAATTAGAGATTTTTTCGCGATTTTTCCGAATTTTTTTGTTAACGGTGTTGGCGATTTCTAATAAATTTTAGGGCTTATTTCCGATTTTGCAACTTCTCGCGAATTTTCGCAAAGTTCGCGATAAAAGCGACTTTTTGCAAGTTTTTAGTTTCCTTACAGTTTTGCCAATTTTTAAGCAATGTTAGACTTTGTTATCATGCCGCTATTAGCAATTTTTTTTTCGAATTTTCGCTATATTTTTGCCAAATTTTTTGCATTCCTCACAGCTTTAGCTATTTTCTATCAAAATTATTGCTTGATTAAAATTTTGCAATTTTTCGCGAATTTTCACCTTTTTCGCTACAGGGATAATTTTCCAAATTTTTTGGCATTCTTACATTTTTAAAGTGTTTTAAATAATATTGGGCTTTGTAATCTTTAAAATTTTAGCAAGTTTTTGCAAATTTTCATAATTTTTGGGCTCTTCCCAAGTGTTTGACTTTCCTTACAATTTTGGGGCTAGTTTACAATATTGCAATTTTTCGCGAACTTTCGACATTTTCACGATATGCTTGATTTTTTTTTGGCATTTTTAGAGCTCGGGTCACTTTTAATCTATTTCAAGCCATGTTATCAATGTTTACATTTATTTAGTTTTAATTTTTTAAATAATTATAATTTTGCGAAGTTTTTTGAACAACTCTTCTACAAGCTGTTATGGCTAGTTCCCTTTCTATACCATATATTTGTTTACAAATTAATCTATCAAATAAAATATTCCCAGACAATACAACTATTTGGAAAACATATAAAAATCAATCATATAATTATAACGCACTTTTGTATGAGATTTGCTAACAACAAAAATATAATATTGTATAATTAGACGATTACACAACACATACGACGCTAATACGAGCTTGTGAATTGAACAATTGTCTTGTCATTCAAATTAGAATGTAACACCCTGATATTTAAATATAATTTGAAATCCATAAAATAACAAACTACTTACTATAAGTATACTAATTTATGTTTGATTTTCTTTTTCTTTTCAGGTGAGTTCAACTATTATTTGGACTTTATTATATCAAAACTTTTGTAAGTCAGCAATTATTTATATTTCTCCAGAGTTGACACTGTGCAACAAAATGAAACTTTTGTCATAACCTTTGATCACCACTATATTCTATTCTGTGTTATTGTCTCTTAACTACAACAGCTGAAATGTAAAATTCTATGGATACGTTTTAATTTTGAAATTGTTTCTTAAGAGGCTGTTCCATCGATTTCATAATAACTTGGAAAGGGGAAGTCCAATTTTATTACCAAAAATATTAGAAAAACGTGAAACAAAATGTCCTTTTATCTAACTCAATAGTTTCGGAATTATTCAGACCACATTGATTGAAAATATATTTTTATATGCAAAATTGGAAATTTTTTATTTCTTAAAAATTTCTAAAAAAAACGAAAATGGCAAAACCCTAAAGTTAATAACAATTGTTATTAACTTATCATAAAGTCACAAATCAAATAGGCTTTATTTGATGAATATCGAAGGATAAATATTGACTTTATTCATAATAAAATGAAGTCACCCAACTTTTGCAAAAATTGCGAATACACTGCAAAACAATATAATTTTTTTTAAATTAGCAGGGTTCTACCGACTGATTCTAGTAGAGGCAATAAAAAAATATGTACATGTTGTTGTTTGCAATTTTTGAAAAAAATTGGTGACTTCTCTATTATGAATAACATCAATATCTATCAATAGATTTTTGTGAAATAAAGCTTATTTTATTTGCAGTATATCGTCATATAAAATGCATAATTTTTTTTTTAATTTTTCAGGAGTGATAAAAACCTTAATAAAATGCCAACTGATTATAAAATCGATTTTTTTTGGGTAGTATAATTCATAAAGTCTGAATTAATGATACTATCCTGAAAAAATTGTTTGGTTTTTATTAGGTCGTTTAGCTGTCCTGAAAATTTTTTTAAAAATTATGATAGGCCCTTTTGCATTTTATATGACAATACATAGTTTTATGATTACCTAATAAAAATGTAAATGGTAGGTTATTGCCATTTTCAATTTTTTATAAATTTTTAAAAAATAAATATTTTTCAATGTCGCCAAAAAAATATGTATTTTTCATCATTAAAATAAATAATAATAAAATAAAATATTCAAACAGCTTAAAGGTAATTTAGTTTTAATTTTCCTGTGTTTTTTGTAATAAAATTGAATAACTCCTTCCCAAGTTATGATAAATTCAGTAGGGCAGGGCATCCTCTTCAAAATCCGATTTTATGCAAAAATCATTTAATTTCACTTTATTGTGAATAAAATCAATATTTATTCATTAATTTTTACAAAATAAAGCTTATTTAATATGCTGTATATATGGCTTTATTATTAGATAACAAAAATTATAAGTTATTGCATTTACCGGTTTTTATAAATTTAAAAAAAATAAAAATTTTCCGCTTTTTCATAAAAAAAATATATTTTTCGTCATTGTTGTCTGAATAAGGTAATTGTTACGGACTAGATAAATTATACTGAAAATTTTGAAGAAAAAAAAACGTTATGAACAGGGGAGGAGGGGGTATAAAAACTCCGAAAATAGCGTTATGTAATATGTGAATGGCCCCTTTACAAATTTTTATTTTTAGAAGGCATTTCTAATTAGGGAGTCCCAATTAGGGAGTCCCAAACACGAAAAACTAACTTAAATAATCCATTGCGGCCATTGTCCCGACAACGATACATAAGTGCTTTTCGATGGATGCGCCATTCAGAGTCAAAGGGTAGTTCGATTAAAATGAATTATACCTTGTTTGAAACGTTACTAAATTAATTGCGAGTTGAATAGTGGCTAGTTGGCTCTGATCGGATAAAAAATTACTGAGTTTTAAATTTGATGAAATTTCTAAAGTTTATCATCAATTATTGTCACTTCGAAAGCAATTTTGTATCACAAATAATGAAACAAAATCCGTTGTTTTACAGTTTTATTGAATAGTGCATTTGATTTAAAAAAATTTTAAACATTATGGAATGAAAACGGATGAGCGCTAAAAATGCTATAATGAAAAAACGAAAACACTATCATTTAAATTTACTTAAAAAATGCATTACATTGCGCTATGGCCGGAAATCGCAAATTCGCGGCATAAAATATTTCCCGGCAAGGTGGCGCCGCCAAACTTGGTATGCACACAAATAGAATAAAAAATAAAAGAAGTGGTTTGTAAATACGCCTTTTTGCAGTGGCGTACCTATAAGGAGAACTTGCACATAGCTAAAGTGACTCGGCATAAGAAATCTGGTAAGCGTTACGTTTGCAGTATAAAATATGTTGGGTATTTTTATGTAAAACACAACAAGAAACATTTTTGCAAAACATTTTCAGCGGTGATATAGCGGGCTAAAATGTTTTACAAAAATATTTATCATACAATTCTACTATGGGTCCTTAAGGACTTTCAAGCTCGAATCGCAACCGGAATGCCAAAAATCATGCAAAACTTAAACTGTGTTTAAGGGGTAATTTCGTACTTATTTACAATTAGTACTCGGCATAGTAACTCTTGTAGGCCTTACATTTAAGGTATTAGATGTCTTCACCATTTTTATGTAATACCTCACGAGGAGACATCTCCTTTTTACATTTTAGCCTGCTATTTTTTTATGTAAGACCAGTACTAAGGAGATGACCCCTACACATGCAATGCATTGTGCCGGAATTAGGAAAATTGGTAGGGAGTAGTATTTATGGACATTTGATTTGAGCCTTCCAACATTGAAAGTGACAGGAAACTACTCTGCAGGAAGCTTATTCCACATAGGAAGTCTTTGGCCGAAGAACGAATTCTCTCTTTAATGCTAGTGCGATTCGCTGGCGTATCGACAACAAAGCGATGTGCTCTTAATGAAGAACGTGTAGTTCGAAGAAAAATGCGAGTTTCGGGAACAAGTTCCCTAATTACATGAGAACACATCCCATTGTAGTAACGACAAAATAACGAAATACTTCCGTTGAAGGGTAGTTTTTTTCCTCTTTTTTAAGAAAGGCACAAAAAGGCTCATACAGTGAAGAGTTAGAGGGTAAAAATGTTTCACAAAACTGTTCCTCGTAGTGGCTTACATAAAAACGCAGAGCATATCTTATACCTTAGACATGAGGACTACAAGATTTCCTGTGCCGAGTCACTCTAACTAAATATGTGCAAAAGTGTATAATTTTAGAAATTTCCACCTTGAACATTTCTAAAGAAATATCAAATTCTGGCTAGTTTGCAGTTGTTTGCAAAAAAAATTTACACGGCATAAAACTTGAGTTTCCCTAAAATAACTACATATAGGAATCCCCTTTGGAGTCCATGGAAGTAGGTTCTACTCCACAGAAAACGATAAAACTTTTCACAATATCCCAAAAAAGATGCTATATTAAAAAAATCAAAATAAGTACCAAAAACAAAAATTTATCAAATATGTTTTCCACCAGTTAAAATTACACGCCAATTAGATTCACAGATTTTTTTTATAAAAATTCTTTGTAAAAAAACAATGTTTTAATTTTGTAAAAAATTGTTTGCTTCACAGCTGATAACACGTACATATCATAAAAAAGTGAACATTGGCAGCTTTGTATACATAAACAGGACTACCAACTCTCATACCGTTTCTTAAAATTTTTCCTTCCAATATATTGGGAATTGAACCCCATAAAAAAAGTTTTAAGATCAAAAATTTTAAATTTGACTTTTGCCGCAAAATTTGGAAATTCGCCCATAGTGCATTGTTACTACTGTCTTCATATGCAGGCATGCATGAGACGAGTATGTAAAGGATAATCGATACCAATTTCCTGCAGGATAGTTACAATTTTCTCAATATTTTTTTATTATCCGACTAGATTATTTAAAAAGATGTTTGGCAGCTTATAAAATTTCCAAAGAAGTAAAATAATGATGTGCGGAAATATCTCCATATTAATAACTCGCGCTCAAGGCCTAATTGGACACGCAAAGTAGTAAAACTGTCTTTTTTAAACAAAAATCAAAGTGATTTCAAAACGATTATTGTATTAATTGAGAACTAACAAACAAAACTTTTATTATTTATTTTTATTAATTGTTGAATATTTTTGCTTTGTTATATTTTTTTGTTTTATGATGACTTTTGTTTGTTTTAACAAAACATTTAGGCACAAAAAATATCCGTTTTTTTTAAGAAATAAAGCTTGCTATCGAACTCTATGATGATTATATTAATTCCATAAAAAATCTATTTAATTGTTAGGTGGCACCAAACACAACAATCAGCCATAATCTGCAACAACAACTTGCTTATAGTGACTTGAGTTTATGTCACTTCCGTTTTTTATAAAAAAAAAAAGTTTGCGCTCTGTGTCATTTTGTATATTTCACTTAAAATTTAAATTTCAGCTAATGGGACTTACAATTCGAATTTGTTATAGATTGAGTTTGCACAGCGGCAATTGTGGTTAAAATTATGAATATAAACGCCACAAATACTTTCATTTTAGCACTTAAACGGCAGAATAACAAGCAGCAAAAACCTTTAGTCACTTCGCAACAATTTCATTGCTTAAATATTTTTTATTTTTAGATATTTTTTTGAAAGGCCTCTTTTAGACACTTGTATTTCTTGCACTATAAACAATTTTTCTTTTAAACTAATTGTTAATTTATAGTTTTGTGGCTATTATTTATTTTCATTAATCTCGTTTCAGAAAACAATAAAATAACCTTGTTATTTATTTTAGTTTTTTATTTCATTCAGTTTTTTATTTCGTATTTATTTCTTGTTAAATACAAAATTTGCATTTAAAAGAAGTCATTGCTCGTCCGCAAGTTAACACTTTGATGCTTAAGATTAAACTGAAATCGAATATAAAATACAACAAGTCTTTTATATACCATGAATATTGTCCAGATCAATTCTACTTGCATTGACTTGGTATTTCTGCCTTTTGTTGTAGTTTTGCAACCGCAGTATGTGCAAACGCATTCATTCATTGTAAAACAAAATTAAAAACAAAAAATCTTAAGAACCCAATAATAATCACCATTATGATGACTTATTTGCTTTTGATGTATTTTGTCGTAAATTATTTGTGGTGAAGTACAACACATTTTTCAAGTTTCGAGATGTTATAGTTTTCAAAGATTCCCCTATTCTTTGATATGTACAAAAAAGATTAAGTGAATTACATTAGTTTTCAAGATTTAAATTTTTAAATCTAAAAAACTATGTATGAACCAAAGTGATTAATATAGGCTAAAGTCGTAACGCTATATTTCGAAACAATTAGCCATGATCAATATTCCAAGGAATATGGAAAAATTAACATCAAATTAACTGTCAACAAAAACGGCAGAAAAGAACAATGATGCACAGTGGGGACTATTGCAAAGTGAATGGTAATAAATATGGAACTTCTAAACTGCTGATTGGATTTATCTGAAACTTCGAACAGTTTTAGAAGAAGATTGAGGCCTTACAGCGGATATATCAGTGGCCTTCTGATTCAATCTCGAGAGAAGTTAAAGTGGGCCAAAGTTGGCTACGTGGGATTAAAAAAAACGTCTGAGGCTTATAACTTTTTTAAATGTAATCCGATTTTAAACATTTAAAGCACTTTCAGTTAGGCTAAGAAATATAAAGAAATAATGATTCCGTATCTCTCACAGTTTAGAAGATTTTATTTTATTTATTTACTAAATGTTACAAATACAATTACAAATTATATCATAACTTAATTCAAACGAGAATAGTAACAAAGACCTTCACTCGTTGTAGTGAAACAGACCAGAGTTTATGGCGGGAATTGAGCCCATAACCCACACACTGACAGGCTAGCACACTACCTCGGTAGGCTAGTGGGTAGTTTAGAAGATATTTGACTTTAAAGGGAAACAAAATCTTTTTTGTCTTAACTTTTCTTTAGTATTTCGCCTATAACTTTTTTTGTTTACAGTTGGATTTTAAATTAAAAGTCAGCCTCCGATTCTTGACAACTGCAAAAAAATTTTAATATCTGCATTCGTAAAGTTTGAAAAAGGCAAAAAATTCAGAATTTTGAAATTTACCTGAAAAACATGTTTTTCAAAAAAGATATCTTCATTGTTTTAAATTTTGTAAGAAACTTTGTTTAACACATTCACTCTTTAATCACATATCGCAAAAGGCAATCAATTGACAATATGTTTAGCGACAATAATTTTGTATTTTAAACATGTACCCTACATTAGTCAATTTTAAAAATATTTTTTGTGTTTAAGGGCCTATAAAACATTGTGACGGTAGATTTTGAAAATTACAACTACAACGTTTTATAATGTAGATAATTCTAAAAAGTTTGGCACAAATAGTAGAGAGCCTTTTCATAAATGTGGATATACGCGGATTTTCTGAAAAAAGTCAAAATTTAGGTAAAAGAAGGTTTTCTGCCATAAAAAAAATATGTAGCAAACTAAATTTATTTTCCCAAATTTACTTTTTTGAGTTCTATATGAGTCTCTTTCTTTGCTATGCCTGAAAATTTTTTTGTCTAACACTTTTAAGTGTCTTACAAAACCGGCTACAAACAAACCCGGTTACGGATCAAGTGGTCGAATTTCGGCGGGATCCTAGTATATATAAATAGTCACACAATTTTTGTCGTACACTTTTATGTATCTTATTGTCCACCAATATTGATTGGTTTGAAAGGTATTTTTCTCTAGATATGCAGAGTATAGTTTTTGGACTATAAAAACCGGTTACAAACATGCCCGGTTATGGATTAAGTGGTCGTAGTTCGACCACCGGGAGGGATCCTAGTATAAAGAATTTTCTGTACTTCTTTCCTTTTATTCACACAACCAACCTAAGCCTTATAAAAACAACAAGAATACATTTCTAATGTTATACAAAACATTTATGTACACTTTTCATAATAACAAAATATTCATCGTAATTATACAATATGTTTTCATGTAGTACTAATAGCATTGGGCGGTCACTCCCAGAATATGCGGAATGAAATTGTCTTAAAGTGTTTCGGTTCGAATTTAGATTTCAGCTCCTATTCAGAAATTAGCGGCGAAAAATAAATTTTTTCATGCAATTTTAACCCTTTTTTTCATTTTCAGAAGTTCATAAAAAAGTAAGAGAGCAAACATTTTTAATTTTTATCATTTAATAGAAAACCATTTATATTCGAAATAAAATAAGCCAAAAATCACTAAAATCGATGAGTAAATGTCGATCTTATTTGCAATTACCAAATATCTTCTAAGCTGTAAGAGATGCGGAAACACATGCAAGGGCATTATTTCTTTGTATTATATTTTAGCTGAACTCAATCCCCTTTAAATTTTTAAAATCGGATTACATTTAAAAAAGTTACAAGCCGCAGAACCTTTTTTTTAGTCCCAGGTAATTAACTTTGGCCCACTGTAACTCCTCTCGTGCTTAGACTAGAAGGCCACTGAGATACGAGTTGTAAAGCCTGACTTCTCCTCTAAAGATGTTTGAAGTTTCAGATAAATCCAACCGGCGATGTTTTCTGAAATCGCCACACTTCCATCATCATAAGAAATTGTAGCTCGAAATAATTACATTAATTAAAAAAGAACACACGGTGTCATGGGTTGGTTGGTATACGTGGCTGCCTACTGCACGCAAGCAATCAAGTAGAATCAATAAAATTCCGTTTTGACAGACCTCTCCAGTCGTCAGTGTCAACCCATGTAGGTTCGAACCCAGATTTCGGATCCGGTTGTAGGTAATATCGAACCCGTCGCATTGAGATACCTAATCAGGTCACCTAGACCAATTTCTGCTACCTCTGATAGATCGTGTAGTATATTGCTGCCCAAGAATTTGTGCCTCGAGAGGTGCAAGACCGGGCACTCGCAAAGAAACTGAAAAACTGTTTCTTCTTTACTTTGATCCCGGCAGCCACGGCAGAACGCATTGCAGGAAAGGCCTTTCATGCTAACGTGTCTACCGATCATGGGACACCGGGTTGGAACGAAGTTCCTTTCGCCATCGGCATACCCTCTTTCGCCGTCATATCACTCATACGCAGTAGACTTTTGCCCTAAAAATATTGGATATCCTCATCTTCTTCACATATTATTCTTTTTTGGAATTAAAAACTCATAACAAAGTGCCCGTTTAATATATCGTTAAAATTTTTTTAGCATAAAAGGATTGCTATATTTTTTTTTAATAAATAGTCAAGAAATAAAAATCAAAAAATTAAGTTTAGTACAGTTTTCATGCAGGTAAATGAAATGCTTCTGAAAACTTGATTATTTTTAGAAAAATGCATCATTTTCGTCCTTTAAAAAAAATTTTTTTTGAAAAAAGCGACGAACAATTAAGTAAATTTTTGTAAAAATTTTGCCATTTTTCACTCTCCTTTCAAAGTCTTGACTACAGAGACTACATGAATAGCTTTTATGATATAAGATATTTACTTAGGTGTAGCACTGCTCACTTTTTTATCCATCAGATTTTGTTGTCATGGGATCCTAGTATGTGTACAAAGTTTCAAGTTGATCGGACGTTTAGAAATTGGTGAATATTTGGCACACCATTTTGTACCAGCAGGGAGACAATTTGCGTTCTTTGAATAATAATTTTGAGTAATTTCTTTCAAATTAAAAAAGTGTTCTACGAACGGGTCCAAACAGCTACAAATGTGTATATAGAGTTAAAAAGGACACTTTCAGCTTCGTCTTGGTAATTTACTTTTTTTTATCCCTTTTAATCTTCAAAAGCTTTATTTCTCTAAAACTTAAATTTGTTTGGGGAGTATTACTATAAAAAGTACCTAATATTAAATCAACCCTGTGAAGGTTCAATGATTTTTTTTAAAATAATTTTAAGTGAATTCAAAATTAATTGTGCTAATTAATTGAAAGAGTGCTAATAAACCAAAATAATTTTTTTTTAAACAAAAATACAGAAAAGAATCATTCGTCAATGTCAGCATACTGAAATGTATCATAAATATAAAATTCAACTGAGTGAATAAGAATTATGCTATCTATGACTAGAATAACTGCGTGAGATAATGTTCTTATCATATTTAATCAGAAACAAATTTTTCACAATAAGTATTAGTGACACTGTACAACAAAATCAAATTTCCAAAATAACAATGTTCTAACATCTGGTTCTGGTAGAGTGAACATTGCAGGCCGCTGTACCGCCACGGAAGGGGAGTTTTTTGTAGTTTTTATAAGAAAGGGACAAAAAGACCCATACAATGAAGAGTTGTAGGCTTATAATGTTTCTCGTAGTATTTTACATGAAAGTGCTGAATACATCTTACACCTTAAATGTAAGGATTACAAGATTTTCCATGTACTAATTGTGAATAACTACGAAATGAACTTGTAAACACCTTTTAAGTGTTAAATACTATCTGGCATTCAAGTTGAATCTGGAGCTGAAGTGTCTTTAAAGAACTATAATGAAATTTTATGGACTATTTTAGCCCGCTATATATATTATTTTGTTCCTTTTTTAAGAAAGGTACAAAAACACCCATACAAGGAAGAGTTGTAGGGTTAAGATTTTCCACAAACATTTTTCTCGTGGTGTTTTACATAAAAATGCTGAACACATATTATACCTTAAACGCAAGGCTTACAAGATTTCCTCCCCGAGTCACTGTAACTATATGCAAAAGTGGAGAAACGTCCTACAACCATATAATTTGTCAAAATATGCTGCTTTTAGATTATAGTCACACCAAATATGTATTTTCCTTACGTATACAATAAATGTGAGATCGTGCTGCATGATCACGAAAAAAAATTCACGCACAAGTCTTTAGCTAATAATATACAATTTCTATTTCCATTTTAGAAAATTTGGATTTTTTCTGAATTTTCAAATTACATTTAAGAAATTATCACTTAACAATCAATCAAAAAATTTACGCATGGTCGTTCACTCACACCAAAATATTTCAATACTCTCGTTCGTATGTAGTATTTATGATCATGCTTGATCATTACAGTGGTCGTAAAATATTAGAATTTCGATTTCTTCAAGTCTCATACCTCAGATCGATGCGTATTTATAAAAAACTAACCTAAAAAATTTACAAAAAAAATTTATCCAAACAAGTTTTTGTCTGTGGAGCTTCCAACAACAGCTTTGGCCTAGTTTTCAAGGTATACCGTTATGTCAAAATTGAAGGCACTTGCACAACATATATTAGCATAACTGGAGAATCGTTTGCGCAATTCAGTAAAAAGAAAAACTTAACTTCGACAACAAAATTGTCTTTAAGCCGAGCGAAGATTGTTTCTGAATCTGCCCATGATTTCACAGACATCTCAAAAGTTTAAGCATTAAAATTAAAAATTTCATTAAATAATTATTTCACTAAATTGTGAATAAACATAAAAGTTGTGCGCCAATTTTAAAGAAAAAGCGCTCATTTTCTTTGTAATATGTTAAGCTACATACATGAAAATCGACAAAATATGGGATCGTTGGTGTATGTTTATTTTTTCAAGAATTTTTAAAAACCAAAATTTTAAAATTTTTTAGAAAATTTTTAATTTTAGGCTTGAACTTTTACGATATCTCTGAAACTAAGGTACAGATCTAGAAACATTGTGCGCTCGGCTAAAAGTTAGATTTGTAGTCGAATTTTGTTATGCTAATAAAGAATAAGAAAATTTTTTTCTAAATACTATATTAAGTTATTAGACATAAAAACTGAAAAAGAACATTTTCTTAATCCTTGGTGGGCGTACAACGACACACCTTAATCTCAACTGATTGAGCTGACATTTTTGGCGTAGTTTTTCATAAATGAAGAAATCTAAATTATACTTTTTTCGACCACTCTATTATCCATACATACATATATCTTATCTGCAATTTTATTCGTTTACATAATTTATCAAGCCATCATCGAACCGGCCTCGTCTAAACCGTGTCTATTCTGCCATACGGGCTCAATTTGCATATTACGTGCGTGCTTAGTGTGTAGGAAACCTGTTTGCTTTTGATTTACAAGTTCAAATGAAACTGTTTGAATTAATTTTTTATGTGTAAAAGTGTGACAGTTATTTTAAAAGAAAAATATTTTTATTAAAAATACTATAGTACTGAAGTTATTTATACATGTTAATTGTACACTCAAAATAAAATGATAGGTAAATCTAACCACTATAAATAGTTAACCTACTGTTAATGTAAATTGTTGTTGCAATTTTTATGAAATAACAATTTTCATTGGTTAAAATAACTTTTTAAAGTTTTAAGTCATTTCATGTCGATGGTTACTTTGTGCTATCGTTATTCAACAAGATGACTTAGCTTATATGGTAAAGGCATCCAGTTCATAAACATGAGAACCTAAGTTCAAGACCGAAATATTACATTTTACTGAATTGAAAAATACAAATTCGCAAAAACGATATTTTAAAAATAAAATTGCTTTTGATGGCTAAAATTATTAATTTAATTTTTAAAAATTTTAGTGGTTAAAATTACTCATTTTAGTGGTTAAAATGACCAATTTAAAATAATAACAGCGAAAATAGTTATTTCACAAAAATTACTATATCTAAATCAAAGAAGGCACCACATGTTTATGTATACTCTGTATACAAGATGACTTAGCTGAGATGGTAAAGGCGTCCGGTTTATAACATGAGAAACTAAGTTCAAGCCCAAAAAATTACAAACAAACAAAAAATTTTTTTTAACAAACACACTTACTGCTTAAGCCTTGGCAGGCATCGAACCTGCGACCTTCCCGTTAGTAGTTTTATACACTATCAACTAAACTACAATTCCACTGGTTGATTTTTACTGTATTTTATGGATTTATCAATATTTTATTTTGAGTGTATTGTATTTTATTATAGTTTTAGTAATTAAAATCTTACCTTAAAAATTTGGAATTTACATAATAACAAAATGAATTTATTAACCAGCTAATACTTCTTAATTAAAGAAACTTGAATAGTTTTATTTTAATAGTTCAAGTATGAACGAAATTGCTTGTAAATGGCAATAAAATCATAGAAACGGCCTTTGTTGCACCAAATTCCCTTTCAATACGTTTTAATTCATGATCAAATATTTTTCGAAGCTACCGAAACCGGTATACATGATTAACTAATTAATATGTGTATTAGGAATGTTTGCTTTGAATAAAATGTGTCATTCTCAGTCAGGGTCAAGTTGGTACCAGCTTAAACGATCATAAACATTTGTCTAAACCATCAATTTTCCGGATATGCGGTTTGCAAAAGTTCAGCGAACTTTAAGTCAAATCAATGATGCTTTTTTTTAGTTTTCTTAATGAGTTCTTTTATTTGCTAACAACTATGAAGTTTGAAAGACAATAAGATTTAAATAAATACAACAAGTTTGGTAACAATTCTTGTCTACAAATTATTAATTATTATAAATATTTTTTCTCAGAACAAAACTTTATGCTTTTGTCAAGGCAGTTCAGAGTTTCGTTCGGGTTATGAAAAGCGTCATATAAGTCATAAAATTGGGGAATACCTTTGAGCTCAAAGGAATTTGTTACATTTGATGGTGCTACCAAAGCGAACGATTAGTCACGCACATGTATTTAAAAAAAACTTGAAAGAGAATTTCATAGGAATTTAATTGGATTTTAGTTGAATTTTGTATTTCCTTGTGTATAAACTACTAAACAATTGATTTTTCCTTGATTCTTACATTTTGTTTAACAGCATTTGTTATTGTGTGTGTTTTTAATTATAATTTTATTCGAAAGCGGAGCTCTACTTTTTATTGTTAACAAATCATATAAGAAAAACGTCACTGCCAATCTTTTGTAACTTAGTCATTTCTTGCTCCAAATACCTGGGGCAATACACATGTTTGGATTGTTCTGATTATACGGATATTTAATAACAAAAAAATCAATTGTTATGATATTTTTATTGGCTGATTTTAGCATTTTTTATACAAATTAATTTTATTCACTTTGTATGCATTTTATTGTTTATTACTAACGGATTTAATAGCTTACAAATTTTTTCGCAAAAAATAAGAAATATGATTAATTATTTTAAAATGTTTTTGTTACTATTAATATTTTTCGTTAGCTTAGAAACAACATAATTAATGAACTTTTACAGATCGGAAATAAGATCACATACTAACTGGCATATTCTCTAAGGAAAGACTCCTAAGAGAACTTTAAATTTAAAGCTCCAAATTTTAAATTAAACGTTTTTTTAAGTACTGAAAATAACTCAAATCGGATTAAAAGCTACACAGGGGAACACTGATTTTATTGCCAACGATTTATTAGTAAAATTTGATTATGCTGATTTCTCTCAAGATAAACCATAATATCAAAAATTGTGGAAGTTGTACGGGCTACGTATATTAATTAGCATAGCTTAGCAACAGTTCGTCTGGTATAATTACATTGAAAACAAACAAAAAATACAAATTAAACAACATTTTAAAATTTTTGGGGTGAGGAAATTCATTAAAAAATCAAAAACTGTAAAAACCCCGGTTCTATCTATACTCGCATAGATCTGAACATTTACAAAATATATCTTAAAAATCGTTGCACTAGTTAGTTTTGATATTATTCACAATTAAGTGACAATAATTCACCGACAAAAATTAGGAATTTCATACCACAATAACACTCCTACAATTGTGTATTAGAGTGATCGACTCGGCTTTTAAACCAGTTTTTCCGCAATACGGTTGTAGGTTTTGTCAAAATTTTAATTTTTCGAATGTGGAATAGTCCAGTTTTTTCTTAATTAAAAATCCGGACCTATCGAATACTTTTCGATTTGTATATTTTGCCAGTAAAATTAGTATTTACTACCATTAAAACTTAAACGGCCCATCCATTATACAATATTATTGCATATGCTATTGCACATATTATTGTCGTTTTCTGAATTTTAAAAACTCAAACCGTTTTTTTTTTGTATTTTCAAATAGTCGAACTATTCGAAACCCGGTTTCTGGATAATGTCGAATAATCGATCACCCTATTGTGTATGGATGCTACTGTTGTATGGAAACAGAAATCTTTGTCAATGAAGTACAGATCATTCTTTAAATGGCAGCGCAATAACAAAAAGTGGTGTATTTTGGGAAGCGGCAAAAAAATGTTACTGTTTTAGAAACTGCATTTATATACTTTTCGTTTTAAGTGCATTTTTTTTTAATATTTTTTTTTGTTATGTATATGGATCGGCCTGGCTTAATGTATGTAATATGAAGGAAACCACAAATATGCAATTGCATGCCTTTTCCTGTGCGATATGCGTAGGCAAAAGTAAAATATTCATACGTCTTAGAACTTTTTAAGAATTTTGGCATCGATTTGTTAGTGCATATTTTTGCATATTTTACCCTTTACAGCATGTTTTTGCATATTTCATACTTAGTCGCATATTTTGGGTTTTTTTCTAATTTTTGTGGCATGTTTTGCTGGTTTCATGCATATTTTGGCATTTTCTAATGTTAATATCTAGGCGCACGGTAGTGCGCCAGGCCAAGTTACGGCCACAAAGTGTGTATATTTACATGAAAACATTCAAGCAGTTTTTACTCCACTTTGATTTGGAAGAATCCGAGATGGCATACGTCGGCCCAAAAATTGATGTCGGATTAAAAAGTCACCAAAGGCAAAAATGAAGCCACAGTCCAGTCATGAACTACGATATGCAATTGGATTAGACTGCAAATGGCGACGTAATGTACAAAAAAATAAAAATGCCGTATCCAGTGGCGTAGCAAAAAAAAATAAACAAAAAAAATTTTCTACAACCGTCTTGAACTAATCTTTAATCCTAGTGGGTTACAGGCTCATTTTGTTGGAAGCACCATGAGATACATCTTTAAGTAAGCAGAAGGAATAGAGTTTCCAGAAAATCCGCCAAAGTTAAAAAAAAAATTTTAAAAATTTCAATGGTTTTTTATATTTCCTCGAAAGATTGTTGATTGTAAAATCGTCTATATATATATATATATGTATATACTGAAAGGCTTAACTTCTTTTCTCTTCGAAAACGTTCAAAATTTAAAAATCTGTACAGAAATAACGTAGTGAAATTTTGTTCTTCCGAGAAGTCCCAAAAAATCTTTTTTATCGTTATCTTCTGATCGAGGGTGGATTGAAGTTCTTAAAATGGCAAAATGATTTATAAAATGCTACCCGCATTGAAAATAAAATGAATGGAGTTTATTTGTTTAAATAATTGCATAATAAAATTAAAGCTATTGCAATATTAGTTCTTAGTAATTAAATTATAATATATACTGAATATTTTCTAAATACGTTCATATTTATGTCATAATTCAAACGACAAAAATATGTGTATTCCAAATGAAATATTTGTACAGAAAAATAAATTGCACTACAAATAATAAAAAATATATATCACAGTACTTACAAATATAATAATATATAAATTCTGTAATGTTAATAAAACTAATACAATTTTTATGGCTGGACATTAGCACGAATCCAGGGAATATAACTGCTAACGCGAGTATAAACAGCCGGCGTTTCTAAGCCACAACCACGTCCAAACGATACAATACCTTCCACAATCCATGAATTACCAAATAAACGCACTAAGCCGCCACCTGAATCACCACCGCAACTATCTTTTTTAAATTCACCACCAGCACATAATTGTTCAGGAGCCACTTTAGTCGGACAAACTTCATTTTCCACATAAGGCAACTCTACTTTACGCTTTACAGCAGAATATCTGTCTAAAAAAGTAAATATTTTATTATTATTGTTAGAAATTCATATCAAATATATATCATTTACCTTCTCCCGTGTGACCCCAACCGGCTACAGATAGTTGCATGCCATTTCTCAGCTGAGGCTTTTGGGGCAACACACCCGGTAGACATATTGGTGCCACTGAAAATGAATACTGCATTTTTCGATCGGTTCTTATCAGAGCTATATCATTATAATTGCGATAGCCATTGTTATTTCCATAAGCGGCATGCACTATAGCTTTTGCTATTCCCATACGCTGAAAAGGATCTAAACATCCTGAATTGTCGCAGTCAATTGGTGTTTCTGTATTATGATCACCCACACGTACTGATACTCTGGAAATATATGTATAAAATTGCATTCAATTGGATCTTAAGCAAAGCTGGTTATTATTCAAAACAATAAGATTGGCTTTTACGAGTACAAGCTGAGCTTAATTAACATTTTCATTTTCCAACATTTCTTCTTGTTGACTGAACGCACTTTCGAATATCTATCAATTTTATATTTGATAACTAATTAACTTACAATTTTCCAACTTTAACTTCAATATCTCCTATTACACAATGAGCAGCAGTTAGAATATATCTTTCGTTAATTATGTTGCCAGCACAAACGGACTCCAGGGCGGCCCCATTAGCTAAAAAAAAAATTTTTTGTATTCCATTAAATTAATTTAATCTTTCGATAAAATTATTTTTATATTTTAGAAAGAAACGCTAAAGTATGTAAAAATTTAACATTCAAAGAAAACTTTTGTGTAGGGAAGGTTGAACTGACATCATATGTTTCGAATAGATTCTTGATATTATTAAAAATTTCAACCTTATTAAGGTATTTTTTACCAACGCGTATGATTTTTAAAGAAAAAAAATTTTTCTAGAATCCCCGCACCAGTTTCCCCGAATTGTAGGATTTTGCGGAATTCCCGTACCCGGAAAAATCCGTGAAATCCCTTGAAATTCTCAAGCCATAGTCCATAAAAAATATAGCGGTTCTATATATATTTCTTATTTTTCTTGTTGCGTAGTGTAATTTATTTATGTTACTTGTGAAAACAAAACAAAAATCAACCTTAGCTGAAGTAATCGATTATTTATATGCAAATAATAATATCTTGGATAAATTAAGCGAATGATTAATAACTTTATTTTTCCATCACCAAGTCAACACAAACCAATTATAATGCACATAAATTAAAGAAAAAATTGTTTCCAAGAATTCAAGTTGTTGAAATTTTCCACTATTACGCATGTGGGTTATGATTCTTAGAATATGTATGAACTTATAACTGAAATTGTGTTCTTACTCACATTTTCTGTACTCCAAATTGGCCAACCATGGGAACTCGCCTAGCTCTGCTTCTTCACCGCCATAGATTTTATTTCCAATGGTTACTGGACCACATTTTGGAGGTTTGGGGAACAATGATAAATCCAACGTTTCATAATTTTCATTTTCCTTTGGTTTTCTCGTTGTTGAACTAAATTGTATTCGATCATCCTCATCACCAGTCGGAAAGGTAATACGACCGCTGCGTGATGTAAATTCGGTGTCATTAGTGCAACATACATAAGGACGACGATCTTGGCCATTCGGTGGACACTCTGACTTGCGCGCAAATGCAAAAGAAGTTGGCGTATTATTTTTGAAAATATTTAAAATTGATTCACAGTCATAAATAGACACACACAAACCGATATGACCATTGGGATTAAAGCAATGTGAAGGTGCTATAATTAAAGTATTATTTTAAAACGTAAACATTTTTATATAAAAAACATGTCATGTCTATTTAAAAACAAATTTCAATTGTTTATAGTATCTTGTTAATTTTGTTAAATCACTTAAGTATAACTTTCCCCTCTCCACGTACGTACCTTTATCGTCAACAGCTTTAGTTTTAATTACAAAACCATTAAAGATGAGTATAAATTGAAGTAAAACTAATTTTGGTTTTAACATTTTGTATTGTTTATTAAATAAAATATTTTTGTTGTTGCTGCTAATGCCCGCTAGTAAATTGTTTATTCTTAGATGCTGTCACTAGCACGTTCGTAGTTCTACTAAGTCAAGACTGTTCTCTAACTTTGAGTTTTGTCGAATACTCTTAATGTTCTCTTTTGGTTTCCTCTAAACTACAACAACAAATGCACAATATAATTTATTGTTTGTTTAATTCTTAAGTTACGCTACTAACAGCCTTAGCCACTGGTAGCGAATTACACTGCGGTACAAAGATACCTTTAAGTCATCCATATATATTAGACTGGCTCAAAATGTAAAATTATTAAAATCTCGTACTCCACAAGGCTGCCCCTATTCCAATCGACAAAATAAATATATATTTTAAATATCAGACAAATCAGACAATATTTATAGGTCACTAAAAATTTACGATTTTTATACCAGTGCACTGTAAATTGTATGTAACTTGATACAAAAGTTATAAAAGTGGAAATTTCTAGCGACCTTTAAATATGATCGAATTATTCGAATTTTTTTGTATGCACACCTCTTTTAATGAATGGAACATGGGCGGCCTTGTGGAGACATACAAATATTATATCTGCAAATCCCATGCATACTCAAGCCAGTCTAATATATATATATATATATATATATATATATATATATATATATATATATATATATATATATATATATATATATATATATATATATATATATATATATATATATATATATATATATATATATATATATATATATATATATATATATATATATATATATATATATATATATATATATATATATATATATATATATATATATATATTCTATATATCCAACTTTTTCGGAGTTAATCAGTAATTAGCGTCGCAAAAAATGTTTTTTGCAAAATTAAAAAATTTTTTTTGTTCTCAAAAATTAATAACAAAAATAAAACAACAAAAATGTTACATTTTTATCAATAATCTGACAGCTAGGTATACTAGGAATAAAATAAACCATAAACCATGAAAATCAATAGACAATTGTTAATTTTATTCACAATTAAGTGAAGGAACTCAATTGATAAAAACTACAATATTAGTCATGCGCAATAAAAAAATCTGTACGTAACAGAAAAAAACTGAAAACGGATTTGAATTAAGCGCATTAGTGATGAAACAGAACCAGACTGTAACGACGACCGAAAATCATTCAGACAGCAACAAAGCCCATAATAAAAACGACAACAGAATCGACAAATTGCTCATTAATTTTATTAAAATGTTTCCTCTTCATTTTATTTTTATTTTTCTTTACCCAAATCAAATGTTCTTTTTAAGAAATTAATGAAAATTTATGAAAATATGGTATCTTTTTTGTGAGAGTGAGGCTTTTAAAACAAAAGTAAATAAAAATACGATCTCAAAATAAAATGAGTTCTATTTCAAAACTGCTACAGTCAACATATTAAAAATGTAAATTTGTATAAAAAAACACGTTTCGCCGGAGTTCTGTTTCATCATTTAAACTTTGTATATTCCACATATTTTTATGTACATACTGGAAAAAACTTTTTTGTGCAGGCCAGTGTTATTTGGGCTGGAAATTGTTATATCTCCATCGCAAATTACGACTTACGCCTAAAGCTCCTCCTCCAATAAACTCTCGCCGACCCTTTAGTTCCGCTCCTGTTTTATTCCAAATTTATGTATGTATTCAAAGTATGTATATACCCAAATAAAAATTTAATAAAATCTGTATTGATTCAATAAGAAACATTAACGAAAGTCTAATCATGTTAAAAATTTTTATTTCAATATTTATTCATATACCGTATTTACACTACGCAACTTTGTTGCATGCAACTTCTTTTTTTCAGTTAGAAAGACAGAGAAGAAATACAATATGTATACATTTCTATTTCAACACTCTCACTTAAAAAGAAAATTGCATGCAACAATGTTGCATAGTGTAAATATGGTAATAGTTGAAAATTATTGATTTAGTGTATTTCAATAAAGTTTTTCTCTGGAATTGAAAATTATTGATTTAGTATTACGATTTTTTATTTTTAAATGGCCGTTTTTCCCTCAGTATACTTTCTTAGAAAGTTAGGTTAACCAAAAATAAACATTTTTGCATGTGGCTAATGGTGAATCGGCGGGAAACTGTAACTCGCTACCGTTAACCAACGCCAATCACTAAACCAATACGAGAGAGTAAGACGCAAAACTCACGAATGGCAATCAATATACGAACAGTGGCCTGGGTGTACTTAAAAATAATTGCCAACGCCGTTGTATGTTTATTCACCCAGAGCTGCTTTACGACTCACAACGTAATACATATTATGTAAATTGTTCCTATGATACAGTGTTGTCAGATTAGGCGACTTATCCCAAAATCGGGGATTTCTTTTCGAACTTGGGATAAGAACATTGGTTTGGGGAATTGATTGATTTTGAGGGGATCTTTATTTTACAAATTTTTATTTATTTCTTGGATAAAGAATATTCGGACTCTAAACTTTTTGATTTTATCAATCAAGCTAACTAATGTGTTAGAAATACATATCGTCATAAAAAACTTAATACAAAGCAAACTTTTGTGATTGTAAAAGCGGGGTTTTCTGTGAGGTATCATTAACAAAATCTGAATTAATGATACTATCGTGAAAATAATGGTCTTTCAATCACAATAGTTTGCGTTGAATTAAGTTTATTTGCCTCTCCTGGATTTTTTTTAATGATGATAGGTCCTTTTGCATTTCATATGACGCTATACACATATACATAATTAAATATACCCCATATCTGTGGTCAAACGTTGACAACACGTAAAGGATTTTTACAACTTTTCAGTTTAGGAAATTACGTTACTAAAAACAAAATAAAATAAATGAAAATTATTTAGTAGATACTTTTCAGTTAAGAGTCTTAACTCATTTCGTTTTTTTTTTTTATTTTTTTATTTTGAGGATAGGAACCGTTTTTTTAGCGATTTATATAACGTTTTCTATGTTTTGTGAAAAATATAAAAAATAAGTTACGTGTTGTCAATGTATGATCATCGATATTTACAAATGAAATTGCACTGCAATACAAATAAAGTATTCATAAATTAATACTTAATGAATTGAAATTGGAGTAGTATTATTTTTAGTAGTGATTTTGTTCAGTATAATATTTTTTTTATATATAAATTGCTTTTTGGGGAATTTTGGCGATAAATATTTTCGAACTGGGGATGCGAGTGGAAAGAAATCTGGGAGCCCTGTTATGATGAAACAATAGACAAATTACAAAAATTAACATTAAATCCTCAACACACAGTGCTATTTATTTTAACACCTGCAAACATGAACCAAGTATACTGAGATGTTTACTATATTAAATTTCTTAGCGTGAGAAAAAAAAACCTGTTCGGCTCTATACATACATACCTATGTATTTTATTGAAACTGATCTTTTGCTAAATGAAAATGAAATTATAGTAAATTTATTTTACATGAAATTATAAGTTAGAGAAAAACCCCGATTTTAAAAAAATTATTTTAATTTTAATTAACAGAAACGATTTTTTGTCTAAGTACAAAGCAAAAACATGAAATAAAAATATTTTGCTTCAAAAATTCTATAGTACAACTCGAAATGCTCCCTGTCTAGGGACTCCAAACTTTGAGCTCTGAGAGGCATGCAAATTTGGCATAGATAGGAGTAGTGGACTAATTTTGCAGTTTCCACTAATACTTAGTGTTAGTGCAAAATAATTGCACTAATTTTGTTGATGTTTTGTGGTGAATAGAAAATTAGCAACCTCACTAAACATTAGTGATAGTGAGGTTTGCACTAAAATATTATGTAATTTTTGTATAAATGAACTTATTTTTGAACTATTAATGGGTTTTTAAAAGAATTTCATTTATACCAAAATAAATAAAATAAAAGGTAAATAGTAAAGTAAAGTGAAATAAAAAAAACTATCTTCAGAATATTGCAACTTTTTCTCGTCACTAAGTTTAGTGCAACGTAGAAATTGGGCACTAAATTTTAAGCTAAAATTTTGTAAAGCTATATATACGGGGCCTATTCTGAAAATCACGGTATTTTCAAATCACGTGATTTCAAGGACAAACGTGTTAGTGGGTTTTTATTGTATTTCTGTCATTTACGATTCGAACTTCTAAAGCAATAAATCGTGCAATTTACAAAAGCAATAATTTGGCCTTTATTAACTTTTTTGAAATCACCATGATTTGACATCTCGTGATTTAGAGAACAAGCCCGATAATTACAGCTTTTTTTAAAGTTTTAGTATAGTGCAGGTTTTTTTTTGCACTAAATCTGTGATAGTGAAAACATTAGTACTACCACAAAACTTTTTATCACGAAGCTGGTGAAATTTAAAGCAAAATATTTTTTTTCCAATTTTATTTATTGCTAGCGCAACGCTTATTTCAATCAACATTTAGGACACTACCCGCAACTATGGAGTTTAGTATTGTTTAATAGTAGGGTTTAGAAATTGGGAATTCCCGTGCGGGAATTCCCGGGAAAAGACTAGCTAATATCTCTGGGAAATTTTTGAGATTTCACAAATATATCGACTTTATTCGGCATATTTATAAAATGTGGTAAGTGACAGCGAAATGTATTTTTTATTTATATAAGAAATTTGTATTATAATCCTGTTTTTCTTTAATATTATAAAAGTTCGTTTGACTGATTGTAGGACTAATGTGTTGTTTCCACAATGCAAACAAGCATTGCTTGTCTAAAATTTAAATGAAAATCATTCAGTTTTTTGATCAATTTCTATAAAAAATTTTTACTCAAGTTGATTGCAGTGCTCTAATCGTTTCCTAAAGTAATTAATTCGATCTTAAACGAACTTTGAGTGATTTTTCGCAAAATTAATGAAAACATTTTGGAAAGTTTAAGGTACATTTTAAGCTCATAGAAGCTGTAAAAACGTTTATGTTGTCACGACTTAAATTTATTATATTATTGAAACCCTGAAGGAGATGTTTTAAAAGAAATAAGATGAAAAATCAAAGACATATAGAGAGATTGTGGCTCAGGGTATGTAAAATTTGGCACAGCTGAGTATAGTACTGTAACTTATGTTTACTTAGCGATAAGAACCCTTCCGGAAATTGTGAAAGAATAATAAGAGACATTACGGCAAGTTATTCATAAAATGATTTGGAGGCCTTAAAATTAAAATTTTAACTAAATAATTACGGTAATAGTCGTAGTCGTAGCTTCAGAGGTCTTTATACGACCTCTTAAGCTACGGTCACACTTGGCAAATATTTGATGAAATAAGCGTAACCACTACTTTTTGTCAGGGTTCGTGTGATTTAACTTGGTTTTTATATATTAGAAAATAAAATTAGTTATGCTGCAAAAAGCTATTTTTATACAATTTTTAATAACTGAGAACGCAAATAAAAAAAAGATTATTATAATTAAAGAAACAAAATAGCGTTGCGTAATATGTGAATAGCCCCTACATCAAAATATGTGCCACACAAAGCGTTTAATGCGCTTAATTAAAATCCGCTTTCAGTTTTGAGTTATCACATACAGACTTACTTTTTTTTTATGGGCATGATTATTATTTCCACTAGGAACATCAGTTGATTTCACCGTAACTCGAGAATAGTAAGACTGATTTCGACCAATAAACGCCAAAATTTGCATGACAAAATTACCTTCAAACTTTCTTAATTTTGTATGTGGATTTGATGAACGTCTTCGGAGTTATTCACAAATTAGTATCGAAAATAGTGATTTTTGTTGCAAATTTAAAAACTCATAGAAAATTTAACGGGAAAAACTTTATCTTTTAACTATATTTGTTTTACGAAGAAAATAAGCCTTTTATCATGAATATCAACGGACAAATGTTAATTTTATTAGAAATTAAATGAACACACCCAGACACTTAAAACATACTTGTGTTCTTCAACACAAAAGTGAAATTTTTACCGAAAGTACTTTTTGGTGTATACGCCACTTAATTGCTAATAAAATCAATATTTATCGGTAGATTTTCATGATATAAGGCTTATTTTCTTGGAAACAAAAATTCTTTAATTTTGCATAAAAAACACTTCTTCCCATACTAATTTGTGTATAACTCCGAAAGTGTTGATCAAATCAACAAAACATAACACAAACAAGATAAGTCCCAGTCCATAAGAATCAACTTTTGCTATTGCAACTTTTTTTTGTGTGAGAGTGATGAAATAGAAATATATACCTTATGTATTCCCGTTTCGCTCTTTCTCACTAGAAAATAAAAGTTGCAGAAAATAAAAGTTGAAAACCGTTTAAAAACTATGGTAAAAAAGTTTGAAGGTAATTTGGTCAGATATTTTGGCTTTTTGCTGAACGAATATGGGCTACCGTTCTCGAGTTAGAGTGAAATATACTGATGTACATAAAGGAAATATTATTTATCCTCATTAAAAAAAAATAATGTGAGTCCGATCACAGGGGAGATGTGTAAACAACTAGTAATGAAACATTTTTTTTTATGTTCAGAGTTATAATTTTTTTGGTGTTTTATAAAATATTTTATTATTTTGTATTTGTTGCGGTCGGCAAGCTATTAATCAGCTGTTTACTGAAATGTAACGCATGTAGTTATTTTACAGCAATGGCTTTCGAACTGTACAGCGCTAGCACAATTATATGTTAGTGAATATTAGTAGCTCCTATTGCGCACTAGATGGTGTTTATATGCAGCTGTTAAGTATGAATGACAATCTCAAAGACGAAGAAGACTTTAAGTTTGACAAATTTAGGTTTTTCTTTTCCTTATTTTGCTTTGTTTTAGTAAATTTCTTATTAAAAGTGCAAAAAATCTTTTTAAAAGTTATTAAAATTAAATATTTTTGTATTCATTTTATTTATTTGTTTTTATTTGCCTACGATAACATAATGTACTACAATTAGTGAAAATTAGTAGCTACTACTACTAATGCGCACTATATGGTGTTAGTTTATTTCTATGCAGCTGTTAAGTTTCTCTGTACTTCTTGTCCTCCGTATGATTACACTAATACACTCATACACAGCTCACACCGCGTTATTACAATCTTACTCAAAATTTCCCCCTCCGGTTTTCGACAAACAAATTTTGGGACCAATCTTTGTCAAACCCTTTCCAACAAAACAAGGATTTTGAAAATTGGTTCAAAAATGACAGAGTCATTCATGGGGGTTGGGGGGTGAAAATTTCCCCCTCCGATTTGCGATAAAAAATTTTGGGACCAATTTTAGTCAAACCCTTTTTATGGGACCAAACTGCAGGCAAACCCTTTCCAACAAAAAAAGATTTTTAAAAATCGGTTCACAAATGACAGAGTTATGCGTGTACAAACATAAAAAGTAAAAAAAATAAGAAAATAATAATATACCCGATCAAAATAGTTGGAGTTACCGCAGTTAAACAGCAAAATAACCAAGAGTCAAAGACAAACGCAGTCAATAAACCGTCAGCCAAATATCGAATCAAGTTCAGCAACAAATTTGGTAAAACCGAAAAACCGGTTTTTTCAAAAAACCCGAGTTCAAAATCCGAGACGAGCCGGGTCTGAGTCCCGAAAAACTGGACACAAAATCGCCTAAATCCCAGAAGTTCCCGGCAAAAATCAAAAACGGCAACGCCGAAATGCTCACTCAATTCAAAAACACGGCAACACAGCACCAACCAACAAACGTATGACTTACTGCAGGAGTTTGACCTCGAGACTCCCTTTGCCAGTGTTAGTGTATTTCTATGCAACTGTTAAGTTTCTTTGTACTTCTTGTTGTCCGTATGATTACACTAATACACTCACACAGCTCACACCGCATTATAGTAAGATTAATCTTACTCAAAATTTGTGATTGTATTGTGAAAAAAAGAAAGGGGGTAACTAGCGTATAGATGTTTACACATCAAAAAGATTTGCACATGATAGAAAAAAAACTGAAAACGGATTTTAGTTTTTCAGTTGGAATTTCTACTCTGTCGGGGAGACAGTGTTACCTAATCACTTACTGATGTGCATTTATAAGGAATGTTTATTGGTCTCAACTAAACATATTAGTTGAATTTGTAATGTTTTCATTTTTCCACTACTTTTGTGCAACTAAGGTCTCAAATCATAAACAAACACTTCTTAACTGTAGGGGATCCAATCAATCGTCAAAAACTATTCAATATTTTGGCTCGCTTTTCTGATACTATTATTATTCACATTGCTTTCTATTATTTATAATATTTGTATTGATGCACTGGGTATTTTTAAATTAAATTTGCATAATTGTTCTCTACGTTGTTGCATTAGCTTTATTTTCATATATAAAGAATGAGCTATCAAGTAAGTTTTTATTACGAGTAAAACTTAAAATTTAGCATTCCTGCTCTTTTTTATGAGTATTACATCTACATACGTCAAAATATATAATTTCGTCCACAAGAACCACATTGAATTTTTTTCATGATGTCGTAGAAGCTCATTGATAATGGCTCTACATATCTTTATCTGTTGCTGACATGTCTACTTACTCTACTTTTTCTATTTAACCCTTCATCACATTATTTGACTTTTAAGTATTTTATTACAAAACGAAACGAAATAAAAAACATTTAATAATTAAGTTGGAGGAAGAAAATCCAACAAACCACCAAAAACGGAAACATGTTGATCTCTTTTATGCTCTCAAACACCCCATGGTGATAATTGTTGATTTGATAACAAGATTAAAGACCAGAAAGGCATAATATAATATTTTCTAAAGGAAATAGCTACGAAAAGGAAATGAATTCAACATTTAACTTCTTAGCAAAAATGTCAGAAATATAACATTACAAATGTAATAATTAACCGCGTTTTCGTGGTTTTCCCTAAACAAAAACTAGCCCTTGGAAACAACAACCTAAACAAAGATGATAATAGAAAAAATGTTGCTTTCCTGAGGCGGTAATAAACCCTTATGGTTAATTTTTCACTTTAAAATATCAAATGTGTTTTTTGAAACTTTAAAGTTTCTTTGTTTACAAATGATTGCAGAAAGATTCATTACAAAAGAACAAAAAAAAGCAAATAATTTTCTTAGAAATCATTAAAATTATTTCCAAGAAAAATTTTCTTTTCTATGTATTTCAATTCTATCTATACAAATACAACGAACATGTTTTGTTAAAGTGTCCCTTGGACATTTGAGGAAAAATAACTGGTTGCAGAAATGAAATGGTTTCAAAGGGAATGAGAATCATTCAATGCCATTTGTTGGTGAAAAAGAAAAAGTATCAAGTTTCACTAATAACACAATTTATTGTTGAGTATCTTGTAAATACTACAAGGAAACACAGAAACTTGTTTTAACTGTATTGTTGTTAACACTAATTGGAGGAAAACTCAAAAAAAAGAGGGTTGAATTTAATTTTTCTTTTAATATAAATTGAATTGTAAAAAAATCGAATTTAAAAAAATCTGACAGCGGTGGGATTCGAACCCACGCCCTTTCGGACTGGTGCCTAAAACCAGCGCCTTAGACCACTCGGCCACGCTGCCTGTATCTGAAAGTGGCATAATCATTTATATTTGCACAATGAAAATGAACATCAAACGATCGATGTTGCTAAGATCAGGTACATGCTTGTTTTATTTGTTAGTTTTTAAAATAGATTTATGCATACACGTTTTATTTCGTCCGTCATGAAGATAACACAAACAGTAGCTGCATTAAAAGAAGTACATGTAAACATATGGAAGTACTTAAATATTTGTGGACTTTTGACAAAACGACTTAAATATAATTTTGACAATTTTGTGGAGAGCAGAATGAAACTTTTTGTGTATGCGTTTACAGAAAAATTTAATTTAACCATAATTAACTGATCTTGATTAGAATTTTGATTATTAAATATTTTTTTTTTCGTTTCTTGACACATTTTAAATTGGCTGTTGATCAGTCGCAATTTACCAAATATGGTGATAAGCCAAATTGTTAAAATATTAATATTTTTGTAGCTGAACATCGTAGAAATATGCTGATTATACAAAAACAATCGCCTTAAAATTCTGCATTTATAAATACAGTGAAACTTCGACATAACGAATCTAAATGGGATCGAAAAACATGTACTTCGTTATATTTACGGATTTATTGCACATATGTATCAGTGAAACCTTGGTATAACGGAATTTGAAGAAATACGAAAAAAATTCGTTATAACAATAGCTTTTTACAACAGGATTCTACCATTTTGCTTATAATTTAATTTTGCTTTATTCTGACTTCGTTATATATGTAGATGTTTTACATATGCAGTTGTAAGCACATTTATGATGCGTTGTTTTGATAATGGGACTTTACAAATTTGGCTTATTTGGACTTCGTTGTATATAGGCTTTTGAATAAATACTTTGCTATATACACGCTTTATGGCTACGAGTTTCTTCGTTATATCTATAGTGTATTTTTCTATAAAAAGTTTTTAATAAAGAGTTTTTTTCAGGGGACGCAGAAAAAATTCGTTATATTGAGTTTTTCGCTATATCGAAGTTCGTTATATCGAAGCTTTACTGTACCAAAATTTATAAAAATTGTCTTAGCTCGACTTAATTGCTTTTGTCAAAAGTCCACAGATACATATATAATTGCGTAACATTTTTAACTTCGTATGTGGCAAAAAACCCTGTAGTCCAAGTTGTTACTTACATTTTCATTGATGTTGTCTGCAAGACAATCAACATTTAGAAATAAGTATGGCAACAAGGTGGTATATGTTGTCAAATATAAAGAATTTGTTCTAACAAGATTTTGAAAATTTGTGCTACAAAGCCTTATTGACGACAACAAGAGTAACAAGTATATCGAAGTTGTCCTGTGTACAATTTTATTGCCGACAACAAGAGCAACAACTGCATCGAAGTTGTCCTGTCTACAATTTTATTGCCGACAACAAGAGCAACAACTGCATCGAAGTTGTTGTGCTTCCATTAATATAACTTAAAGGGCTTAAGCTGCCCACAAAACGTGTTGTTGTATAGAGTTCTTTGAGTACCTCGGTAGGCTAGTGCTATCCTACCATTGTGGAGGTTGTGGATTCGATTCCATTATTACATTTTTAAATTTTATTATTTATTGCCGAAACTTTAGTAGCGTATTTATTACCAACGTGGTCATCAACGACTTTTGTGCCCTTTGTTTGAAAATGTCGTCAATAGTTGGCTTGAGCTGTCATCAATTCCTCGTCGGTGATAGGTCACGATGATGTCTCGAAGACTTTGCTTACGGGGAAACTTTAATTAAAAACAATTTACACCCACTTGACCAAGATACTGATTTCGGATATATCTCGAACATTTATTGTGTAAAGCCATCGAGAATGACAGTCAAAACTTAATCGATAAAAGTATACCTGTCGCTCAGTTTTGTTTCAAAAATCATTCGATTTCAAAGTGTGCCAATATCGAACAAAAGGAGCAAAAGCTATTTTAAAAAGTATTATCTTTATTTCTTAATTATTTATTTTAATTTATTTTATATATTTTTTAATTTTTAACTTAACACCGTAGTCAATCAGATTCGAACACGGTACCCTTCAGGCTAACAGACTATCACACATCCACCAGGCCATCGTGGCAAACTTTTTTTAAATCAATTATTGCACCTACATATGTACATATGGGTTTTTAATTCTTTAACTTACACGCTGCACGGTCAGACAGATTAGAATAAAGTACCTCTAGCATAACAGAGTATTACACATCCCCTAAAGGGTCCCATATTATACACCAGATGCACGCGCAATTACGCGTTGGCGCCAGTGGCATGCGGACTATGATCAATAACTCATCCGTACAAAGTTTTTAAAGAAATGAATATTGCACCAATATGCTTGTATGGTATGTGCTTCGAGAACGATTCAACATCACTTGTTTGTGCCAGTATACTGGACTAGTGTATGGTCTGCTTAAGCCATCGTCTCACATTCAAGAATTTAATGATAGAAGTTCACTTTAGCGATCATTGGGTTTTTTTTAGATTCACGAACAAATATCAACAATTTTGTTCAAAAATTTTTCCGTTTTAGTGACCATTCGTTTATATAGAATCTAAGATCAAGTGGGCATACATACATACAAGGCGTATATAATCAGATGCTACCGACACGGCAGCTGACTATTTTTTGCTCTACTTACATCATATTTTGTGTCAGACTCTGTCAAAACCCGTACATAAAAATCCCTAATAAAATTTTTATAAATTTTCTTTATATTTCATATGGACTTTGACAGCAACCGGTACCAAAAAAAATGCTGATTGTTTTAGTATTGTTGTATTTGGTGATATAGCGCTTCCAGCGTTTAAAGTATATACGTCTTGCAATAATATATGTAATTACCCAGCAAAAATTTTTACCGAATTCGGTGCGAACTCGATCAGAAAGTCTGGACAAGATGCTGAATTCGTATTCAAAGTCGCTGGCAAAACTAAAATCATATGAGTGGTTGACCAGAAAATGGAACTCATTATATAAGGAAATTCTGAAAAATTTGCCAAAACGTCTGAGAGATTTATGTACGGACTCCGAACAATTTTCTAGAGGAGTTCTAAAGGAATTTTCGACATGGGTAAACATTGTCGGAAAAATGTCAGACAAAACATCAAAAACTTTTCCAAAATTTCTGATACTTTTTACGTCCTGTCATATTAATTTCGCCGAAAAGTAAAGGCTAAAATTGGCAAATTTTCAGAAATGTTGTAAAAGTAAGACTTCTATACTTGTGCCATAAATTTTTCTGCTGCTTAAAAACCAGCCAGTTGGATTATAAATTACATATAATCCAACTATCAACACTATTTGACAGTTCAAATATACTACTGAAATGACCAAGTATAGGTTATAAGGTCATTTCGCCATTTTTAGAAATTCGATTACACCCTAAAGTTATCGATAAATTACGATTTTTTGACACTTAAGGGACAAAAAATTTTTGCTGCGTTATTTTTGCACCAATTTTCATTTTTAAACGCTCTTGAATAGAGGAGGACTTGAGCTTTCCGTGTATATTATATCAGTTTGACGAATATTTCGTGGAAATATGATGAAAATAACTTTTTTGAATAGCATTCGCACTGCATTAAGGAGCTCACAAAAAAATGGTACAAAGTATGTATATAACTTTAATCAGATTCATTTGAACCTTGACATATCAATAGACGAGTGTCTATACTTGCACGGCTTTATTTATAAACGATTGTTATAGTACATAATAACACCGGTTTTCCCATAAAAAATTCATATTTTAAACCATATTTAACTTTATTCAGCGTTTATAAATATAGTTTACAAAAATTTGCAGATTTTCTTATTTTGTCAGGAATTGCAAATTTATTTAGTAATTTCTTTTACCAATTATTTAATATTTATTATCAGGATTTCTATAAACGTTTTCTTTTTCGCACTGGGTCAAAACAGCTATTATTCATTGCTAAAGAATTTAAATAACAAATCGGCTGAAAATTTATTTAATTATGAAGATCAACAAAAAAATGTGACAGCGGTGGGATTCGAACCCACGCCCTTTCGGACTGGTGCCTAAAACCAGCGCCTTAGACCGCTCGGCCACGCTGCCTGTTGTGCTTGTGAAGCCAATTGTGTGTTTTATCATTAGCAGACAATAGAAAATTGTTTGAAAATTTATAGAAGTCAATAGAACAATAATAAATAATTTAATATACATACACACGTACATACAACAGATAATTTCAGTTGACAACAATAAGATACAGTCGAAATAAAATACAACAGAGAACAACATAAAAAAATAATAATAACATAATCAAGTCTATGCAATGCTGCCACATTTGACGATTTATACACAATTTGACGATTTTTTTAGAATTAATAATGAATGAATGGATTTTGAATAACAATTCAAAACGGACGAAAATGAACGACAAATTCAGAAGAAACATTTTTATTTTGACGAACTTTTTTTGTGGGGTAGTGTATTTTAAATATGTAGTAAAAAAACCGTATTTAGAAAATTTTACAGGAGACCACAAAACAAGTTTAGAATGGCAAATGCTTCTATCTCTGTATGATTATCAATTTGACTTACCCAAAATATGTTATATAACTCTAATATTGTATGTTTAAATTGGGGATGCAACGAATACCGATGCCGATATATCGGCGATACTTCAGATTTTCAGATACATCGATATCGGCAATATTTTACTGTCGATACGACGATACTTTTAAAAAAATTTCAGAGTTTTTTTCTGACAAATTATTTATCTTTTGTTAATTTTACCATGAACTAAATTCATTTCGTTATTTTTTAAATCTTATTAATATCAATTTTAAAAATTAATAATATTTTATGCTGTTATTTTGTAAAAAAAATTATTTAGTTTTTGTTAATTTAACCATGAATTCAAATTCGATTCATTGTTTTTTTAATCTTATTCCAGCAAAAAAAAACCATGAATTCAAATTCAATTCGTTGTTTTTTAAATCTTATTCCAGCAAAAAAAAGACACTCCAAAGATGTCATGTAAATGTAGAATTCGCGATCCGGAAGTTTTGCGAAATTGGACAATTTCTAATTAGTTTTACATATCCTTGCCATTGCAAGAAGTTCTGTTTTTCGATTACCAATCACCGAATTGGAAGCGATGCTAGGACGAATTTCTTTTTCCGTGTTCTATAATGATATTTCCTCAAGGAAAAAGGATAAAAATTACCCATTTTCACAATTTTTTTTAATGCGATTTTAAATTCAAAACTGTATTTTCATGTTAATTTAAGTGAATAAATATAAACTTTTAGAAGACTTTTAATAATTAAGGTATTAAGTTATTTAGAAGAATATTAGTTGATAAATGTCCTTTAAAATCGATTTTTTAAAAAGCATGGAGATTATTTTTTAAAATTATAAAGGAGTTAAAATTTTTTTCTTGTTTTTCTACTAATTATCTGCATATATTTAATACAGATTTCTTAGAAGCAAAGAAAATGTAGCTCCTTAAAAATTACTTCCAATTTTTTATACTGGGTGAATATCAATTTTAAATATTAATAATCTCTTACACTGTAATTTTGTATAAGAAAAAAAATTGCACTTGAGTTTTGTTAATCTAAACTTGAACTCAATTTCAATATTCTTATCGGTATCGCAATCGTTATCGGCGATATTTATTTTTAAATATGGATATCGGTATCGGATCGGCAAAATGGCTTATCGTTACCACCCTAGTTTGAATATAACATATCCGTAATAAAATTACTTTGTTTACCTCGCAGATGGTTTTGACCAGTAATACTGTCCCTTAAAACACAGGACTTACTGGAAGCTGAGAAGAAAAATCAACAGAATTTTTTTATAATACAGAAATGTCATATCAATTAGTGGAGACATTTTTTCGTTTACTGAAACAAGAACTAATACTCAGAAAATTGTTTGTTCAAGAATATGTGACATTTCGTTTTTGTGTCGTCTTGTAAATACTTTTTCATCTGTTTGTGCTGATTTACACTGGGAAACATTGTTTCCTGAAATATTATTTTTCAGTGCAAAAGAGCGATATAGGAATAAAAGTGATACATATTTCTATTTCATCACTCTCACGCAAAAGGAAATGTTCGACGACAAATGTGTCCCAATGTAAACAGCGTGTTTCATGTTGTAATTATAGCATTTAAATGAATTAGTATGAATAAACACAAATTTCTTTACATTACTATTTGTCGTGTAGAAAGAAATGCAAAATTTTAAACCTAAAATTCATGCAGAACTGCTTTACCACTAACAATTCAAAATATTTCTCTGCATATATTTCCATTTAACACGACGATTTAATGCTAACTTTATCTGGCAACTATGCTTGCATTTGTTAAATACACGCGGTACTGTTAACTTCTCTTTCTCACATAATGTTAACAGAAGAAAAATATGGGATAATGAAAGCTTTTTAATGGTTAATGGTGTTTTGGGCAAAGCTTCCTCGAATTTTTTTAAACAATAAACAATAAAATTGCAGCATACTATTGGGGGTATAAAAATACAAATTTGGGAAAAGTAAAATCAAAAATGTTAACAAGCAATTACAAATAAATTTGATATGCATTATTCATACGTATTTTATTACTATGTATTTATTATTTGGGTATATGTAATTTGGTAGTACATCTGTATTTATTATGTTTAGTTTTTTTAAACGTTTATAGCAGCACTTCACTTATTTTAAACAATGAAAAAGCTTTATTCTCATATGTTACATTAAAGAGCGATATGTACATACTTACGTACATTTGTATGTATGTACATCAAAATGTACATGCGCAATTCAACTACACAAAATATTGGCTGAAAGAAAAAATCCCCAAATAAATCCTGCTGTTTTTGTGCGTACATATTTCTATTCGTAAATTCATCCAATTGTTATAATTTTTGTGATCAAATTCTCTTTAATAAAGAACTATTCCTATAATGTGTGTGTTAAAATTATTTTTAATAAAGAAATATTTTTAAAAAACTCCTCTTACAATTGCTTCGTTTTCGGAATCGATTTCCATCACATACC
This sequence comes from Panzeria rudis, assembly GCA_956483635.1. Classification (NCBI taxonomy): domain Eukaryota; kingdom Metazoa; phylum Arthropoda; class Insecta; order Diptera; family Tachinidae; genus Panzeria; species Panzeria rudis. The sequence continues at coordinate 162,219,221 of OY101447.1, read as the reverse complement.
TGTATTATATTATTTGTTAAATACTCATGCTCTTAGCAGTCAGCACTGTTTAGTCATTTTGGGCCACTTTTTAGTAGTTTTTTAACCGCTTTTGTTTTGATATTTTCTTATTTTTTCAATACTGATGTCATGACGCGTCATGTCATGGCTTGCCATGTTTTGTCGTGACATGTTGTTTAAGTATGACATAACATAATTTATAGTCTAATTTTTTGTTTTGTAGATATGAGCTTCTTTCCTACAAGGTGTCCCACGACACCGTATGTTCTGTATTTTTGATGCAAATAACATATATATTCGGTCCGTAAATCTGTAAATTCAAAAGCTACTTCGCATAATTATTCCTTAGTGCAGTATACTACGTCCTGGCATTTGCACAAAAATAATTAAACTTCGAAGTAAAATATTGATGCTTTATAATTTTTTAATAAAAATTCTTGTAATAATCGTATTAATAAAAAATAAACGACTATTTATTATAATTCATAAATGCTAATAAAAATGCAAGTGATTTTCATTAAACAAATATGTTTTATTACAATTTGATGCTGTTATCAGTCAGCGACATCAACAACGTCATCATCATCTATGGAGGGGGTTGGTTTAGATATCCTTCATTATAAATCTATTCCGTAAAACATCCATCAGTAGAAACATTAAAATATTTACTTTTACAAAAGAAATGTTAGCATTTTATGACATTTTTATTATTTTGTTAAGCTGTCAGAGATCATTGTTATTTACACAACGTTACTTTTTGGGTCATGTGACAAAACGTTCGAGACTCCATGTGACACTTTCGTTTTAACTAAATGCTTCCTTTATATTGTTGGTTTTTTTTATTTCTTCTACTAGACTCATTTTTTACGAGTATAACCTTTATTTTTACTACTTTGTATTTTTATGACTTATTTCTTCTCCGATTTTTGTTTTTTGTTTTGCTTTCAAACTGTTAGAAGTTAGATTTTAAGTGTATAAAATGTTGATTTTGCATTATGAGTGCAAAATCAAACGCAGCAAACTATTGAATTAAATGAAAAATATAGTGTAACCAGCTGTTTTTCTTGGGGTACATTATGGAAAATAAATTTCAGGAAATAGGTAAATACAGTGAAACCTCTCCTAACGGACACTCCCATAAGCGGACACCACCCTTAACCGGACAAACTTTTTAGAACCGAGATTTTCATCATTGTTTCCATACAAACTGTATTCCCATAACCGGACACTCTAATAACCGGACGCGGACACTAAATTTTAGAAAATTGTGCTCAAAATATCTCTCATAAGCGGACAGAAGCGTTGAAATACACCAGGATTTTATTAAATTTTTATGTAGCTCATCTTTTTTTTTCAACTATGATTAAAGTCAATGAAATTTTTAACTCCGACGTTACCACAAATTGACATACTGGAACAAATGTCGATTTAAAGAAGATGTTTGTTAGAGCGGGTGGCTCTGAAACAGACAAAATGTACATTGATTGGCTCGTTAAGCAAAAGTTTTTGAGACACATTGCTTTAATAATATATAGTCCATTGCTTTAATAATATTTAACATTATAAAATAAAATAAAATAAGCGGACAACTCTCACAACCAGACAAAAATACTGCGACGGCGAGTGTCCGGTTATGAGAGGTTTTACTGTAGTTGATTTTTCCACTCAGTAGTATGCACCTTGATAAGAACGCTGATGAGATGTGCATCTAACAGCCTGTCCCACGATATCGACAAGTCGATGTCGTTCTCTTATTTATATTGAAAACAAAAACAAATTTAAATGTTTTGTTATTGTTCTCAATATAAATAAGAGAACGACATCGACTTGTCGACATCGTGGGACAGGCCGTAAATTCAAGTAGTTTAAAATAATTCAATAATTCATACGCATTTTTAGTAAAAACAAAAATGTTTGTAAAAAAATTTCTGTTTTGGCACAAGTTCCATGATATCTCTGAAACTACTTAACAGATTAAAAAACAATTTTAATACGACTTAAAGATAATATTGTTGTCGAGTTTTAATTTTTTTTTAACTGAATATGACAAACCGTTCCCCAGTTATGTTAATATTTGTCGTGCAACTGCTTCATTTTTGAAGTTTTTGAAATAAATACATATCTCGAAAACTAGAACCAAGAAAAATAAATCGACTGCAGATTCGAATGCAGTACTCTTAATTACATAAGAAACAACTTTAAGTTGCTCCAGTCCAAAACCTTGTGATATTGTTGACTAAGATTTTCGAAAATAGCATATATTTTCATGACTCTGAAAATCTTTGTCAAATCGGATTTCTAAGTTTGATCACTTTTTTCATTTTTAAAACTGTGTCAAGTGCCGAACATTTGATCTAAATCGGTTATGTGGTTTAAGTGATATCGTTGCAGAAATTGCTTAATTAATTTCTATATATTTCAAAAATTTAAAAATTTTTAAGTTCCAACAAATTTAGTTGGTCACATTATATTATTATTATTACTTTTGTTCTGCTTTAACTTGAGATTTGTGGGAAATATTTTATGCAAAATTTCCATCAATGTTATTGCAAATATCATAAAAATCTTCATAAAAAACATTTTCTATAAAAGGAAAAACTAAATCTTTAGATTTATTACATGCGATAAATTTCTAAAGACATAAAACGGAAAATGAATTTTTTTCCCTGACTGTTTAAATCTCAGGAAAAAGAATTAAAGAATTGATTTTGTTGCATAATAGAAGTCCTGGGCAGAACGAAAACATCCAAGCGAATCTTAAAAGCATTTTAGTAAATAGTTTCCCAATTTTTTATATATGTACAGCTTGTCATGTAAGTGTTTGCACAATGAAAAAATAGGTTGAAAATTTGCAGTCAATGAATTTCATAGGAGGCATAAAACAAAATAAACAAGATCTGTATTTACTTTTATCATGTATTTATTTTCTAGATTTTATAAGGAAAATAACTTTTTCAAATTTCAACTAACTGCCACTTTTGAATTAAAAGTGGCGGTGTATCAAAAGTTTTGATGCACTTTACCCCAACGTGCGTCACCAGCAATATCTTTCGATTCAATCTTAAGCACTTTAATTTCAACCAAGAGCGTTATAAATCTTTACGTTGACCTTGTGCTTAAATAAAAATTGCAGAAAAAAATTTCGTTTTAAGAAAATTAAAAAACTAAATATGTAATTAATTACATACCATTTTCTGGTTAACATAACTCTGCAAAGAAGAACTTAATTATTATATCTTATAAAAATAGTATACATACTATTAAAAAAACGAACTAACCAATCTATGTCCTGTTCTTTTTCGCTAAAGTATAAAATAAAAGACCATTTAAAAATTTTCTTAGAAAATCAAATGCTTTTTTTTTAGTTTCCATACCACATGAGGCCGCTCTATTCTTATTAACGAATGATGATGCTGATTATGATGATGTTGACGCTGCTGATAAGCCTCCCCCAACACCAAAATGATCAATAAAACTAAATATTTATTTAATTTCATTTGGCTCGTTCGATGACTGTTAGTACAACTGATTTTATTTTTTTGTTTAAATTGAGTTTATATACTAAAATCTTCTTTAGAAAGAAATTTTGTAACAACATATACACACATAAATAAATTTAAGCAAAATGTTTAAAAAGTTTTTTTTGGAAACTTCTCTTTGTTGAAAGGCTATAAAATTACAAATTAATCAATCAGTGAAGCTTATTAACAAATATCGTTGATTTATGTTACTGTTTTTATTGAAAGAGATACATATATACTTTTTTGATGTAAATTATATGAACTATATACATACGTACATACATATTGTAAATCTTATGAATTAATTACTATGGCTGAAAGATTTCAAATTTTCGGGCTAACTAATAAATTTAACGGCACGTAGAAAGTTTAATCTGATTACACTGTTAACGACATAAATCAAATAGATATCGAATGAACTCATAAAACAAAGTTACAAGCCGGTTTTAATAGTTATATAATAGTCTATATCAACGATTTATCAGCAGATACATATGTTTTGAATTAAGTGAGCAGAAAAAAGTGTTTATTAATTTATTTTAAAGCCTTCGTTTTCACTGAAAATAGTACCGAATCTTTTTGGCCTTGAATAAAAAAATGCTACAATTACAATTTCAAAAATATTCTATACTTTCGTAAAAATCTTTATTTAGGACGACATAATTAATAAAGTTTGGAAACGAAAAACATCTTTCATATTTAACATTAAATAATATGAATGTTATATACACTATTCAAAAATATTCATAGGAAAACAGACCGATACGGTTGACCTTGCAGGCCATCCCTCCAACGTCCCGCTTATATCAAGCTCAAAGCGCGGGAAAATCTATAGATTTTGCGGTAATTAAAACGAATTGGAAAAAAATTTTTTTTTCAAAAATTTCGAACACGATATCCCTCAAACCACTTACCGATTTCAAATAAAGCACTTGTTCGAAATTCTTCGACCATTCAACCGCTTTCAATCAAATTTACAGCATTTGACGTTGTTTTATGAATTATGTTGAGTAGTTTAGAAATTATTTGAAAAAAAAATAATTTTTTTCGAAAACTTTGTTTTCGAAAATTCTCAATTTAATCGGTTCATTGTATAACGAAATCTAAGTGAGGTCAATCAATGTCTAAATTGGTTCCGATCGGTTAAGCAGTTCTTAAGTTATGAGAGCTTTATATACACACAGTCACTCACACACCTCATACATACATCATCGTAAAAATAGTCAGAATAAATTCTAATGACCTCAAAAAGATCTGCTCGATTTTCGACAAACGGGGTGATATCAGTAACTTCATATCTTTGATTGCGGGAAGCTAAAAAACAGACCAAACTTCTGTTATTTTTCCACAGGCATTTAGGTTGATATTTTCCAAACAAAACATGCCATATTTTTTTAAAACTCATCAGCAACTTTTGATTTTTTCGCAATTAAGAATTGATACAATCACGATTTTCATACAACAGTAAAAGGACTGTAACCCAATAGAAAATTTTTGGGCAATAACACTGTGTTCGGAATTCGAACTTTTGTTTTTTTGAAAAGGTTCTTATAATTGATCTTATATAAGTTTGAGCCAAGGAATCAAATGGCGTTCACCGTTTTTCACATTGGCTCGAGTTTTCGATATTATATGCAAATTATGTAAACAGGAAACGGTTATATATTTATGTTTACATTATATAAGCTACAATAAAATAATTTAATATCCATTTTATTACTTATTGATCTATTTTCGACGTTAGTTTTTTAAATTTTTAACATTTATTTTTTCTTACTGAAGTTTTTGCTCCGAATCATGTTAATGGCAAAATAAATTGTCACCGCTTGCTCAATTACCATTTCAGATATTTTGTCTAGGTATTTCCTGATTTTCATTCGAATATTTTATAATCGAATATATTATATTCGATTATTTTATATTCGAATATCATGTTCGAATATTTTATATATCGTAATCAGTAACGATATGTTTTATCATTAACTTGATTTTTAGTTAAAGTTTCAGTAATAAATATTATAACACTAGGAAAATATCAGAAAACTGTCAAAATTAAAAAAAGAACATCGAAAATGGCCCGAAAAATTAATGAAATGGATAATGTATTTATTGTTTTGATGTATTTTATATTATGTAAATATTTGCTGTTCACATTATTTGCATATAAATGAATTATAGGGTATCCACAGAATAATATTAAAATACTAATGTCTCGAAAACTCGAGCCAATCTGACAAAACGGCGAACGCCATTCGATTTCTTGACCCCAAATTATATAATATCAACTATCAGAACCTTCGCCTGAATTGGAATAATGTTGCCAAAAGAGTTAGTAGAGTAGGTGTTGTGTGTTATTTTACTCAGTTCTGTTGTGCAATTCTTTGTAGTCTTTTTGCATTGACTCTAGATAAACTGTTTCATAATAACATTTTTAGTCTAAACATCGTGTTTGGAGATAGTAACAATTCAATGCAAAATCTAATGTGGATTGTAAGAAGACGAACCAGAATATGGTCTTAACTCGATTTTGACTTAACTCGTCTTAAGATGTTCTGATAAAACGACACGTAATATAGGCGCTATTCATATAGTACGGGATGCTATTTTCAGAGTTTTTAATTCCTCCCCCTTTCGTAAAGCTTTTTACAAAATTTTCAGTATAAACTATCTAATCCGTAAAAAATTGTTTAACCTCCCCCTCTTGGGCGTTACGCAAATCAAAAACGTATTTGGTGTGTGTCGTCTCATAAGAACTAATGTTCTGTTGTCGTATAAGCCAAAAAAAACACAATATTGTCTTATTCGGTGTGGGCTCACTCTAAATTAATGTAATTAAAAAATAATAAAAACTTTCAAAATGTGATTATTTTATTACTTTCGTTATTGAGCGAATAATTGTTTTCTAGATAATGTTATCTGGAAAAAAGCACCTAAATTCTTTATCGGTCAATTACAATTTAATTGATTATTTTCACAAAGATAATACTTGAAATTTTATTGAAAACAAATAATATGACACACAAAATGTTATGCTTTAACAAAGTTATTTATTACGATTTATAGGCCTGACTAAATACTCTGAATCTTCTTGAGGTTTTTTAATAATAACAAAATTTTATCGATTTTAGTGTGAAGTCAAACAATAATTTGTTTTCAATGAAAATAATATTTTCGAGTGGCTGGCCACAATTCCCATCTAACCAAAAATTTCGAATATAATATCGCATTCGAATGTTCATTAAACAATTCTCGGAAAATACACTCGAGAACGACTATCGAGGTCGGAAAGAGAAAGAACTGCTATAGTTCACTGGTCGCTCAGTTTATGGCAGCAAATCTTTCGATTTTGATGCTTCGCTAACGAATAAATAGCGATTATCGAACAATATCAAAAGTGAACCGATGTCGCAGAAATTTTGATATCACAAAAGGCAGGAAAAGGCATTTTTTCAAGATTATTATCTTTAGTTTTTAATTTATTTTAATGTAAATGGAATATTTATTTTGCTACAGTGAAAAAAGAAATCCATGCAACATTTTACGAAAACAACTTTTGTAGAAACTTTACCCGTATAATATACGAAACTTTCGTACATATTACAAAAAAGAAAAATATTAGCAATAATTTTTTCAATTTACGCTTGAAAATAAATTTGAAATAAAAAAATAAATTAAAATAATTTTTTTTATAAGTTTACATATTTTTCAGATATAAGTAAAAAAACAAGTTTTTAATTCGTATCAAATAAGTAGAAAGTGGATCAGTGTGTAGAGTACTTGCTTTGAAATTTGAAGATTGCGAGATCGTCCCCTTTTTTTCCTTTTATTTTTTAATTATTTTCGTATATTTTACGAAACAGTTTCGTGGTGCGATATTTTTAGATTCACGAGCCTTTATCGAAGATTCTTCGAAAATTCTTCGCTTTAGCAGACATTTGTTCATTTCAAATATCTGGTTTCGTGGGTTGTATGACCGCTTACTCATACCATCAAATATTGCAACTACAAGTACTTTAGTTCAAAACTACCCAATTCAGTCGACCCTACGCCATTTATAGGAATGGGGAAGCTCTTTAATCAAACTATGGCTAAATTTCTTATAAAGATAATAAATAAAATTGACACGAGAGATGAATATTTGGAATTTTCTTTAAAAGTTCTTTAGCTATTGAGCTCCTATTTGGCTTGATATCATCTTTTAATAAACATTGGTGTAGCTAGGCATTTTTTCTGGCAGCAAAAGCTTATTTTGTCCGTCATTATATTATTTTTATGATAGTTGATATTCGGAATACAGAACATACCTGAATATGTGTGTGTGTGTATTTATTTATCCAGTAAACATTTATTGCCAACATATCTGACGTCAGAAAAAATCTGAGGCCTTACGAGACAATTAACCGAGTTGGCGTTTCTGCACATCGTCTGAAATATTATCCGATTATTCTCAGACTAGTCTGCACATGGCAATTAAATGTCCCTTAAGATAATTAGGACCAACCAAATTCACGGTATCTATATGTACCCAGCAAAAAATTTTGTCATTGTTGTAATCGGTAGTACTGTATTAACGGGTTACAAAGTAATGTGTGATATTTATTTATCTTATTACTATGGTTGAAATTAGATCTATTACCTAGTTTTTAATAAAATTACTACATATTTTTCTCATTTCCTGAAAATAGTTAAAATATTTTTAAGTGTATTAATAAAATAAGTAGACAGCCACTTTTCAAGTCAACGTGTGTTTTTCATATACAAACACTTGTTGACTTGAAAAGTGGCTGTCTACTAATTTTTGTCGCTTAAACTTATAAGTCAACCATAGCCTAGTGGGTAAAGTACTTGTCTTCAAATATGTACGAGCACAGGTTCGTATCCCAGTTGGTTCAAAAAAATAAAAAAATTAAAAATATAAATAAAATAATAATAATAATAAAATAATGTGTATACAATTTTTTTTATTTTAATTTGTTTATTTGACTACTTATTTTTTAGCTTCAAGTAAGCCAAATAGTAACTACGCTACGGTAAATGGACTAACACAAAACAAGTCACGTAACCGGTGCCCAGGTGGCAGGGACCAGTCCGAGTTTTAACACTTCCTATGAAGCGGACCAGCCAATTTTACATGGGGATGGCCTAGGATGGGGTTAATTGATACTTTGTAGGCACCTTGTAACTTGTCTTTGAACTACAATCCATGCAACATTTTACGAAAAAAAATTTTCGTAGTGACTTTTTTCGTAGAATATACGAAACTTTCGTATATATTACGAAAAAACATTTAGGCAATATTTTTTTGAATTTACGAAAGTAACGAATACCTTTCGCAAACTTTTTTCCTTGTTAAAAAATATATTTGAAATAAAAAATAAATTAAAATAATTTTTTATAAACTGACGTATTTTTCAGATGTATGTAAATAAAACTAATTTTTAGTTCTTATAAAATAAGTAGAAAGTGGCTCAGTGGGTAGAGTTATGACTTGAAATATGAAGATTGCGAGTTCGTGCCCCGGTTGAGCCATACTTATTTCTTACTTTTATTTGTTAATTATTTTCGTACATTTCGTATATCTTACGACAGAATTTCGTAGTGCGAAGTTACGAAATATTTCGTAATATGTACGGGCGTTTTCGTGCATATGTTGCATGGAATTTTTTCAGTGTACGTTTTGGAGTTCTAATCGGTGTAGAATAATATAGATTATATATAAATATTATTCCAAAATTCAGCTGTATTTATCGATTAATTAATTTTTTTATTGTTACAAATCCAAGTAGAAATTGTATTTTATTTTTAAGCGGTGTCTTTGATAGGATTCGAACCCTACCCACTCGACCACAAGGGAACTTATATTTCAATGTTATAAATATCAGTTAACAATTAATATTTTATAGATACTATGTGATAGGCCTTAGATCCAGCTGCATCGAATTTGTTCAGTGCCGTTTACTACAATACTAGCCGGAGTACCAACTAAATTGACCGAAAATGGTTAATATGTGACCATTTACACAATATGTCTTTTTTCTCAATTCTCTACTCCTTATTTTTGGCACCAGTCTCATTTTCTCAAGTCATAGGACGAGTACTTTTGGATCATTTGTCACCAAATTATCCGCAGGGTAGCTAGTTGCTGTGAAAATGTAAATAAATGTGTAAGGGTTACCGCTTATTTTCAAGACTTCTCAATCAAAAATAAATAGTTATCGAGTCAAATTGTAAGTAGTTAAGACTTATGTGCTGTTTCCACAATGCAAACAAGCGACTTGAGTAAAAAATTTGTGTGGAAACCGCTCAAAAAACTGAGTGCTTTTCATATAAATTTTAATCAAGCAGTGCTTGTTTGTATTGTGGAAACCACACATTAAATGCTCATATACTTTTTGGCCTACCAGTAAGCAAAGTTTTTGCTGGGTAACTAAGTATGGTGGCTTAAGTAACGATGTGTCATATAAATATCATTGGATAAACCACCATCATTAGTTAGCTAAAGGCTATGAATGTGAGCCTTAACAAAATAGTCTGCACATTTTCTGATCTACGTTTGGCTACTTTTAGCAGTCACTTCAGCACATTGTCTGATTTTAGTTTTCGTATTAATTCTCATTTATCTCTTGAGAGTTTGTGCATAAATGTTTGTGATAAGCAGTGGAAAATGTGCATAGCACAAGAAGAGTCAAAAAAGTCTTACAACATTTTGATTCTGTGTGCGAATTTCAACGACATTTCTGACAAGTTTCTTATTGTAGCTTTGACTTTTCCCCGACATTAATATTACTGGACGTAGAAGGAAAATGGGAAATTGTTTTGTCAGACATGTCGAAAATTTCTCTAGGAAATTCTTTAGAGTTCGTACAGAGTTTGTTGCCAAAGCTTTTACAATTTCCTCAGACAAAACTGACCGCTTTCTTTTCAACCACTTATATGATTTTCGGTACATTTTCTAGCCGACTTCGGACACGGATTTTGTCTGTCCGACTGTAGACCGAAAGCGGCAAAAAAATGTTTTGCTGGGCATTTATGTTTAGTTATGACTTTAAAATTACTTTTAATTATCCTTTCTGAAATACCATCATAATTTACATTTTAATTGTCTGCCATTTTAAATCATTTAAATTTTTCCACCTCTTACATTTCCTGTCAGTAATTAATACTTGTAATGCAAATAATTAAATTTTTTGTTTTGGGAATTAAAGTTTCTCTAAAATCTCACCAATAAAAGAAATATTCTTTATCTTTAATTTATGTGTTTCTTGAACAATTTTGTAATCTGAGTATGAAAATGTACAAAAACAAAATTAAAGTGGTCATGGCAAATTAATTCATTTAAAAATAGAGTACAAAATTGTTAAGCAGAAAATAAAAGCAAATACATACATATATGTATGGATAAAAAATTTTTAATGGAATATTTAACACCATTCAAATGGTCATTCATTATATTTTTCCCAAATGCTGTTGTTTCAAATCAACAATCGCTTTAAACAAGGAACTAATACCTAAAAATTTAATACACTTTTCATTCACTTAAACTGTCAACACAATTAATGATGTTTTGTCACGCGTACTGCCACCATCGCCACTACCACCGGCCACTAAATAAAACCACTGCTAACGCCAACTAAAATCCAAAATTTAAAAAAACCGCCAACAAACTCCAAATTCAGTCGAAAATAATAAAAATATTTTTACAAGAAATCATGTTTAACTAAAGGGGTTAAAATAAATTGTTTATTTATTTATTATTTGTTTTATTTAAGCATAAAATATATTTGAAAATTTTGTAATATTTGAAAATGTTTATTGAACACGAAATATTAGACACATAAAAAAGTAAGAAACCAAAAAAAAAACGTGCTGAAATTTTTAATCGACAAAAAATTATAAATTATGGACATTTTATGGTTTTATCATTTTAAGCCGAAAAGAAAAAAAAGCTAAATTAATTAAAAATAATTCTTTTGTTTATTAATTGCTTATAATTATTAGGTTTTCTTTATTTTTGTTGTAAGAGCACGACTTAAAATACAATAAATAATACGTTATACATATAAAGTTTCATTAACATTTTGTTTGCTTAATACATATTTATTAAATGCTGATCGACCCGGTAGGAAAAATATAAATTTATGAAATTCTATATTATCTTTATATATGAGGAGCCGCAGAAAAAACATGTTTTTTTGTAAATCCAAATTGATTATTAGGCTAAGGTTCGTAACGTTAAATTCAGAATGAATTGAGCATGATTAATATTCCAAGAAACAAGGAAAAGTTGATATCAACTTAATTTTCCAACGTACACAGCAGAACATAGGAGCGCTACTTTTGGAAGCCGCTACACTTCTATCATCAGTGCTCATGTTTATTTCGCTTATAAGCACTTGTCATGTGGCTCTGTTGAATGTGATTTTAATTCTGATATATTCATACTTTTCGTGAAAATTGAATAGGAGAATTAAATCACTTCAAGTTGATATTAAAATGCATAAATTTTTTCCGCTATATACTAGAAAACATCTTAGGGGCTATTCACATATTACGAAACGGTCCATGGGGGATAGAGGAGTTTAAGATTTGTTACGGATTAGATAATTTATACTGAAACTTTTTCAAAAAGCGTTACGAAAGGTTGGGTGGTGGCGTTGTTATAAAAACTACGAAAAAGGCGTTACGTAATATGTGAATAGCCCTTTATTAGCATATCTTTTTTCCATTTTTGGGATTACAAATCCGTTAATACTTCCACATTCGTATACTTTTGCTTGGCGGTACCAAATGAAAAAGTTTGCTGATGTTACTCTTAATACAATGTGACCAACGTTCCAAGTTAATTTGGCGTTATTTTAAATTCAGGATCGCGATATTATTTTCAAAAGATAATAGAAAATGTCAACCTTGGTAGAGACTGCTAAATCCGTTCTTTATCAATCAATCAGTATATTCTTTGCCGTACTGTGGCACATTTCACAAGGAAGTGGCCAAAAAAAATTTTTGGTCTCAAAAAAATTGCGCCTGATAATACCAAAAACTATTCTTTTGAATACCATTATAAATCACTTTCCTGTGAAAAGACTGATTCAAAAAGTGTTTCTCATTAGTCAGCTTAATTTCAATATTTTACGAAAATAACTTTCGTAGTTATTTTTCCGTAGAATGTACGAAACTTCCGTACATATTACCAAAAAAAAGTTGATGCAATATTTTGTTGAATGTACGAAAGTAAAGAACATTTTTCGTAAACATTTTTCCTTGTGAAAAAATATTTGAAATAAAGAAATAAATTGACTGCCTGTCCCACGATGTCAACTATGCGATATCGTTCTCTTATTTATATTGAAAACAAGAACAAATTTAAATTGTTTATTATTGTTTCCAATATAAATAAGAGAACGACATCGATTTGTCGACGTCGTGGGCCAGGCCCTAAAATTATTTTTTATAAACTGACATATTAAAACCAATTTTTAGCTCTTATAAAACAAGTAGAAAGTGGCTCTGTGAAATATGAAGATTTGTGAGTTCGTGCCCCGGTTGAGCCAAACTTTTTTTACTTTTATTTTTTAAATATTTTCGTACTTTTTATATGTTTTACGAAAGAGTTTCGTGGTGCGAAATTACGAAATATTTCGTAATATGTACGAGCGTTTTCGTGTATATGTTGCAAGGATTTTTTCGGTGTAGATAAAAATACACGACAAAAATATATTTTGGCCTCAGAAAAAATTTCTTGGCTGTACATATTTTATGTCCAATGATTTATCTACAAAGAAGGGAGCGCTTTTTTTCTGTGCGTGCTTTTAATCCGAGAAAAGCACTCATCACTTTTAGTGCTAATAATAATCTAACGACTGATTCTGACAGAGTGCACCAAAAAAAATTATATACGTATATCAGCGTTTTGAAAGTTTACATCAGGGCGTTAAAGTCCCCCCGAGCTGAAATATTTTACAAAAATAATCACCATAAAATTCTATTATAAGTTTTCAAATACAGCCATGAGTTTCGTTTATGCTAAAACTATATTGGCATTCACGAACTTAATGCTCAAAAATTTCTATTGTGCCCTTTTTGACATAATACTTACATATTTATATACTAACAAACATTTTTTCATAAATATTTTAATTCTTTCCGTATTATTACAACTTTTATGTATGTTTAAAATTACCTTAATTACACATATATGGATACATTTAATTGTTGAGAAACATAAAAAATCGTATTTTTGATCGTTTTATCGCACACATTTTATTTTATTTAATTATTTTTTCCCCATAAAAATAATTATACTCATAGTAATAATGATCGTAATATTTAATTTAATAACACTATGCAACAAAATTAGACTTTTGTCATGACCTTTGATCACCACTATACTTTTTGATGTCGTAGGGGACCATAACTACAAAAACAGTCGAAATTTAAAATTCTATGGATACGTTTTGTCCTTAAGACGTGATTTTTTATAAATTAAAAAAAAATCAAAATATTTCTATATTCTGAATAATTCTGAATTCTGAACAATTCTACAGTCTGAATAATTCCGAAACCATTGAGTATATAAAAAAATAATTTTAAAACGGCTTAAAGGTAATTTTATATAAAAGTTTTAAGCGGTTTTTGTAATACAATTGGACAACCCTTTTCCAAGTTATGATAAAATCAGTAGAGCAGCGTCTCAAAAATTCGATTTTTTGCAAAAATCAAGTAAATTGACTTTATTGTGAATAAACTCAATATTTATTCATCGATTTTGGCGAAATAAAGTTTATATTATTTACGGTATATGTGGCTTTATGGTCAGTGAATAAAAATGATAACATTTTGCTATTTTCGATTTTTTATAAATTTTAAAAAAATAAAAATATTTCTATATTGCATAAAACAAATATATTTTTCATTATTGCAGTCTGAATAATTCCGAAACCATTGAGTATATAAAAAAATAATCTTAAAACGGCTTAAAGGTAATTTTATATAAAGGTTTTTGGTGGTTTTTGTTATAAAATTTTACAATCCCCTTATAAGTTATGATAAAATCAGTGGAGCAGATCAGTCTCTTCAAAAATGCAAAATTTTAGAAAAAAAATTTATAAAAAAATGTATCCATAGAATTTAAAATTTCTACTGTTTTTGTAGTTAGGAAACCACAACACACCAAAAAAATAGATAAATAAAAATACAATGTTACTCCTTGGCATTCTTCTTGTTGCATAGTGTAATACATGTGTGTATTTAATTTCAGTTATTTGTTTAACACATCTGCATTTACAAGTTGTTTGTTTTATTATGGACAATTTCCGTTTTTGGGGTTTATTAAAGGGTTAATGCTACAACATGAAAAAAAACATGCCACACACATGTGTGTATTCTTAGTAGAGCTCTATACGACGTTTTGTATTTCTATAAAAAGGTAAATAAAACAAATGTTATGACCTAATTTTTATCAAGGTACATAAATACTTTTTTTATAATGATGGTTCTTTTATTAAAAGTTTTTTTAGAAAGACCTTCTATAAAGTCTTTCTTTATGCTCCAGGTTGCATAAAACATTTGTTTTCTTATTTTCTGTACATATTGAAATTTGATCCTCTAATAATAAACCTAATCACGTGTTCTTTCGAATTTTGATTTATTGTCATTTTTTAGATCTATTTTTATTTAAGTTTGCATTTGTTTAGTGTTATTTAAATCTTTTTTGCTTGTTTTTTTATTTTGAAAAATAAGCTTTTGTGGATTATTTTTTACACCCGCAAGTTTGCTGATTTTTTTCTTATAAAATTTTCATAATTTGTAAACAAAAATTGATCTTGTTTTAAAGTTTAAAATTTCATAAAAATAAAAATTTTAAATTACTGGAATTGGATTATTTTGCAGCAAAGAACTTTTAATCATGCTATAAAGCACATGTTTGAAGTGACCATAATCAAGATGTGTGTTATGATTGAATTATTAGAATTATCACAGCAAAAACTTTTAGCATTTTTGTAATCGCTAGTACTTTTTCAATGAGTTACAAAGTAATGTCTTTTTAAGTTAACATGTGCTTGTATATGGAAACATATTTTTGGCGCTCAAGCTTATAATTCAACAATAGCTGAGTAAGTAGAGTACTTGTCTTCAAATTTGAAAGAATAGGGTTCGTATGCCAGGTAGGTCAAAAAACAAAAGATATGCTTCTTTAATGCAACATAGTTCTATCTCCAAGAAATCAAATGTGATTAAAGTTTTCAAAATGTTAGATGGATATTAGCTATTAGAGGTCTAGTTCGTATAGATTCGGATTAGCTTGAGATACAATTTTGAAAATATTTTTAACAGATAAAAAAAGGTATTAAGGAGTAAGTTCGGGCAATGTGGTATATCGTATATTTTTTTATTTAGATATAATTGTTAGAAACTTCATTCGATTAGAACAGAACTCAGCTAGTGTTCTACTACAAGTCTTAGGTTTACACTCTTAAAGGTAAAGAAGTTTTTGAAGCCAGTTTCAGAGAAATTGAAGAAAAAATTTAAAAAAAAACATAAAAACCCATTTAAAAAATTGGCGGGTAATGTTGTATACTACACTGAAAATAATCCATGCACCGAAAGCAAATGCTGATTAATAAAAATGATGCCTACCACCCGCTGATGGCACAGTCTAGTGCATTTCAAAACTTTAGTGCAATAATATTGGGATAATAGGAGTTAGCATCGTAAACTCTAATTTCTCAAAACGTGTGTGTCATTGACCACATTATTTAAACTTGTATAGTTAACATAATGAATGCACTTTTTGGACTAAATTATCATAAATATTTTTTTATTTTTTTGTAATTACAAACACACTCCTTTTTCCAGAAAAAAAAACATAATTAAATAAATTCCAAAACCAGTTTTATGCATTTTTATGCAGTTAATATGCATATATTTTTTAATACATATTTTGTAAACGATGGTGTTTGTTTTCTGAAGAAAAAAAAATTATATTTCGATTTTTATTATATCTTAAATCGTTAAAATGTGTACGTTTTTTCGAAAACATTTTCGCTTTTATTAGTAAAACGTGCGCGTAAAAGTAAAATTAAATATGTACATCAACCAATACAAGAAGTAAGATCGAAACAATTCAAACACAAGTGTGTAATATATATTAAACTTATTATTTGATTTATTCTCCACATTTTACTTAAGAACATTTTATTTGTTGCGCGTTAAGTATGTCTATATGCCTGCATTTCTTTGGTGATTTACCAAATCATCAGTAGACTTCAACCATACTTTTGAAAACTTTCAGACCTCTTATCTTATGCTGAAAGTCTGTACATAAGATAAGAGGTTTGAAACTTTTCCAAAGTATGGTTGAAGTCTACTAATGATTTGGTAAATCACCAATGAAATGCAGGCATATAGTCATGCTTAACCCGCAACAAATAAAACTTTTTTAAAAGTATCTAATGTTAAAAATAACACAGGGAAACTTTGATTTTTTCGACGAGACTCATTAGTAATTTCTAATAGTACATGTGTTGGTGAATCTGGTTTTCGATCTAAAAATTCTATATTCAAGTTCCCTTTCATATTCCCTTCAATTTTATGTACTCGTAGCGTTTGAATATTTTTGCTATTAAAAAAGTTCATAAAAAAAACGAATGCTTAAAAGATGTCTGTACTACATCAAGCCAAAGCAGTGCCAAAAGTACGGTAAGTACAGATTTTCTTAAATGAAGTACAGAACGTTTGATTAAAGTACGGACTCCGGGCTTGATTCAAGCCAAAAAAAGTAGAAGCGGCAGGCTTGATTTAATTTGAAAATTGCACGGATTTGGATTGGATGAATGATTAACGCGGATGATTGAAGATGATTATGTAAAGTCCTCCATCAGCCAACAAACATACGTCCAACATTATCATGCATCCAATCAAAAAATTCAAATTTTTTCGTAAATCAAGCCTGCCGCAGTGGCCGTAAATCGTAAATTTTCAAAATAAATTTTTGTGTTTAAGGTCCTAGCAAACATTGAAGACAGCCTATCTATAAATATGATCACACGCGCATATTTTCTGATACAAGTCAAAATTTAGGGAACATAAAGTTTTGTACCATAAAAATACGTAGTAAAATAATTTTATTTTCTAAAACTAAAATTTTTAACTTTCATATATGGTTTGGGTATCGGGAATTCCCTGGAATAGACTAGCTAATATTAAAATTTTATAGATTTTCCCGGAAAAACGGGAAATTAAAAGTACACACTATTTCATACATACATATATGGACTTTATATGACATATTTATAAAATGTGACAGCGAAATTTATTTTTCAATGTTTATTTAGGTGCCTATTATGAGCAGCATTCGATTTTCGATTGTGATCGAATTAATAGATCGAACGAATTTTCATTTGGTATTATGGTGCAGATTCGATAAAAATAGCGCTATTGTGAATTTCACTTAATTGGATTATTCACAATAGTACATACTCGTATTTATCACATGGCACTATAAATAATTATTGTTTGTTTACAAATTTATAAAAGAAAAAATTTAATCAATTAATTATTAATTAACATGACCATAAAATTAAAATAAAATAATTTACAAATGCTATTTGTAGAAAAACAAACAAAAAATGGACAAATACTTACATTTTCAATAAGTTTTACAAACTGCCATACCGCATCGAAAGCAAAATTGCGTTCGATTGAAAATTCTTTGTACAATGAAATTTTCGACAGTGCTGTCAGCTGATAATACGAATTTGACATTCGATACTCGAATATAGAACATCGAATGCAACTCATAATAAGGGCCTTAAAATATTACAAAAGTATGACTAAATTTACGCGATGACCCCGTTTAAGTGCTCTTCTAAAGTAAATAATTCCAACTTAATCGAACTTTGAGTAATTTTCCGCAGAATTAATGAAAACATTTTGGAAAGCTTAATGAAAATTTTAAGCCCATAGAAACGACGCTATTATTGAAGGAGAAATAAAATGAAAAACCAAAGAAAGGCGCAGTTGAGTATAGTACTGTAAATTGCTTGTACTTAGCAATAAGAATCCTTTCAGAAATCTGGCAAGAAAAAGAATAAACATTACTGCAAGTTATATATAAAATGATTTGTAGGCCTTAAAATTAAATTTTTAACTAAATAATTACGGTAATAGTCGTCAAGTAGTCTTTATACGATATCTTACTGTGTACTAACTATAAACTCTATTTGCCCGAATTGAGTTGTTACTATATTAGTTTTTATTTAAAAAGAATGTTTATATTAATAAAACAATGAACATTTCGACAATTTTCATATAATAAATTTACTTAGTTTAGAAAATCAACTGCACCCGGGAATCCCGGAAATTCCCGGGATCACGATTTTTCTGTTCCAGTTTTCCGGAAAGTACAAAACTCTGCTAATTCCCAAACCCTGCTTCCATATCAATCTCTTTGTTAATAGGCTGTCTTAAATTATGGCAAGGAATTTTTTAACTATTTACGTTATATACCGCCATCGGTGAAATTTTAAATATCACAATTTTTATTGGCCCTTAAACACAAAAATTATTTTGAAAGTTTACGATTTTCGGCCACTGCTGAATATAGAGTAAATCTCCAAAGTACAAAATTATTTGCGCTAGACACATTGTTCATGGATTGCCTTCCGCGATATGTTATGAAAGAATGAATATATTTAATTAACAAAATTTTTTACAAATTTTAAAACAATAAAGATACTTTTTTTTAAGTTTTTTTTTTAGTTTTTTCAGGTAAATTTAAATATTTTTATTTTTAACCCTTCTTACGACTTAAAGGATGCAGATAATAAAAATTTTCTCCAATTTTACTTAGAATCTTATCGAAATTTGAATGATGCCTGTAAAATTAAAATTGTACTATAAACTAGAAAGTTATAAAAAAAAGACTGAAAAAAATCAACTCAAAAATATTTTTTTTTAATTGAAATATCTTCTGAACTATCAGAGGGGCGACATTTTTCTTTTAATATTCTAGCAAAATTCTAATCGCTTAAATTTTTTAAATCGGTCAATATTTAAGAAAGTCACAAGTCTCAAAAATTACTTTAAATCCGTTGTGGCCAACTTTGGCTCACTGTATCTCCGTTCGTGCATAAGTTGCAAGGCCACCAATACATGGACTGTCAAGCCTGACTCCTCTTCTAAAGATCTTCCAAGTTTCGGACAGATTCAATCAGCAGATTTAATATGTATTGCAGTGTTTAAAAAAACTGCAATGATTTTCATTTCAATTGATTTTGCTTCTGCTTATGCTTTTGGGAAATGCGGCATAAAAATTTAAATTTCTAGCGACCTCTAAATATGGTCCAATTAGGTCCTATTCGCATATTACGTAACGCTATTTTTGAAGGTTTAATCCCCCCAGCTCCCCCTTCGTAACACTTTTTGAAAATTTTTCAGTATAAATTATCTAATCCGTAACAAATCTTTAACCCCAACCCCCCTAGAGCGTTACGTAATATGTGAATGGCCCCTCATTCAGATTTTCGGTATGCACACCTCTTTTGAAGAATGGAACAGGGGCGGCCTTGTGGAGACAAAAAATATTATATCTGCAAATCCCATATATTCTTGACCCAATCTAATACATATGTATATTTCTATGTATATATTTTTAAAGAAAAATGTAAAAACTGGTACAACTGAAACAACAAACTAATTTTTGAAAATATTGACTTTTTAATGGAAAACATTTTGTATGCAAATTTTTTTTCGATCTCAATCCTTATACACATACATGAATTGCAATAACACTTTATGGCATGACAACCCTTTTCCTGTGTTTATTTTGTTGTTTATTATACAACAAAATGCATCTCTACATCAACAAAAGTTTTCTAGAAATTTCAATATATAAATATAAATTACATAGGCTCTCTGGTACTTGCTGCACATACATATAAAGTCTGCAGCTTGCTCAGTGCTTTAATGCCACATGCACCATGCATGATGCATGTATTATGTATATACAAAACTTATAATACAACAACTATAAAGTAAAAAATGCATTATGTATACTTTTCTTGTTATTATGTTATCGATTGATGTTATTGTTTGTGTATTTCTTTTTTGCAAATTCTCTTTAGAATACTTATAATAATGATTTAAGTATTAATGATGATTACGATCATCATTATCTTCGGCAAACATCATCAATGTGCAAAACATATGCTGGTTGCATGTTGAGTTTTTAAAGCTCATGCGCTTGTTTATTTTCTTGTTTTTTTTTCCTCTTCATTACTACACCCTACACCATATGGCGGGTGTGTTAAGTTGGGTAAATGCTAGCGTGAAAAGTTAAGCCAAAATATTTGTAATAGGTACCAGTGACCTGCAACAAGTATCCAACTTTCGAGTATACCCAAAATTTGTAAACCAATCAATCCAACTATAGCGTTGCGAATAAGACGTACCTGTTGGTGATTTTTTTTTGATTCGCGTATTGTACTCGAATGGGAATAAAACTGCCTACAGCCTTGATTGATTTTTACTTGTTGTTTAGTGCAAGTGAATAAGACGACTCGATCATACTTGTTGCAGCTCTCTGATAGGTACATATCACAAAACTTTCTCCGTTTTTTTCAATTCCGAATGGCACACATTTAAAGAAACAAGTAAAATTTATTTATGCAATATATTTATTTATCCATTAATTTTAAAAATACAACCAGAAATAAAAATCGATTTTTAAAATTAAGCAGCAGCGACAGCGCCGGCTACAGCGGCACCAGCCTCAATTACAGTTTTAGCTCTATGAACTTTGTCAGCTACCTTTTCAACTTTTTTGGCGGCCTTATGCTAAAGGATAAACAATTTTTTATATAATTTTCTGAAAATTTAGTACTCATTTAAGCACTTACCAATTCATGCCCGATTTTTCCAAAATGATGATGATGATGATGAGCTTCGACAGCTTGTTGGCCCAAAATGCACAAAACCAAAAAGGCCAAAAAAGCAAAATATTTATTGAAGTTCATTTTGTTTTAGCTCGAAAATAGCTTGAATTAAACTGATAATTTTTCTACATTTCGCGGTAGTTTATATAGTGTCTGTGGCGAGATATCATTGTTCGCTTCTAATATATAATTGTTTTTTGTTATTGATATGAAAGTAATTAATCAAATATTGAATTTTATAAAAGCATTTATTTAAAGGCTCAAAAAGTAATTAATAATATGTAACTGTAATCATTCTTATATATTTTTAAATTTGTTTATCATATTCAGTGTGGTTGGTTCTGTTTTCAATTGTAAACAAAAATACTGTTAAATCTATTTTGATATTAATTATTCTCTATATAATTAATAGGCGAACCGATTCCTTGTGAAGAAGTTTATGCTCACATTATACAGCCGATTTTGATAAAACGTATACCATTTTAAATATGTTTATTCACAGACGTGTGCAGTTCATATCACTATGCGACAAATGAAGACTTTTGGTAAAACACATGGACTTGATAGTACATATTCGATTGTACTACCACGTGGTAGTAAAACCCTATACTCAGTTTGTCGAATTTGGTGACCAATCTTTTTTTAAGGACCTCCAAAGTTTTGAAAATTAGTGGGCCCTAAGAAAACGTGTCATTAGTATTTGGCCAACAGCTAATTCAAACTTAATGATACCGCTTAACTATATATGACAATAATATAGCTAAGGGTCCACTATACAGATTTTATTAAAATTTTATTGCAAAAATAATTTTTTCCTGCCCATTTTTTGAATATATTAAGGAAAATTTTTTTTAATCCTTTTTTTAAATAACTTAAAGGGACTCTTAATATTTTACTAACAATATTTGACAAAGTTGTAGTTACGGTACAGCTGAACAACATATCATTACAATCTGAAGGTGTCTAGACACCCTAATAGCACATACAGACCACTTTTTACCTTGAAAATTTTAGTTTTTCACAATTTTTTAATGCTACCCAGCAAAAACTTTGCTTACTGGTAGGCAAAAAGGTATATGAGGATTTAAGGCGTAACTAGTTACAATTTGACTCGATAACTATTTATTTTTGTTTTAGAAGTCCACAAAATAAGGGGTACCCCTTACAAATGTAAACACATTGTCACAGCAATTAAGTAGTTATTATTTGGCTTAAGCCCTTATGACCAGAGCACGAAGCCGATACTATTCGATTATCGGCGGCGGCTTACCCAAAAAGTAACCAGCGGCGGCTAAGCGCCGGCTGTAAGCCGATAATTTTCCTCGGCGGCGGCTGAATGAAAAGTGTCGGCTGTCGACTGGCTCACGTAGTATGTATATCTAGCGAAAAAAAAAATTTTAATATTTTTATTTTTCTGAAAAGCATTATATAATTTTTTTGTTGTATTTGTACCAAACTTATATTATATAATAGTCACTTGTCGGCTGAGTCGTGCGCCGATCACAGCCGTATACATCAGCGGCGGCGCAATTTAAAAACAAAATTCGGCGGCGGCTGCTAAGCCAGCTATGCGCCGAACGGCTTCGTGCTCTGCTTATGACACTACATTTTTCTTGCATTGTTTTGCTATAGGATTGAAAGAAAGAAATAACAAATGATAGAAAGAAACAACTATATAAAATGTAAACAAAACGTAATGGCTTCTTTAAGTGCTGCCTACTTTTTATTTATAATAAGACGACAAAAGAAAAAAAAGTTGAAAAAAGAGGCGCTAAGTCGCTGAATTCGTGAATAAACCGCTTACTTGGCAACACTTTAATGTTTCAAGCTTGAAATGTCAATTTTAAGTTGAACATTTTTACATTTTTTTTGACAGACCCCCATTTTGTATCGATAACATTAGTAAAAGCTTTGACAATTTGGTATTTATCTTAATATAGCTGAACTCTTTTCAACCGGTAAAATTTCCTATTATATTCTATTTGCTCTGTTCTCCAATATTTGAAAAATTAAGAAAAAATGTAGTGTCATAAGGGCTTTACTTGAAGCTAAAAAATAAGTAGTCAATTAAACAAATTAAAATTAAAAAAAAAATGTATACACATTATGCTTATTTATATTTTTTCAATTTTATTTTCCTATCATATATACATACATCATATATACATACATATACACACATATGTACAAAAAAGCATACATACATACACACACAAACATACCCACGAGTACTTTCGAATATATTCGTGCAGCCTTCTAGTGGTTAGATACGTTAGATACCGAAACATAATCGTGTAGACTTGTGTTAATAAATTTATTTTTATACACACAAATTCATTTATTTCTCTCTTTAAAACACGCAAAAAAATTAAATTAACTGAAAGGTGCGAAAAATATGAAATATCAAAATTTTCGTGACCAAACAATTTTCTGGAAAAGGACGCGGCTTCCTTCTCGTTAAGGCCCTGATTCACAGACTTTAAAAAATCGCTTCAAAATGGCGTTGTAGGTGCCACACCATTATACAAAAATGATGCAAAAACATCTGTTTGCTTTGAATATGCACATGATCGCATGGAAACTATCATTTTATGAAAATTTTCATAAATTTTTCCAAATCGCACGACTTGCCAAAAAAAAATCTGTCACACAGTTGCATTTTTAGTCCACACTACCATACTTGTTTAGCACACATGTCATTTTTGGCGGATCGCGCGATTGTGTAGGATAGTGAATCATGGCCTTTACAGTGCATCAGCGAATGTGAAGAAGTATGTACGTAAACTTTAGCGTTTAATATTTTATTGTTGCTGTTAGTTGATTTACGTATTTTTACTATAAACAAACCGAGTTTCGTCAGTTAAGCATATTGCGCTATACCTTGTGCGGTTTTTAATCTTTAGCTATGTTTAACAATAATCGGCTCTGTTCTGTACACCGAATCCGAGTAAAGTTCCCGTTTTCCAATAATAAATAAAAATAAAAACCTTGATGTATTTTAAATCATATATAGTAAATTAATTTCAGATATGATATTTTAAGCTCTAAAAAATATGACAGTGCAAAAAGGTCTGAAAAAAATTTGGTATTAGTGTATTTAACTTGTCTAAATCGAGCGTTTTTAAATCGACTCGGCTTACAGAGCAGGGAGAAATAAGCCTAAAGCTATCAGATATTGTTCGGATCGGTGGTCTACCACATATTTCTGTAGTAAACTTGTAATTCGCATAGATTCTTGAAAATTTGTTTCTACATAATTTGGTTTGCTGTTGTTATGTGTTTGTCACAATCACGTTGCATGTGCATGATGCATGATGCATTTGCAATTTATGCAATTTGTTTTATTTAGTTTTGGCTTCTTTCCACTTCATTATTTTCTCCTCCTCTTCACATTTTTCGTGCTTCTACCTTCCAGGCTTTTTTTATTATGTGCAGCATTTTATAATGCTTTTTCTGTGGTTGCTGCTTTTTGCCATGCATTAAATATGTCGATGATAATGTTTTATGTTTTTTATTGTTTGCACTTTTATTATGTACTTGCATTTTCTCGTTTGTTTTTTTAAGTCTGCTCCTTAGACCTTGACCACTAACATAGAAACAGCAATGAAGGCAAAAACATAATACATATGTATGTATTGTTGAAAATAAAAAAACATAATAAAAGCGAAAATAAAAAACCTCAAACGAGCAAAATGTTGGCAGTAAAATGTGTTCACAGCAAGAAAAAACTTCGAAAATTTTCCATAAAATCTATGTATGTCTGTATGTATGGAAATATCTGTATTATATGTATCTATTTATGTTGTACCACATACATATATATTTAGAAAAGTGGAATTTGTTTTTAATACTTACTGAAAACTGTAGTCCAATAGATCAATCAATTGCAAAGATATAGACGGTAGTAAGTAACCCTTTCCCCGCACCTACCCCGTCAGTTGTTTACCTAACTTGTCTTCAAATTAAGTCATACCAAATTTTAAAACTTCCTATTATATTTTTCCGGGTAGCAGGTAATTATTGATTAATTTGCGTGGCGAATACCCTTCCCGCGGCATTTTAACCCGGAAAATCCTTAAACGAGTAAAATTTTCAAAAGACAAAGATTCAATCATCTGTTTTTCGGTTGGAAACGAAATGTTGAAAAAAAGTTGGTGTAAGCTGTATTCACATATCTCGTAATGAACTTAAGGGTGGAGGATAATTTATACTGAAAATTTGTTAAGATTCGTTACGTAGGAGGATGAAGGAAGGGACTTAAAGTGACAAAAATAACATTGCTAATATGGGAATAGCCTCTTTATATGATTTTTAAACAACTTCAATAAATAAGTCGCACATTTCTACTTAGAACCCATTTTCCCTTAATGACTAAAATTTTTGGAAAAAACCTTAACTGCATTGCACATTGGCACAGAATCGAAATATTTTGAAAATAAATCAGCGATTTCTAAACGGATAATATTTCTTAGGAGCGGAGTTGTAAGGTCGCAAATTAGAGCACTTCCGACATTTTTTTGTTTCTCTTCCGATTCCAAAAACTTATTTTTTCCCTATATTGATATTAAAGTTGTGCATATTTAATTATTTCTTGATGATATAAAATCGTTGTTTATTGATATTTTCAAAGTCAATATTCCAGTTGTATAGGAATTTGCGTACTAAATTCTAAGCAAGCAAAGAAAGCTAAGCAAAATTTTCAACTTTATTTGCCTAAGACAAAAACCAAGTAAAGTTAATCATTTCTAAACTATATGATGGGATCGTGGTTGTTCCCATAAAAAATCGACCCTTAAAAAATCAAGAATTTGTCTTTGTCTTTTTCAATTATTACATTGAAAAATCCTTTCTCAATAAAAATAATTTAATTGTAAAATTAAATTGAACGAACTAAAGCCTGAATAATGAAACTTCCTTAAATTAAAAATTGTTTAAAGTCTTCAGAAGGAATATTTCCATAAAATATTTTTTAAACAAGTGGCAATTTGATTGTTTAACTAATGAAAAAAAAGCAAGTGTGACAATCCGTTGTTATTTTTGTTTTGTTTTATAAATTTTAATTTTTAAAGGAGTATATCCAATACCTATAAAAAAAAGGTAAAGGTACTTAACCTAACATGATATTTTTAGAACTCTATAAGAGAATCGGATGGGAAACAAAATAATAAGTCTGCAAAAAAAAAACGAGTTCAATACAAAGATTTCAATTGAACAGATTACAAAACGAACGCAAATTTGTCCGTCCGAAATTTTTCATAGTACCAAGCCCTTCATGTCCTTTCAAATAAAAAATTTTTAAAATCGGTCAAGAAATGGCGGAGTTATACGATAATCAATATATAGGGCTAAAATCCATATATGGGACCAAACTTCAAGCAAACCCTTTCAAACAAAAAATAATTTTTAAAATCTGCTCACAAATCACTTATGCTTGGGGGGGTAAAATTTTCCCATAAATTTTTGAAAAAAATATTGCAGAATAGCACTGCAGGAAACCCCTTTCAAATAAGAAAACAATTTTGAAAATCGGTTGACAAGTGACAGAGTTATGCGTGAGGAGACAAATTTCCCCCAACGATTTTCATAAAAAAATTATGGGACCAAACTGCAAACAAACCTTTTCAAACAAGAAAAGAAATTTGAAAATCGATTCACAAATGACAGAATTAGGGGTGGGGGAGCAACATTTTCCCACCGATTTTCGCAACAAAATTATGTGAAACCCTTTGAAACAAAAAAAAAACTTTGAAAATCGGTCCATAAATGGAGGAGCTATGCGATAATCAATATTTCTGGCGGGCCACTTGCCCATCCGATTTTCAAAGAAAAGTGTGGGACCAAACTGCAAGCAACCCCTTTCAAACAACAAAAAATTTTGAAAATCGGTTCGCAAATGATAGAGTTATGCGTGTGCAATAGGGATGGGCAAGTGAAAAAAATATATCGATATACGTCGATATCGATGTATTTTTAAATACCGATCGGCATCGATATATATATCGAATAAAAAATATCGATATATCGATATTTTTTCAACAATGGTAATTCATACATAGTCCCCAAAATTGTTTTAAAAATAAAACAAAAAAGTACCTTTCTTATAAATAATTAAGCTGGAGAGAGTTAATTTCCAAGATCCTTACTGTTCCACTAATATTTCATGGAACATACATCAACAAAATTACACTCAAAGAATGATAAGTTTTCGAATAGACAAAATATTATAAGTAAAACAAAAGATTTTGTTAGTAATATTCTATTTGATGAAAACTGTGCCGAGATAATTTAAAAAATTCCACGAAAAACAAAACCAAAACTAAAAGGGTGCTGTTGGCTGAGTAGTTAGCGCGTTTGGCTACAAACCCTGAGGTCTTGAGTTCAAGACTAGTTTCAGGCAAGCCAACAACATCATGCATGTTTCTCATGTGCTTTGGTGTGTTAAAGTGTTGGTTATGGTTGGACTGTTAAAGTGATGAAGGCATAGCACTGATCACTTTGGCAGTACCGGCAGCGATTAATGCTAACATATCCTAATTCACTTCACTGCACCCTCCTTCGTCGGTATTGTAGCAGAACCGTCGGGGAAGCAAAAGAACTAATAAAATTGCTACACAGCTTAAAAACAATTCAATGCCTCTACTTGACACCAGAGGGGCTTGCAACACTGCTCTACAAAAAAAAACGCGCAAAGCAGGGTTGTAAACGAATTAAGCTTTCTACACTATTGCTTTCCCTAAGAAGGTAGCACATTAATTAATTAACTGGAAGGCATTGTATGCCTGATTGTGTTACTTTTCTTTCACAAAAAAAAATATCGAATTTGATACTGTCGATATATTTGGAAAAAATATCGATATATATCGATATATTTTTTTTAAAGAAAATATCGATATATCGATATTTTTGCCCATCCCTAGTGTGCAAACATTAAAAAAATACACACAAATTGTTTACCTCATTTTTTTTTAATCAGCTAAAAATTGCAAACGTTGAAAAATTGCATTTGCCCAAATTGCCCTACTTTGGAACTTCACAGCTCCACTCCTGAGCAATGTGGGAGTTCATTTTCTTAGTTTAAATAGGAATACTCCTCTGTTAAGTCCATTTTATAATGTTCGGACTATTCGTTTGGACATTTTTGATTTATTTCCAAAATATTTTGATTCTGCCCCACTGTGCACTGGTTTGAGCAGCACTTTTTTCGCTGTGACAAATGTAGGAAATTAAATTTAAACCTTTTGCGCTTGTTTTCAGTGAAAAAAGAAAACGAAAACCTAGAAACCTAAAACTTGAATAAATATTATGAAGAACAATGCCAAGGCAAAGTAATAAAAAAGCAAAATAAATAAAATACCTACAGATTTACGTGCATGGTAAAAAGCCATCAAAAAATAATAAATGCAGGACTTTAAAAAGTGCGCATGTGTGGCTGCATCACAAATTATTTTATATGTATACAAATACAGATATGCACGATTGTATTTCAAGATCGCTCTATGTACTATTTATATAAAAGCACAAGAATGAATGTTGTATTCTTATATGCTATAGTGACCTATTAAACTAATATACAAGCAGGTCCTCTATCTATTCAAACCTTGAAATCGAGAACTGAGAAAAAAAACCACCAAACATACATAATAAAGTATTTATATAGAAGATACTTGTATAAGATAAGCACAGAAAGACACTCACTATACACAAAACTAAAAATGTTTCAGAAATTAAAAGTAGGGAAAGAAACGGGCAAAAACAATTTTGCAATAAACTCGTCGAACGATTAAATAAAAGGGAAGACATTTTTATGAGAAAGAACAAAATACATATGTACATACATACATACATATATTTTCTAAGGATTTGATATAACTTTTTGCTCTAATGAGTTTCTACATAAATCCGTTTTTTTTGCTCAAAGTTTTATATGCATGTGAACCAAATCTGTGGATAAAAGATGTTATTTGAAAATCGATATTAACTATAATACTATATTAAATTAGACTAGAGTTAGTTAATTTAGGTTGCCAATTTGAATAACTTTTATTATAAAAGGAGTTCCGACAGCAGTTAAGCAAAACGTAGCAACATGATGTTTTCAAAGGGCGCAACATCATCTCATTAGCATTGATTTGTTTGTTTTTAGTCCAATTTTTAGTTGGCCTTCAGCTATTAAGAATATCAACTGTTTAATACCATATTTACACTATGCAACTTTGTTGCATGCAACTCTCTTTTTTCAGTGAGAAAGACAGAGAAGAAATACAAAATGTATACATTTCTATTTCAACACTCTCACTTAAAATGAAAATTGCATGCAACAAAGTTGCATAGTGTAAATATGGTATAATTGAATTATTTAATTGTAAGAAATATCATACTTATTACATCTTCATAGTTCAACTCGGTTAGTAGACTTTTTCCCATTTTTTGGTTATTTGCTTAACACGAAACAACTAATCCCCCTTATTCTGTAACTATTTGTCAATGTCACTTCAAGACAATATCAAAAATAAGAAACTTCCATACTCGATGTGGCCAACAATTGACTACTGCTGACAGTCTCTTAATATTCTCTAAGGCCTAGAAAATAGCAAGAGGCTGTTAAAAGTAGACAATTGCTGACGACAACGAGTAGGTACGTAAGTGATCTTTTTCTGATATTGTCTTGACGGGACGTTGACAAATAATTACAGAATAAGGGTGAATATTCATCATTTAAGAATTCGTCTAATTTTTAATCGATGTACTAAAAATGCTACTAACACCTCATGCCAAGACTCCCTGTTATCGCATTTGATTCGTGACTATATTGAAGGTTGTTAGTAAAAACAAAATATTCCCTCGTACAGCAAAATTGTTTAACAGGTTCCTTATTATCTTATTTTTAGTTTTATCTCTCATATGGAAGATTTTTATTTTGTTCTGCTGCTTTTCAACTTTTCAGCTTTTTTTGCTTTTCCATTGCTTGGCAATTTGACAACACATTTCTTTCAGGTTTTTTTCTTCGTTTGTTTTTAACAAGACAAGTGGTCAAAATGCGAATAAAGTATGTACTTGCATTCTTTTGGTGTTAAGAGACAAGACTAAATTCATTATTATATGACTTGTTTTCGCTTTTTGTGGTATGCATTTATATTTTAAAGTCTTTTCTAAATAATGCTTGTTTATCGTCAAAGTAAATTTAATTTATTTAAATTATTTTCAATATCGTACACCAAGTGATGAAATAATTCTGTGGAAATATATTATAATCGCTTAAGTCGACTTAAGAAAACTAGTTTTCCTGAAAGTTTTGCATTAAAATATTAAAAAAAAATTTTGCTTATGGTGTTTTACATAAAAGTGCTGACCATATTGTATACCAATAAGACAAGGGGTGCTGTTGGCTGAATGGTTAGCTCGTTTGACTGCAAACCATGAGGTTTTGAGTTCAACACTAGTTTTACGTAAGCCAACAATATCATGAATTTTTCTGATGTGCATTGGTGTGTTATTGTGTTGGTTGTTGTTTTGGACTGTTAAAGTGATGAATGTATAGCACTGATCACTTTGGCCGTACCGGCGGTGATTAATACACATAGATATCCTAATGCCCTCCTTCGTTGGTATTGTAGCAGAACCGTCGGCGAAGTGAAAGAACTAATAAATTTCTACATAGCTTAAACAAATTAATGGCTCTACTTGACACCAGAGGGGCTGCAGCACAGCTATACAAAAAAAAACACGTTCTATAGCAGAGTTGTAAATGAATTAATCTTTCTATCTATCTCCCACTTCACCATCTATTCTTTCTACAGTATCCATTTCCCATAGAAAGAAACACATTAATTAATTAACTGGTAGGCATTAATTGCCCGATTGTGTTACATCTCTTGAAAAAAAAATTCTTTATGCGTTAAAGAAAATTTTTTTTTTAATTTTCAAAAATCGAAAAAAAGAGTGGGAGGCCACCACCAGCTGAAAAGTTGTTGGTGAAAAGAAGTATAAATTGCAAATTCAAAAAAAATCGAATCAAATTCAAAAATCAAAATCTGCAAAAAATTTAATATTTTTCTCAATTTTTTTTTTCTGTAAAAAACATTTTAAAAATCTCAATTTGGACCATTATGGGCAAAAAAAACTAAAAAAGTGATTTTTTTAATTTAATATCTTTTGTACGACAAATCAAAAAATGTGAAAATTTACCAGGAAGCCTCTTTAGGGGTACTAAAAATAGTCCCATAATTGGGAAAGTAAAAAAAAAGATTTCAAACCGTTCGATTTGGCGTGGAATGCCCCATATGTATTTCCACCTTTTTTCGTATTGATGCTTCATCGTCTAACCATACAGTCACATGTCATTTACTCACGATCATCACAATCGTGCCTTCTTTTTGTCTGTAGGATTTTTATTTTTAAATTTGAAGGACAAAGAAATTAAATAAAGGTTTGATAACAGCAGCTAAATATAATGGAGAAAAAAAAAACAAACAAAGAAAAATAAAGTACCACTTCAATTCCAATTCACTGTCGTTCTTTATGCCAACGTGACTTATCACTTGAATATCTGTGTTGGCTTAAAAACATTTATCACCCCGTTGTAAAATCAAGAAACGTGTATAAATTCATCTTTTTTCCTTGTATCTTTTTCACAAAACTTTTATGGTTTTAATGGTCATTCATTTATTAACTGGAGTGTAAATCCTGATTTTGTTAGGAAAACTTGACTTCTTTCTATCCATCGTGTTGGCTTTTTTGGCCAACTTTTTAACGTCATTAAACAATTTCATATAAACTTTTATTACTCTATTCAAATATATTTTATGTTTCAACCACTAAATATTCGTTAATCGTGTCTGAGCATTAATTACCGAGTTAAGTTTTTGTAGGTAAATATGACAAAAAATCAAATTTAATTCATTTATTTTTAAAAGTAATTGTATTAACTTAATCAGATTGAGTTGATTAAGACATGTACTCTTTTTTTTTATTTCGTAACAAACGAAATAAAAAAAAATACTTTAATTAATTGAAGGTGCGAACTGAAATTAATTGTGTTTTTATTTAAATTTCTAGAATTGGTTCCATAGAGAGGAAGAAGAAAAAGATGTTAATTGTTATGTGATGTCTTAATAATGTGTCATCAACAGCTGAAAATTGTATCAGCTTAAAATCTTTTCTTATTTGTTTTATGGTTATTTATGAATTGCTATCTACAGCTTACGGAAGCAGTGACGTTTGTTAGGTTTATTAGTAAGTTCGAAGTTTGAATTCATTCGCCTGAAAATGTGGTCAGACTGCAGAAATATTTGATGAAAAAAGCACTATGCATCAATATGAAACTTCTGTCATAATCTTTGATGACCACTATATTTTTTTTGATGTGTTTTAATATATTTTACTCTTAAGTAGAATATTAAAGTTTTATGAAAATACATTGAAATTGATTATGGAGGAGTATATAGCTAGTTCCTGTGCGTATTTCATTGGGTCTAATAGAATTTGGGCCATCTTTTGCTATAACTCCGAAACTAGAAGCGGCACCACCATGAAACTTTCCGAATGTGTAGAAAAGAGTTTTATAACTTACATATATTTCCTTAAGATTAAAAAAAACTATTTTTTGAGATAGAGCCCTTTGAGCTCAAGGCCTCAACAAAGGACCTTTGAACTACACGCGGAAAAAATCGATATGTACATCAATTCAAAAGCATTATTTTAATCTGCAAAATAATATCAAATAAAACTTTTTCAACTGTGAAGTTTAGAAGTCATAGTTGGTTTTTTATGGCTACTTTAGTCAAATATTTTCAATTTTCATGATGGTATATTTCAAAAACGAGAGCAGTCCGAGGTCTGAAAATTAAATTTTTTTTAAGTATTTTCATTAGATAACACTTGTGGCGAAATCGGAGTTGGTGTTTCCGAAAATATATTTTTTTTTGTCGATTTGACATGGTTTCAACTAGGGATGTAACCGATACCGATATATCGCCGATACTTCAGATTTTCCGATGCATCGGTATCGGCGATACGACGATACTTTTTAAAATTTTTTCAAAGTTTTTCTTAACAAATAATTTAATTTTTGTTAATTTTACTATGAATTAAATTCAATTCGTTGTTTTTTAAATCTTATTGATATAAATTTTAAATATTAATAATATTTTACGCTGTTATTTTGCAAAAAATATAATTTATTTTTTGTTAATTTTATCGTCAATTCCAATTCATTCTTTGTTTTTTTTTTAATCTCATTCCCAGCAAAAAAAAGGCACTCCAAAGACTCATGAAAATGAAAAATTTGCGATCCGGAAGTATTGCAAATTTGGATCATTTCTAATTAGTTTTACATATGTTTGTCGTTTCAAGAAGTTCTCTTTTTCGTTTATCAATCACCGAAATGGAAGCGATGTTACGAAAATTTTCTTTTTCGGCGTTATATAATGATTTTTCCTCAAGGAAAAAAGATGAAAAATTACCCATTTTCGCAACTTGTTTTTTTTTTATACGAATTTAAACGCAAAACTGTGTTCTCCTAAAAAAATTGGTTTTTAGACATACACGCTTATTCAAGAAAACCACAGAAATGTCCTTTAAAAACTCGATGTTTTTAAAAAGCATGGCAGTCTTTTTTTAAATTATAAAGGAATTATAAATTTTTGTATGACTTAAATAAAATTTTACTATATTTTTAATATAGATTCTTTGGAAATAATGAAAAATTACTTCCAATTTTTTATGCTCGGTTAATATCAATTTTAAATAATAATAATCTCTTACACATTAATTTTGTATAATAATAAAATTACCCACTTGATATTTCTTTTTGAGTATCGGTATCGGATCGGCAAAAAGGCGTATCATTACATCGCTAGTTTCAACCATTTAGGGGTTTTATTCTCAAAATAGGCCAATTTAGGGGTTCTAAAAATTTTTTTGGGGGCAAGGCAGGATATGTCACGAACTTTTCTGAGAAATTGGTTTAATGAAGATTGTATAACTTCCGAGTGCGTTATCAGATTTTAATAAAATTGAGGCACATATCGTCATATGAATTCATAAAAGCCCTAAGTTACATTGAAATAATTTTACAGGAGAAGAACAAAAAACTCTTTAATATGAAAAGGCAACCAATGAACAGATAATGAATACTTACGAATATAATAATAATTTTACATGGACGAATAGTGGAATAAAGCTCAGGAAGAAACGTTTCGATCTCTCTTTTTTTCAACTGTTTAATAAAAATTTAACACATGCTGCCCTTAATAAAAATTTAACTTGCCATAATATAATATTAAATGATTTATTTAATCAATTATTTTTATTTTATGACTATATTCATAATTTCCAAAATAAGCAAAAAATAAAGATCATATGTCTCTAATTAAGCTTTAAAAACACGCTTTTTAAATGCTTTTTAAGAATTTGTAATTTTGACTTTTTTCAAACGAAATTCAGTTGACTTTATGAAATAACAAGAAAACGAAAAAAATTGAATAAATAAAAAGCGAACAATTCAAATGAAGCGCAAATGTTGCGTGTCACATTTGGCTGGGCATGCCACTTCGATGTATTCGATGTTCATTTAATCCAAATAAATTTAAAAAAAATTAGGGGAAAATATTTACAGTCTTAAAAGTGGTTTTTGAAAGATGAAGAAAAAAAATTAAGAAATGATCAACATGTGTTTGTTTCGACAATCAAACAATTCAAATACGAGTTTGGAAGAAAAGAATTTATTTATTTGGAAATATGTATGTAGCGTTGTTTTCACAACTTATGAAAGAAGACAAACAAATGATTACAAACAAAAAATTCCTAAAATGACAATATTGTTTAATAATAAAGAACAAAAAGGCAAAAACAAAAGATTAATAAACAAGTACAAATGGCATAAAATCAAACCCCCTTAAAATTTAAAAATCTAAATGAGATGAAACTATGTATTTTGTACTTTTTTCAAATTTCAAAATAAATCATCATGTGTCCATTTCCAAGTATGGGAATTAAGATAAAAGAGGAGTTTTAATATTTCAAAAAGTTTTACTTTGAAGTTTCTTTCTTTCTATAAAGTTGTTAAATCGCTATTTTAGAAAAGGGAAGTGAGGAGTGAATGGGTGGGTCTCTTCCACTAGTTGTACAAAATTCGTAGAAATCATATGGTTTCCTTTTATGTCTCCTATTTTTATGTTTTGAACAAGTGCGAAAAAAATAATTTTTCAATACGTTTTGGCTTTCAACACTCAATTGCGTTGGCCTTTATTTCATTTTTATAAATTTTTTCTTCAGGCAGATTGATCTTAGATAAAAAATAATTAAGTCTGTTTCGTTTTTATTTTTATTGTATGAATTTTGTATTTTGTCTTCTCCTTTTTAAAATTCAAGTTTTGTATTGTTGCACTCGAACTATTTAGTTTAGTTTGGTTTTGTGTGGCATGTTTTGAACTATTAGCTCATGTTGTTTATTGTTGGACTACGGAACAGTAGTTGTAGTTGTGAAACCATTCCCGAGAAACCTCCTGCCTTACTTTAATTTCCAACTCCTTTTTTTTGTGTGGTGGTTTTGGTTTATCTGCTGCAGCATTTCTATAGTTTGTTTTTCTTCACATTTTGTCTTGTAGTGCTGACACACTGGCATTTAATACGATCCAGTAAATATTTATATACAAATCTACTCGCACAATGGATACATTCATGCATATGTACATGGATGTAAGCATGTGATAATATTGTGTACAAGTTGAAAATGTGGTCGCTTATATGGACGACACGACCACTAAGAAATTGCAGCAATATCTGTGGTCCGTGACTTCAATTACATCAGGGTCGTTGTAGATATTTTGATAAGGAGGGAGACATTCTATCACAAGCGAACATTATGTATATACTTTAATGGTAATGCAAAAGTATATGTATATGCATATGTATGTATGCATATGTATGTATGTATGTATATATTTTGAAAGCTTCAAATAAATCTGACCAAAATTCAACTTGCGATCCGCCCCACTGTGCACAGAGCATATGAAGAGTCCTTTTAGGATTCTTTCAATCCATATTTGTATGGACATAAAATATATATTTTCAGTATATGCACCCAGAAAAAAGATTAGTTGGAAAATGGTTAGGCCGATAAAATATTAGTTGAATAAACTAAATTTCAACTCACGCTATCAGTTTTCTAATAATCCAAACAACCACCCATATTCATTACCATAAGATCATAATTGTAATTAAGATATGACTCTGACAATTCTTAAGTTGATTAGATCAAATAATGAATATGATGAGCACAACCAAATAAAATATAATGAATTGGATCTTAGTACCAACTAATGG
The DNA here is from genome assembly GCA_956483635.1 of Panzeria rudis. NCBI lineage: Eukaryota > Metazoa > Arthropoda > Insecta > Diptera > Tachinidae > Panzeria > Panzeria rudis. The sequence continues at coordinate 162,182,443 of OY101447.1, read as the reverse complement.
TATTTGCAACTAAAATATGGCCTAAAATTTTTTACCAACATCAGAAATGTCGTATAAAATTCGCACGAATAATCAAGTATGTAGTTATAAAACGTCTATGGCTTCTTGTCAAAGCCTTATACATTTTTTATGCATAAATCTCAAAAAATAAATGGGAATTATTATTATAAAATCAGAAAATGTGCAGAAGTGATGGATTAAAGTCGTAGGCCAGAAAATATTCAGATTATTCTGCTCAAAGTCTTAAAGGTAATTAAGTGTCCAGTGCCCATTTTCTGTAACTTTGGTGCGAACTTCTCGCGTCGAAAAGATTTGAAACAAAACATTCCATCGTTGCTCGAAAAGTGAGAAAAATATGCGCCTGCAACTCATGTCGAAAACTATCAAAAGAGATTCCGTCGTTACGTTAGAAATATCAGAATATACAACTCGAAGCCAAAATTTAATAAAATTAGAAAATTTTCAATGACGGCCGCGAGAACACAATCGTCGGCTATACCAAATAATGTATAGTGTGACTTTGATGTTTGTTGCTTATAAAATAGCTTTGGAAACATTTTGCAATAAAATAAAGAATAAAAAAGGGCTTGTAGTGTCTAAAAAGAAAACTTTTTCAATAAAGTGATATGTAAGTTTTTAGACATATACAGGTCTGTTCTGTATTCGATTCGGAATGAAAAGGTTCGGAATTATCAAAGCATTGTTGTTACACGCTGGTTACATTGGGAAACATTTGTCGTCGAACATTTTCTCTTGCGTGAGAGTGATGAAATAGAAATATATACCACTTGCATTCCTATCTCGCTCTTTTGCACTGAAAAATAAAGTTTTCGAGAAAATCAGCACCTACAAATTTATATTTACAACAACACTGCTTTGACAATTAGGAACATTTTCATTCCGAATGGAATACAGAACAGACTTGATTGTCTACCAATTTTTCTAAAATTGTAAAAGCCAAATAATTTAACAATGAAAACATCACTTAAAAACGAAATACTTACCTTTTCCGTGTTATTGTTATTCATTGCATTTTGAATTTTTATTTTTGAAAATTTTATCTCAACCCGTTTTTATTTGTGAGTATATTTGACAGTACAAATCCGGAACTTTTCTCACAACAATTTTACAGATACAATTCTTCTGTAAATTGGTGAGTGATTTCCTTACGTTACAGCTATTACTCGCCAAAAAAAGTTACAGACACAGCTAAGTGAGAAAAACATTTATTTTGTGGCATTTTTTATTTAAGTTCACACATTTCAATCTATCATAGAATTCTTCTTGAAAAATAAGCTATTTTACAATAATAAATAATTGCTAATCGGTTAGGTATATCAGTGATAATAAAATTAACAGCAACTAACTAGTGGAGTTGTGACAACCGATAAAAAGTAAAGGAAATTTAGAAACAAACTTTTTTTAGTTGCAAATACCAATAATTGGCAAAAAAAATCCAATTCATAATATTTTATTCGGTTGTGGTCATCATATTCGTTACTTAGTCATGACAAGACTGGTTGATATAATCAATTTAAGAATTATCAGAATCATATCTTTATTAAAATTGTGTCTTAAGGTAGTGAACATGGATTATTTTTAGATCTATAGAAAATTTATTGCGTGAGTTGAAATATAGTACATAATCTAATATTTTATCGGCCTAACCATTTTCCAACCAATGCTTTTTCTGGGTGCTGATATTATTTCATACGTTTTCTGACATCATAGTTTCTTAGGACCCCGATCTGATAATCACTTGATATTCGGCAATCGGACTGAAATCAGTAACTTTCCAATTTTTCATAGCCTGGAGCTAAAGATCAATCTTAGCGAAATACCCTTAAACCAAAATGGTAAAAAAAAAACAACGAGCAAAGGCTTGAAATTTTATAATGTGTATGAGTGTATCTTGCCACTTTTAAGGTGTCTAAAGTTGAAAAGGTACCAAACGCGTTGCCGCGTTAACGCATGTTATGTACCTCCACTTTTAAACTTTTCCGCATTAGCTGCTATATATGTCTGCTATTATCTGAATTGTTGGTATAACTTCGGATTAGGTTGAAATATAAATCGAAAATTTTGTTTACTGATAAATCAGGTATGAAAGGAACAGATTTTATAAAACAAAATTAATACTGAATAAAAAATGTCTTCCTCTCTTGGAGAGCAATGCGACCCTGATTTTATAATGAAAATTTCAAAAACTCCTGATGTACATAAAAATAGCCAAGCATATAGCGATGAGTAGAGACATTGAAAATCACCAGGCAGTAAATGTTGTATACGAATACAATTAAATCGCATGCCTGGTATTTCTGCCACCGATTTTGCTGCTGCCTTTTATTCAAGCCCTTTTTTATGTTGATTATTGTGCAACCAACGAAGCATTGAATGTTGGAATAAAGTGCAAAAAATAGAGATCACTGTTATGGCTTTTTAGAAATTCATTTTATTTTATTTTTTCATTATTGGATGCACTCTTCTTATGTGAATTACTAAATAAAAACGGCCACTTTTGTAGTTGAAATAATGATTATAATCATTGTTGGAAATAAACAGACAGACAGACGGACCTGTTTTGGCAGCCTTTATATTCCATTTTTAGTCATACGAATATAATTGTATTATGTGTATGATTTCTTTTTCTTTATTTTTTTAGTTTTTTATTTATTCCTGTTGTTTCTATAGCAAGTAGCCCGTAACTCATTGACAGGAACCCATTATTAACGTTGATGATAGCGATGATCATCAGCATGTTTTCTTTTACTTTTTTTATTATTATTATTATACGATCAGCTAAATTGCTGCAATAAAATAAAACGTATTAGATGTTAATGTTAGTGGCTTCAATTCTTTTTATGATTTTGTTTTTGTGCAATATTTTAACATAAACCACGTTTTGCGATTTATTCACTGCATTTTTCATGGCTAACGCAAAGAGGAAAATAACAGCTTTACTTGCATACATACATACATACAAATATCAATAATATAATTACGTGATCAGAAAAATTTGCTCCTTCTCCAAGTAACCAGCCTAGTACCCGAACAATTTTCAGGCAGATTAAAAACTTTTTTTAAAGCTAGGATCCCACTATCATCGCAATGCACCGATTTTCGTCGGCTCACTGCAATGAATCGACAGGTAATAAAGCGAAAATGGCCTTATTTCTCAATTAATTGCGAAATAAGGCCGTATGGCTTTATTACCACTGCATTTTAGAGCAATTACGCCCTTGTTTCTCAGTGTTAGTTAAGAAATAAAGCTATTAGGCTTCATTATCTGTGGCTCTATTGAAATGAGCCGACGAAAATCGTTGCATTGCGCCGATAGTGGAATCTGGGCTTAAGATTCTTTATAAACTATAAGCTATTTTTCCAAAAATTATGTATGTATGCCGAAGAAATTGAAATTCAAGTATAACATTTTTTTCCCTTAAATCCAAAAAAATTTTAACAGCTCATTAAACGATCTATTAATCCCACTATACAACAAAATCAATTATTTTTTAATAGTTATAACAAAGTTCTAACGACTGATTTTGATAGAAGGCACCAAAAACAATATACAGGCGTATCGGCGTTTCTAAATGTGCAATTCGCATTTTCTTCACTTTATTTGGAATTAAAAATTCGTAAGAAATGCCCGTTAAAATTTTTTTAAATATAAGAGTATTGCTATATTTTTTAATAAATAGCAAAGAAATAGAAATTAAAAAATGAAGCTTTGTACCATTTTCATGCAGGTAAATAAAATGGTTTTGAAAATTTGACAATTTTTAGCAAATCTGCTCTCCTGTCCATATTTTTGACCGGGCGGGTAACAATTAAAAGCCAGATTAATTATATTAAATGTATCTCATAGAATTTGTAAAGAAATTTGAAAAAAATCGATGGGTGTTTTTTTTCTTAAGCGATTAACTTAGAATTTCGTAGAAAAATTCATTATATTCGTCCAATGCTGTATGTAGCGTGCATGATTTAATCGATTCAAAATTTCAACTGAAGTCAATTTTCGGGCTCCCTACACCAAACGTGTAAAGGAACCCTATTGTTTTCGCTACGCTGTCCGTCTCCCTGCCAGTCCGTCTGTATATCTGTCTGTCTGTCTGTCACTGGCTGTTTTCTCGGAAACCGTAGGAGCTACGGACCTAAAATGTTCACAGAATATATAAAACTTTCGCTGCAACAACAACAAATATATGACAGTTAAAAACTAAAGGGTGTTCTAAAGCGAGCAACGAAACATGTTGAAATACTAATGTAATATACAGACAGTTATATGTATATAGACACTTTAAATTAAGGTTAGTGCTAATTGGTGTAGTCTGTAGAATAGACTGTAGAATAGACTGTAGAATAGACAAGGTAGATCAACATCAGGTAGTCGCAAGAGAATTCGCCATGGAGAATTAACATTTGGGCTGTCAAAAAAGCTGAGACATTAACACTGCTGACAGGTGAAATGTGTAAACATTTTTGTAGACATCTGCGCTCTTGCGGCCACATGGTATGAATTCGCCTTGGAATGCACCAATTAGCACTGATATTTAAAACAATAAAAATTAAAGGGTTTTCTATCAACATAATTAAGGCAATTTGCTGTATCTGGGATACCGTAAGAGGCAAACTCTTGAAATTTAAAAAAACGCTAAAACTAAAAACTTCCAAAACGCAAACGCAAAAAAACCGCTTAAAGGAAATAAGCACTGAAATTAAAAAAAACGCAAAATATCACCAAAATTTAAAAGAACGCCAAAAAACTAAAAAAACCGCCAAAGAACTAAAAAAATGCCAAAAAACCAGAAAAAGTCGCCAAAACGAAAAAAAAACACTCAAACAAAAAAAAAATCGCTAAAACTAAAAACATCGTCAAAAAACAAAAAAAAAATCGCTAAAACAAAAAACAAAGCGCCAAAACAAAAATCAAAGCGCCAAAACTAAAGAATCGCCAAAAAGCAAAAAAATCGCAAAAACGAAAAAAAGTGTCAAAACTAAAAAAATCGCTAAAACTAAAAAAATATCACCGAAAAAAATCCCCAAAACCGAGGAAAGCGTCACAACTGAAAAAAGCACCATAACTAAAATAAATCACTAAAACTAAAAATATCGCTAAAGAGCGAAAAAACGTTACAAAAAATGTCAAAACCTAAAAATCGCCAAAACTAAAAAATCGGCAAAAACAAAGAAAACTGCAAAAAACGATAAGTCACCAAAATGAAAAAAGCTCCAAATCCAAAAAAAAATTCGATAAATCAACAAAAAATCTTAAAAAAAAATAAACTACAATTAAACCAAAAAAATTTCCAGAATGAAAAACAGACCCTTTGTGTACGAGCCAAAGTTGCACTTTACTGAATTGATTGAAGTCTGTTCTTTTGAAATATTTAAAAAAACTTTCAGTTTTAAAAAAATTTTGACAAAAACGTTGAACAATTAAGCTCTATTTTTGTAAAAATTTATCCATTTTTCATCCACATTTCAAAGTCTTGACTTAGATTTTTTCACGGCTACATGAATTGAGATAACTTAAAATTTTCCTCTGCATATTATCAGAGATTTTGTTTAAAATAATAAAATATATTTTGGATAATTTTAGCAATGCTATTAACAGAGATATTTACGAAACAAAGTCACGGCCAAAAACCAAAATTTAAAAATTCAAAGCCAATTATCTCTGATGAATGAAACAAGTTGTATTTTCTTTGTCTCTTAAAAGTCTTTACACAAGTTCAAATTCACTAAAATCGTTTGTAAAAGTTATGAGGCCAACAAAGTTAATCATGCCCGAGATATTCAACTTTGACCCTCTATAGCTCACCGTGTGTTTCAACAGGGTTGTCTAAGTTTCATCATTTTTAAAGCTTAGGTTCTCTATGATTTTTACATACATCGTTTTGTAATCAGATTGCAACTTTCAAAGATTCAGATTTATTACACTTTCTTTTCTAGGGAAACCACCGTGTGTCGATACTCGTATATATTTTTTTGTGCCCTCAACCAAAATCAGTCGTTACACAGAAAAAAATAAGTTTCGTTTTTGATAACAAAAATCCCGGTATACAATAATTTTTTTTTTCAAATTTCCTTAAAAAAGAATTCCGCTACATTAATAACAAAATTATTTCAAAAGAAAAAAAATATATAAATTAAAAAGAATATTGACATGGCTGAGACACGAACCCGGTCTTCCTGGACGTAAAGAATACTCTCTACAGCTGAGACATGTCCCAGTTATATTTGTATGAAATAAAACTTCTTTTAAATACCTATGTATGAGAAGAAAAGCAATAACCGACATGGGAAAGATATACATACAACGAAATATTGTATTAAGTTAATGACAAATGTTATTGAAATTCCTATATATTTTTCAATAACATGGTGTTATTGAACATAATTCTTGTCTATTTTTTTCTGTTTCGTAATTTGGTAGAAAATTTGATTTTAACAGAAATAATTTTTAAAAGATGACTTAGAAAATAGTTTAACAGATATTTTTTAGTTTTGCAAGGAAACCCACACCCAGAACAATGAAATAAAAGAGTGATGGAAAATTGCTTAAATTAATATACTTATGTATCTAACAACAACACTAACACGAATTTCTATTTACTATCCACGGCAATTGATATTTTAGACTTTAGAAGCTTATGACTTTGGAAACATTTTCGCGTGCATATTCTTGTGAAATCCATAAATAAATGCATTAAAAGAAGTTCACTTTTCAAACTTGTATTTGGTTTCTCACATATGCAAGTGAATATAAAGCGAGTGGCTCGGCTCACTGGCAAAATTAATGTTTTCTTTTCTTCTGTTTTTTTTTCTTTTTGATGATATCACGAATTTTTTTCCATAAATATTCACTTCAACAGATACAACAAGCATAATATAATGCTGCTGCTTGCTGCTGTCGTTTTATATTTTACTTCTTTTCTTGGCCAAAAGCAGAAAGCTTCCAGACAGTCTGACTTGTTGACTGAGTGCCTTATAAATATATAAAAACGAACCATATCGCTCAATACATTTGCTTCTTTTTGCCATAACTTTTTATAAAAGATAGTTGCTGTAGTTTTATATTTAAAATTTTTAAATTTTTGTTTGTCTGTATGCATTTATTTAGTAACTTTTTAATCTTTTTTTTAATGTTTAATATGAACTGGAGACCTTGAAATTTATGTATCTTTTTAACATACATGTGGAGGCATCTTTCGTATCCTTTATATCAAACAAAACAACACAAGCAACAACTCTAATGATAAGAGTATAAACAAAAATTAATAAAAAAAATTATGCACACATCCCCAACATTCTCAAAACTTATGAATATGTTTTATATACTTGTGTATATATTTAATAAAAGAATTATATATCTCATTTTTTCATGGTCATCTTCTTTATTGAAATGCATTTTTTGATTTTTTGACTTTTTGTTTTGTTTTTTTATTTGTCGTTCTGTAAAAGATTTTGATAAGAATTCAAGTTGTTGTTATGGGCAGTTGTAGTATCTTGTAGCTGCATATCTACCTTTACTGAATATTAATGAGTTGTTTATTTTATTAATATATAATATCTCATGATTTTAGCATTTTGACCACATATTTTTTTCTCTTTTTTTTCTTGATTTGGAATATTTATTTTATTTTCTCTAGCGAAATGTGAAAATCTGAATTTTGTCATTTAGCTTTTTCTCTTCTTCCTTGACCACAAAATTTATAATTTTGCAGCTGTTTCTGTAATTGCAAATATGCAGTTTAAAATTCAAAATGTCATTTAACCACATTGTTGATCGAAATTAAGTTTATTTTAAATAAAACTTTCGAAATTTTTTACACCTTTGAATGAAAACAGAAAATATCTACAAATTTCTCCAAAATATCTCCATAATTAAGGAAAGTATTTTAAAAATAAATAAATTTATTTGGGAATATGTATTTATTTAATCGATAGTAGAAGGAAACACTTTTAAATAGAAACATGACTAATAGTGATTGGTCAAGAATCCAGGGGGAAAAAGGAAGGTCATTTCCGCCAATTTGAATAAAATTACACTTAGTGAAAGAAATTCAATGAATTAATAAATATGTTGTCTAAAAACAGACACAAAGAGTTTTGTACATTAAAAAAAGGCTTAACAATTTAATTCGAAATATCAGATTTTTTATGTTATTTACTAAAAAAAATTTATAAGACTGATCAAATTTCCAAACAACTTACACTGTGCAGCAATAAGAAATTTTTTTATACTACAAAGCTCTAACTACTGATTCTGGTAGAGGCCAACAAATATTTAAGTGTATCGGCGTTTTGAAAGTTTACACATGAGATTAATTTTAGTGGTATCTAAAGTTCCCCCTTTTGCACATAGTTATAGTGACTCGGCTTAGGAAATCCTGTAAGCCTAACAACGTTTAAGGTACAATATGTGTTCAGTAGATTTATGTAAAACACCACTAGAAAATCTTTTGTGGAACATTTTAACCCTCGAATCTTCTTTGTATAGTTCTTTTCGTACATTCCTTAAAAATGAGCGAAAAACCTCCCCTTCAGTGGCTATGTAGCGGATGCAAATATTCTACAAAAATATTTGGCATAAATATCGACTTCAAGTCTTCAAAGACACACAAGCTCCAGACTCAACTAGATCGCCAGAAATAATTCAAAACTTAAAATTTGTTTAATAGAAATCTTGTAATCCTTATGTTCAAGGTATAAGATGTGTTTATCACTTTATGTAAAACACAGCGATAAACATATTCGTTGTATGGCTCTTTTTGTCCCATTCTTAAAAATTTTACCAAAAAACTCCCCTTCAACGGCAACATTTCAGCCCACTATATGTTCTACAAAAATATTAGCCGCGAAACTCTATTATAGGTCTTCGAAGTCACTTAATCTCTAGACTCTAGATCATCTAAATCATTCAAAACTTATAGTGTGTTTAATGGTTAATTTCGTACTTATACACAATTAGTTGTCGGCATAGGAAATCTTGTAAGCCTTACGCTTAAGGTATTTGATGTGTTCAGCACTTTTATGCAAAACACGACGAGAACCATTTTTGTACAACATTGTAAAGATATTGTTTTTTGCTCTTTTTAAAGAAAGGATAAAAAGACCCATACAAAAAGAGAGGGTTAAAATGTTTCACAAAAATGTGCTTCCTACATAGTGTGCTGCATAAAAGTGCTGAAGACATTTTATAACTTAAACGTAAGGTTTACAAGATTTCCTAGGCTGAGTTAATATAAATGTATGTATAAGGTCGGGGAATTTATTAGCTCACTCTAAAATTAATGCCAGATGTAAACTTAAAAAACGCCGACACACATACATATACATATATATTTTTGATGCCCTGTGCCAGAATCAGTCTTCAGAACCTTTTTATTTAAAAAAATTTGATTTTGTTGTACAGTGTAATCAGTTACAGCTTCTCTTGTGACGTTAGATTAATTCACTTTCCTTTTGCGCCTAAAACAAGAACTCCACCATTTATATAACGATTTGGAAAAAAATTTTTTTTATAAAAGGGTATACTCGTGTATGTTCTGTACTTCATGTGGAATTAAAATGTGCGGAATTATCAAAGCATACCCGACTGGCAGATTTTAATTGTGGTCCATCCCTGAGTCTGCGCGTCTCTATGTTCTTGAGTCGTTTCTTAGCACTATCTGTTGGCTCAAGTAGTTAGCGCGATGACTACAAAGCGAATGATGCTGGGTTCGATCCCTGTGCCAAGCAAGTCATCAATATCATACATTTTTCTGATGTGTGATTAGTATGGTATTATGTTAGCTATTGTTGAACTGTTCAAGTGATGAAGGCATAGTACAGGGGAGCGTTTCTCAAAACTATAAGTTGCAAATCTACAAGTAAAATACACACAAAACTACAATAACATTTGTAAAAGTGTTGTTGTTTTGTGTGTACTTGCCTTGTAGATTTATAATTTTTAGTTTTGAGAAACGGGCCCCTGGTCATTAAGCAGTACAGTTAGCGATTGATACTGTTCTATGGTAATGTACAGCACAGCGCTCTCCTTCGCCAGTAAAGTTAGCAAAATCGTCGCAAGTAGCTGTTGGCTGAGTAGTTAGCGCGTTTAACTACAAACCCTGAGGTCTTGAGCTCAAGACTAGTTTCAGGCAAGCCAACAATATCATGCATTTTTCTCATGTGCATTGGTGTGTTATTGTGTTGGTTGTTGTTAAAGTGATGAAGGCATAGCACTGATCACTTTTTCAGCTTTATATATCTCCACTTCACCGCCTGTTCTCTCTACAATATCCCTTTCCCAAAGAAGGTAACACATTAATTAATTAACTGTTAGGCATTAATTGCCTGACTGTGTTACTTCTCTTAAACAAATTTTACAAAAATGGGTACACATACAGCTTAAGAAAGTTAATGTGACTACTTAACGCCAGAGGCGCTGCAACACTGCTCTAAAAAGTAACAAAACGCGTAATAGCGGGTTTGCGAAAGAATTAAGGTTTCTATCCCTATCTCACTTCACCATCTGTTCTTTCTATTGCATCCCTTCGCCAAAGAAGGTAGCACATTAGGCATTAAGTGCCTGTGTGTTACTTCTCTTAAAAAATAAAAAAGTTACCGTCTTCACTACGACTTCCGAAAATTTAATTTTCATCAGAACTCAATGTTTTGCGTTCCTAAGAAGCTATTCTAAGCTAGAAAGCTATATTAAGTTAAAACTAAATGTTCAACAAGGTTTTTTTTAAATACATTTTCGAGTCCAAAAACGAATCTTAACTTCAAACAACTATGTCGACTTTCACAAAATTGCATTGAAATCAATTATGCCGTTCGCAAGATCTCTTTGTCGAAAAGATATTCTAAATGCGGTTGATTCTTTGGACCTTAAAGACCTGCGTTGAATGCTGTAACTTTGATGTAAATCGATTAAGTTGCTCGAATGATATCGTTATCGAAATTTTTCGAAAAGTGATTTTTTAATTATATTCCAGATATCGATAGATTTTTAAGCGCTTTAAGCTTAAAATTAACGGGAAGTTTCCCGAATTTTTTTTTATGGATTCCCATTAATCATTCGCAATAAAAGTTTGAATAAATTTCAAATAAATTGTTCACACAATTTAGAACTCCTTAAATAAGATTAAAAAACTTAATTTATTTTTTGTACTTCATTAGCGTTTTGTCGCAATAAATTGTAAAACTAATTTCCGTTTAAGCTTTTTTTTATTTATGCTAAATGTGCGTTATATATCTTTTGCTCCTTAACCCCTTGATGTACATGTGTATGTAGCTGTATCGCAGTGAATGCGTTTGCTTGTGTGCAAACAAATAAAGGCCAGTGAACAACCCTTCAGGGACAGCAGCAAACATAAGGTGGTCTTCTAAAGAAAAAAAAAAAAAACCTAACAATAAGCGTGTGCTAATTTAGTGGATTTTTTTAAACTTTGGATTTTTTTTCTTAACAAAATATGTTAGAGTTTTGTTAAAAGAAACCCTTTTGGAAGCTAATTTAAATGAAACAACAAGAAAAAAAAGCGTTATTCTATGCATATTGAATATTCATTCTAAAGGTAATTAAAACTTATTTTTTCCATAAAATATTCATTCTTTAATGGGATAGAAATTACCCCAAAAATTATGAATTGAATTTTTCCTAAGTTTTTATGCGTATTGCTGTTGTGTCACATAAATTAAGGCTTCTGCTGTCCATGCATTTGTTCTGTAGTTGTTTTTGTAGACAATGCGTTTGACACTTCCTTTTAAGTTTTTATTTATTAAAAAACGCTTAATCAGCATCCTTTCCAGACATGGTTGTTAAGGCCTTGGGTATATAATTTTTGCATGAACTTTTTTGTTTTTCTCCCACTGTTTTTAACGGGTTTGATGATGCAGGACATTTTCCACTTGAAAAAAAAACCACAAAAAATCTTATAATTTTCTATAGAAACTTTGTCTTTTTAATTGCAATTATTTTTAGAAATTTTTTGCTTGAATTTGATTTACATATTTTCTAATTTGTATGAATCTATTTCCAATTCCTTTTCATATTTTTGCCCTAATAGTTACAAATTTAGTGTTGTGTCATTTGATACCCTTTTCTGTTTTTTATTGGAGGCCAAACGTTTTGCTTAACTCTCTAGGGTGTAATTGATCATTGTTTCCATTAAAAAAAATATTTTTTTGCCTTTCTTTCTTGAACAAAAAAAATTTTATTGCTAAATAATTTGTTTGTTTATTTCATTTTTTACTTTTTGCGTTTATAATTAAATCTCCAATACAGCTGACGTCATTATTGTAAAGAAGCTGGATGCTGTAATGATTGATTCCCTTTTAAGGGTTGAGTGTTGAAAGGATTCATAACCCAAATTTTTTTATAAGTGTAATATTTAATTACATTTTGTGTTTTTTTATTAACGTACTGTTTACAAAACCCAGACGTTCAACTTGAGTGAAAAATTTGTATGAAAAGCACTCAGTTTTTTGAGGGGGTTTCAACAAATGTTCTACCCAAATCTATGGTTTGGGTTCTACGAACAGCACATACGCTTTAATGATTTAATGTTCTATTGAAATAAGGTGCGTTCGTTCTTTATTACATTTTTTTATCATTAAATCTGAATGAAGTTAATGCTGCAATTTTTATTCCGATCGGATCAGCCGTTCGGAAGTTACGAGAAGGTTCCAAACATACATACACATACATACAGTCATACGAAGACTCTCAAAAACTGTCAGATCATGTTGGTACTAACTCAAAACTTTGAGACCTGATGGAAATTTTTAATTTTTGGATATCGGGGGCTGCTTTGTTTAGGTAATGACATTAGTGAGCAATTCCACCTAAGACGGCCCTACGAAAGGAAAAAACTATTTTTTTTTTAATAAAAATCTTTCAGTTGATGTCATTGCAATATATCAAACAATATTTTTGTCTGAATTTATAAAACAATTTGCCTAAAAATACTTACGAATTCTATACAAAATAATTTACTGAATCAAACAAAAATATTTACTGGGTTTATTTGTAATATATCAAACAAACTTTTTGTCTGAGTCAGTAAAAACTATTTTTTTAAATATTTTTAAGTTTCAAATAATAACATCATTAAGCATCCAGTAAGCATTTATGAAATTTCACTTGGTAAATATGTTCAAATCCGTATGTTTATCTAAAGGCTGTAAAAAAATTAATGTGAATTAACTGAACAACATTGACGAATTGATTCACGTAGAAATCTTCAGTAAACAAACTTGTTACAATCGCATTCATTTTGCTATAATTATTGTTGCTGTTATTGATGTCTATGTCGTCATCGGGTTTGATTTTTACGACACAGAAAACTGGTTTTTGTTGTTGTTTTTGGTCTTTGCGTCTTAAATAAAATTCAAACAAAAAAATTAATGATTCAGTAAAGAACATATACCGAAAATTTAATTTAAGAAAAACATTTGTTTGAAGTTTTTTGTTGATAATTTTTTTGTATATATTCTGGGACAAATAACATTTGTAGCAATTCCAAAAAATGGATTTCTCTAAACATTGTGATCATGACTTGAAGTTCATTGGATTGGAATAAAAAAAGAAAACTTATTGTAATGACAAACCCATGTAAAAACTATTAGAAATGATCGGGATTGGGTCAACTTCCAGATCACAGGCTCAGTATCTTATTAACTTCCTTTAAAACTCCTTTTTACCCGCCTGCCAAGAAATGTTATGTTTTTCGCGCGTTTTTAAATAGTATTTTATGCAGAAATTAAAAAAAAAGTAGCCTTAAAATTTTTCATAGCAGAATCACACATAAATTAGTTTGAAATAAAATATTGCTGTAAATCCCTTATCCCTTGAAAGCAAAGAACAAATAAAAAACTTAAAATTTTAATGATTTATGAAACTTTCTTTAAAATAAAGCATTTAATTACCCTGTAGGGGACAACGCTGTTAATAAATTAAACGATTTTCTCCTTTGTCTTTAGCAAGTTTTTGTAAAGTCTCTTATTAATAACTTATTTAAAAATCGCAGCATTTTTATGGCACGTTTTCAGGATTTTTTTTTTGCATTTAACACGATTCTAAAATATGAATTTTTTAAATATTAAATATTTTAAGCGTTTAACCCTTTAATAATAAAAATGATTTATTACAAGTATATATTTAAGAAGTAATATACATAATTTTAAAAAAGAAATACAAAGCAAAATATAACAATTATCAGAGAAAATATGACTGCATAATAAACGTGCTGCAGTTAAAGAACAGAAAGAAAAAGGGTGGTTTTAAATTCTTGGCTTAAACAAAATTAATTATGAAAATTACTCGAAAAAAAAATAAAATTTGGGATAATAAATATTATTACATACATACAAAAAACAGAAATCTAAAAGCCCAAAAATTTCTTAAAATTCTAAGAATATTTCATAAATCTTATGAACTGAGTTGTTCTTCAGCAGACATTTTAGTTATACTTTTTTTCAAGATACTTAATCTTAAATACAAGAGAGTAAGATTGTTTGTTTTATATCTTCAATGTGTTTTTATTTGGTTTTCATCGTTTTTCAATGACATTGAAAACCGAAAACAATTGCTTAAACTTTTTTCTTTTGTTTCAGACTTTTTTTTGCATTTTATTTTTAACATTATCACATTTGTGGCATGGCATGATGAGCACATTAATGATGAACATAATGATGATGGTGATGATAATGATGTTGATTTGGAATGACTCGTTTGGTTCAGTGATCAGTTGTATGCAGTTAGTCAAGCTTTACTGAAAGTTTGAACATTCCCGCCTTTTTAAAGGGCCTTTAGAAAAATAGTAGTTTATTGAATATAATTGGATCGAAGAAAAGAATGGTTACGTTTATTGCCTTCGAAATTGGGAAGGATAAGGATGAGCAAGGAATACTGGATTGGTTGCAAAAATTGTTTGTGAAAATAAAAAGTAAGAATACCAAAGAGTTTAGCAAAAGAGGTTGGGTGGTGACTGAATAAAAAAGTTAAGAGGAGATTGGGTGATTGAGATCATCAACATAAGCGTAGGTGCTCTAGTGCGGGACAAAATTCAAATTAAAGTGAATAACAATACCTTGCACGTTTTTAGCGCACTAATTTAGTCTTTTCGTGGTTATTAAATTCACAATATATATACATGCTGTTCTAAATACCCAGCAGATGATCTATCACGATCATCCATTGTGAGGAACTCTCAAGCGAGCAGGAGAAGTGGAAAGTAGCTATGCTGCGGAAGAATTGAAATGAAATAATATTAATAGCATCTGGCTGATTCTAATTTATAATGCTTTCTTTCTTCCTGTTCGTTGAAAGTAGATTGTTAAAATATATTGTAGTAAAAACTCATAAATAGATAAGAAGAAGTGGACAAATAACTACTCTTAGATAATGAGAGAAGTATACTATTTTATTTATAAAGTATACTATTTTATTCTATTCATTACGAACATGTAATTTTTATACCAAGCAAAAAAATGAGATAAATAGGTACCACTTCTTACTTTACAATCTATTAAAAAGCGTATATCCATTACAGAAATTCCTAAAGCTTTTACAGGGTTATAAGTACTTCGACTGGAAATACTACTGAATATAGGGCAGTCAATCGGGGCACCTCGCAAGGTGGGTCCCATCAGCTCTCCTGTGGAATTCGTCTATTACCTGGAGCATAGGATGGTTAACTTATCTCTGGCAAGCATTTGAATATAATATTTCAGTGTATGAAGGCTGCACTGGCACTCCCCAGCAAATGGAGTGTCATTGTCAGCTAATACTGAATTTTTGCTTTCTGCATGGAAGTTCAAAGTAGAAAATTTTTTATTTCCACCTTGGAAGTCTCGGATAACGCTAAATACTTGGGTGTAATCCTAGTGTAGTGGTCTGGTGAAATTGCGGTACACAAAGGCTCTTATCGCGAAACACTTAAACAAATATTTCAGCTAGCAGCGGTCCTGATAATAGGTGTGCTCAATTCAACTCCACCAAAAGCACTTTTCACACTGTTGAATTGGCTGCCGGTAGAGGTTCTGGCCAAACAGCTAGTTATAGTTTCGACGATGAGATAGAAAGCTTCATGTTCATGGTCGCGAATTGAATATGGACATGCTAGGATTCTGTGACAGCATCAAGAAATGCATGACTACATCGACTATTGCACACCGAAACATTACTTTGGTGCGCTATTTCTCTCGCTTATTCCCAACAAGGAACAGCCTATTTCGTCAAAGTATTCACAGATGGCTCCAAAAGAGGGGATAGGATTGGTGGAAAACTTTAACGGAAGAATTCCATTATAGCTTCAGAACGGTAAGATGGCTAAGATATAACAGGATATCAGAAGATACCTTTGTATTTACCGACAGCAAAGCGGTCATCGCTGCTATAAATGCTGTATACACTACATTAATTGTGGTTATCGAATGACGGGTATCTCTTAGTGAGATAACGAGACATTCGAGAGTGACACTAGTTTGTCGTGGAAACAATATTGCGGACGGAATTACCAGGCAGTGTGTGACATTGAGCAGCCTAATGATCTGACACATCATGGGCATTCCTCTATCTCACTGAAATCTGTTGATTCAGCATGAATCATACAGGCCTGCACAACATAGATGGGAACACGAAGGCGCCTGCTGAGTGGCCAGGTCTAAGAGGCCTCACTACGACCTGCGCACAGGGTACTGTAATATTAGAACTCAGTCCAAAAGGATGGGTATAAACTATAACGACTATTGCAGAAATTGTAATGATGAAGAGGGAGAGAAAAAGGTTCTTAGATCTTCTATATCACTGCCAGGCGCTAGCCATCGTAACGACAAGAATACGTGGATCTAACACACTGTCAGAATTAGACAAATTGGCAAATGTAGGGCTGGTAAAGTTATTCTCTTATATAGAAAAATCGGAATGGTTTGACACGGCGACAGGGCAACAATAATTAATTGCGCCCTGTCTGATCCGGGGTAACACAAAGCGACCAAGTTAGCGGACACAAGTGAGTTACTTCTTGAGTTGTGACTGCACTCTCAACCCAACCTAACTTTGCAGCAGCCTTAACATCACCTAGAGACTTTGAGCTAATTTTGAAGTATCACCTGGAATACCCAACTCCCACATGAACTTATCAGAGGTATCCTTAAGTATCGACGGCATTTTAAATTTTTAATTAAACTCCAGTTTAAAAGAGGTCTGTTATATGTGTTGTGTATCACCCGTTTTTGCCACAGCTGCTCCCAAATGGCTTGAAATTTAGCTTTTTTTCTGAAATCTGACTTGATTGAAAGTGTTCTTAGCTTTATTTGAAGAAAAACAGTCTGGCCTATTTGATATTATCAGCTGTTGTCTAGTTGATGAATGAATGAATGGTACCGTTTCTGATCGAGTCGAAATTTTGCATTCTGTTACTTCAATGATAGCATAAGAACATACTAACTATGAATTAATGGAAAGGCCACTTCGGAAAAACTTATCTAATACAGGCGCTGCAGAGAACTGATTATCTGCAACAACTAAAAAAATACACACATACACTACAACAACAAAAATCCCATAAATTGTGAAGTGCATTTTCAGTTGATGGGGCAAAAAAATACCAGAAAAAAGAAAAACAAGACAACCGCAACAACACAAATAACAACGTTGTACTCCATAATCTCTGTAAATTCCTCTTTGCCTTCCAAAAAACCTTGAAATATCAAATCGGAACAAAGAAATACTTACATACTGGTACTCTTTCTGCACAGAACAAATATTATCATGAAGTAACGAAAATTAAAAACAAGGAAGATCAAAAGCAACATTGTTTGCAAAAATAAACATTGTTAAAATTAAATAGCAACAGCAAAATAAAAAAGAAGCGAAAAGAATACAAAAAAACCTTGATAATCATCTCATGCTCCCCGCTAAACAACGCGATATAGAAAACTTAAACTGAAAAAGAGTGGGGACTACAAAGCAGACATGGTAAACTGAATTCTGTGGTACTTTTTTTCAAGACTTTTTGATTTACGAAATACCGCTCCAGCTCAACGACATGAAATTTATGCATTAAACACATTCACCACAGCAGGCTACAGACTACAAAATATTAAAAATAGAACACATGTGTATATACGAAACTGATTATTTTCACGACTACACGGCTACACGACTACAGGTTGTTGTCCATGCTACTTTTGTCCTGTAGTCAAATTAAACTAATTTATACTTTTGTTGGCTGCAAAAAAAAACAGTGGTGACAATACTCGTATAACAAAATATGTAAAGCAAACTAGTGCTTAGAAATACTTTTTTATTGTAAAATAAAAAGGAAAATTACAAAATGTAACTGTTACAATATACGAATACAGTAAAATTCGTTTATAGTCCACTGCCTCATTTGCACCCTTTTTGTGGACTATAAGGCGAATTTTACTATATCTTGATTTTTATATAAGGCAATTTGCGGCTTATATGCGAATCCCCATATGGTTATTTCTTTTAACAAAGAAAAATAAAAATAACGTTAAGAAATTACTTCCGTATTTACTCAATACGAAAATATTGCAATTAAGATTGCTAAAATAAAAACAATTTCTACTTCAATATCAGTAATATTTTCATCAAATTATGATTACAAAATATATTATTTTTGACTATTGCATTTTGGATTATATCTTCAATAACTTGCATATATATATAAGATATTTCAAACCCAATCTTCGTGGCGTATAAGGGAAAATGGACTATAGGACTATTGGACTAAATAAAAAATATTTTGTAGGTATTTTACTTATAGATGACAGAGAAACTAAAATTTTGGAATATATCGCTAATGCTCCTATAAGCGGTGTGGCTTATAAACGAATTATACTGCACATACATATATGTATAGAGTTTTCAAATAAATAAATTTTATATTTTTATATACATACATGTCCAAATAAGTATGTAATTGTATTTCTATAATATTGCGGGAAGTTCATGTACATGTCTCGTTTATTTACTTTTCCACGATCATATTCAAACTTAATTTCTATTTTTGTGGCCGACAATGAACAAATTAGTGCTACCAACATAATGACAAACATGAAATAAAAATATTCAAATATATTAAAAATATTCTGAAACAATTCAAGAATAGAAACATTGTAGCAAATAAAAAAAAATTTCGCCGTAATAGCACTTTTAAGCCAACAATTTTTGTATAGTTTTTCGGCGTCAGTTCTTGGTTCCGAAGTTACGGGGTTCAAAACTTTAATTTTTAATTGATCATAACTCCTACAATATAGAACAGATATAAACGATATAGATATAATTTCAAAGAGATCTGAAATACCTTTGCGCTTGTATATAATATTTTCAAATCCATAAGCCGATTGCGAGCAAAATGGAATTTAAAACATTTGTATATGACCTTTCATGTTAAAGCACCGTTCTCTTAAAAACTGACTGATACAACGGTACTTAAGCATATATTTAGTTTAATATAGAACCTTCCAAGCTTTAATTTGATGTATACTTGAAAGTTGTCATCGATGAAATTCGTATGTTATGGCACTATAAAAATGAGATTGCAAAAATACGTTCATTTAACTCATAAACTCATTTCTAAAGTACCATAACTTACGTATTTCATCAGTGACAGGTTTCAAAAATACACCAAATAAACATATGGAAGATTCTCTATAAAAGTGGATACATGGTTATGTATCATTGTATCGACTAGTTTTTAAGATAGCGGTGTTTCTGCATGAAAAGTCAGATAAAAATATTTTAAAGTTCCATTTCACACGCAATGGGTTAATGGATTTCAGAAATTTATACACCAGTAGGAAGGTATTTTACAGAACTTTAAAGTGATACTCGTGTCAGTTATATATGCTATTAATTCCAGGAGTTATGGCCAATAAAAAAATTTAAGTTTTAAACACCGTAACTCCAGAGCCAAGAAAGAACTTCCAAAAATATTTACTTGAAAATTTTTAGGTTATAAAAATCAGGAGATATTAAACCATTAAATTTATTAAAATGTTCTTTTTTTGGAGAATTATTAAATTACATTAATTTTTATTTTTAACGTGCTTTTTCCCAACTTAATATTTTAGTTTCTAAGTAAAATATAAATTTTTTTTATTAAAATACATTGAAATTGATTATGGAGGCGTATAAGCTAGTTCCTATGGCCATTTCATTGGGGCTAATGCAAATCGTCAGGGAACCTTTACCCAAAAATCTCATAGAAAAACTAAAGATATTATGTTAAACTCCTAATCATAAGAATAAGAAGTTTATAATATAAAAGTTGAAACATGAGCTCCATAATCAATCATGTTTTTTATTTTCTTTACTTGCGTACTACAACAAACAGGTTGGTTTTTTCCAACTCTAAATTGTAGTTGTAAAGGCAGTTGAAAATAAATAAAAGCAACAACAGCTACAAATTGTTTTGCAAGTTGGGAAAAAGCACGTTAAAAATTAAAATTAATGTAATTTAATAATTCCCAAAAAAATAACTTTTTATAAATATGCGAGTGCCCGCGCAAAAAAATACATGTTGGCATCACAGCTCATTGCGAAAACAATTTGTAGCTATTGTTGCTTTTATTTATTTTCAACTGCCTTTACAACTACAATTTAGAGTTGGAAAAAAATCAACCTTTTGTAGTACGCAAGTAAAGAAAATAAAAAAACATGATTGATTGTGGAGCTCATGTTTCATCTTTGATATTATAAACTTCTTATTCTTATGATTAGGAGTTTAATATAATATCTTTAGTTTTTCTATGAGATTTTTGGGTAAAGGTTCCCTGACGATTTGCATTAGCCCCAATGAAATGGCCATAGGAACTAGCTAATACCTCTCCATAATCAATTCCAATGTATTTTAATAAAAAAATTTAATATTTTACTTAGAAAGTAAAATATTATGTTGGGAAAAAGCACGTTAAAAATTAAAATTAATTAAATTTATTTCTTTTTACATTTCGCAACATCTAAGTATATTTTGAATAAGCGATATTATTTTTATATAAGTGAAACATTTGAAAGTGGCACCACTGAATATGTACTTCTACACCAAAATGTCTGATGGTAAGATGCTGCTGCCGCTTTCAAAATAACAAAAGTAGCTGGCTACAGGGCGACAAATGTAGCTAGCGACATTTGAAGACATGTAGTCGTGTAGCCTGCTGTGGTGAATGTGTTTAATACATTACTTTTAGTATGATCTGTAACGTTAAAGCATATAAGTCTCAATGAAAGAGATTTAAATTTCGGTAATTCTTCTATTGGCTTATTTTTTTCGAAAATGAACAAAAAAAAAACATCAGATAAATGTGCACGAAGATCAATAATCAACGGCAATATTGGGATTTGTTGTGATATAACATCAAACTAACAGTAATTTAGTAGTGATTTAATTTTCGCATTTAATTTTCACTATGACTTTGTGTATAACTTTATACACAGTCGTACTGTTTTGGTGTTTATTTGCTTTGTTGATAGCTACAACGCACTTTTGTGCTCTTGTTGTTGTTTATTTTGATTGCTCGTGTTGTGTGAGTAAGGATTGATGTTTCTTTTCTGTGTATTAACTTGAAGTTCTGTTCCATTTTTAAAATTCTATTTTCCATGCCTGTCTTTACAATTCAAGTCAATTGGGACAATATTTACACTCCAAGCACGAACAGTTTTCATAAGCTTTTTTAAAGATTTGTTTATCATTGTCTTGTACAAAGGCTTCGTGGAAAAGGAGAAGAGAAGAAAAACGTAGAGCAAATACTCGAACATACTAAATAAACATGCGCACATAAAAACATGATATTTTACTAACACTTTCAGTAAAGAGGATCATCATTATCATTTGCAATGGGGAGTGTATAAAAGAACATATAAAATATTATTGACGTGTGAACCGAATTTGTGATATTTTACACCATTTTGCAGATATGGGCTACAAAAAGCAAACCCAATACAGCTTAGAACCGGTCTTACAAGTAGAGAAAAGACATGGTTGTGGCATGGCTGCGACAACAATATTATTTTATTTATAATAATAAAAATCACAACATGGTTGCATTTAATAATATAGTTTTAAAGAAATTTCTTACTAAAATCAAAGCTTTATAATTTCTTTGCATGTAAAAAGCCTGTGGCAGTGAAATTCGATGGTGCAGATTTTAATTGAATTTTGAAAGATGATTTTGAATTAGAAATGAATTAGCTTCGCTTAAGAAAGTGGAATTGCTCGAATTAATTTAGAATTTAGACTGTATCAGAATATGTCATATGCAGATGACACTTCTAATTAGTGATCGGTTAAAACATATGAGTAATTTAACTTTACAAAAGTTTCCATAAGCAAACAGTATTCACCATAATTATATTGATGTAGGGTATAACAAGAAATCAAACACATGGATACTTGGGTACTTGTTTAATGATAATGACAATAAAGTGTTATTTTAAGAATAAAAATAAAAAAAGAAGACGACACACTCTGGAAACCAGTATCTCCAGATCGCTCATTCCCTGTTTTTATACTTAAGAACAAACATGGATGGATGAATATGGGTATGGGTATTTGTGTGTGCAAGTAAACACATTTATTTATTCACTAATATTAATGTATTCTTGGCCTTCAAAATTTTTAGTGATATTACATGTGCGTAGTATTGCACATTTCCACACATATAACGTGCATTAAAAATAGCTGCATGAGTTTCTGATAAGAAAGCTTTTGAATAAATTGTTTAAAACTTTAAGAAAATTAATTTTAAAGATTAATGTGAGCATGAGGATTTATGATATTTGTCTGTTACGCATCAGCCTGAAATTTGGGGTTTCCAATTTTGACTACCCCGATGAAAAAAGTGGACATAATTTTTATGGAATAAGATTTTCATTACTTCCAGTCTCTATTAATGCATGTCTTTGTTTTTTTTTTTGAAATTTATACTAACAACATTCAGATAATTAATTAAAAAGTTATTCTGATTTTGCACACGTCTCTGCAAAAGCATTTATGCTCTCTGTCTCTCTCTCCCGAAAGCGTTTTGTATATAATATAAAATTATACAATGAATAACCACCGCCACTTCCAAATCCCAAGTTAAAGATCCAATTGACTTCTTTGGAAGCCCTTTTTTCACTCGGTAATGAATATTATTATTATATGTATTTAATTTCTAGTTGGCTTTGGTTTAAACTAAAGATTTCTGATGACAAGACTGTGGTGGTATCGAAATATCCGATAAAAGTTAAAGCTTCTGTACAAAAAAATTTTTCTTTGTCTGTTCAATTATTACACGCAAAGAAAAAACATGGTTGAGGCAACCATAATCGAATAGCAACATACTATGATTGAATATATGGTTGAAAACAACCATATATACATAGTTCAAAACAACCATATACATGGTTGAAGCAACCATATGTATGTTTCAAAACAACGATATATATGGCTCAAAATTACATGTTACATGGTTCAAGCAACCATGTATATGGTTCAAAACAACCATATATATTGTTCAAAATTACAAAATATGGTTAAAATTAACCATATAAATGGTTCTAAATAACCATATATATTGTGCTACATAAACAAATTTACATGAGCTAAAAAATTTTATTATTTCAGTTTAAATCAAAAACTAAATTTTTCAACTGGTCAGTGTGTTGAATCTGAAATAAAAATTATTATATATTTTCACATAGATAAATACATATTTGTTGACACATGTTAGATTTACAATCGGGCATGTTCTGAAAAACATTTCGCTGTGAAATCGGCAACTTTCAGGATAGAATCCAACTAAAAAGCTCACTTATTGGAGGTTTTCAGTTGGTTTTTGTGTTTCAGATATTTCACATATTTTATCAGGACAAATGCACTAAATTGTCCGATTGTCGCTCTTGAAATTTTGCTATTTCAAAACTAAATGGTCTTCAGAACATAGCCGAACATTAATTGCCGGAATATATCACTTTTTGTTATTTAAATTTTTATTTGCTTATTTTTTCACACCAACCGCTCATAAAAATAAACCAAACGATGTCAAGTAAAACACAAAACTAGCAAAAAGCATTCCACAAAGGGATAAAACAAAAACTTTTTTGGAAGCAGAGAGCCCTGTCTGTTTTATAACCATAGCTTAATTGCAAACAAAATTGTATAGATAAGAACGATATTTTATTATTATAGAACCATTCTGTTGTTGAATTTTTAAATAAATCATGATTGTAGTCAGAATTTTTTCAACAATATATATTGTTCAAGCCAACCATATGTCAATTTTCATGAAATCTAATAATTTCATGATTAAATGTAAAAGTTAGTTTTTTTTTTTGCCTTAAACTAATTAAGGTTCACAGTCATTTAATACAATAATAAGTTATTTGCCACATTCAAAAACTGTGTCGGGAAACATGTCATTGCTGTCGCAACCATCTTTTCTTTGCGTGTACATGCTTTACAATTTCTTTCTAAAATAATAATACGCTGTTACAAAATAGCTTGTTTTTTTACTCGGGAAGAATTACTTATAGCTGTTTTACACTATCTCACAAGCCGTTCGACTTCTGTAGAAAATGCAAAGTTTTAAAAAAGCAATAACAACACATTATATCAGGGTAGCATTTTGTGCAGAAGTCGAACAGCTTGTATAATAGTCTAAGAACAGTTTTAGTGAGGCTTGTAGCTCTAGTTAAGTAAATCATTTTGCTTTTTCAAAAAAAAATTGTAATATACCCTCAAAATCGAAAGTTATCGAAAGAAATATGATTTTTTGGGACTTCACGGACAAAAAAATTTTTAACTGCAATTTTTCTGAACCGATTTCAAAATTTTTAAATGGCGTCGAATATAGAAGGGTCTAAGCTTTTTTTGTTTTGACTTATATTTCATAGAAATATCATCAAAAGAAAAATTACATTTTTATTATTTTCGATTTTTTAAAATTTTGCTTATTTTTGCTTACCAATTTTTCTTTATTTTCTTTAAAAGTGCATCTTATAACGATAACAATAAGTCCTAAATTATTAAAAGTGGTTGGGAATTGGAATTCCCAGTGCATTGTTGAGCTGCTCACAAAGTACAGTATTTATCGCTTATATGCATTCCAAATTTTGCACGAATTTTTGTGCTTATAAGCGAGAAATGCATTTATAAAAACTCCCTTACATGCATCGGCAGTGCTTATAAAAAAATTGCTTATATGCTTCAGCGGTGCTTTTATAAAACAAAATTACAATGAGTAAATAAAACCCAGAATTTTACTTTCAAAATAATTGATTAATATCACAAGTTTTGCCACAGCACCCTGATAATAGCTTTCTTGATTGAATGAAGCAGCTGGTTTTACACAGCCATTTAAAATTAAAGTAAATTGAGATTGAACTTTTTGTTTGCGGTTGAAAAATTGCTCCACAAATTTTTTAAAAATGTACATAATATGTACGGAGCATATATGAGTATTATTTTAATACACTTTAAAAAGATTTATATTTCCTTACGGTGCATAAAAGCGAGAAATGCATATAAGAGAAATACAAATACGAAAAATAATTACGGGTTTTTAAATACATATAGAAAATTGCTCATGTTGGGGTGCATATAAACGTTAAATGCAAATAACCGACGTGCATATAAGCGATAAATACTGTAAATGGTAAAAAATATATAACTGCTAAGCTACTGGTCAGATTTATTTGATGAGGGGCTATATTTGCACACTATAGTTTCTAAAAATTTGCAAGATATGAAGTAACGGCTCTACAGTGGGCTAAAAGTAAATGCGTCGCATATGAAAAACATTAAAAGTCTTGTAACTTTCGCAAATTTCAACCAATTTTAAAACTTTATATTTTTGCTGAGCTCAAAAATACGAAGAAAAAGTTTGAACATTATGCTCTGCTAACTTTTGTAATATAAGAGATATTTGAGTGCAAAAATTTATTTTGCACATTTAGCCATAATTTTTTCGCTTTTTTAGAATATAATTGTTTCAGTATATTATCCTTTTTTTTCCAAAGCTAAAGTGTATACAAACTTTTAAAATCGGTTAAGGTGTGCGAAAGTTACAAGCCTTTAAAAGTTTTCCAGATTCAAATACAAAATAAATTGAAAAAAATTTTTGTTTTTGATATTGAATTTTTTTTATATAATTTTCAATTAATACACTTACGACAATATATGATTAAGAGTTAACGTGACCTTTAACCGTAAGTTTTGTATGCCGAACTTGCCGTTAAAGTCTTGCCGTTAATCGTACATTGTGAAAAGTGGCGTTAGTCAAAAATTAAAACTAGTTTCAATTAATTTCGTAATTAAATAAATTACTCATGTGATCAAAAACAAACTTTTCAAAAAAAAATTTACAAAGTTTGGGTAATTGAAAATTTGAATTTCAGTGATTGAATATACAAATTTTCTTAGCGATGCTAGCCTGTCAGTCCAGAGGTCGTGGGTTCGATTCCCGCCATAGACCCTGGGTGTTTTCCGCAGACAAGCTAATCGATTCGCGAGTTGTGTTTGTTCATAAAAAAAATATAAATAAAAAACAATAATAAATAAAAACAACACAATTAATTGAATCTGCAGTTTTCGTAATTGAAATCGTATTTTAGTTTTTTCTGAGTCATCAGCTCGCAACAATTTTTACTTCATTTGTAATCAACTTTACAAAAAAGAAGAGATTAACAATTCGTTTTTATATTTTTATATTTGTTCACTTCACTCTTAACTCCGCCATTTATACACCGATTTTAACATTTTTTATTACATATACAAATGTATACTTTCGAATTGGTCTTATTTTTAAAACGTTTTTTTCTGTACATGTTGTCTGTCTGTACGGCTGTCTGTTTGTCTGATGTCACTCGTTTCGGAGTCGATTTTTGCTTGCAAGAATTATACTTTATTTAACTTTATTTAATTTTACATTATTCCATTTTATTTTATATGGTTTTATTTGTCTTAATTTTTTTATCACAGTTTGCAATTTTTTTTTAATTAAATCAAACAAGTCGCTAATTTAGAAAAAAGTACCTCAGTATTTCTTTTTCTTTTAAGTTACCGAAATCATAGAAATTTTATTACAATATTATGCCTTTCACAGGGCATGCACTTAAAAAAAAAATCTGCACTTAATTGGCTTAAATTATGCTTCAGCGATCGCGGCGAAAGAAAGAGTAGCAGTATTTTGTAACGTTAGTTGAATAAACTAAAAAAATCTTAAATGAAAGCAAACAACACAATAAAAACAAGATTATTTGTTTAAATATATTTTTACTGCTGAAACTTGCAGGGGTCCACTGTGAAGATTTCATCTCAAGGAATGTGTTCATAAAACCAATCCTGAGTTCGAGACTGGAACTCGTTAATTCAAATTAATACTTTCATTAAATTATTTCATTAAGAAAGGAATACAGGAAATGTTAATTAACACTAAGAGAACTTAATGAAACAAACCATTTTGTTAAATTTCTTTTAGAAACTCAACAGAAATAAGGTATATGGGCGATATCCCATTCCCACTCTTCTGAATCCCAGCCTGATAGTTATTAATAGCAACTACATACATAAAATTTAATTATGTAAAAAATAGCAAAATTATTAACATTACCAAAATTCGGTTAGGAAAGTGTTAATTAGATTCTTTTTTTATCAATAAAATAAAATAAAATAGTAATATTTTGAGGCAATGAGCTTAAGTCTCGAATACAAATCTGATATTAAAGTTTTTGTTATAATTGCGAAACCATGCGAATTTCTTTAATTAATATTCAGACCTTCATATATTAACATATTTTTCATTTAAAAAATCGTTTCTCATAAACAAAAAGGCAGTCCTTTACAGCACTGCTATTAATCCCAAGACTGGGACGAGTAAGTACTTTTGATAATTTTGTCATCAAATTAGGAAGAGAAAACAAACGATCAATAAAAAACTTTTTTTTTTGTGTTTCATATTTAACGAACAATAAACTGGCTTTCATTTGATCTTTCTTTTCATTCATTGATCTTTGTCATCAAATTTTAATCATCCTTTCAAATAAGCCATCAAACAACAAATCAGGGGTCGTCATGGGTTTGGTTGTAAATAGTGCTAAGGAAAGTAATATTAAGTCGTTAAAATGTTTCGGATGCGTGAACTTAAGTCGTATTTTCTGTTGTGTCGTTCGGTATTGAAAGGAATGTCAATACGGATTAAGGTCAAGTGCTTTGAGAACAAATAATCTTTTGTCTTCTATAGACAATTATTTTATGATTAAACAAATGGAGATCATGACTTCAAAAAAAAAGTAAAATTATGTACTGTTTCTTATTAAAGAGGAACTCTTTGTCTTTTTTCACATATGGGATTTGAAAAAAGAATTTTTTTTGTATGAATAAAAAATAATGCTATGTACTTTGGTTAAGAAAGTATGAGAACGCCCTCCCACACATAAGTTAGTTTAGTACATTTAAATGTCAGTTTGTTTTATAATTTTACAGAAATTATAAATCATTTTTCTTTGACTTAATACATTTTGCCTCGAGAGAGAAGAAGAAAATACAAAAAGAACATAAAGATTTTAAATCAGAGAAACCTTTGCTACAGGAATGAACAAACTTGAAACTAAAAAGTGCCACAATTTATTCAAAATTGCCACTTACATAGAAAAAAACTTAAATACGATTTCAATTACGAAAACTGCAGATTCAATTAATTGTGTTGTTGAAGTTCAATCTACGACGAAAATTGCACATTCAATCACTTTAATTTAAATTGTCAATTCCATACCTAATTTTTGTAAAATTTGTTAGACATTTTTGCTTTTGATCACATGTGTAATTGATTCAATTAAGAAATTAATTGGATCTAGTTTTAATTTTTGATTAAGAGTATTAATTGAAAACTTTGTAGGAATAATTGTAGGAATAAAAATGCTCTTTACACAAACAATACAATTTTTTCTAATATTTTTTTATAGTATTACTGGCAAAGTAATAATTTTTGTTTAAGAAAAATACTCTCATTGACCAGGTGAAAATAGATTCTGAATAGAAAAAAGCTCTCACTGGCAAAGTGATTATTTTTTCTATAGAAAAAACTCTCACTAGTGGTTGTCAGTAAGAAAAAACTATCACTGCCAAAGTGATAATAATATCAATAGGAAAAACTACAATCAAAAGATTATTTTCAATGCATGCAAAAATACGTTAATTCAATGTACGCATACGTTGTTTCAATGAAAATATTCATTAAAGTTCAAAATATTCATTAAAATTAATGAACGAGTTTTTTGATTTAACGTACTAGTAATTGTATCCATAGATTAAACTATAACCTCCAGACCAGAGGTCAAATTCGAGTGGCTCATAGCCGGCTGGTAGCTGCCGTTGGTGAAGCCGCCGCCGGTGGAGCGGCTAGATTCGGCTTATTTTCGCCAGCCGGATTTACAACATTAACCAATTGAGCCGATTTCAGTCACAAAAATGTTTAATCCAAAGAATTTTATTATATATTTTTTGCAAAAATACCTTCCTTATCCATTTAGTAACTTTGAAAAACTTTATTTATATATGTCAAATCGAAAGCAATTCAGATCAACCCTTCCCGAATTCAATGAAAATCACCATATATAGACACAAAGGTCATTAGACTTCCGAAATAGGACGACACGAAAATTGAACAAATTTTCAAATATGACTAGAGTCTCTTTAACAAGTCAACTATAACTTCTAAGCTACAAAAGTGCAAAAGTTATTAGTGGAAGTCTTGATCTAAAAGTCCTACATCTCCCAAAAAATCTTAAAAAATATATGAAAGGGTCATGCAATAACTCTGTAAGCCACATTAAATCCGAAATTGGTTTTATGTGCTCCTAGAGAAACTTGCAAATAATATGCAGCGTATATTTTGTTTAAACTTAAATGTCGATTTATTTAATATTTTATTTATGTGTTTTATCGAGCTATTGCGCTAATCCTCTCGTATTTATAACAATTGAGTTATGAATTTTATTAGCTGTAGAACTCTCTTCTATACACCTAGAAAGTTTTAAGTTGGTGCCAACTCTAGTTTCTGAGTTGCAAAGAGCAAGACAATTGGCGGACTCACAAGGTATCATTAAGTCTTATGACTAAAAAATATGACTGTTGTGAACAACGCCTTATATTGTAGTATGCTATTTGAAACATAAACAAGATGATACAAAGCAAATGAGAACAAATATAACAAAAGTAAAATAATATTTGGTAGAACAACGAAAAATTATGTGAAAATAATTCAACGATTTTTATCTGTATCCGAAAATTATTTGCGAAATTTTATAATTTTTGCAATATGTATAATTAATAGGGAGATTCGATATATTGAAGTTAATATCGGCTACAGCAGAATTTTATCCGCCGTCGAAGATTTTTTGCTCAGCCGCCGCCGACAACTTTGCGAAGAATTGGACTTCGCTGCAAAGTGGAGAGGAGCGCGTGTCGAATTTTTCCAACACGGTACGACCCGAACACAAATACCAAGATGCCAACACGTACAAAAAACGCACGCCAAAAATGTTCCCAACACGAGAACGACACAACATGCACGAAATCAAATCCAATAACAAAAAATATGTTTTAACCGACTTCAAAAAAAGTTAAAGGTTATCAATTCGTCATGTATATTTTTATGTGTATGTTCTCCCTAAACTCCGCCATTAATAAACCGATTTCGGATTTTTTATTGAAAGGGATGTATTTCCAGATTGGTCCCGTTAAAAAGTAAATACTAGGGTATTCATTCGGTTAAACGTTAATCGGTTAACCATTTAATTACTACCCGATTAACTGATCGGTTGACTTAAAAGTGGCTGAGGCTAACGGTTAAACCGGCTAATTTCAGTCGATTAACCGATTGACCGACGCCACAAATTTTTTCATATTTTTTAGTATTATAACGTATTTTTGTGTGTTTACTTATTTGTTTCGTCTCCTATACAAAAGGTATGTGTTTAGAAATTATTTTTCATACAAACAAAGAAGTATTTTCAGTGATTCTAACTTAAGTAAAACTTTAAAATCTTTGGACGTGTCTATAAAAGAATTTAGTAAAAACTCTGCTACTCTAATTGAACTTGAGGGAATTAAGTTTTTATTGAATAATTTAATAAAAGCCAATAATACTGTTGCCAACGATTTAATTTAAAATCTAAGGATTAGATTTAGTGAGAGACGAATGCAATTATTTTATAACTCCACTCAGGAATATTTCCTTCTAGCAACATTGTTTTAAAATACAGTACAAAAACGGAAACTAAGGAATTCGGAAATATACTTTTTTGCAGAATGTTCGTCGCTGAGCTCTGCCAGTATGAGTCAGATGATGACATGACAACAGAGTAAATTATTGATAGTAATACAAGAAATGTTTTAAGAGAAGTAAACGAAACAATTAGAAATGTTAAGAATTTTTAAAAACTTAAAACAGGACTCTAATGGTATAATGGAAGATTTTATATGTTAAGAGAAATCCAGGAAAAGGACTGAGAAACTTCTTCTTTCTTAAACTAGTGAAATAAATAACTGATATAATGATTTCACAAACTTATTACTTTTTTAATGAATACATAAATATATATGATTCGTTTCGTGTTTTTTCGTGTCAATTTTGCTCCACACGAAACGATCCGAACACGAACGAAATCAGATTTTCTGTCACGAACACTTCGTGTTGAGTCGTGCGTGTTCGTGTCACGAAAAACATGACACGCGCCCATCTCTACTCCAGAGTGATAGTTATAGAAAAATTATTACTGGAAAAATGGCATGGTTTCTATCACTGGCAAAGTGATTATTTCTATAGAAGCAGTTCGAATATTATAAGCAAACACAACCCGCGAAGCCATTAGCTTGTCTGCGGAAAACACCCACACTCTAAGACATTACTTAAAATTCACGATTATATATTGTCTAAATTTGTGTTGAAAATTTCTGCTTGTCTAAAATTACATCGATTTTGTAGTTATTTTATTAAAGAAAAAACCTTTCTAATTAAACATATTTAGTCCAATTGGAAAAAATTTAACATAAAGTATAATACGGCTATGGCTGAATGGTAGATACGTCAAAATATCATTTAGGAGGTCGCGGTTCAAACGTGCACGCAGCCAATTGCTATTTTTAGCAAAAACATTTTGTTCAAATATAATGCGTGTCTAATTTTAGGTCGATAATAATCGGTAAAGTGTTGCCGACTATTATCGACCTAGTTTTCGACAAAAGTGTTTTAGAGTGTATGTATGCATTACATTTTTCTACAGCAACAAGCGTTAGGGAGATAATTATTATATTGAAGTCCAAATTTTTTTAAAAGAAACTATTTTTTCTAGAAAACGGCTTAATATTTGGTCTCTAAGTAGTAGAATCAGTGATAATTTTAGCTATAGAAAAAACTTCCAGCATTAAAAATATCGAAAGTCTTAATTCCAAACTACTTTGCCTGCTCTGATGTAAACTTTATTCACAGAAAGGTACACCTTCTACTTAAAACCCTCTGCCAAGATTGTATGCATATATTGGTTCCTACTGACTTGTAGTGTTTTATTCCTTTTTTTCTTAATTTCCTCCATAAATGAAGGTGAATGTGAGTTGGAGTTTGAAAGCTTATCTTGATTAACAGCGAGCAAACCAACCAAACAACCATTCAAGAATACAATGAAACTTTTTGTTTCTTGTTGTTTTTGTTGCTGATATTCTTGGC
Source organism: Panzeria rudis (assembly GCA_956483635.1). Classification (NCBI taxonomy): domain Eukaryota; kingdom Metazoa; phylum Arthropoda; class Insecta; order Diptera; family Tachinidae; genus Panzeria; species Panzeria rudis. Next base: position 162,149,716 of record OY101447.1, on the reverse strand, counting down.
AGTTCTTTTAGTTTGAAGTTGGTTTCATTTCTTAACATTTTGCTGGCAGTTTAATGCAGTTTTCACGGCTCCAAATAATGCTATTTTGCATACAAGTTTAAGTGCAGAAATAAAAAAAACGTTAAGAATAAAAATAAAAAAGAATAGGAAGCAAATCTTTTTTTGTCGTATTTTATTCTGGCTTGTTTCAAATGAATTCATGTTTAGTTTGAGGTTGTAGGAATATGAGAAGTTCGAGTACAAACTACAAGTATCTATGCATTTATTTTAAGTGTTGGCGTCTGCCGTGTCTTAACAGCAGAATAAAATGTTCGTATGATTTTATGTGTACTTTTGTCGATTATATTTTTTAAGTTTTCGTTGTGAAGAAAAGAAGAAAAAAAGTTTAGCATTTAAAGTCTTTTTTCTACCTTTTGCTGCTTTATTTAATAAGTTTCAAGGGTTTCGTTGCAACTAACTAAAAACCATCATCGTCATTAACATTTACTTCATGCATGCTTTGTAAGATGCATTCATTCATTGTCTGCATTTTTTTGTTTTCTGTAGAAAAAAAAAAGACTTAAGACTGACTGACTACTTAAATGTGTCTAGTGTTTTTAGTATGGAATGTATGTTTGTATGCGTTTATGTATGCCTGTGTGTGTGATATTTTGTATGGATGTATGAGTACTTGTTGTTGTTGTTAATGATCTCTTGAACTTGAAACTAATGTTGCATTGTTGTTTCAACCTTTTTGAGCTTGAGTCGATTGTTGCAGATAGAGTTGTTGGTTTGTTCAAAATTTTATTAAATACAACGATTAATCGAATTTTGAGATAATAAAGTTTTCTTGAACCAGGTACTCGTTTCAAATATACTATATTCGTTATAATGCCTTGCTAGAACTGCCTGTTTTAAATGAAATTTATTTGCTGATGGTTAAGCATTGTCTATATACATTTCATTGGTGCTTTACCAAAGCGTCAGTAGACTTCAACCATATTTTTTAACATTTACAAACCCCATATTTTATGTACAGACTTCAAAAACCATTTGGGAGTTTACAAAGAAATCATTTTCAAAAATAAGCATAGGAAGCTTTGAAACTTATACAAAAACCAGCAAATATTAATATTTTTCACTATTAAAACAACATTCTTATCAATGTTACATTTCATTTACAATCAAAATGACTCTAACTTTAATTTTAAATAAATTTTATGTTAAACTATCAATTAAATCATGTTGAATTAATATGAAATTCATGTTACTTGTGGTGGTACTTACATTAGTGTATGTCTAAAGTATAATTGAGGCTGTTATGCCTGCAGTGGTTAGCGTGTTGACTAGCAGGCCAGTGGCCCGAATTCGAATCTTGGCTGGGGCAGCCAAATACAACACTTACACATCACGTAAGTTAAATAATTAGTAGAATGACTACAATAATTCATGTTGTTTCAACTTGAAATAACTTTAATTCAACATGATTCTACGTGCTATTTCAGTTTCAAACTCAAGTTGTTTCAAATTGAAATAACTTTGATTCAACATGATTCTACGTGTTATTTCAATATCAAATTCATGTTGTTTCAACTTGAAATAAATTTGATTCAAAATGATTCTTCGTAAAATTTCATTATCTACTTCATTTTGATTTAACTGTATCGGAATATGAAATGAACATGAAGTATAGTTATTTCAAAAGGAAACATATTCTTTGAATGTTGTTGTTGAATCATGTTGATATAACATTAAAAAACTATGAAATAAAATCGCTTAAATTAACCTTGTTTTCAATGATTTTAAAATAACGTTGTTGTATAAAAAAACGTGTTTAAAAAAATACGATTTGGTGTAGTTTACCTCCCACCTACAGATTTGTATTATAACTATGTGTTAACTAAAAAACCAATTATCATAAAAACCAAGAAAATTCTTAAGAAATATAAATTTTCACTACAAATTCAAAATAGCACAAGAGAAAAAATGCTACCACAACATCGAGAATTTAAATATTTTCGACAGTTTTAATAATATTTGCAACACCGACTTTAACTGAAACATACTAATCTGTAAAATTTCTTTTAGAAACTCAATAGAAATTAGATATATTTTATTCGTTACAAGGAATATTTTTGTGAAACTTTTTAATCCTCTACCTCCTTGATGTATACGTCTTTTTGACCCTTTCTTAAAAAGGTGCTGCCATAGTTTTCCGGGAAATTGTCAGGGAGAAACGGGGATCCAGAGGATGTTAGGCCCTGTTTTTGCCAATATCCAACCCGCTTCGTATCTTGCTAAGTGGTTTGTCGCTTAACAAAATGGCTTGTGAACGTGATACCTGAAGGTATCTCTGCTAACTATTGCCGATAAGTATCTTCTCAGTATCTTCCATGTTACAGAGGATCGGTGCTATTAAAATTCGTTAACCTTAATACCCAATTTACAAAGAAACAAATAATTTTATTAAATCCAATATTTCTTTATATCAATGGATAGCTTATTCAGGGATAATTTATATGACAAATAATTGTAAAAATTTTTATATAAGCATACGAGTTTGGAAAAATTTTAGATATGATGATTAGAAATGTACAGATGAGTTGGCATTACCATCAACGAAATCCATTCATATAGGCTAACTTAACCCACAACAAATAATAATTATTTAAATAACTAATCAAAAAGCAAGAAATTAATTAAATATAAACAATTAAATATATATTAATTGACAACGAATTAGTTTAAAAAAATCAAGAGATTATGTACAAATGTACAATGTGCAATGTGTGAGTTGCTTCTTAAAAGAATTTCTTCTTTTCGTTATAGTCATCCGATTACTTTCCAACACTAAATGGAACATGCGGCAGATTTTGCATCAAGTCGAAAAAAAAGAAAACATAATAAAAGGTAAGAAAAACAAAATGAATGTTCTATATTATCAGAATCGTCTTAAGTTCAGGGTTAAGTTCAGAGGAGGCCACGACAAAAAATCAATGATATTTAATATTGTTTTTAACGCTCTTCTCTTTTAAAGCTGGAGCTTGAAAAATGTTTAACAAAAAACATATGAGCACATCTTGTTTTTTTTTAACAAAAACGTTAATGGGTATTTGTGATACAATGCGAAAATTGATTGCAAAACTTCTGACCCAAACTGATTGAGTCAAATTTGATAGAACTGCCTTAACAAGTACCAAAAATGCTTTTAATTTAGGAAAAGAACTAAAATGTATAAAACGTAACAACTAAATTTTGTACATTAAAATAAGACTGTCGAGATCGCTAATGCAATAGTTGCCTAGATGTTAAGGTGTGCTTTGTTGCGCAGAGTCAGGACGCTTAACCATAGAGGGAAGAGAACCAGCAACAGGACAAGTCACCTGACTGGTTCCCATGGACTAGCAACCTGTTCGATTTCTGGAACTGTATATGTTACATGGTGCTGTCATTGAACATAATTAAGATAGGTTCCAGATCTGAACTTAAGGTACTTGTCCTGTAATGGTTTCTTTAATACAAGTCAAATTACTGTACTTTCAGTAAATATTATTGACATGCAAAAAACTGTTTGCACAGTGAGGGTTGGTTTGCGTGGCTGCCCGTTCCGCACAAGCATTCAAGTAGAATCAATATTTGGAAGCATTCAATTGAAACACAATTCCACTCGTCAGTGTCAACTTATGTAGGTCTGAACCCAGGTCGCGGATTCGGTATTAGATACTAGATCCAACCTGTCGCATTGAGATATCTTATAGGGTCACCCAGACCTATGCCTAATAGCTCCGAAAGTGCGCCTAGAATGCTGCTGCCCAAGAATTTGTGTCTCGGGAGCTGCAAGACCGGGCAAAGGCAAAGAAAGTGGAAGACTGTTTCTTCTTTGCTTTGATCCCGGCAACTACGGCAGAATGCATTGTAGGAAAGGCCTATCCTGCCCAGTACCCCGTCACTACTGCGACGAGCCTCGAGATGTCCTTACGGTTTCTGTTAATTAGTTTTATTGTTCGCGTATCGTTGTAGCACGGCGACATGTTCCTAGCGACCTTACACGTGCTCAACTTGCGCAACCTATCTTCAGCTTCGTGCCGGTAATAATTTAGAATGCAACTTCTAAGAGTGCCAAACGGCATGGCTTCCAATTTAGCAGTGGAAACGTCCATAGCAGAACCAGCCCTGGTCAGCTCATTTGAATATATTCTCAAAGTCTAAATGAGGTACCATATAATCGGTTAGCTTGCTCAGTGTCGGTGGTAACTGACCTAGGATTCTGGTGTGCCCATAGGTCCTTGACCTCCACCTCCCAGATGCCGCTAGTCTTGCCGCACTGCTTGAGGATGCTGCCAATACATAAAGGTCAATCGGAATTAGGTTTAGTATAGCATTCAGAGCATCTGAAGGACTACTAGTACGTAAACATCCAGTAATCCCGGTGCAAGCAGATCTCTGTATGCTGTATAGTTGATCTACCACATATTTCTTACTTGTGGCGGACCACCATACTACCGATGCGTAAGTCAATATGGGATGTACAATTGCTTTTTACATCCATTTAAGCATATTAGGGCTTAGGCCACATTTGGAACCAAACATCCCCGACAGGAGTAATAGGACACTGTGGCCTTTTTGACCCTATATTGCACATTTTGTTTCCGCGATAGTTTAGTGTCCAGGATAACTCCTAGATGTTTTGCATTGTCCGATAGGGAAAGTTCCAGATTATGCAGACGAAGGAGTCTAAAGCTCTGAACTTTGGTTTTTGTAGTAAATAGTACCAGTTCCGTTTTGCTAGGGTTCACTCCTACACCACACCCTGTAACCCATTTGCTGAGTTTACCCAAGGCGTTGGACATGATATCGTTTATCACGTCCGTGAACACAGTGAGGGTATTTTGCTAATGTTTTTTCTAGTTAGGTGATGTGTTCTCTTTTCACCACTCACAACTAGCGAACAAATTGTACCACTCACTTTTTCACCAGTCACAGAACAAGTATGTTCACGACAACTGGTACAAAATTTCCTGCAGGGTATGTACAGAATAAAACATATACAATTTTTTCTGATCGCATTTATTTATATTTTTTAATTGATTTTAAAACTAGTAAAAAAACATTTAACCCATGGCAGCTCCTACGGCAGCACCGCTTCCAGCCACTACTGCCACATCCTTGGACACATGAGCTGTCTCTTTTATAGTATGCTTAATTTTTTTCTAAAAATGTTATTTAAATTTAAAATAAAATTATACATTAATTCCTTTATTAATCTAGTTTGCAACTCACCACTGCCTTGTTAAACTTTTTGCGAAAGCCTGCCTCTGTCTGTGGCATTGTCAAGCACAAAACCACAATAACGAGGACCATAAAATATTTGTAGAAATTCATTTTAGCTCGATAAATTAATTTATAAATAATCACTTTAACAAATATCAAAACCGAATGATAATAAATTGTTTCATAAATTCTCTATTTATAGACAGAAAATTAAACGGATATATACTATACATATATTGCCTTTAATTTTATCAAAAAACTCTTATCACTTGACAATGATTTTGAGTGTTTACTTAATTAAATGAGAAAATCAATGAAGATTACAAAAATAAAAAATAACTGAAAATCGTTTCAGTTGAATATGTACTTTAAGAAGCAATAATAAATGCTTTTATCTAAATTCAGAGTACTTTTTCTTAGATTTTTTATATATTTGCAAGAAAATTGTAACAACTTTAATAAATACCACTTGTATACGAGTATGTCGTTGAACAAAATAATATATTTATTATATACGTTTCTATTAAGTTTAATTGGCATATTTATTTTTGTTTTTATTTCATTACAAGTTGGGTGTTTTTTAAAGATTAAAAGAACATGAAACTAATTTACGCCGAAATAGATAACACAGATTCAAGCAGGGAAAGTTCTACAAAAAAGGTTTACAAAATTAATAGTTCTTATTTTAAAATTACAAATCAGACTAAAAGTTAATTAAGACTAATCCATTCTAGGTGTATATATGAGTTGTTATATGCAAGCGCAAGATCCAAGGAAGAGGGGTCTCATGGGGTCATAACTAACTTGACCAGATATCCAGCTTTTGGGGGAATTATTATGCTTTTTTAAGGTTGATCCCGCTTAAAAATATTATATCGCTTTTACTATAAATATATCACTATGTTGGAGTTTTAAAATTGAAAAGGCGAGATAAAACTTTTAGGCGGGATCGACCTTAAAAAAGCAGAATACTCCCGCCAAAAGCGGGATGTCTGGTCAGGCTAGTCATAACTCCTTGGATTAGTCGAGTACTGATATCTATTTTTCTGAACTATTGTGACCGGCATCTGAGCTGAAGGCAGGATCACCTCTTGTTTATATGACTATGTTATAAAAATACCATAAAAACAGTCACAAAATATGTAATGCAACCATAATTAATTAATGATGCATAGAGACTTTCCCATACTGAAATTAAAAAGCAACGGTAAAAAACGGAAAACATTCAGTTTATTCCCTTTTAGTACTATGAATTTCCGACAATAACACCAATTTCAAGCAGAGATAAAATGTTGTATTGCTACACTCACAATATTATTACAGTAATGGAATACGCTTTATTCAAGAAGTATTCCGTGCAGTAATTTTCAAATGAATAAACATTTAAAATTTTTAGCAATCTTATTTTTAGCTAGTTCTAACATTCAATAAAAAACTAAGTACATATTAATACGGGGTTTCGGTTGCTTTCAATATTGTCCGTTGTTTATGTTATTTATAAGCACTAAAAAACTACATGCATAAAAATAACGCACACACACACAGAAATACTCAAAATATTCTGTACGTAAAATTAGCTAAAACTGTAATTTAAAACAAATGAATATTCATTTAAACCCGATAGTGTAGTGGATAGTGTGCTATACTATTAACCGAAAGGGTCCTGTGACCAGTGATGTTATATTCTTTTTTGAAAAATCTTTACGCAGCCCGAAAAAATCCCTACTTTTTCCTACGCGCCCAAAAAATTATCTTTACAAAAATCCCTAAAACTTTTAAATGATAATATACGAGTATGATAAAATAAGCCCCTTTGTGTTTAATGTACATATAGTATATGGCTTAATACGAAAAAAGCTTGTCTCGAATTTTCGATATTACAGGGGAAGGAAAAAACTGAGCTGCAACTTTCCTAGTTCTTTAAGAAGGATGTAATGACACGTTGGCTACTAGAAAACGTTAAAAACTCGATTTCGAAAAATCGAGATACGACTTTTTCATGTTAAGCCATTGATATATAAAATTTATTTAAAGTGGTTATATAAATTTTTAGAATTTCGAGGTAAAAATATTGCACTATTTTCAGAATTTTATCTAGTTTTAGGAAATGTAGCTAACTTTCGACCTACGGAAGACGAATTCCCTTTTTATCGTGATCATCACATATAAAGATATACAATTTTATATGAAATGCACTGTTTTACAAACTTTTATTTTTCGAAAGTTTAAAATTTTCTAATTAATTTTTTAAATGTATTACTAATTAGGATGTGTAAACACGAAAAAATCTTTTCGGCCATTGTGCAGATGACGACGGTAAATTTGTGTTTTTCGATGCACACAAGTCTTTAAAGCGCCACACAGACTCAAAGGCTTCTTCGAATAAAATGAGATATATATCTACTAAATTATGCGTCGAATATTGGCTAATTAATTGGCTTTGATCGGATAAAAAATTACGGAACTTAATGGATCAAACTAAAAATTTTATAAAATTTTTAACTTTTTTAACCAATTTTTGTCATTTCGGAAGCTGTTATGTACCAAAAATAATAAAACAAATCCATAGTTTTATAATTTTATTGAATAGTTCATGCAGTTACAAAAATTGTAAGCCATAATGGACCGAAATTGGCCAAAATCTAACAATCCTGTAATAAAATAACGAAAAAACTAGCATTTTTAAAAAATCCCTACGAATAGGGATTTTTCCCTGCAAATAACATCACTGCCTGTGACTTAAAGTCACATTGTCTTTTCTGAAATTTCTATCTGAACTACATAACTCAATCACGGCAAAAGAATATATTAATGATGATAATCCAGAAAGGTATTCGAGCTACCTTCGGCGTCTGCTTACATCTGTAGACAAATCCCTTACATCATGGCGAAAAGCCATATTATCTACAAACATATCGAGCCCATTTTCGATTTAATCGTAACCGACAAAATTAAAATTTTCAGGAGAAGGGTTTTTTTATTATATTCAAATATGTTTTATGTACATAAATTGTCGCTTACGATAAAACTTTACAGCCTATACTTTTAGAGTTATTAACAATTTGGGGTAGGTCATAAAATTTTATTTTCAATAAATAAGTTTATTTTTTACATGTCGCTTACGATAAAATAAAAAAATATAGCTTGATATCTTCGAATAGTCAGTATGTATCTTGGTCATACAACTTACACTTAAAATAACGAGTATAACGTGAATAACTTTTTAGTTTTTTCAATGTAGTTCGGAAACCCCATAAGTCAACAGAGTTTTAGTGTCTTTCAGACACTGAAAAGTAGCCAAAGTGATTTTTTTCCAAAAAAAATTTTGGTATGACAGTAACTGTATTGTACTTAAGTTGATCCACTCTAGAACGAATTTATTTTTAAAAACATTTTTAGACTCTCCTGTAAAATTATACAAGCTTGACTTGTGGGGTTTTTGAAATACATGATTGATATGCGAATTTTTGACTTTGTTAATAACAGGATTTTTTTGGCAAGCAAGTTTTCATGTGGAAAGTAAGTAGTAAGGAAATGTCCTTCTGCAACAATAATATCTAGATTTTTAGCTTTGTTTCAATACTTAAAACAAGCACCATATTCAAACTATTGAAATTTGATGCGAATAAAAGTATAAAAGGTATAAAAAAATTAAATTAAATTAAGAAATGCTTTTCAAAAAAATTTTTTTTTTTAAATATATCTATTTATTTTGTATGGTCATAGCACCATGAATATTTGTAATTATAATGCTGTATTATCACAAAAACTAAGCCTATCGGTTAAGTAGAAGAAGTTGAAAAAGAATATTTACTTTGCATGGTCATGGCACTGCATACTTTTCTAATAATTAAATTATATTGTCAAAGCAACTCAATGCGTATGCAAAGTTTCATAGGACATTGTATAGTAGAAGTAGTTCCAAGATACAAACAAACAATAATACAACTGAACAAAAGCTTTCAGAAAACTTCACTAACTTATAAGTTATATAGAATGGGGCCAGTTTTTTAATACCATATAAATTCATGCAGACATATGTATGCCTATCGAAAATTCAGTTTTCATCGAAGGGAAAAATACAAAATGTTAAAAATTTGCTTCGGATGTTTTAGCAGTGGCTGGCAAAGGAGATTCGATACAGTCCTTTAAATCATTCTCACTTGCTTAATTTGCAATTATTTATTATTCTACCACATCATGTTATTAATTAAAGCGTTGCAAATGTATTTAAAAATCACCTAAAGGAATTTATATTTGAGGCGGCATCAAGTACAACAGTCAAGAACTCTTGACGCACAATACATTCTACATACAACAAGAAAATACAAGTGCAGCCACACAAGAAAGGGCGAAAAATCAGCAAATGAGAAACAAAAAAAAAACAACAACAAAATTGTGCAAATAAAGTAACTCAAAGGTATGCTGATTTACGAAACAAACTGACAAAGTAATTACAACACACACAAATAGGGGCCACATAAGTCAAATGCAACAATGAACAAATAACAGCAACAACTTCATATTCATGCCACATAGACCAGACCACATTATCATGTTCCCATATGCAGGGAGTCGAATTATTCATAGAACAACTAAAAAGAGTTTACAAATGTTCATGATGACTTAAAGATGTAAAAATTTAGATAAAAAAGCAACAGCAACAACAACAAAAAACTGCATTACAACTTGGTACTCGAACTCTTTTTACAACGAATACTTCTAATGTATGCATGATGCAGGCAAGCAGGCAGCATAGTCACAGCAGTCATCAGAAATTGCAGCAGCAAATGATAACAGCAGGCAGGAGTTTGCTGTTTATTTTTCCATGTTATTTTGCATTCTAGGAAGAAAATTTGTAACGCACTTGCAGGCAAATTTCTACACCTTCTTAAATACACATTTACACTAACGAGCTGCGTGGTCTTCAATCCACAATTGGAACGTACAAATTATTCCTTCTACCTTTACTGCTCCCCTCTTACTGAGATTCAATGCATTGCAAAAATCATCTCGTCTGGTTTATATTTCTTTGAAAGATGATTAAGTGTGATGAGAAATGATGTTGATGAGAACATGTTGAAAAAAGAATTTTACTTACTACTTGCAGTGGCAAAAAGTCTTAAAATTACAACAAAAACACATCTGTATGCAAAAGCTTCTGTGTTTAAATTTCTTTGCCGCATGATGAGAGCAAACAGCATCTTCATTGCATTTAAATGTTCACCGTATTAATAAAGCCTTATGCCGTATATCGTGTAATTAGCCTGCAGAGAAGTAAATTGCTAAAAAGAAAACTTAAAATATGTATGTACATATAAAATCTATTCTGTAATGTGCTAAATTATAATGTTTATAGTTTTATATATTAACTAGCCTCACCCGGTGTTCTTCGCTGTTGTGAATATATAGGAAAATTAATACATAATTATATATTGCGCCATGTCCTCTCTACTATGCCAGAATTTTTTTGTTTTGTATAAAAGCGCTATTTGTACTCAGGGTAACCTAAAGCTCGGTATGATGTCTCTCCAGATATAGGATAATCATGGGTTGTGTAAGTCTCCCCTCCTCCTATACCACCAGCCTTTTGTTGTTCTCAGTTTAACCTACAACAAATTTAGAGAGTCTCGCTTTGGTGGTTCTTCAGATATAAGAAAATTAATAATTACTTTGTATGGGGGTCCGGTTTCTCAACCTCCCCCACTTTGTTCCAAGAGCTACCCACATTAAATGTAAAGAGCCTCACTATTGTGGTAGTGTAGATGTAAAAAAATTAATAATTCCTTTGTATTGGGGTACCCGCCTCCCCTCCCCCCATACACACCAAGATTTTGTTGAAATTTTTACCTTGATATTACCCAATTTTTTTTAAATAAAACAAAAAAGTACCTTTCTTGTAAATAGTTAAGCTGGAAAGAGGGAACTTCCAAGATCCCTACTGTTCCACCAATACTTCATGGAACATACATCAACAAAATTACACTCAAAGAATGATAATTTTTCGAATAGACAAAATATTAAAAATAAAACAAAAGATTTTGTTAGTAATATTCTATTTGATGAAGACTGTGCCGAAATGTTTTTAAAAATTGCACGAAAAAGAAAACCAAAGTTGAAAAAATATCGAATTTGATACTTTCGATATATTTGGAAAAAAAATATAGATGTATCGATATATCGAATTAAAAATATCGGCGATATAAATCGATATTTTTGCTCATCCCTAGTGCAGAAATAGGAAAACTAAAAATGGAATTGTATGGGCGGCACACTTTCACACCAAAAGTATAAAAAATTGCCTATTTGAATTTCCCGATCGTCGGTAAGACAGTTCCAAAATTTCAACACGATTGGTCTTACCTTTTGGCTTCCTATAAGGAACAAACAAACAAATAAATAAACAAAAACATACAAACAAAGATTAATTTTTATGTACACTTATATAGATATAGATACAATGTCATAATTTATTGCTAATAGCAAAGTTAATTAGATAAGAACTTATAGTTATTATTATAACTATAAGTTTTATATATGTACATATCTTACTTTTTTATGTGAGATAAATATTTCGAAATACACAGCCATATCACAGAATACAATTTCGACCGAAAGTCATCATGACATTTGGTCATATTTTAATTGTTCTATGTTATGACTGCATAGACATCAATTGGATACCATATTCTGTATTATTAACAGCCAAAATATGTTGAAAAGAAAAGCCCTAAATAATGTTTTTATGCTTGCAGTTTGTCTTTGAAAACAAATTTGATTGTTTTATTTATGACTCTTCATTGATGGTTATTCATCGTCTCTACTATGGCAAAACTAATAGCCAAATCTACAAGGCTACAGAACAGCGTACATGCGATTATCTGAGAACCCTGAATTCAAAAACCAGCAAAAGCAGAAAAAATTTTCATGTAATTTTTAATCATTCCATTGATGACAGAATTGTCATTATGCCAATGATAACAAGATGATCAAGTGATGAAAAGGTTAAAATAAAAACACTTGTCATGGTATTGACGGTCAATTCCATCAGCGTTATGGTAATTTTCCTATCAGTGCACTGCAGTGCAGTAAACGAGAAACGGAACTTTTCTACGAAATTGAAACAAGTTTTAAGTATACTGTACAACAAAATCAAATTTTTTCAAAATTCAAGGTACTTACGACTGATTCTGGCAAAAGCCACGAAAAATATATATATACGTGTATCGGTGCTTTCAAAGCTTACATCGGTGATTAATTTTAGGGGAGTTAAATTGCCCCACTTTTGCACTTGATTATAGTGACTCGGCATAGGAAATCTTGTAATCTTTGCGTTAAAGGTACAAAATGTGCTGAGCACTTTTATGTAAAACACCATGAGAAACATTTTTGTGGAAACCGTTAACCCTCTAACTCTTCGTTGAATGGAACGGTTTGTCCATACCTTAAAAAATGGCAAAAATGTCCCATTCAGCGGCGATGTAGCGGTCTGAAATGTTATAGAAAAATTTCCCTCGTGGTGTTTTACATAAAAATGATAAACATACCTTAAACATAATAGTTACAAAATCTCCAATTGTGTACGCAAAATCATTTTATTATCGCTTTTAGCAAAGCAACTTTTTTCTTAGGAGTACTTCAAATAATAAATATGTATGTATGTATATATAGTATATGAGTATGTGTCTGTAAACTATTTTCAAAAACTTTTTTTTCGCACTTCTCTTATCATTCCTTGACTGATAATCAAGGTACGCAATCAAGGGGACGCAAGCATTTAATCACTATTTAATTACAGCAAATAAATAATATTAACAATTGTTAAATATTGATTGATTGATTTCAACCACACCTCTTGCTAAATTTTAAAACTTAAATACGAGTACAAACGTTTGCTCGCTAGAATCGCAAAGAGGCTTTATTTCTTCTTTCTTTTTCATTTAGTTAAGACAATTATTTATTCTCATTTGTTACAAACGATATTGGAACTCTGGAAACCAAAAGACTTTTTTTAAACACCTTTAGATTTATTGCGAGCTTTTAAATGTTAACAAATTATTAACTGTCATCGAAAGTGCATTGATAAGTGGTAGGGTATTCATTTTAATCGACTTTTCAATTGTTCGATTAATCAAGTAATCGAAATTGAGGTTTTTAAATTAGTCGAACAATCGAGTAAAGCTTTTATTTCGTTCGAGTTATTCGAGTAACTTTTCGTTTAAAAACTATTCGAGCTAATCGCAAAACCTTTTGAATTTACTCGGTTTTTTCTACCTTTTGTTTGGAAAATTTTTAAAAATAAATTTTTATTGCCGTATTATATATTTTATTAATGAAAACAGTTGATCATCTAAAATAATACGCTATTTAAATGTATCGCTTTCAGAAGTTTTTGCTTTGAGAAAAATTTTATGATGATATTTTCGCCCAACTTAGTGCCGAGCAATTCATTATATAACACTGCTTTGAAAATTTTTACATTTGGAATGTTCAAAGTTTGTATTGCATTTGTTTAAAGGACATTATTAGGATGTGCTGAAATGAGAAAAAAATCATTTCGGCCATTATCCATATAACCGCTAATTTGTGTTTTTCGATGTATGCTTCTCTTTAAAGCACCATCCAGCGTGAAAGGACGGTTCGAATAAAATGATATCTTGTTTTAAAGGCTATTAAATTACGCGTCCAATAAACGCTTATTTGCTCATATTTCACTTAATTCCTTAATATATACATCAAGCGGTGCAATAGTATCTCAGAACGATTGAATTGAGTGGCAAATTTGTCAAATTAAATTATTTTGTCAGTTTTGGCTAAGAAATCTTAAAAGATTCATTCGAAAAAAATGTACATAAAGCTTTTTACTTGAGTTATTCGATTAATCGACTTAAATTACTCGAACAAATTTTTACTCGAAATTGGAAATTTTTGTTTGATCGAACATTATTTGACTTCAATTTTCCGATTAATCGAGCAAACATTAATCGACTGAATACCCTAATAAGTGGCGTTGTCCGCCGACTAAGCAAGATAACGAAAATATTGTTAATTTCACTGGGCTACAAGCAAATAAAAAAAACCGCAGCAAAAAAACATTTTATTTAAATTGATTATTAGGCTAATGTTCGTAACGTTATATTCAGAAAGAATTGGGCATGATTAAAATTCCAAGGAACAAGGGAAGGTTAGGTTAGGTTAGGTATTTAATTTTCACGAAAAAGTTGAATATATAAGAGTTGAAATCACGTTCAGCAGAGCCACCTGACAAGTGGTGATAAGCAAAATACACGTGAGCACTGACGATAAAAATGTAGCGGATTCCGAAAGTGACGCTACTCTGTTCTGCACTGTACGTTGAAACATTAAGTTGATGTTAATTTTTCCCTTATTCCTTGGAATATTAATCATGCCCAATTCTTTCTGAATATAACGTTGCGAACATTATTCTAATAATAATAATTTGGATTCACAAGCAAATACCTTCGAAATAGTCATATTGAAACCACATTTTTTGTTTTAATCACAGAATTTGAAATCAAAACCTTAATCTTTCATTATTGAACCAAACTGAAATAATTAAGTGGTCAAAAAGTGGCCACCTGAAAATTACACAGTTTTTTCGCGTTTTACCGATTTTCAATGGAACCCTGTGTGAACCCTGTTGTACATAAAGCATTGATTTTTTTCTGCGAAGGTGAGAAGCATTATAATTTTTAGAAAATGTATAATTTTCACTCGTTTACGAAATATGTTTTTTTAAGTGCAATTTTTATAAAAATATGGGTCATATAAAATAAGCCCAAAAACCCATGTGTGAATACAGTTAAAAATCTGAAATTTTTAGAAAATATAAGCTATGCTTTGCTTGCTATATCCAATCTGTAATTCTCATTTGCCCACAAAAGATGATATTTTTAAGTGCTGCTCTTAGAAAAAAAGTGAAAATAAAATATGAGTCAAATAAAATGGGCTCAAATATATATTTATGTTTTTTATTTTATTTTCATATATTTCTAAGACCAGCACTAAAAACATAGGTTACGTAGATAGCCAACTAAAGCGTCCAAAACCTAAGTTTGATGTCATAAGCCTAAGTCTAAGAATTTGTTAGTAGAACATTTAGTATTTGTATTGTTTTAAAATAAAAAAAATCCCACAGCACCAAAACCATAATTAGTTGTACAAAAAGTATTTTACAATATCTATATTTTTAAATATGAACTTTTAGGTATTATACACTCTTAAATTTTAATGAATTAATGAAAATATGAATTTAGAATCCTTTTTCATATATTTGAGCTCAAAATATGTTGATTTGCTGAAAATTTTTTTCCAATTGTTGTATTGGGTGCTAAAAAATTGTATCCCAAATATTAACAAAAATGCAATACTGTTGAATGAAAAATATAGTTCAAAACATAGATAAATTTCAGCATACAAATGTCAACAAAATAAAAAATATATTTTAAAATTACAAAAAGAAGAAACATAAAATTTATTATAAAACAAATAAAAAATTATATAAAATAAAAGTGTTTGTGTGTGCAAAAAAAATGAAATTTTGTGCATTTTCAAGTGCAAAAATTACGCTCTCTGATGAGTGTTGAATTCCCTCTCTCACCCAGTAAGCACTTTGCTTAGTGGAAGGCAAAAAAGTATATGATGATTTTAGTCGTAACTACTTACAATTTGACTCGATAACTACTCTTTTTTGTTTGAGAAGTCCAAAAAATAAGGGGTACCCCTTAGAAATGTATTTAAATGTATTTACATTGTCACAGCAATTAACTAGTTATTATTTGGCTTACTTGAATCTAAAAAATAAGTAGTCAAACAAACAAATTTAAATTAAAAAAAAATATTACACAGATATATTCTATTTATATTTATTCAATATTTTTTATTTTTTATTCTTGACCCATCTGGGATACGAAACTGTGCTCGTTCAGATTTCAAGACAAAAACTTTACCCACTCAGCTATTGTCGACTTATAGGTTTAAGCGACAAAACTTAATTTTCACATACAAACACATGTTGACTTAAAAGTGGCTGTCTACTTATTTTCGTAATACATATCAACAAATTGTAACTACTTTCAGATAATGAGAAACATACGCACTAATTTTATGAAGAACTAGGTAGTAGTTCTAATTTGAAGCATTGTAATAAGATAAATAAGTACTACTCATTACTTTGTAACCCATTAATAAAGTACTACCGATTACAAAAATCACAAAAGTTTTTGTTGGGCATGTGTGCCCTTCTGTAAATTTTTTTTTACAGACTGGCAGTTGACTATCTACATATAATCTATGAAAAAATGTGTGCTTCAGAGTTGCCACTTTCTGTACTATAGTACAAAAACTGTAGTATATAAAAATTGTGGTACTGTTTTTGTACCATTAAATTTTTGTACCGTTTTTGTAATATTATACTAATTGCCGAAAAATAAAAAATAACAAATAAAACAGCAAATTTTACTGAACGTTTCATTAACTTTTGTTTGAAAAGATACCGTCCTAATAACCTTCCATTTCTCTGCATTGAGAACATTTTGCCTATATCACAAGTTTTTAGAGTTTCGGAAATATTGAAAAACGTGAATATGCATAGAACATAAATATATAATGCACTAGGGCCGTGTTTTTCTACGGATTTAGTGATAAAACAGAACACGACTTTAACGTAGACCGAAAATCATTCAGAGAGAAACAAAGCCCATAATAACAACGACAACCGGATCGACCAATTTCTCATTAATATTATTAAAATTTTGCCTTTTCCTTTTATTTTTCTCTACTGGACTCAAATGTAAATTTTTATGGAAAAACACGTTCCGCCGTAGTTCTGTTTCATCATTTATATATTAAATTAAAAGTGTAAGAAAACAAATCGCATTTGTTGTCTCTTATTTTGATGACAACTATTCTTAATTACAACATGCACTTTTCTATTTGGAAGAACGTCAAGCTTCAATCGCAACGGAAATACACGCAAAAAAAATAAAAATCTTGTTAGTTTCGCAGCGGACGCACCATATGTTATATTCGGTAATTATAATTCTGTTTGTAGTGATTTAAAAGACCAAACATCTTTTATTGTGTTGGGAAAGCTGCAAGAGTTCTCGCTTAAGAACCTGCACTGTATCAGCAGTGAAACATCAGCTTTTGTTGTATGGTTTCTCTCATATACGTTCACTGCTCTGCAATAAGCTCTTACTTTAAAGCATATTATTATGTGCTTTATTGCCTTAGTGCTTCAAAAACCTTAAAATTTGTTTACTGGGTAGTTCCTTTTGTCGAAGAAACATTTCTTTGTACTATTTCATTTAGTTTTGTACTATTTTGGCCTAACTTCTGTACTATTTTTAGTTTCTTTGGTGGCAGCACTGGTGCGCTTACAAAGTTAAGTTGTCATAATAATATTCAAAAATACCGGGAATTCCCGCATGAATTTCCAAGGATTTTTTAGCGGAAAATGTGCGGGGAAATCTCGAATGAAAAACACTACTTGCGAGAAACTTAATATAATTTTTAGTTGTTGCATAGTGTAAAATAGTTGATAAGAAAATAAGCACATGTGACTCTAAGAATGACTCAAGATTTTGTTTTGAATTTTTAAATAAAATATAAATCCCTTTTATGGACAATAAAAGAGTTGTACTACTGACAATATAAAATCTTCACTATAAGCGAGAAAATATTTTTCAAATAGATGTTATGTATGTATATGTAATGTAGTTTATATCAAAAAGTCTATTATTATACCCTCTACTGTACAATTTAAACTAATAAGTGCTTGGTAAACTGCATTCAACAACAATCAACCACAAGCGAGTTCAACAAATAGGCAGATTATTATTTATTAATGTGATAATGGTGTTGAACGGTCGTTTTTATGCAACTTTGTTGTACTTTAAGGCTGCTTTTTTTTATAGGCCCGCAGAATTTAATCTAAACAAATATTGTAATAGTTATTTAAGTTTATTTTTTGCTGTTAATGTGTTCTTAAAGACAACAAATTCTATAGTTTGCAATATAAAATAATAATAAGTGCTGCTTGCTTGGTTGGTATATACTTGTGGTTCATATTGCAAAACTAAAATTGATATTGTGAAGAATAGAAGAAAAATGTTTATATATTATTTGCTTTAAACTCAAACAAATTGCAGTGTAAAAATAGGCATTTATTTTTATTTAAAAAAATAAAGATGAAAAAAAAGTCATAAAGTCAACGTATGTCTGCATGTTAGGAATAAGTCATCGTGTAGCCAGCCACTGCATAGAATTTACAACTAGTAGTCAACGTAAAAATAATAATTTTTATTTGCAAATATAAAAGTTATAATGCTTTCGCTACTTGCCTTGAATAAAATACACTGATAAATATTTTTAATTAAAAGTTTGCATTTTAAAGCAGTCATACAAAACCTTCTTTAAAAATGGGTGTTTAAAATCAAAACTTAGAAAACTTAAATGGATTTGTCAGAAAAAATATGAAAACACCTCACTAAACAGTAACACTAAAAGTAAAATAAACCAAAAAAAAACATATTTTCTCTCAGTGCAATTTTATATTTATAGTTTTTCTATAGAGGTTTTTAAACTTTTCATGGTCAAATCAACCATCTATCTCGTCATAGTCAATTCAATTCAATTTTTTATTTGTTGTCTCGTGCAATTTTTTTCTTTTTGTTTTTTGAAAAGTCACAGACTGTTATAGTCGCTACTCATAGAGTACTAGTTGTTGTTATCAACGTCATAGTCATAGTCACATAATAATAGTCTTCTAAAAATTCACATATTTTCTACGTAATGTTTTATGTGTTTTGATGTTTTTCACTATTTTTTTCCATCGTATTCACACAATTGCAATTACGAGAACAAACAATTGTTGCTGGCTGGCTGTTGGTGTTTTTAAACAAAGTTTGAAAAGTGCATTTTCCATTGCAATTTCAATATGTTTAAAACTTTTTTTTTTGGTTTGTTTGTTTGGTTGGTTGAAAAGATAGAAGATTGATGGCTGGATGGATTGAAGTATGAATGGTTTATTTGTCACTGCCTGGTGACAATGATATCGTTTAGTTTTTCTTTTTTTTCGCTTCATTAGCCTTATTACCATTTAAATGGCCACGCCCTTTTCAAGACCTCTTTACCACAATTATTCATTAGTTTAAATATCCTTAACGACTGTTTATTGTTTGTCCATCAGTTTGTTTGTTTGTTAACTCATCTAAATTTATGCCTGCTATGTCTGTCTGTCATTTTGCTTTTAACAACTTTCTTATGCGTGTGACTTTGACTTTGCTGTCAATGCCAACCCAGCCAATTCTTTTTCCATCTTATGAGTTTTGTCCTCTAAATGCATTTTGTAAAAAGATATAAATATGCAAATATTATGCCTATAATTTTAAAGTTTAAAGTTCTTCTTTCTAAAGAAGAATTTGTTTGTCTGTTTCAAGTTAGTATTGTATTGAAAAAGTATTTCTCAAGACGATATTTGATTTTGCATTCTCTAGTTTGCGAGTTAAATGACAAATTTGTATTCAATTATACAAATGAGATGTTGTTGAAATATTAGGGGTATTCAATTGAATGTTTTTTTTTTTTTGCTTCTCACAGTTCTGAGTCGAAGTTAAAACTTATCAGATTTACTAACTATTGCAGTACGATCCAAAAAGTACACAGAAAAAATTATCACCAAAAAATTTTCAAACAAAGGTTTGTCTAAAAATAAATTTAATTTTCAGTAAATGTTCTGTCCATAATCTATGAATTGTTTGTTTGACTTTTATTTAGAACGCAAACACCAAAAGCAAGAAGAAAAACTGTGCTGTAAAAACACAACCCCGATGACGACATACACACAAATAACAACAACAACAATGATAGCAAAAGAGTGCGACTGTACCAAGTTTGTTTACTGAAGATTTTTGAGTGAATCAAATCATTAATGTCGTTGCATTAATTCTCATTCATTCTTTTAGAGTCTTTAGATAAACATTCAGACTTGAACACATTTAACAAGCTGAGATTTCATATATGCTTAATGGATGATGATGGTCATCAAAACAAAAATTTTGATTGATATATTTAAAAAAATATTTGTTTAGTATTTGTTAGCATTTTTAGACTAATTGTTTTATAAATTCTGACAAAAATATTGTTTGATATTTTTCAGAAAATCTAGTAAATCTTTTTGTTTGATATAGTAAATTGTTTTGTTTACACTTTGTAAGTATTTTTAGACAAATTGTTCTATAGATTTAAACAATTTGTTCACTGAAAAAAACAAGTTTTTTTCAATGAAGTTTTTGAGATATTTTTGTATATATTTACAAATTTGTTTGTAGGTCCGTTCCTAGACAAAATATTTACTATTTCATTGAATTCCTTTACAGAAAATGAAATTTTGCTTTTTGCAATTACCGATTGCAGCTGGTGTAATATGTGTTAATAAATTAATTCAATACTTTTCGGCGATTTCATCATTCCCCTTTAATCGAATTATCATTCAATTAATCGATTAATTTTTATTTATGCAGTGTTCTTAAGATTTAATTAATATTTCCATGATATACGTATTTAAGTAAAATTCATTTAATATCGTACAAAAAGACAAAATATGAACTTTATTATTTAAAAATTTTAATATATGTAATAAATGAGCAATCGTCTGTAGATTGTCGAAATATAACCGTCTCCAAAAAAAATGTGTTTTACCATATCAACACATAATAATTTTTGTCATTCGTTACCTCATTTTAGATCGATGAGATTTCCATATTATATCAACTTATTTTATTTGCTTATGACTCCTTTAAATCAAAGCCTAAGAATTAATAAATAAAATAAGTTATTTTAAAATTAAATTCCTTTAACTTTCCCTTGCTTTTTGCTTTATCCTGTATACCGTTTTTCGTCTAGTTTTAATTCTTCTCTTTAACGTTTCTGGATCTTTGTTCTGGTTAATTTAGCTTTAAACTCCAAACCAGTAATAAAAGTACCAAAATCAGATATTAAAAACTACCATAACAAAATCCATGCAAATAGAAAAGTATGGAATTACAACCTTTACAATCATATTTCAATAAAATATTAATTAAATGGTCTAATATAATTGAATTATTTACGACTTAAATTATCACGACTGGAACACAATTCGTTCTTTTCGAAAAATTTTTGCTTTTATTTAACACTCGCCTGAATTTTTGGAACAAATGTTCAAGTAACAAATAACGAATTTTTAGATAATTGATTATGCTCATACTACAAATTCTTCATTATGCAGTTCAATTTCACATGTTTTTAATAACTTTTTTGCATTGCAATTATTACTTATAGAGTTTTAATTAATTTATACTCATTCATCATTTTGTTTTTTTCCAAATTAAAAATTTCAAATTAAAAAGAAAAGTCACGAATGACAAGCAACTTGTAGACAGACATACTCTTAAAATAAAAAAACAAAGCCTTTTCTTATGAATTTGCTTTATTTAATGGAAATGAGAAACGAAACTAATATGCTTACTTGTATTAATGATTATTTATTTTTGCATGTATTTTCTGTTTTTTTTAAATAATGCAATGCGCAAAACTACATCTTAAAGCGGAAACAAAAAAATTTTGTAGGAAATCAGATTGAGATATAATTTTGTAGACAGAAAATAATATAAAAATAAATCTTTTTTTTTTGTATAAGAAGATGTATTTACTGTAAAGTATATTGCCTGCAGTAAAGATTTTAATAATTACTATCCAATGTTGTTAAAAAAATATTATTAAAAACTGATATGACAGAAAATATCAATGTGTTTTGAATCTAACCCATTTATTAGTTTTAATAATTGGAATTTCGTTCAGGATAAGGTAAGAAAACAGATATTACAGTTTAAAAAAATCCAACGAGCAGTTGGTTTTGTACTGGCACGGCAGTGCCCATATTTAAAACGACTAAATTGCATTGTCATAGGAAGTCAATGCGCGCCCGAAATTTCCGTTCAATTAAAAGTAGTCATAAAAATTAATTATATAGAATTATATTGGGCGTGGCACTGCACATTTTTCCTATCAAATTATTAAATTATGATGGGAATTCTATGTGTGTGCGAAGTTCCATAAGAATCAGTTAAATAGAAATAGTTGAAATAGAATATTTACTTTGTTTGGCCATGGCACTGTCCATTATTTACTGATTAAATTGTTATTTATACAAACCCAATGCGTATCCAAAGTTTCATAAGAATCAGTTAAATAAAAATATGTAGTTGAAAAATAACACATATATACTTCGAGTAGGCGTGACAATGCCCACCTTTCAATAATTAAATTGTATTTTCATAGAAAGTCAATACGTGCCCAAAGTTTCATAAGAATCGGTTAAATATTAGTAGCTGAAAAATAGTATTTATCTTGTGTAGGCACTTCTCAGACCAGCATTTGTTTGAAATTTGCCTTGCGTTCAATAAGTAATTTATCTGATTCAATAAATGTTTCATTTTGAGCTTTTATTTACACTAAAAAGCAACAACAGAAACCAGTTTAATTTTCAATAAATGTATTGTTTCATTAAAAAAAAGTATTAGGTTCTATTTCAATAAAAAACTTGACTGACTTTAACATATATTTCCTAATTATGATAATTTTTGATAATTATTTTATCTGTTTCAGTACATTATTTTGTTTGATTTTGGGTTTTTCATAATGGAATACAACAACAAATTTTTCAGATTTTTTTCAATAAAAAAAAATTTTTAAATATGGACAAATATTTTGTATGAATTTACAAATTTTTTTATATGAAATAATTTTTTTTCTCAATAAAAATTTACATATCGTAAATTTGTAAAAAATGTTGTCTCAATTTACAAATTGTTTTATAGGTCCCAATTCATCATAAAGAAGTTTAATTTTTCTGTGTATTTAAAGCACCACAACAGCATTTTTGTCGCCGTTGGAGGGGAGTTTTTGGATCATTTTTCAAAAATGGGGCAAAATGACCCATACAGCGAAGAGTTATAGGGTTAAAATATTCCACAAAAATATTACTTGTGGTATTTTACGTAAAAGGGCTGACCATATCGTATACCATAACCATAAGACTTACAAAATTTCTTAAGCTTTATAGAAATTTTTTTTCAAATTTTCAAAAATCGGAAGAAATAGTATTACCGCACCGGGCTTAAAAGTCGTTAAGTGAATAGAAGTTAAAAACTGCAAGTTTAAAAAAAACGAAGGATAGACTCATTTTAAAAAACACGATTAAAAATTTAAATCTTTTTGCTATATTTTGTATAAAAAACATCTAAAAACAAAAACTAAAAAACAATCCATTTTAAATTGAAGATTTTATTGCAAAGATATTTGACCTTCTTCCCACTTCCTTCTTTACCCATTTTCGTCCCAAACATTTTTACTTGTGCTACGAGCTCATAAAATCTGTTAAATTAAATTAAATTAATTTCACCATGTTGACTTATAAAGGGCTAAGAAAGTTATGAACAAAAAACTAACAAAAATTATTAAAATTTTTTTGAACGAGTAATCAAAAAAATCTAAAAATTTAGCAGGAAGTTTTTTTTGAGAGTAATAAAAAAATCACAAAATTGGGGAAATAAAAAAAAAAATGTCAAACTGTCCGATTTCGCGTGGAATGTCCTATACACATGGGACTGCACTGCACGCAAGCAATCAAGTAGAATCAATAAGATTCCGTTTTGACAGTCCCATATACATACATATTATTTGTTTTTTATTCGGACTTATTAACATTATTTTTGCTAGCGGTCCCATTGTATGTTGTATGCTTACATATCATTCTGCTTTGTCTGTAGTTTTGAATGATTTAAATATTAAGAAATTGGGAGATCTTGAGTCTTTTGACATGAAAATTTATTGCAATGTCTGATGACGTACAAAATTTTACAAGTCTCAAACCAAGCACACAAATTTTTAGGTGTATGACCTTCTTCTTACTGATTTAAGTTTCCCAAGAGATATTTTTATGTTTTTACAAGCAGTAATCTTTAAAGCCATTTTACACAACAACCGTTTATTTCGTAATGTTAACATTTAATTAAAGTTAAAAAAAGAAACATTTGTATTGAATTTTAACCTCTAAATACATAAAAGTTTTCTACAGAATTTGTCTGATATAATCTTTTTTCACCAAATTAAAAATAAACAAGCCAATTAATAAAAGCCCAAATTTGTTACTACTCTAAAATTACTAAGATGTAAAACAAAATTTCTGAGAAAATTTATAGACCTAAAAGTTATTAAAAATATTTAAATAAATCTGTCGGTTTCATTTAAACTCTAAACAAATGAAAAGAAAAAAAAAGAGTTGTTAAAAATGGTTTGCTTCTTAATGAAATAAATTAAATTTGATTGTGTATTCCATACAACAAAGATTGCGCATTAAAAAATATTTAAAATTTTATTATTTATATCTTTTTTTCTAACATTAATTAATAGATTTCAATACGAGTGAGTTCTATCAATGTGATCTTTAAAATAATCAAATATTAAATATAACAAACAACAACAACAAAAAAGTAATAAGACCTTTTTCATAATCACATAAATTCTTTTCTATTTAAATGCTGATCTATAAAATGTTTTTGCTTTACTATGATATTTTTTTTAGGGGAGATCTCTCTTTAGTTCCGTGGAATTAACAAACGGAAATCTTTTATGTATAAACAATAATGATCAAGCTGCGAAGAAACAACAAATAATGAAAATTGCTGACTTTATAATTCTTGGAATTCTTTAACTAAACTTTTTTAAGCATTTGTGAGTTTTTTTTTGTGTTTAATTTTTATTGAAAATAATTATTACAAAATTCTCATGTAATTCATTAATGATTTCATTTGAGCATAAAAAGAAAAATGGCAAAAGTTGTCTCGTATCCATTGTATGATTTTACAAATTTTTCTTTAAATTGCTCTTGTCGAAAAAGTGGGGATGATATTAATGAATGTACCTAATTAGGCGAACTTTTAAATGCGCTACACATTAGTTTGGTAATACAAATAAAGAAAAACTTCATGCACTAGGGTTTGCAAGGCGATAATTGCACCTTTTAATCGTAATCGTAATCGAACACATTAATCGCTCGATTACGATTAAACATAGTGCTCTCTTGCAAGCATAGAATTTATTTCAAACATCTTCGATAATGATCCTTTTTCTAATCTGAGATTCATTTAAATTCTTTCAATTCGCGTATAGGGTAAAATTAATTCATAAACACTTTAAATTAATTTAAGGCCTAATTATATAAATCGCGCCACCAAAGTGAAATTCATATAAAAAACAAAAACCAAATTTCAAATATTTTATAAATTTAATTTATTTTTCATACAAATTTTAAAAATTTTTTTTGACAAAACGACGCTTGAATTACTACGCGTTTGTTTGGTGAAAATTTTTTATGAAAAACAAAAACAAATTAAAAAAATTTTTCAAAACTCTTTGTTAGAAAAAAGTCTTATATTTCGTATACAAAATTTATCAATTTATTTAAGATATTCTCAAGAATTTATGTTTCAAAAATATATTTATTTGTTGTGGGTTGTAAGAAAAATAAACAAATTTACATATACCGAATAAAAATAATTTGTTGTATTGTTTGTGTACGTTTTTTAATCTATTATGCTTTCGTATTTGTAATTCTCAGTTCCTGTTTGAGAGTTTGTTTATTAACATGGTGGTTAAAGATCTGATATATAAGTCGTAGGCCGTCTTGTAGGTCAATCTATGCGGCCATTGACTTTAATAGGATTGATGCATACATGATGGCATCATGCATTGCATTCGTTGGAAAGGCTCGATCTCTGGAGAACGAGCTTGTCCAACGATGTTTTAGGAGACCCACTGATCTGGAGTCTATCTGTGCGTCTAGATATCTGTCGCCAATTGACCTCCCGGTTTTGAGCGAAGCTGGTCTTCTTTATGAGGGTGCAAACCTCCTATTTTATCATAGGAGATTAAATACTCTCGATTTGTACAATGTAGTTTATAACACTGCACAGTAATATCACCCTTTTGTATATATTTTTCCCTTTTTTTATTATTATTAGAATTTTTTTTTTGTTTTGTTATTTAGCTTTAAGGATTTCACAAGTGCCTCCCTTTTTTTCCTTTTTTAGGGAATATATTAATAATTAGACCTAAGTCATATATATAAATAAATGTAAATATTATATAGTTAAGCTATAAATATCCTCATGAAATAATTAGAATAGTCCTAAGAAAAATACTTAGTATGTAAGGAAATTTTGTTATTTTAAGATTTAGGTTAAGAAAAGCCATGTAAATAGTTTAAGATAATGGAAAGAAAATAAAATTGAATTGAATTGAATTGAAATCTGATATATAAGTTGGCATTAGCACCCAACCAAATGCAGGCATACGCATTAGCTAACTCACAACAAATAAATATATTTTTGAAACATATTTCGTATACTATAATTAGTGTTTTTCATTCGGGGATCCCGGGAAAATTGTGTGAGAATTCCCGGGATTTTTAAAATATTATTATGATAACTTTTCTTCTTTGTAAGCACACATTTTTAGTGATGCTTTTATTTAGAAAAATATGTAAATAAAAGAAAAAATTGTAGTTTTGAGCACATTTTATTTGTCTCCATTGTTTTTTTCATATTTTTCTAAGAGCAGCACTCATCAAATCATATTTCGTGAAGAAATGAAAATAACTTATTACCACCAAGTGGACATAGCGAAAGTAAGCACAATAAAGAAGTACTGCCCCCTATTCTGTAACTCGCTAAAGCTAAATCTCTATCGCTAAAAATCTATACGGTCGATTTATCAATTTTCCTCTACGAATACAATTTTGCAACGTGTATTGCTAAATTATGGAATGTCTAAAAATTTAATCCACCGAAATTTTAGTGTCTTATGTCATCGCCAAAAATGTTTAATTTTGTATTTGTTCAGCATTTTAGCGATCAAGATTTAGAATTAGCGAATTACGGAATAAGGCGGCTGGTCTATATTTTCTGAAAATATCAGATTGTTATTTTAAGCCACACATGAGTTTTTTGAAGCTCAAAATTTTGAATTTTTCAAAAATTATAAATTTTTGCAAAAAAAATCAAAGCTTTATGTACAACAGGCTCACACAGCGTGCAGTTAAAAATCGATGCGAAAAAAATGTAATTTTCAGGTGGTCACTTTTCCGCCACTTAATTATTTCAATTCAGTTTTGCTTAGCAGTGTGAAATGCTCATTAGTGTCTTATGAAATAAAGCATAAATCATTGTAATATCTTTTCTACTTAAGAAGCTACGGAAATTATAAAAAAGTATGAAATTAGTAAATTTTTTTACTTCGGGTGGCTACTAATCAGAAGTTATACAATAAAAAATAAAAATTTTTTAATTTAAATTAAAAAGCATACGGCACGGCTAAAGACCTAAAATTTTAAAATTTTTTTACTTACGTTTAATGCATCTATAACCTTATTTAATAGATCTCGTGAATTGGTATTTGTTTTTGTTCAAATAAATTAAGTGAAATGTTATTTGTATCGTTTTGTATTTGAA
The DNA here is from genome assembly GCA_956483635.1 of Panzeria rudis. Lineage (NCBI taxonomy): Eukaryota > Metazoa > Arthropoda > Insecta > Diptera > Tachinidae > Panzeria > Panzeria rudis. The sequence continues at coordinate 162,121,892 of OY101447.1, read as the reverse complement.
ATTGAAAAATCAATCCCGCTTTCCCGGGAAATGAAAAAGTCCGGGAAAAGAAAAACTGTAACTATAATAGAAACAGTTTTAGTAAGAAATTATTACGGCATATTTTCTTAATTATGGCGATTAACCGATAAACGCGATTAATCGCAAATGTTTTAATCATAATCGCAATTATGAAAATCTTCCATTATTTGCAAACCCTAGCATGCACATTGAGCTTCCGTGACAATATAACATTATGGTTAGAAAAGTTGGCAGTACCACGCCAATGAAGCGGATAAATTCTTTTCGCCTTATCCTATTTAACCGATTCTTATAAAACTTTGCGCACACATTGAATTTTCATCACAGTCAGTGTTACCATATGTGAAGATTTATCTTATTTTTGGAAGAAAAAAAATTTTTTTTGAGTCGAAAAGGTGAAAAGATATTTACTCTTAAAAAAAGATTTTTAAATATTTAAAATGTTTACTTTTTCCTTCTTAATTGAAGTTGCTTTTAGAAGAGAACGGTGATAATACTTATATCCAATCCTTAATGGTGACGGTATAAAAGTCGAAGAATATTATAGTATATTATCTCGATATATAATTTGGCCAGTTCACAACATGTTGTATGTGTTGTAGATCGTATAAATATTGTTGGTCTGTTCCATATAAACATTTGCTTAGAAACATGTTTATGATTCCGATCTACGATACCTACAACATGTTGTGAATTGAGCAACTGTTTTTATAAATCGAAATATATAAGGAGTATAATTAAGTTCTACCTTTTTCAAAGAAAGACTTTAGATCAGCCCCCGGCAATTTGTGATGAGGTCAGTTTTCTCTATTCTGCTGGCACTGCATTAGATTGCTTTATAAAGTCCAAAACGGCCCAATCCACTACACAATATTATTGAATATGTTATTGTACATATTATTGTCGTTTTGATCTATACTATGCGCATGCATGATTTATACTATGCAAATGGCACAACACTATCAAATAAAATATTGTCTAATATTCCTGTCAGTGAAACAGTAAATATAACACTGAACAATGCTGCCAACACATTACACAATTTTCTTGATAGTGAATTCAAAGTCAAAAGCCTTATGATTTTGGCCAATATATTGTGCCAGCTTTTAATATGACATACACATTGGTGATAACATTGTACAATATGAAAAATTGCACAATTATATTGCAAATGTGTGGGGGCCCTTAATAGTGCCTGAATTTGATAAATTATTTTCTCGATGTACTACTTTTTGCTTGTTAGTTTCATGTTTATTTATTTCTCTCGTTGTGTGTTAAATAATATAAATTTTAACTAAAAGAAGATTTTTGAGGAAAAAATAAGATTTTTATTTTGTATTTGGAAAATTTCGAGAAAATATGTGAAGCACTGGTCACAATACAATATTAGGATGAGACAAGTGACGAATTAAAAACCAATACTATGTTGCAACTACTTCTACTTAGCCGATTTTTATAAAACTTTGCACACATAGAAGAGGTACACATTATTATTATTAACAACATCCAGATAATTACTAAAAATAGGGATGCCAACTCAGTCCTTTTCGGGCTAGATTTAGCCCGTTTTTAGTCATTCAGCCCTTTTAGCCCCTTTTCACTTTTTGTTTAATATGACTATGTTTCTATTTTTGCAAACTTGATATTTCCTTATTCTAGTAATAGCATCATATTAGTTAACGTCAGAAGCTTGTTTTTACTAAATTTCTTCTGTTGTTTGCTTTAAAAAACAATAATCTTCTATTTCTGTCAAAATTACCCTGCGGAAAATTTGGTGACAATTGATTCAAAAGTACTCGTCCTATGACTTGAGAAAATGAGACTGGTATCAAAAATAAGGAGGGAAAAAGACATATTGTGTAAATGGTCACATATTAACCATTTTGAGTAAATTTAGTTGGTACTCCGGCTAGTATTGTAGTAAACGGCGTTGAACAAATTCGATGCACCTGGATCTAAGGCCTATCACATAGTATCTATATAATATTAATTGTCTCCCTTCAATGAGACTGCCATGCCACTCAGGAGCCTGTTCCGTAATTATATTCAGATATTAACTCCAGCGTAACTAGTATTTATAACATTGAAATATTAGTTCCCCAGTGGTGGAATGGGTATTGTACTAGCCTGTCATGCCGGAGGTTGTCGGCTCGAATCCTATCAAAAACACCGCTTAAAAATAAAATACGATTTCTACTTGGATTTGTAACAATAAACAAATAAATTAATCGATAATTACAGCTGAATTTTGGAATAATATTTATATATGTATAACTTATATTATAATACACCGATTAGGACACTATAAGATAGTTCAGAGACAAGTTACAAGGTGCATACAAAGTATCAATTAACCCCATACTAGGCCATCCCCATATAAAAGTGGTTGGTCCGCTTCATAGGAAGTGTTAGAACTCGGACTGGTCCCTATCACCTGGGGATCGGTCACGTGACTTGTTTTGTGTCAGTTCCAGTTACCGTAGGGTAGTGTTATGCTTTGGAAGATGGTCCCAAAATTTTGCCGTTGTTTATAACTTAGCCCCTTTTCGCGCTTTTTCGAAAAATTTTACGTAATATTGCTTTAAACGTATGTTTTTTCAATTTAGCCCTTTTTAGCCCCTTTTTCGAAGAATTTCATGCGTTTTGAGTCTCAAAAGTTAGCATCACTGAATAAAAATGTTGTTCTACAATGTATAAAATAGAAACAATGTAATACACCTGTAGAATCTACGCAAACGCTCTCTCAGATGCTCTCGAAGTTTTTTTGTGTATGTTTTAGCATTAAGCCGTTGACCAAGAAAATTTTAAATAGCACATTTTCTAATTTTTTCTTGTAAATTCGGATGTTAGAGCACACTATTTATTTTTATTTCCATAATTTCAACCTAAAAATGTGTAGCATGTGTTTTAGCAACCGAATTCACAAGAACAAGAACGGTTCGGAAGCTGGTACAGAAATGATTGTATAATGGATTGGCCGCTTAAGTGAGATATCTAAACACAAAAATCAGGAATGGGCTTCCTAAAATTTACCTGCTGCCACTCATTATCTGCTTCGAATTTTTTTAATGATTTTAAACGATATAAAAATTTTAAAGCCATAAACGACTCACGTAGGGGAGAAAAAATGTTGTAAATGCTACAGAAATAAATTTGCATTCATTCATTATTCTATAAACATGGTATAATAGTTTTGTCCATATTTTTGTTCCATTATCCTCCTTCTTCCTTTTTTTCTGTTGCAGTTTTTTTTTTGTGATTATTTCATTGTCATTAAATATCATCAGTCATGGTCTAATTACAGTCTTTTTTTTTGGAATCATATTATGAATTTTTTGCTGGTCTTACCACACACCAGATGAAAAAATCACAAAATGAAAAAAGAACTGCTACAAAAAGAATTCATCCAACATCAGCAGCAATGTGACCAGACTAAAAAATATATAATAGAGTAAGAGTCCAGAACCGCCAGACCTACGTCATTTTAGCAAAGTTGAAATTTTGAGGAGTGATATCTTAGAAGGTATGGACACCGGGACCGTTCTAGAGGTGGGGGTACTTATGGCACAAAAGAGAAAGGGAGTCAACTTACACACAGTGGTTCTAATTGTAAAAAATATGTTAATAAATGTGTATCTTTGAAACTTGCTATCCGATGACAAAAGGAAGTGTGTAAAAATAAAAATATTGAAATTTGGACCACTGTTTTAAAACACAGGGTGAGCTACAAGGTGTCGAAGTTGACTACCTCGGACATGAAAAACTATGTTGGCCCCATAACTTTTACAAATATTATCCTAATAATAAATATGCTAAATTATGTAATTATCCAGGTGTTTTTCTCTTCAGATTTTCTTAATTATATTGCTATTTTTGTTTGGTAAATTCAGATTTTTGTAGCTGTTTTGGATACTGGTAAAATACATCGAAGTTTATTAAAAACCCCTTGAGAGATTTTTTGTTGGTTAGAGGTTTTTACGTTTTATTTAACTATATGTTGCTCCTGGTACGATCTCAAGACTTTTGTAAGTTACCATACCAATCCAGAGGGCCAAACACCCCGCCAGACACGATAAGGGTTCTGTTGTTGATTGAAGCAGGAGGGCTTATTTATGCGCACATTTCCATATAACTTATAGACTGCTTTGTAAAATATCATTTGTATATGAACATGCTAAATACAATATTTTCAGTTTAAAAAACTTGCAAAAATGGTCACATTGTTCTCAGCAATGACTGAATATTGATGGAAAGCGCTTTAGATGATAAAAAACTTACTGATGAATTTGGTGTGGTATTTTTTTGCCATGTTTTGAATAGCATTAATGTATGAAGGTATGTATGAGTGCAACAAAAGAATTGGTTGCAGGCAAACGTGGTACGTAAAAATTAAAAAAAAAATGTTAATGGGAATAAAGGGTTATATTAACAATTTGAAACATTTTTTGTAAGCCACACATCATTATGCACTCGTATGTTTTATTCTCTACATAAAATTCAATCATTTGGCCAGTAAGCTAGCCAGCCGCACTAGCTTGTTAATATGTCTGTCCCTTTTATTGCTACTTTGACCGTCCGTCAATATGTCTGTTATTCAACGGATGTAACGGTTGACAAACAATGATGCATCAACACAAATTAGTACTTCTTAAATTTCTACTTGCAACGTTTTGTGTCTCTCAACACTGTAATTTTTTTTTTGCTGTTAAATTTTTTTTCTTTATTGTGAATTTTCACGCCAGTAGTCAGGATTCTCATTTAAGTACAAACGTACTTTCATTTATTCTCTACTAATATTGGGGTTTTATGCATTAATCTTTTAGGTCTGGTTCTGGTCTTGGTTTTTCGTTGCTTTTTTTCTGAATATTTGCACAGTTGACTGATTTTTTTCGCATTAAATTTTCATTTTTAGCAACAAAAAAAAAAGAGCAGCAACATCTGAATTGTAACATCAACAATGAATGAGTTTCATAATTGATTTTTGTTCTTTTTTTCTTATTGCTGCTGCATTTGTTGTATCATTTGCCAACAACAAAAAAAAAAAACAATAAAAAAAAGTAGCTAAATTAACGGAAATTCATATTAAACAAAAAACATGGGGTAAAATTATGCTGTTAACCAAAATAACGGTTAATGCAGTTATTTTGGCACTACAATTATCGTGTTCAATCATTGGAACCTGGGAACTTTAAAAATTTTCTCTTTTTTTTAATTTTAACATCTTTTTAAAATGCAATAAAATAATTATTTAAATTTGTTTTAGCCTACAGCTGTATAAAGTGAGGAGGGCTCATTTATAAGAAATTATTATTTGCAAATCATTATTTAAAGTCTGGTATACTACATTTGGACATTTCCACAGAAAAATCAACTTTTTGTTACGTACGTCACTAACCAAAGAAGCTTGTTTTTCCAAAGAAATGTTAAGTGTTTTTACTTCTTTATATACAAATTTGTGTAGACCGTAAGTAGCTCTACATTTAGTTAAAGGTAAGGCAAAATCGAACTAGATGGTTCTGGAAAACAAATATTATTGCATAATAATAATAAGACATGACAAGAAGTGGAAATTTCTGTGGAAATGTCCATATGCTAGTCTCAGAGAGCGATTTAAGGCATGGCTGTGTTGGACATGGGACTATTCTGCTAAATGTAGAAGGGCCTGGGGGACAAACAAACTACATACATGTTAGGAGCTTTGAGAAACGCTTCTGAGTGGAGATCCCTAATAGCGAAGACTGGAAGGGAAATTGTGTAACAGTTTTGTTCCTTGCGGATTATAGGCCCAATGGACACTGGTACTGGATCGTAGTATTCTCTGAAGATCTGGATCTTTTGGTCTGTCTCAGGTTACCCGACATCTTCACTGTATTCCACGCGGAGATTTATGTTATAACCGAAGCTGCGAAAATAATTGACGGGATTGTCTTAGATACCACTATTATAAAGTTATTTGTAGATAGTCTGACCGCAACTAAGGCCCTAAATTCAAAGGTGGTGATATCGAAGTGTGTACTGGCATGCATTTAATCTCTGGCTTTGCTTAAAAGACAAAATATCAGGAAAGTTTAGGTTCCGGCTGTATGAAGGCATTCAGCGGAACGAATGGCTGATTAATGCGTAAGAGAAGGCTCGGCCATAGACGAAGCAGACTTACAAAGGAATACGGATATTCTCTTAGTTGAGCTGTCAAATGTGATTAAGGAGTGAGAGCGTTAAGGAAGGTGGATCTCAGGTGGTCTAGAATTACCATTTTAAGGGAATATAAGACCCTTCGACCCTCACATAGCAGAGGTAGGACCAAGCAGCTTCTAACACTTGTAATAATTTTAAACCTGGTTGGAATCATCACCGGGAACCGTCCGATTGGACGTATGTCAGACCGTCTAGGCTTTCCCCATGATGTTCACGGCAGGAGCTGCTTCGACAAAGAAGAAGCGTCAGTCCATCATATTCTCTGTAATTGTCTGGAACTGCAGAAGCGCATGCTTAGACATCTAGGCTATTGTTGGCTGTGGGTCCTCAATTGGCTGGCTGGCCTATTGGGCTTTGTGAAAAGTTTTGAGTGGTTCTCAGGAGCCGGAATACCAGAAATTCGTAGGAATGGGCCCAACTGCAGGCTGCGAACTGTCCATATAACCTAACCTACTCGCTTTAAAGTTGAATAAATTGTTCTTAGCAAACTCAAAATAAGATTCAGGCAGGACCCAGTTCAAATAAGAACATTTAGCGTTGTGTTAACAATCTCTGAATGAGGTCGTACGAATGTTCTATGCTCACGCATAGATGTATGCCTGAACTTGCTATTCTATTTGTAATTATGAATGGTATAAGTTTTCTAGAATCAGAAGCTCTTCATACTCTTGAAATAAAAATCCAGTCTGCCTTTCGATGGACTGATCAGCTTTTTCAGGTGTAAGAGTTCCTTCACTTCAGCTGATCTTCTTACTATTTATACTACCAATATCTGACTGAAAATGGATTAAAATTCTCATGTATGGACCGGTGCTTCAAAGTATATTTTGAACCTGATCGCATACAGAAGAAGACGAAGAAGCTCTTCACTGACAGTAGGATAGCGAACTTTATTGACTCGCTGGAGCAATCTGGGATGTGTTTCACTATTTTATCCGTACTACAACCCGACTAGAAATTTTCATGCAAACACATTTTGAATCTGACTGGAATCCCAATGCCGATGTAACGCAGAAACGTATTTGGGACCCGATTGGTTTCCTGTGGGGAAATATCAAAATCTTGCAAAAATTTGTTAAAATCGGGAATATCAAACTCTAATATTGAATTAAAATTGCTGAAACTATCCAAGGGATAAAAGTATGTAGCAATCACTTCTGTTGAAGATGAGAAAAAAATACGATTAAAAATCTGTGTTAGATTTTCCCAACAAGTTCCAATAGTTTCCTACTTGGGAAGAACTTAAGTTAAGTCACTAATTTGTAAATGGGCTATCCCAATAAGCTCCCCATCAAATCATAAATGGGACAAACCTTTTGGGTGTGCCACATACATTCTCAGTCGGGTCCCAATATGAGTATTGTGAAAATTTCTAGTCGGGAATGGGATGTGTTTTAATCAAATAAGAGAACTTGTTCCCGAAATCCGCTCTTTTTTTTCAAGCAACACGTTCGCACGAATCGCACTATGCATTACAAAAAAAAGTTCGTTCTTTAGTCGAATAGTACTTATGTGGAATAAACTCTCTGCAGATGTCTTTCCTATCATTTTCAATGTTTGAAAGTTCAAATTAAATGTTCATAAATACTATTCCCTCTATTATCCTTTCCAAAACCGATTTTCATAGGCATAGACCAAAAAAATTAGCAGGAAAAGATGGCGTTTGCAATTTTTTTTTTACAATTCGTCGTAAATTTTAAAATTCCTTGTTCCATGCACATAGTATGTTCGATGAATCACAAGAAGCACGAATTTGAGTGCCGACTTTGATTGCGGACTTGGATGGAATGTATTGCTTTGACTTCAACAACCACGCATTGAAAGCAATTTTACGACTACTCTCTGCATCTTGTTGACCAAGCATTCCATAGTGCTGTGCTTTCTGGTGAAAAGGTTAATTTGGTTTTTTCAGTCCCTTACCTTTTGCGGGTTACCCATAAGAATTTATGTGTTACTTCACAATATTTGAAATAACAGATCAACAGGCGTGGATATAACTATACAAAGGAAATATAATAGCGTAAACTATTCTGGTAGAAGTTGAAGCGACACCTCTGGTATCCGACCGAACTAAAGTCGATAGAAATTTAAATTCTAGAGCTTATATTTTTATGCCTGGTCATTGACCATACGCTGGTACCAGGCCATCCGATAGCCTCATGGATGGCCTACGCTCGCTGCCCACCACTCTCATCCAATACGGAATAGATATTCTGGCGGACTTCGTCTTATCCTCAAGGTGAGGAACGATTCTGTGAACGATTATTGGTTGAGGTCTCCTTTGGGAGTTCACGTGGTGGCTGTGGTTGAAACCAAAATCGTTGGGAGAGGAAATCGGTAATGCTCAGTCAGGGCTAGTAACTAGTTGGACTTCGTACCACCAAATATATCTGTTTGGGCTGCTTTGTGCCATCTGCCTTCTTCTTGTATAACTTGACCGGTACTCGTGTTGGGTGTTTTGCACACAAACAATACAATTTTGGGTACAATCTCCTTGCACAACTTCATTTGTAAACAGCTCATTTTGAGTAAAGATAAATAAAACTTGCACACAATGTTTTTTGGGTGCAGTGCCATAAGGCCATGTGCAAAAAGGTCATATGGCCTTATTTCTTAATTGATTGACAAATAAAGCCATTATGGTCTTATTTCTCAATTAAATTTTGATATACTTTTTTTAAATTTGTATTTAGTTTACCCAAGGATTTCGGCCGGGCTTGAGGGTTTTTTTCTTTCGGTACATCGAAGAGCGGCTTCGCTGATTAAAGATTTTTGCATAACCGGCCTTTGACCGGGCTTAAGGATTCTCAGTATATCGAAAAGCGGCTTCAGTAAGGAAAGTTTTCCACATAGGCGCCCTTCGAACGGGTTTAAGGTTTTTTCTTCCCGGTGGATCGAAAAGCGCTTTCGTTGGGTTAAGATTTTCTCTTTAGGCGGGCTTATTGGTTTCCTTCTCTACGTTTGTTAAATAAAAGTTTTCAGAGAAGAAAAATCCTTGAGCACTAGTAAAGGCTGGATAGGCAGAAAATCTTAGCTAAGTGAAGATTTTTATTTTGAAACCTAATTCCATAAGATTTTAATCTCTTTAAATAAGTCAATTCAAATATTATATTTTTTATATTTTGAGAAATAAACTAAATTTTTTTATCCGTGTTGAACTTCTTGTTAGAGTTTTCTAATAACCGAAAAATTTTAAATTCGCGATTTTAGAAAAAAAATTTATTGACAGAGTCAATTTGACCCAAAGAGTGCAGAAAGGCAAAAAAATCTGTATTTAATTGTTTTTTGTGTAATTTTTTTGTAATTCCTGAAGGAAATACTCCCTTTTAAAAAATTAACAAAAACTGATACATACATATTAGGGTATTCACTCGAATAATGTTTGCTCGATTAATCGAATAATTAAAGTCAAATAATGTTCGATCAAACAAAAAATTTCTATTTCGAGTAAAAATTTATTCGAGTAAATTTGGTCGATTAATCGAATAACTCGATTAAAATATATTATGTAAATTTTCTTTTTCTTAATGAGTTTTTGTAGATTTCTTAATAAAAAGTGGAAATTTTTTTTATTTATATGAAATTTGCCATTGAATTCGAACGTTATTTCATACTAATAGCCCGCATGATCAAAAAGTTAAGTAAATAATGTAGTAACAATAATAGGGAGAAAGAAACCAACTTCAAATATCTTTTAAGAAAATTCGGAAATATAAACACCAAACAAAAATTATTTGAAATAAAGAAAATATTTCGAGAGCAACTAGTTAACTAGATGTTTCGTATTAAAATATAGAATGTAATGTTCGGAATTATAAAAGCCTTAAGGTACGGTCACATTTGGCAAATATTTGCCGAAAAAAACGTAACCTACAGACAAGTTAAAATTGTATTTCCATTAATTACAATATTTGTTTAAATATGCGTTCGCATTTATTAAAATAATATAAAAAAAAGCTTTTTGCAGCATAATTATCCTTATTTTGTGATATGAAAAAACAAGTTTAATCAAACTAACTTTGAGTAAAAGTAGTGGTTACGTTTTTTAGGCAAATATTTCCCAAGTGTTACAAGTTAATATTTATAACAACAATAGTGCTATGCCAATTCTGATTATTTTTATTCTGCATTGAATACAGGACAGGTCGGAATGTTATTAAATATTTCCTGCCGCAATATTTCCTCAAAGCGCAACATTGAATCGTGAAAAAAAACTATTTTAAAGAATTTCTTTTCGTTTTCTTATTTCGTTTTATTTTTGTTCACAAAAATGTGCAAAAACCCGATTAAATTCAAACTTTTCCGATTAACTCGAATAATTTTTAGCAGTAAAGCTTACTCGAATAACTCGAACGAAATAAAAGTTTTACTCGATTGCTCGAGTAATATAAAAACCTCAATTTCGATTAATTGATTAATCGAACAATTGAAAAGTCGATTAAAATGAATACCCTAATACATACTATAAGTGCAAATATTTTATTCCTCTACTACATACTCTAAGTCTGGGGCTTTGCAGGTTCAATTTACATAAAGGCAGGTTCAATTTAGCGCTACTTGTTAAAAGTCCGGTAAATCAGAAGTTCAGCCTTCGATCAGTTTATCTAACGTTTTTGAAGAAATCATATTCAAATAAAAATGAGTTTTATTTGGTTTTAAAGCTTTGTGTTATATAAGTGCCTGTTATGCGTGTATGTGTGTTTGTGAAAAATAAAATATCCAGACACACGCAATCTTATACCAGATTGTTTTTATTTTAATCTAACTTTCAACAGCTTACAAACAAAAATTTCGCATGGCGAACTTAATAAATTACTAGAACTTACGAAAATTTCTACTGCAATGAAAAAAAACTACAAATTTAACACAACTGCAAAAAAGATTAGATAAAAATTATTTGCCTTGATAGAAAAAAAAGGGGAGTGGTTAGCCCACTTTCACTTACATTACAAGAAGAACAAAAAATATATAGTTTTGACATCACAACATTGTAACGCTTTTACTTTTCATGTGAAAAACCCAAAAAAAAATGGCAAGTAGCTATATACATATATTCTTATCTATACTACTCTTTGGTACAATATAATATATAGAGCATTATGTTGAAAACTTCATGCAGTGCAAATATGTACATAAAAAAATGTCGAAAATAAAAACATACATATAAAATAGTTAAATAAAACGTTTTACATGATGGCACTCACCATTTTCGCTCCAAAGACTCCTTCCTTCCATCCTGCCTACACAGACATATTGCGCCTCCATCCATCCCTATTAAAAATAAATTTGTTATTTACTACAAAAAAAAACGAGTAAAATATCAGGAACATAATTACTCTCTCACGACGCATAAGCAGTTGGGAGCCAAAAAAATATTTTACAACAAAAAAGCTGCAGCAAAAAATAAATAAATAAATAAATGTTGCCACATAAAATTCAGACACCGAGAAAAGTAGATTTCTGCAAATACTGCCTGACAAACACACCCAGATTGAGTATATGTATAATATATACAATTTAGTCGTATATAAATAAATACATACATATGTATGTATATATATGTACTCATATATAAATAAATGTTGTACAAATAAGATACATACGAGTAGTCGTACACACATATTTACTTGGTTAGTGAATTTATTTATAATCCTAGTTTATTTGAAATTCCATGAGAAAAATTGACATGGTCTTTCCAAGAGAATAAATAAACACACAAAAAGGAATTTTCGTCTGGTATAAAGAAGTATGTACATACCCAGCAAAATTTTTTTTGCCGATTTCGGTCCGAAAAAGAAGTCATCTTTGTCTAAGGAAATTCTAAAAACCTTGCCGAAATGTCTAAGAGACTATTACCCTGTTAAGACATGAACCTTAATAGCGCAATTAGTAAATTTACACAATTAAAGCCTTAATTAATCTCAATTTACTATACAAGAACTCCATTAATAAATTGAGCAATTAACACATAATTGCTTCATAAGTTGAGTAGCCTCTACTGAACAGACTTCATAAGTCTTCATAAGTCTGACACTTCTACTGAAGAGACTTATGTGCAACACAAGGCGTATCTAAAAAGTGAACTCACTAGAACAGCTGGCTATCTATTCGTTACTCGCTTATACCCTGTTCACACATGATTTTTAATTGCGATAATCTAATTTTAATTGAACAATTAAATTTATTGTTCACACATAGTTAATTAGGCTTACTCAATTAGCAGTTGACAACTGATAAGTATACAGGTGTCCGCATAAGGGCAACGAATACAGCAATAAAACGAAAACTAGATAATGGTTGTCAAAAAAATTCTCGTGTTTGACGTAGCTTATGCACAAAAGTACAGGAGCAAAAAATAATCATCTTACGTTATACTGACATCTGTATACTTATTACATCATGGGCTTGCTATTGTATACAATTTTTGCTTCTCACTGAACATACCTCGCAGTAAACATACTTGTCACAAAGGGTTGCATTTCGAACTTTACTCAATTTATGAAACAATTAAGCACTAATTCTTCAATTTATTAATTAAAACCTTCTATGGTAAATTGAGCTTAATTTAGGCCTTCATTGCATAACTATCATAAATTGCGCAATTAAGGCGTATGTCTGAACAGGGTGTTACACCGCAAACTTAAATAAAATATAAATAAATAAATATAAAACTTGTAAACTACCTAAAAACAAATATAAACACTTGTTGCTTGCATCGCGAAAATTCGCATGTTGCGAAAATAAGACAACAACAGTAGTAGATAGCTGTGCTAGTGACCCCATCTGTTATTTCTGCCTTCAAATGCTAAATGAGTAAGCTAAATTGCATATGTGTGAACACCAAAATTGATAACTCAATTTAAAACTTAATTGCCCCAATTAAGGCGCCTGTCTGAACATAATATATGGGACTTTTCGGCATGTCTGTACAATGTCGAAAAAATGTGTGACAAAATATGAGAAAAATTTCCGATTTATCTGGTATTTGTTACGTCCTCTCGTATTAGCGTCGAAACTAAAGTTAGAAATTTATCAGAAATGTCGTATAAAACTCGCATATAGAATCAAAATGTTGTAACACTTCTTTGACTCTTTTTATGCCGCTTATTGCAGCTCATCATAAAATATTTTATTTTATATTTTAAAAAAGTAAACATTTATACTCAAACTCTCAAGAGATAAATGAAAATTATTAGGAAAACTAAAATCAGACAATGTCCAGCAGTCATGGATAAAAGTCGTAATATATAGTTCAGAAAATATGTAGACTATTCTGTTAAATCTCTTAAAGGAACTCTAATTAATTGGTTATTATTTCGGAAAATGTGCAGAAACGTTGTACAAGAAAACTGCCCAATATTTTGCTAAATGTCTAAGGGAATTTTAGAAAACCCGATTCATTGTTAATTAAAGTCTCAGATTTCTTCTGATGTCGGACATGTTTGCAAAAAGTGTTCACTGGGTAGAGAAACAAATCCATGCAAACAGACAAACTAACACAACTCCAATTATAGTTATGTATATAGAAAAAGATGTACATAAAATTTAGAATATGAATACAAATCCATATTCTTACATAAATATTAACATAGATACACAATACAGCCATTTCAATGGTATAAAATGTTGCCTATGTGTACATACAATTGTGTATGTGTTTGTTTGTGAAAACAAACAGAAGAAAATCATGGTCATGACCAAAGTAGAAAAAAAGTCAGCAACATTGCATGATGTGTCTGCATGTCTGCCTTTTTGTAGCATAATCTTCATCTAGCCACCAAACCACGTTCCAACCTACCTGCCTCCCAAACCAAGCTATCGACTTAACCAGCTTTGTTGCGGCCCCAACTCCCCTTCATGCCTGCCTTTCAACCAACCATCCATCCATCCACCCATCTACGTAACCATCTGCCAGCCGCAACATAACTTTACTTTATGGTCGTGTCGTTCTGTCTATTTCTACTTGTCTATTTGCAGAAAGTTACGTGTGTGCTTTGTTTTTTCCTTTCCTTGGCACTTTTATTTGTCCATGAAGTTTAATAAATTAATTCTTTATTCATTGGTATCAGAATTTCAAAAGTAATCACGAATTGAGTTCAAAGGAAATCATACTGTATGGTGCCTTGCTACTAGATATATAGCTTTAGTTCTGCAATCAGCTTTGAGACTAGGATATATTTTGACATTTATAATGAAAAAGTTTTGAACAGACGAACAAAAACAAGCACAAATTTCATAAAGGAACTAAATCCGAAGATATTTAATTATTTTGGCTTAAATTCGTTTTTAATTTAGTTTTATAATTAAATTATTTTAAAAAAATATTTATTTGTTGTATGTTAAGCACCAAAAGACTTCAATCATATATGTATTTGAAAAGTTCGAAACATCTTACTTTATTCATAAACTCTCAAAAATCATTTGAGAATTAAAAAGGAATAAGTGTAGTAAACAAAAAAATACAGCAAACAAATTATATTCGATATGAACCCAGGAAAAATTTGGATGGCAGAGTAATGAGTTAAAATGCTAATAAACATACCATTCACTATTTCTACTTTGGCATTTTAACCAATTACTTTAACATGGCGATGTCATTGGAGGCAAGTACTTACCACATTTGATTACAAATAAAAAGTTATAAATTTCAATATTTAGAAGGCATTGAATACACAAAACGCAATAAAAGTTAAATATATCTGCTAAGCATTGAACTCATGCCATTTTCAGTTATTGTGTTATTTTATGCCAAGTGTTTTACTCAATAGCTTACTGCACACCTATTTTGTTGCGGGCTTAAAACTTGTTTTCACAAACATGACCACAATTAAAAAAATTTATTTTACTTACACAGGGGTTGAACTGTTTATCGTCAGTATGATAAGCAGATACACTAGCACCCTGCCAATAAGAGAATAAATTGCTTGTTTAATTATTAGTAAGTAATTGTTCAACTACTGTAAAGAAATTCAGACGGTATGTTATTTGGGGTTGAAAATTATGTTGTTCTGTAATGACAACTCGTTACCAAGTCTTTGCTGGGAATCTATTTTATTTTTATTTCTATACAACAAATAAATAATCTTTCCAAATAAAATGGGAAGAATAGTTCAAATAATAAATTCATCAAATAAAATATTCGTTAAGAAGAAAAAAATCTAAAGCATGTAAAAATTTAAAAGACAAAGGAAATTTTGGCTGCCCAGTGTGAAAACCATCAGTTTCCGAATACATACTAGGATGTGAATATTTGTGTTTTTCTTTCTAGGTCATGATTTATCATCATTTATGTTAAACCTTCCGTGCGCCCAACATTTTCTTTGTCTTTTCAATTGTTATATGGGACAGTATTTTTGAAGCGGACAACCCAAAATATTTTTTTTTTCCGAAATTCCTTGCTATTTGGAATAACTATAGTTCTAGTACTCGTAGGTATAAATGTGTATGCAAAATGTGTTTTTTTATGATGTATATTTGTCGACTAATGTGATGTGAAAATGTTAACGTTTTTGAAAAGAAAAACTTTTTTAATTATTGTTTCGAACTAGAAAAAAATAAAACAAAAACAATTTAAATAAGTGATTCTTATTGGAAATCGTCTGATCGTTTAAAAAAAAATATTGAATTAAAAAAATTAGAATTTTTCTAACTTCGACTCTTTCTAATTTTATTACCAAAATTAGGTTGTCCTCATTATACTGTTAAAGTTTGATAACTGGACCTCTATAAGTTTAAAAGTTGTGTAAATTTCATTACATGAACCCCACCTTTTGGTCATTGTTACAGAGAATCGGTATAAGATATCATGTAAACTTTGAGTTTAATGTTGTAGGAGGTGTATTTAGCATTTATATCTACAACTTTACGCTTCGCTTTATGGGTCTTTTTGGCCCTTTCTTAAAAAGGAGCAAAAAATCTCCTTTTACGGTGAGATATCGGGCTCAAACGTCCTACAAAAAATTTCGCATAAAATTTTATTATAAGTCTTTTAAGGCAATAAATTTCTGAACGCAACTGGAACGCCAGAAATCAGTAAAAACTTTAAATGTGCTTGAAGGTTAATTTCGTACTTATTCGCAATTAGTTTTTAATGATTTCTGCCGTTCCAGTTAAGTTTAGTCTTAAGACTTTTAATAAAATTGTATGAGAAATTTTTTTGTAGGATATTTCAGCCTGCTATCCCGCCGATTTAAGAATATAAGTTCCATCATCAGGAGCAGTGGGTGGTTCACTCGTCGGCTACCTAAATGGCGTTTTAAATTCCTGCATGGAATTCCGTGCGCCTAACTCCTCCCTCTCTTCTTCTCACTATCTCCTAATCTCTTTATACAACTTCACTCCTTTCAACCTATATACTATTTTGCTTTATCCTCTTTCTTTCTTTTCCCTGCAGGTATCACAAAGGGACCATTATTATTGGACCCAAGTGGGCTGGGTCCAATAATAATGGACCAATGTTCCAATGTTCTAATTCTTTACCGGCAACCAGATAGCCTAACCTAACCTATCTCGCCGTTGAAGAGAAGTTTTTTGCCCCTTTTTAAGAAAGGATCAAAAACACTCACACAGCGAAGCGCTGGAGGGTTAAAATTAGGGATGTAACCGATACCGATATATCGGCGATACTTCGGATAGTTTTAATTAATAATTTCTTGGTTCAATTCACTGGGTGGGTGGGTGAATCGGCCTACTAAAGGTCTTATGGGATATTAAATCAGTATTGCAGAAGCTGAATGATACATACATATGTATGTATGTACATGTAAAAGATAGATACAAAATTAAATCTCTAGTCAGATTGAAGCCATAATTCCTTTAAGTAGCTGCTGGGCATGTTATAATAGAGGAAAAACAATAATAAATATCAACTTCTTTTTTTTAACGCAAAAACTTTCCATGTTCTTGATCATGAAATTTCTATGCTACTGTGCCTTGAAAATCCATTTTCATAGCAACAACACAGTGGAAAAACAACTTGTACTTCGTGTTCGTGTAATTTCGTGTTCTGTTCATGTGGCAGCAGTACAAATTACATAAAAATGAAAATGGAAAAAACTTCATGTTTGGAGTTGTGAGTACATACAAGTAGAAATTGAAAATACAAGAAAATTGCACATAAAATTAGAATTCCATAGATAAAAAGAGAAGTAGATATTTTCTTGCTGCTGCCTTTCTTCAAGAAAATCTGACGTAATTTTCAATGTTTGGTTTCCTCTTTGTGTGTACATACAAGATACATACTTTCGTACGGACAGTGAATTGATAAAAGTAAAAGGGAATTTGTTAAGTTTTTTTTTCTTTCTTTCAGAACATGTATCCAAACAATTTCTATGGAAGAGTTGTTAAGGAAAGAAGTTGCTACTTTTATGTGCAAAATTTTTCTTCATGTTAAAGTTGAATTTCTGTCTAAAGGTATGGATTTTGTTAGTTGTTTTGGTATGTATGTATGTATGTGGTATTGCTTTTTAAGGCTTCTTTTCTTTTCTGATTTTTTTCATTTTCCATATTTGGTTAGTTTTTTAAAACTGTTTGCTTCAAGTGGACATCGTGAATGTGGCGTGTGGGATAACATCACCTTCTATAAAATATTTTCGCACATACATATTTATGTCCTTAGTGACATGAAATTCGCTCATTAGCAATCCACCAAACAGCATTACATGAAAGCTTGCATGTATAACAGGTCCTTCAATTATTCTTAATATACCAACCGAGGGATAAGTGTACTTAGCACAAATCTCTATTGCTTTTGGTTGGGGCAACAACGTCCCTCCTTCTTAAACGAAAGTGTTCAATTTCCACAAATTTATTGCCACATAATCTCAGTTTCAACCAAAATACTCTCAGCGCAGATTTTCAATTACTAAGCCGATTTATTGGAAATAGTCCACTGAACCGTTATTTTTGCGCTTGTTCACACAAAATAATTTCATATTAAAATCGTCGAAAACCGGGTTAATTTAACATTTTTCGGTAGTGATTTTACTTAATAGGTGTTTCATATTAATTTATCATGATTTTACAATAACCTTTAAACAACATTTTTCCTTTTGAAATAATTATAATTCATGTTGATTTAATATTCCAGTACAGTTAAATCAAAATAAAGTTGATACTAAAATATATGTCTGTAAATAGAAGTATACGAAAAGAGTCATATTGAATCTAAGTTATTTCAAGTTGAAACAACATGAATTTAATGTAGCTATTTTATTAGTTATTTTACTTAAGTGATATATATTAGCATACTGCTCAAAACCATCTGCGTGGTAAACAACACCAAGTCGTTTTAATAAGTAACTGTAATATCATACGACATAATTTTATTACGGATATGTCTATACCTGATATATTTTTATCATGACAAATGTCAAACTTTATATTGAAAAATAGTTTGTTTAGTGTTAGCTGTTTTTCTTAAATCGAATTTGACATTTGGGTAATTCCAGGTCAAATCAACTAACAGTTAGGCACGACCCCTTTCAATTTTGATGAAATTTGGTCAGATATTGTCTTTCATCCTATATAGAATTTATGTTAAAGAAAAACAAATTAAAAATGTTTATTTCAAAAGTTATGACATATTCAAAACGTCATTATTTCGCCAAATTTACAGAATGTGTTGAGCTTAGTTCTTAAATATCTCTAAAACTATTTTATATACAAGTAGGTTTTGTATGCCATTTTAAAGAGGATATTTGGGGCAACAAAAAATTTATAGAACAAACATTTTTTTTTTTTGAAAAATGACTTATCTGCAAAGTTTTGAAAATTTCAAAACTGACTGAATCAAAAACCGATATTTTTTTCGTCTGAATTTTTTTTAACTCAACTGAAACGCCAGATATCATTCAAAAGTTAAACTGTATTTAGGGTTAATTTCGTACTTATTTACAATTAGTATTTGGTATAGCAAATCTTGCAAGCCTTACTTTTAAGGTATAAGATAAGTTCATCATTTTTATGTAAAATTTCACGACAAAAACTTATGTAGAACATTTAAGCCCACAATATTGCCGTTGAATGGGTGTTTTTTGCTCCTTTCCCCGTAGTGTTTTACGTAAAAACGCAAAGCACATCTTATACCTTAAATGTAAGGATTACAAGATTTCCTATGCCGAGTCACTCTAACTACATATGTGTAAAAGTGTATAATTATTGGTTCATTTGAAACTTTGAAGATTTGAGTTCGTTCGAATATTGAATTCCTTAATTCAAGTTATTAATTTTAAATTATTTTATTGAAAAAAAAGAAAGAAATAAAATAAAAAATTAAATAATAACATGCCAAATAAAGAATACCAAAACCCTTCGTATTTATTTTTATAACATCGGCTAGTATGGCATTCTCCATCTCCGATAACAATATTCAACAACAAAAATAATATTTTACTTAATGTTATGGTCTTCTAATTACAGAAACAATCGAAATCTATAATTTTTTTGTATAAGTTTTTTTTAATATCTTGAGAACGACTTATCCTATTTTGTTATAATCAAGAAATTTGAATTTTAATCATCTCTAGGCTATGCTCTCTGTACGAACATTAGGCATATAACTTCTCGGTTGGCCATGTCTTTCAGACATTTTGCAAGACCGGTGCATGACTTTGTTAAAGCGTCGATGACCTGTTGGTGACAGCTCAAACAGATCAGTGAGGACATTTTCCAACAAATGGCCGCTAAGTTCATACATGACAACAAGAGCGACACTGTCACTGTTCCTTTCATTAATGACCATGTAAATGACGACATCCTCAGAAATGTCCCCATTACATTTTTTCGATTGCTTTTTTTTTACATGTGTTCTACAATAAAAATTTGAGGAATTTGTCGCTCAGAGAGTATTTAATACAAAAAGTTTTAATAGACATTGTAATAGAACGTTTCATCAGCTCAATTTCGCTCAATTTTAGCAAGGAGTAATGTATCAAAATGATTCAAACTGGTGACAGACTAAGTGACAATGTCCAGTTGAGTAGTTTTTCTTTTACCCATTCTTTGAGTACGGTTTCTGTTAGATTGTCCTAAAAGAAACTATAATCGACAAATATGGTGCATGACAAATGTCGAAATTTCCTTAAGTAGTCGTTGATGAAAATGTTCTCTACGACGAGTTGGCCAACTGGGTTTTTACAATTTTTGCAAATAGGAAAAATGGCATAGCATAGTCGAATAGAGCATAAAAAAATAAGAAGATACATGGCAATTTTTATATCGCAGTTGTAGAAAAGTTTCCGCACCAAACGCAATTGCTTTTTATCAAAAATGTTTTCAATATACCGACGTTTTATGCACGTTCTTTTTCATATAACAAGTTATTGGTAGTACCCCAACAGTATGTAATGGAAATTATGAAAAGATTTTGTCATTCTCTAAATCATCACATATATTACATCATATAAAATTTATTTCATATAAAAATTGAGAACATGTATTTTAATACAAAAATATTAGGAAAAAAATCAGACTTTTTTTAGAAACGTTGTTTAGTGCGGACCATTTTTATACCAAAATCACCTAAAAAGCAATATTCATTACTTGTACAGTATATGCCACCACGTAGTGGCATGCCAAACTTTTCGCAAAAAATAGTTATATGCCTAATGTACATACATACGTAGTAGGTAACACTTGTATTTATTCCTCCAGCTTTTTCAAAAATAATCATATTTAATGCGTTGCATATTTATTGCGTCTCATTGGAATTACGTATTGAAATTTGACTTTGGAAAGCATAGCAGATAGAAAACATGTTTTAATTTAAATACGGGTGACATACATAGTAAGAGACATGCAGTCATGGGTCCCCTTGAGAACATATGAAATTCAATTGAAAGGATTAAAATTAACAAAAGGTATATTTAAGTTGAATTACACGAAATATCATTAAAGTTAATTGAATGGATCAACGTAGTTGTACGTGTATGTATATAAGTATTTACGTAGATAATTAGTTGCAAACATAGAATATAAAAATTATTTTGAATTAAGAGAATTAATTGACCTTCTCTAAATGGAAAGAAATCTCTTGTCAACTCGGCTGCACAATTTCAAAACACTGTAAGTCACAAACATTTTGAAATCGACTTTTTTATTTTCTTGGGTCCTGTATAGTCTTGTACATATGAATGATTCGATAAATTTCATGAAAATTAAATTTTATTCATACAATATTTGCCTAATCAATATTGAATTTTTCATATAATACTTCTATTCGTTTTCTGGACAATTTTATTTGTGTTTTGAAACTGTGCAGACGAATTGTGCTTCATATACATAGTGCATATAATAGGGCAAAGATCTGGTGCAAAGACCGGCATCTGGTGCAAAGACCGGATCTTTTGTGCCATACATCTATAAATTAAATCAAGTTCTGTATGAGTCTCCTTATGAAAGTCAACACAGAGGTTGGAAAAGCTCGCATAATATCATACACTCACACATAAGGCAATACACTCACAGAGAATGTGGGCCGTTGTCTCATCTGACCAGAGAGACAAGCAGTAACAAGCTGTAAATCATTCCTGTTGAAGTTCAGGATTCCACTCTATGAAAATGGCTCTATGAAGAAGCCAGCCACACCTAATTTGCGGTCGTAATGCAATTCTCAACGTAAGGATCGACCCGTTTACCGTTTACGCCACAAAAGGAGTCTGGGCTCATAAGAGGAGCAGCAGAGGGTGAGCGCTGTGGCCAGTTATCCAGTAAATCCAAACCTTGTTCCGTATCGATAGCTTCTGTAGTAAATCAAAGCACTCTACAACAAGCTTGGAACGGAATTCCTAAGATAGGAGGGACTTGCGAGCTTCTAAACCATCGGAAAAGATAGCTATATGTGCGCCCTTAATTCCGCTACTTAAATTAATATGAACACACTTGGTCATCGCCTGTATTTGCGGCTGCAACACCTTAGGCCATTTGCCCATGGGTACAGAGATTTTCACGTTGGTCCTACAGACTCCAATGCCAACTCCATCTTTCGTTTTGGATCCATCCGTATACCAACATAAACCTCTGGAATCCATAGTAGGACCGTTTTTCCCCATGTTGCCCTAAGCGGAATTGTCACATTAAATCTCCTGTCGAACCTCAGTTCCCAGTTTATCCTGACACTAGGCATTCCTAGCAGCCCTCTCCAGGCCTTAGTACTCAGGATCGATGAGTGTCCGCTGCCGATACAACGGTCCAGAGTTCCCCAGACCCATCCTCTAAGCAGGCATTGCTGTAGAGAATCTTATAAAGATTTGTATGTTAATCCAATCAAGGCCTCAATGGCCAATGTTGGGCACGACCTCATTGTGCCTGTAGGTTATACATATTCGTAAGTACACAGAAAGGATGTATCCCGATATTATATTCGAAGTCGTGTTTTTAACGTTTTCCGGTAGTAAGCTGCGGTTGAAAATAATGGATCTATGGGCACTTGAAACATGTAAGTTTTTTTTTTGGTTTACGTGGTAGAATCAAGTGATTCCGTTCTGACAAACAAAACTACACTCGTCAGTGTCAGCCTGTAGATGTCTACATGCAAGTTCTTGGATGCGGTAACCGGTCGAATTCACAGATTTGATCAGGTTTCCTAGACCAATCTCTGATAGCTCGGACAAGTCTTCTAGAATATGTTTGCGCAAAAATTTGCACACAGAAAGTATTTTCCCTACCTTCTTCACGGCAGAACGATTTGCAGGAACGACCTATCCCACCAGCATGTCCCCCGATCGCCCAGTGTTTTGTTTCCTTGACTACCTTACAAATACTCAGTTTGCACCATCCGTCTTCAGTTTTTTTAAGATAGTGTTTGAAAATATTTTTGCTAATAGTTCATCCGCTTGTTAATTGCCCAGGAACTTGCAATATTTCGGAACCCAGATAAGAGTAACGGCAATATTAAGATCTAACCTAGATAGTACATCCTTCTATTGACTAAATACTATTGAAAAATTGCGCTGCGACCATAAAGACAGAAGTGGTGCCTGGCTATGGGCAAACATCCCGGCTCTTCCATGAACCCTTCTGTCAATCTGCACCCTGCCCACTTCCCTTTTAACCAATTTTTCAGCGTGAAGTACACTTGTTCGATTAGGAAGACGCAAGGAGTGGCGTTCGTTAAGATCATCTGAAAATACTCCAGAGCATCTGAAAATCGCAGATCATCCTTGATACATCAACTTACACTCTGAAGTCATAGTACCTTTCTATAGTGCCTACCTTCCCCTCCTCGATGGAAGTCAGACCTTGAAACCGCTATCAAAGTCCAGTTGAAGTACCATGTCAGCGAAAAGTTTCCTCAGTTCCAGTGGTATTCGATCCAAGATTCTGGCACGACTATAGGTTCTTGAACTCCACCGCCAAAATGCAGCCAATCTCGCTGCACTATTTGGGATACAGCCAACATATGAAGGTCGATCGGAACTAAATTTAGTATAGCATTCAGAACCTCTGAAGGGCTAGTACGTAAACAAACTGAAACTGCGATGCAAGGAGACCTTTGTACTCTGTATATTTGGTCTATAACATATTTCTTACTTGTTGCGGTCCACCATACTACCGATCAGCAAGGCAGTATTGCACGTATAACTGATGAATACATCCATATTAACATCTTCGGGCTTAAGCCCAATTTTGAACCGAACATCGAAATTCGGTATCAGTAGCAAGTAAGCAAGGCCTTTTAAACACTCTTGCCGAACATAGCAGCTTCCTTGGTAATGAAAAGGCGGATAAACTGGCCAGGGGTAGTTCTGCTCTTCTAGGTTTCTTCTCTACGGCAGAACCTGTAATACAGGTGTAAATAGATCTTTAAACTCTGTATAGTTGGTCTACCATGTGTTTCTTTTGCACTGAACATCATTCAATAGAAGTAGTGAGCAACCGTTACCGTTTTAAGAATGTATTGCACATTTAGTTCCCATAATACGACTCCAGGATAAAACCTTTATATTTTGAGTTATCCGATAGAAACAGTTCCTGATTCTTCGGTCGAGGGAGTTTAAGGCTCTGGGCACTGATCTTAGTCTTTGTAAATAGCGCCAATTTCGTTTTGTTTGGGCTTAGACACGCCATTAATACCAGGGTGTATTACACAGCCTTGACTACCACAGCATATAATCTAATCATATAATCTAATTTCAGTTGACAACGTAAAGCCAAAGCAAAGGATTGATCAGCTCACCTTGGCGTGTTCTCTTGCTTGACCATTTTAGCCATTCGCTATTAACCAATCTCGCGATGACGTTTCTTTCTGGATAGTAGCCACGCTTGAAGGTTATTACCCAGTTGTTGATTTATACTCCAACATCATCATCCCGGAGAGCATGTGGAATGTCTACATTGATATATTATTAAAAATAACTTCAGTGTCAAAGAAGACAAATAAGGTATACTGTTTATGTATTACCTCGTGTGGGACTGTTTCCATAGAGCGTCCTTTTAGGTGCATATTTACCAACCTACGAGTCGTTGTCTGATGTGAGATGTGGACCTATTATGACAGTTAAATAGATGCGCAGTATCGTGAGAGCTCTGGAGACTAATTGGGCACCTGTTTGGGGCATCTCGAACTATTCGTTCCTGATGGCAAATTAGTATACTGCTCCATCCGCAGTTCGCGGTCACTGCTCGAAATCGCTTGAA
Source organism: Panzeria rudis (assembly GCA_956483635.1). Lineage (NCBI taxonomy): Eukaryota > Metazoa > Arthropoda > Insecta > Diptera > Tachinidae > Panzeria > Panzeria rudis. The sequence goes on along the minus strand of OY101447.1, from coordinate 162,097,040 downwards.
GTCAGCTATTGAGAACCTTATTGCATCTTTAACTATCAGACTTTAAATGGCGGCGCTGTATATAAAACAAAAAAGGCTATATTTTGGGGTATGGCAAAAAATCGTTCATTCCAGGAGGTGGTATGGTTGGTATACGTGGTTGCCTACTGCACGCAAGCAATCAAGTAGAATCAATGAGATTCCGTTTTGACAGACCACTCCACTCGTCAGTGTCAACCCATGTAGGTTTGAACCCAGATCTCGGATCCGGTTGTAGGTACTAGATCCAAACCGTCGCATTGAGATACCTAATCAGGTCACTCGCAAAGAAAGTGAAAAACTATTTCTTCTTTACTTTGATCCTGGCAGCCACGGCAGAACGCATTGTAGGAAAGGCCTATCCTGCTAGCGTGTCTGCCGATCGTTCAATCCCCCGTCGCAACTGCGACGAGCCTCGAGATGTATCTACGGTTTCTGTTAGTTAGTTGTGTTGTGCGCTTATCGTTGTAGCAAGGCCACATCTTCCTAGGCACCTTACGTGTACTCAACTTCCACCACCTGTCTTCAGCTTTCTGCCGATAATGTTTACAAATATGGTTTCTAATAGTGCCAAACGTCATGGCTACCGATTCAGCAGTGGAGGCGTCCGTAGCAGAGCCAGTCTTGGCCAGCTCATCCGCATGCTCATTACCAAGAAAGTTGCTATGTGCAGGAACCCAGATGAGGGTGGCGCCTGCCTGACCACCTAATCTGGATTGCATGTCCTTGCACTGGCTAACTAAAGTAGAGGAAGTAGTGTGTGACCTTAGGGACAGAAGTGCCGCCTGACTACCGACGAAGATGCCGCCTCTCCCCTGAACACTCCTGTCAATTAACACTGTGCCCAATACTCTGTCCGTCTCCCTTATAGCTAGGATTTCAGCCTGAAGTACACTGGCTTCGTTGGGAAGTGGGAAGGAGAATCTTACCCCAAGGTCATTCGAGAAGACTCCCGAGCCTACACCGTAGATTATTCTTGATCCATCAGTATACACCCTGAAGCTGAAGTCTTTTTCTATGTTACCTCCCTTCCACTCCCGTCTAGATGGAATAAGGAATTTGAAGGTGCTACCGAAGTCCAGATGAGGTATCATGTAGTCAAAGGGCTTCCTCAGTATTCCAGGAGGTGATTGGTGCAATTTTTTTCTTGGTATTGGGATCGACCCGATCTACTGAACATTCAAATATTTAAAAAATCTTAATCATACCGCTAAAGTAATCTCCTATTTTGCCAATATATTTAAGGATTTATTTAATTGCTGCTTTATTTTTCTACTTAATGCCAGCGATAATTTATGTAATCAAAAAAACAGCACATAAAATTTGTGATAAATATTGACCTGGTAAAAATACCACCTTAACACAAACACATACATAGCTTAATATACTTACATACATATTGTGTATTTTTACCAAATTCCCTGCTATTCTAGCCAAACAACAAAGTTACATACTCACAAACCTATCTATGAACATGCAGTAAGAACATGCTGCAAGAACGTGCAACGTATATCGTTATGTACTACGCCTTAAAAATACTTTTAACGATATTCAGAAAATTCTTGAAAAGGAAAATTTTATGCATGAAAATGAAATTTTCAGCACATTATATAACAAACGAGAAAAAAATTACGAAACATATAACACAGTAAAATATGTATACTCTGACTAGCTGTTGGAGTTGTGAAAGTTTTTTTTTTGCATAATCTGTCATACATGCAACTTCATAGCACAACATTTTACGTTGGGAAAATTCTGGAGTAACCATTAGTTACAACTTGCAAATAATCATCAACAAAAAAACTGCAGATATTTCTGTTTTTAACTCTCAACTCTCTCTCTCTCTCTCTCTCTCTCTCCCGGAAATTCATTCTCTCTTTATCGAGCTCTCACAAAATGCTATCTCAATTGCATAAATACTTTTTTAGAACGTTGTGGAAGAATTTCGCTATATAGAAAGCGAGAGGCAGGCAGAAAAACCATAATTCTGCCTATAAATACCATTTGTAGGTATATAACTTTATATGTATGTATGTACATGATTATGTATATTCTGCAATAAAAAATGTACAAGATTCAAGTTCTAGGTGAGAGTGGAAATTAAAAAATAAGAGATAAGTTAAATTAATATTACGATGTGACTGCGCGACTACTGACTGACTGAACTAAACTTAGTCTAACGTAACAACTGACTGTGACTAAATGACTGACTGACTGACTAACACTTGCACAATTCTCCATACAGTCAGCCATACATCCATATGCACTTAGATATATAATGGGCGGTTGGATTTAACCCATCTAACACATACATAAATATTTACACACACATACATAAATGATGTATAGTAAAAGGTATTAAATTAATGTTGCCAGCAGAAATACTCTTGAAATCCGCACAGCCATTTAAGAGTTTCCGTGTTAGTTTTAATTCAAAAACAAATTACGTTGTATGCATTTATTATACACATGCACACGTACATACATATGTACATAGTTATATAATAGGTACGTACTGATTATATACTATAGAATTATTTAGAGGAAGTTTAAAAGTTGCCATCTCAAAATAAAAAGATAAATTCCATGGCAGATCTGCACGATGGATTAAAACCTTCCAACAGCCCAGATACCTATCTCATCACACTGTACAACACAAACAATTTTACAAAGCTCTAACGACTGATTCTGATAGATGTAACCAAAAAAAAATATATACATACATACATGTATCGGCGTTTTGAAAGCTTACATATTTTAGGGGAAGCCGGAGTTCCTCAAGGTAGTATTTTAGGCCCGTTACTATATTTGATTTCTGACATGCCAACAAGCAGTACTAGTATTCATACATCAATATTCGCAGATGACACAACTTTTCCAAGTATCCACGAAAACCCTCAAGAAGCATAACTAAAATTACAAGAGTACATATCGCATTTGTAAAAATTGTTAAAACAATAGAAAATAATGGCTAATGAGTAAAAATTTGTACATATCATATTCACATTACACCCTGTATGGAAATATGCCCACCTCTTCCAATTAACAGCCAGAATGTACCGCAGAATTTCTAAGTTAAATACCTTGGTATTCATCTTCATCGTCGCCTAACATGGAATCGCCATATAGAATCAAAGATTATTCAAATGAAATTGAAAGCAGTTCAACTTAATTGGCTTATCGGGAGAAATTATACACTAAGACTAGATTGTAAGCTTCTACTATATCAAATGAATTGTGTCAGCAATGATTTTGGAAAATTACTTGATTTAGTGTCTGTTAAGGTCGTGGCACATAGAATCCGTTGTACTTTATACGTCGCCTTTTTCAACTGACATTAACGTAAAGACGGATGAGGTTAACACAATGAGTACTTTGTTGATGGATATTAAACTGTTTAAATATTAAAACTGTTTATTTGTTTATATTATTTTATTTTTCGTGCCAAACAGCAGAAAAAACAACAGCAAATCAAAACAAAGCAAAAACTTAACTGATAGCTGTTAAAGTAATCAACGTATGTTAAAGGTTGGCCAACTTTCGTACTTTGCGTTGACGGAGACATACCGAATGTGACTAAGCTCATAAGAAAACATGTATTCCAACTTAAAGGCTCAGTTAGCCGACCGTAACGTTGATGTAGTTGCACGTGCTGATCGTTTCTCTCTCATAAGTTTTCAATGTGACAGAAACGATCAGAACATCCAACTACATCAACGTTACGGTCGGCTAACTGAGCCTTAAGGCTAAGGCAGATCGTTTCTGTCACATTGAAAACTTATGAGAGAGAAACGATCAGCACGTGCAACTACATCAACGTCACGGTCGGCTAACTGAGCCTTAGCCGACCGTAACGTTGATATAGTTGCATGTGCTGATCGTTTCTGTCTCATAGCTTTTCAATGTGAATGTGTTTCTGTCTCATAGCTTTTCAATGTGACAGAAACGATCAGCACATGCAACTACATCAACGTTACGGTCGGCTAAATGAGCCTTTAGTTTTTATTTGAAAAAAGCGACGTATGAAGTGTGACGGATTCTATGTGCCTCGGCCTTTAATGATATATATGATTACAACATTCTTCGCGCGGAACCTATTACACTGCCTGAAGATTGATATCATCCCACTATCAAAATTAGCTCTTCTATTCTAGCCGAAGTTAAGCTAAAGCCTTCTGAAGCTAGTCAAGTTTTTTGTTTCAAATGAACTGACTATAGTTTATTAAATGATTTAATAGGAAATACTTGCTGGAATGACGTTTTTAATATTCCGATAAATAACAATTCAGATATTAATGCGACTGTTACCATATTTTACTATAAAATCTGCTCGTTTTTTTTGAAACTTGTGTTTCACACTTCAGTTACGCAACCGTGGAATTCGAGGCAGCTGTCTGTAATCAAGAACACAAATTATAAAAAAATATATAAAAGGTCCGGCTCGTTTGTTGACTACGGAATGTGCTCAGTCAGTCGTTCTGAATATAACCTGCTCAACCACGCTTTATATAAAGATTATTTAAACACAGTGAAAAATAATTTTGTTCGAGAACCAAAATCTTTCTATTCATCAGTTATGGAACTTCATAATCAAGAACCCAGCAACGTTGGTGTCAAATGTGATTTGTTTGCTGAGTTTTTCGCCAGTACTGATGCTGTTTACGATGACGGAAATTGGTATCCCTACGCGCTTGCATCGAATCAAGTAATATCTTTACCTACACTCAATTGCAGTGATATTTTGCTTAACTTGAAAAAACTTAACATGTCCTTCAATCATGGTCCTGATGGAGTTCCAAGTTGTATTTTAAAGCGATGCGCACTAGTATATTCTTGGCAAAAAAGCAATTTTTCGGCTATCACTTTTCAAAAATCTAATGATGCAGTTCTATAAAGAAAATCCATTATTGCTTTTTGTAAAAACCCACATTTTGTGCTGCAAAAAATCTAGTGAAATTACTAAAATATTTATTTTACCATTGAAAACTGATGAAAATGTTCATGCTACTCAGTGGCTTATGCGTGTAAGATATTTTCACTGATAACATTTTAATTCCGTTTGTTTGAAATATAGCACCTTCTTTTTAATTAAAAAAAATTATTTAGATTGCATATGTAGTTTATTTAGTAGATATGAGCGAATTTGAATGACCTTATACAATTCTACGTTTGCAGTTTTCCTTGAAAAAAAAGAGAAGCTAGCTCCGCCTTCTCACTAGATCCAAATGAAAGGTGAGAGTGTATTCTTTGAACTAACGCTAAAAAATCCTGCTCATTTCTGGGATCGCTGAACAAACTTAAAAATTTTCTGAAAAAGGTCACGAATATGCCAGTGCAGGTTTATAAAATAATATGTTGCATACATTTAGGGTTAAGATTTTTTGGTGATATTGCAGCTATCAATTATTCCAACAATTTGCTAATAATTGATTGACAACAATTGTAAAGAACTGCATAATTTGCAGTCTACACCTAACTTAACTTAACATTAACTTCAAGTTAATGTTAAGTGTAGACCGCTCAAGTTAATGCTTTTTTCAGGTTATAACATACACGCAATTTATACGGTGATTTTTTCACTTGTCTTTAAATCACGTCTTATTTTGTATGAGAGTGAGCGGGGTAGAGAAGAAAGCGGGGTAGAAAAAAAGACAAGACTTCTGTTTTCGAGATTTTTTTCATAAATTTCTCTAGTTCCATTTGAATTTTCTCTCTCTTATATGATTGTGTTAGGGTTTTTGTTGTTATGAACGAGTAAATAAAGCAAATTTTGATAGTAATGTACAAAAAAGACATGTAATGAAAAATCATTGTATAAATGCAAAAAGTTTTTGGTAGCAACTTTAAAAGAAAATTAAAAAAAAGACATGTCTTAAAAATCACGGGTAAATTGCGTGATAGTTGTTAGTGCAATTGTTTTAACAAAGCAGTCATAACTTCAAGTTACAACAGCATTTCAAGTTAGGTGGAGACGTAGAGTAAAGAAATAATGAAAATAAAACCACATGATTTGAGTTATGCAGTGAAACTTCGATATAACGAATCTGAATGGGAATGAACAATACTTTGTTATAGCTATTGATTCGTTGTGCATACATATGTATGAGTAAAACTTTGATATAGCTTTATGTATGTTACTGCCGATTAAATACTAATACATGGAAAGGACATAATTGATGCAGCAGTATTCCCTATTGATATGCTCTCCGAGGAAGCAGACGAAGCACGCAATAAAGATTACTGGAAGTACAGATTATTGTTTTCCAGAAAGTACAATAGAACTTCAACAAATACTGATGTTTTGCAATGTTTGTTTGCATCATCTGATCCGTATATAAGTAGTAAAAGAAGTCAACATTATAAACATGTTTTGGAACTAGATGATGTTGTTAAAGAAATAATAGCTGATGAATAAAATATTTGATTATTTTGGACTCATTTTGTTTATATGTACTTATAGTTTTATCACCTTATTTTCACGTACTAAAAAATAAAAAGTATTTCACAAAAAGTGGCGTATACAACAAACTGTAACGATTTTTTCGGAGGTGAAGCTGGCTATAAATTAAATTTTCTCCATGACTCGGATATTTTTACATAAATCGATAAAGAACTTCAAGCATAATATCTGACAAAAATATTGCACCATTTTTTTCACGTAAATTTTTTTGTATAAAATGTTGAAACTAAGTTCAATTTTACAAAAAAAAAATGTTTGTGATATACGTGAAGATAATTTCGGCACGACGATATATCAACAAGCTAGAGTTGCACCCTCCCGCAACATTCTAAATTATAGAGGCCACATTCGGCTTAGAAGGAGGGACAGGCTTGGCGAACACGAGAGACGTAAACAACAGCCTAAGAAGCAACCGCAGAAACAAATATTTTTACTTTAAAATTTTACCCTACGTTCAGACCATGCAAGTCTTGTTGATCAGCTTCTTATTTTGTAGGCGAGAGAGGCAAGGGGAAAAAACGGTAGACACTCTCATGTACTCATGAAATTCATTTTACTTCCTCGCTCGTAATATAACAAATGCACATATTCATTCACATTGTGCACATATACACATTCATGCAGAAGACAAAATATTTCCGCAATAAGATTTTCATTGTATGTATTTCAGAACTTTTGAACAAATTAATCACTCCCATACAAATTTACGGCATACCAAAGAGTTTCACGCCAATCAGATTTCGTGGAAATATGAATCGGTTGTCAGCTGGAAGATGGTCAGTGCAAAACTTATGAATATGAGGTTCAGTATACTGGCTCAATTGATAGAAGGTAGTCGATGTGGATCATGCATAAAAGTGAGAAACTGAAACAAAAGAGAAACCGGGCTAGGAATAGTTTTTGATTGAAATGAGAGGGATGTACAACGACGGCTAGTATGGTTCAGGGCGTTGAAGTTAGTCTCTTAACTTCAGTCAGGAATTTGATCACTTCGATACGTAAAAAGCTGATACGAAAGGAGCCAACGTATGGATCGTTAATGACAGTACACAGAAACTTCAGATATTGTCTGGCTAAAATGAAAATCTTCAAGATGATGTTTGCGGAGTATGCCGTGTAGAAGCTGAGACAGCAACGCACATTATGTGTAAATGTCTAACTTTGGCTAGGATAATACTGAAAACCAATGGCTGACACATTCATAGAAAATCTTGTAAGGCTTACGTTAGAAGTATAAGATGTGTTCAGAAGATTTATATAAAACATCGCGAGAAACATTTTTGTGGAGTATTTTAACCTTCTAACAGAAATGTTCTACAAAAATGTTTGCCACAAAATTCTACTATAACTCTTCAAAGACAACGAAGCTCCGGACTCAACTTAAACGCCAGAAGTCATTCAAAACTTAAAATGTTTTTAAGGTTTAATGTCGTACTTATTCACAATTAGATCTCGTCATAGGAAATCTTGTAAGTCCCACGATTAAGGTACAACATCATGAGGAATGTTTTTGTAGAACATTTCAGACCTCTATAGCCTCTGCTTTAAGAAAGGGACAAAATGACGCATTTAATCAAGAGTTAGGGGGGTTAGAATGATGTACAGAAATATTTCTGCTAGTGTTTATATTAAAGTGCTGAACACAGTTTATATATTAAACTTAAGGCTTACAAGATTTCCTATGCCGAGTTACTATAACAATTTATTTATTTTCTTTTTTTGAAAAGCGAAGTAACACAATTAGGCAATTAATGCCTACCAGTTAATTAATTAATTTGTTACCTTCTTTGGGAAAGGGATAGTGTAGAGAGAACAGGTGGTGAAGTGGGAGAGAGATAGAAAGCTTAATTATTTTACAACTCTGCTATTGCGCGTTTTTTTTTGTAGAGCAGTATTGCAAGCCCCTCTGGTGTCAACTAGAGGCATTGAGTTGCTTAAGCTGTGTAGCCATTTTATTAGTTATTTTGCTTCGTCGACGATTCTGCTACAATACCGACGAAGGAGAGTGCTGTAATGTAAAGTGCACTAGGATATGTTAGTATTAGTCGCTGCCGGTACTGCCAAAGTGATCAGTGTTATGTCTTCATCACTTTAACAGTCCAACAACAACCAACTCAATAACACACCAATGCACATGAGAAAAATGTATGATGTTGTTGGCTTGCCTGAAACTAGTCTTGAACTCAAGACCTCAGGGTTTGCAGTCAAACGCGTTAACTACTCAGCCAACAGCACCCACAAATGCTGTGCAAAAGGGGTGAATTTAGCTCCCATAAAATGAGTCGACTGTCAGAAATCGTCTATAGTAAATTCTGTTGATGGCACAAGTCTCAGTGATTGAGTAGTAGGTCGACCTATAAATCATAAAATTACCATTATATAATATGTGAACTGCCTCTTATCTGCTTATTAAATTCAGAAAAATCGGCATATACATTTATTTCAGTTATAAGTTCTTAAGGGTATATTTCAAATCTTAACTTATAATAATCCAAACTACAACATTTCCAAAGGTTGCATTGACAACTCTTTTTTCGAATAACGATGGTATAGATATCATAGCGCACAGCGCAGAATAATAATGATGAAGAAACACGAAAGTACCGACACAAAAATACGAAATATAAGCAACAGCAAAAGTGAAAAAATTTGTTAAATGTTCAAGTGCAAGTCCAAGGGCAACATGGTGGTGAAGTCTACATATAAAAAAAAAAAGTTCTGCTGCTGTTGTTGATGGCTCTACTCGCCCCGTTTGCTGCAAACAACAACTTCACATTATACATCACTTCGTCGAACAGTAGGAATGTTGTAAGGCAACAAAACAAGAAGCAAATAATTAAAAAAAAATTCAAACAGCAACAAAATTCTCATGTCGTCTCTTAATGCAAAATTCTGCACTCTGCAATGCAGGTTTTCAAACAGCATTATGTATTATCAGCTGCTGCTGCTGCTGCTCCTGTTGTTTCTTCATTTTTTTTTTTAGTTGCTGCTGGCGACTTTCTGTTCGTTGTGTTGTCACTAACGATTACGTGGCATGCTGCTTGCTGGTGTGTTATGTTGCATGCATGTGTGCATCATTCCAGAACCAAACATTCAACTAAATAGTAAAACCTGTGTCTCACAAAACAACTGCACAAAATATGCAGGAAAATGTGAAACAAAATAAGTTGGGAAAAAATAAAATTTTCAAATGTTGCAGAGGTGTAGAAGTGAAAGAGGAGGAACGAACAAACAGCAAAAATATCGAAAATAAGTGAAGTCGTAATCCCAAACCAGACCCAGACCTTGAAAACAACTTTTCTACCAAGTGAACATGAGTTGTTGTTGTTGTTGCTGATATGTACATGCATTTTAATTCCATTTTCTGCACATTGCTGTGTGCTTTATTGTTTTATTGCAGCAAATGTTGCAAGTGTATTTGTAAATATTTTTATATGGAACCCGTATTCTATCGAACTTCCAGAATATGTATGTGAGTATCGCCAGTTGAAATCCAACCATCCAATTCATTTAACCACTCTCGTTTTTGTTTTCTGTCATAGCTAAAGCTTTGGCTGCCTGGCTGACAACTGACAGCCTTTTTTTCTTGTTTGCTTGCCAGCTCTTGGCTTTTATGTGGCTTCTGCAATTATTATGAATTTCTACTTTGGTACGTACTTTTTTATGGAGTTTGTTTGATTTTCGACGAAATACTGTTTTAGCTCTTACACTTTAACTTTATTCTAAGCTTGCGGCATTTGCAGCAAACAACTATTTTACTTTTTTTTGTGTCATTATAAAAAGCAAAAGCATTAAAGTCACACATATTTAAGTACCTATAGAAAATATATACATACATACTTTTCTATGTACATGCAATTATGTACTGTGTATATAAGTATGGAACCATCACCACTAATTTTAAAAGAGTGAACTCTTTAATTTTGCTATAAATTCACATTTCTAGAACCCGACCAAAAAAGAATTTAACAGAAATATTGGCCCATACTCATAGTCATAAACAAAGTACACTTTACGAATTTAAAACCAGTGTTGCCATACTAAATACTGGTTTTAAAATCTTAAAGTATATTTTGTTTTGACTATGAGTGTGGCCCATTGTATTTTACAAGCTTTTAATTAACTTGCAATCAGGGCTGTCAAAAGTGTAAATTTTTCGGCAGTTTGCCGAATTTTCCATTAAAAAATTACCAAATGCCGATTGCCCGATTTTAAATTAAAAAATTCCGATTTTTATGAAACCAAAAGACAACACGCTAACACCGATTTCAAACCACATTTTTGTGATTTGGCAATAGCAATATTTTATAATTTTATAAAAAAGGATACATTAAAAAAATAGTGAAAGTCATTTAATAGATATCAGATGCAAAAAGGTATTTTTGCCTATGATATTAAAATCGAAATTAAACAAATCTGAAAATCACAATATAATTAATAATTGTTTACCCTCATACGAAAACTGTTTGATTTGGAAGATATCTTCAAATCACTAAGATTAATAAATCCAAATATTGTAATGAAGAAAAAAATCAGCACTATTTTTGGCATTCTTAGGAATTTCAGAATTTTACAGATTGAAATTTCTTGCATTTGAATAAATATTTAAAAATACTAAACTTTATTTATATAATTTTTACAAACAATTTCTAAAATAAAGCGATGCGATTCCACTAGTACTTGTAAATTATTGAGTAGTGGTTACCGAGTATTGAGTATTTGGTGTTATTTAGGCTACTCAATACTCAAAAGTAGTTACTCGATACTTTCAGGGTAGTATTTTTACTACTAAACGGAAAATGAATGGCCAAATACAGCTCTGTTTAAAAGTATAAAATTTTCTATGCTTTAAAAGTATCGAGTAGGCAAATAAAAAGTATTGAGTAGTATCGAGTAACTAAAAGTAGCAGAAATTGCCACAAAGTACTTTTCAGTTTTAGCAGAATTTTTTAAACAAAGTATGGTTCTCCCACATTCGTCTACAAATGTCGGACAAATATTTAGTGCCGTCAATTTAGCAAACACACATATTGACTAAGATTTTTTGAAATTTTCTGCAGAAACATCAAGAGTCTTGGCAGGAATCGAACGTGCGTCCTCCCGGCTAAGAGTCTAGCACACTCGTTACTGCACTACGGGGGGTAACGAAACAAAATTTCGATGTTCTTTAGAAAATTAAAATTTATAAGGATTTCTTTATTCTAAAGATTATTTGAAACTCATAAACCCAATTGTTTTGACACTCATATTGAAACCGATTTAATAAAAATGATAAATTCGGAAATGTATTCATTCTAAAAGTCATTTATATTCCATGGTATATATTTAAGCTTGTAAAATCATTTTATGTTATTCATTCATGTTTATAAACCGCATAAAATTATTGGCAATTGCTATTTTGTCTTTTCTTACGAGTATTAATAAGAATTAATAAAAACCATGAAAACTTTTTAAATTTTATTTATGCCGATTTTTCGAATTGAAGTGCCGAAAAAGCCGATTTTTTCCCCCGAAAAGTGCAGATTTTTCATCAAAATCATCTAACAGCAGTGCTTGCAATGTATATTTGTTCGGGTGGAATTTTGCAACTCAATTTTGAAGCAGATTTTCAAGCGATTGAACTGAAATTTTGCATACACGTTTAGCTTGGATAACAATACATGATTAACTGTGTGACGTCATTATAAATTCAAAAGGGGGCAAAAATCATTTAAAACTTAAAATGTGTTTAAGGGTTAATTGCGTAGTTATTCATAATTCAAAGGAGGCTACAACAGTTAATCTGTTAATGGGCATGTAGCTTTATCAAGACAAGAATATAGAAAAACCTAATTAATTCTGAAAAGAGGAGAACGAATCGCAACAACATGGTTTTTTTCAGAGGCGCAACACACCCTCATCAGCGTTCGTGTGTTTTTTACAATTTATGTGTGACTAATGTTACTAAGAATTTCAACTGTTTAATTGAGTCATATAACGACAAGGAATACCTGAATTATTACCAAAAATGGTCATGGACTAAACTTTTTTAATGAATAAACTATTTTAAGACTCTGGAGAGACTTTATTCTAGTTAGAAAACTGCCTGTCGGATTATCGAATTTTTAGTCTGTTTTTCACTCTCTTTCGTTAGATTTTATGCCACATTCGCCCACTTTCTGTTGGATGTTTTTCCTGTTTTTATATTTTTTCTGATGTTTCTTTTTAATATCCATTTTGCCAACTTCACTTTCCTGTTTTTCTCTCCCGGATTTATACATATATATATATATATATATATATATATATATATATATATATATATATATATATATATATATATATATATATATATATATATATATATATATATATATATATACATATGTATATGGATTTTCACTTGAACTTTTTCTTTTTTTTTTTTTTGCTTGAAAAGAAGTTATTGTTTTGTATGTATTTCTATGTTTTCTTTGCTTTTTTCCTGAATTTGGCAAAAACAAAATTAATTTAGAACAATTGCCAAAACTATTCATCTTAGTTTGGCATTAAAATTCATATTTTTATGGAGTTTTATGAAAATTTTAAATATATATGACTGTACATATTTTTCTTATAAATTCCGGCCACACAGTGTGTATTATTACACGAAACCATTCGAGCTGTTTTTACCCCCCTCATAACTTTGCACCACTTTATCATAAAATAATGATTTTTCTTAGAAATAGCCGAAGATAAAATATAAGAAATTGTGCATTTGACTTGTATATTTTAGAAAAAAATTTAAAAATTTTATAGAATATAAATAACTAAAGATTCGTGTCGCTTGGGGCTAATATTATCGATAAATCACTGAACCAATTCAGGTCATACAGTATAGTTCGAAGGACCATCAAAAAGTTCACAATTGGTGGAACCCAGGTTGGGTTTCCAGTCGGTAAACAGCCAACTAGAGTAATGTGTCAGAATTTTGGGTTTTTGCTGATGCTTAAGCGTGTACCATAATATTAGATGAAATATTAAAACAATAGAAAAAACAGAGCAGCATGCAGGTTGCATAACATTTATTAGCCATCACTCACGTGATCGGGTGAACCGTGGTCAGATCGGATGAGTAGTTCTCTCTTCATGCAACCTCTTCAATTTTTGACGTCGAAGTTTATTCTGTGAACTAGAGTCAATTCAAAAATAGCTAAATATTAATAGACTAGCAACATTAGCAACAAAAAGTTGCGCAACAAAAGATTTTTTGTTGAACTGCTTTATGAAAAGTAGTTATTCATTTGCAAAATTTCTTTTACTTAAATAGTTATGTTCTTGGATCTGCTAGTTCATTTGTAAAAAAAGTTACATTATTAATATTACAGAAATGCTTGGTTATTTTTTCGAATATGCCTTTTAAGATTGAAACAATTGTCAAGAGTGAAATCAGTTTCCATTTGCAATTGTATAGATATATGAGTGGGGGAAAAATGCTATATTATTTTGTCATAACTTTGACATTTATTTTGCCATAAATATTTAACCATTAACACAAACTACAAAACAACATGACCAGCGAATATCCTTCCTGTCTGCATATACAATGCAATAATACCCAAGTGTATCTGAAAAAACATAACAAATGTACAAATGCAGACAAAAATTATAACCATATATTACATTTATACAAATAAAATTCATAACAAACTACTGACTGACTAAATAACCATTCTGTCATATAGCTTTTACAGACATACTCGCACATCCGAAATAACTCAACTCACAAATTTACATGAAAAATATATGATTGACTGCAGATAAAATCATCTATGTATATTGCAGATACTCAATAAGAAAAAAAACTATAATTTAATTTTGGAAAATGAGGTGACGATAACGAAAATTTGATTCAATGTCATAAATAAAATTTTATTTTGAAATCCTTCACAAGGATAAATTTTTTAGCAAATTCATATGTAACCCAAAAAAATGTGATTAACATAAATACGTATATTCACAATTAGCTTAATTTTTACACATACAGGTACAGTAAGCTCTCGAAAATGTATACTCATTTTTCCCACGGCTTACAGAAAAAATTAGTGATAAATTTTTTGGAGTTAACTGTTTCCTCAGTCATAAAACTTAATTAATATATTAATTGAACCAATGTTTATTTTCATTATTTGCACAGTTTTCTTAAACAATGCTATTAATATATTTTAAATCGATATACAATGAATCGATAAAAAATTATTGAATATTATTTGTATATAAAATATATAAGTATAGTAAAAATAATTTCTTTATAACCCAAAAACTCCCTTTCAGTTTTAAATTGAAAGTTAATAGTTATAACAAATATTGCAAATAGATAGAAAATATAATAAATATGCCTAGAAAAGCCAGTACAACTTTTTTCTATTTACAATAGAAAACATATCAACACATGCATGTATTCACACATATGTATGTACGTAACTTTCCATATACATATACATAAATTGTCACGCCATCTATTAGTACATATATGATAAAAATGCTCTCGATTCCTATAGTAGAACTTTTAACTCCATTTCATTTTGAGACATTTTCATAGTGAATGTTTTTTGTTCGTTTGCAGACAAATTAGCTCCACATATTAAAACATGCCCTTAAATGTAAAAAAATATATATGTATGTTTATATTTACTAGGGTACTCATTCGGTTAACCGTTAATCGGTTAACCGGTTAATTACTACCCGATTAAGTAACCGGTTAATTTAAAATTGGCTATTTTCGATTAACGGTTAAACCGGTTAATTTTATTCGATTAACCGACGCAAAAAATGATTTCATATTTTGTAGTATTATAACGTATTTTTTGTGCTGAAATCAAAATTTTGCTGCAAAATAAGCCAATAGAAATGGATTAAACTGTTTTTTAAATTCATTTCTGTGAAGATAACTTTTAGAAACAAATATAATAATTTTATGGCCCTAAAGAAATTTTCTTTTATAAAGAAAATAATCATAGGGAATGCCAAAAATTAAACATTTTTTCGATTTTCAAATTAAAAATTGTGTACATATTTTCCATCTCAGAAAGAATAATTCCACAAAAATTTTTCTTAAACAATTCGAAACTTAATTTTCAAATGATTATAGCTCACTAAGTATAAAAGATAAGTGCTTAACCAAACACGCTTTTTTGGGACCCTATAAGAGCTACAACGACTTCTTGGAATCGGTCAAGAAACAAAAAATAACAAGAGTTGGAAAATGTTACATGCCCGAAGTGTCCTATTTTTTGCAGCCCGCTCCTAAGATATGTGGGAAGCTCCTCTGCTATGCCATATGAAATTTTATACTAATCAAATTATCCATTTAGAAAATGCTGTGTAATCAGCTCTAAATGCTAAAAAACAACATCGATTGCCAAAAATTTCGATTGATTCATGCAAGAGATATCATTGTCGGAAATGTTCGAAAAACAGCCAGTTCATAGAATCCATTACGGAATTGGATTGGAAATCCGTTTCCAATCGCGAATAGGCTAATGAAACCGTACCAGACAATTTTTTCTAGTTAACATTCAGCGTACTTGAATTAACTTTACTAGTAGAGTGCCCAACTTTTTAAATTTTTCGACTAGCATAGTAGTATTATTTTTAGTTGACATTTTTTACATAAATAAATTTAAAAAAAATAAACTTCAATTGTTTTGATTTTCGCCATTCTTGCGTGAAATGAAAATTTTCCAACATAAAAAATCCTTGGTTGAATGAATATTCTCTATCTATACTCGTATATGCATAAGTGTTTTTTGTTACAAAAGGAATCGTTATGAAGATAATGGTGATGATGAGTATGAATATTGAATAGGAGATAGACAGACCTGGAGACGGACGTGTGTAGAGTCATTATCAAACAATACACTTTTATGTACATGTATACATATGTACATAGTATTTAAATATATACAAATGTAATGAATACCCACGCAACTAACCGACAAACCGACTGACTGACTATTTGTATGACGACAAACTTGACTTAAATTGAATTGGCCTGACTGGCAGACTGAGTAACTGAATATGTAATATATTTTTTATTTTATTTTTGCTGATAAGCGGATAATGTGGGCGGAGTTGGTGTGTATGTTTTTTGCTGTTTGGTCTTCTTTCATTTTCCTTTAGATAATGACACTGAAAAGGATGTTTTTGTTTAATGATGAAACAAAAACAAATGCATACCAATCAGTCTTTTTCGCAATATCAACATTAACAGAATGAAAAATGTTGCAAGAGAACAGGTGAATATATATAACAAGAGTTTTGTTTTTTCAGCTCCATGTCTTAACTTGTACTCATGTCTTCTTTTTCATTACTTTTTCATCCTTCATCTTGTTCCTTTTTCTTTTAATTAATGGCACATGTACGCCAATATACTGACAGACAGACAGACTTATGGATTGTTAGGCAATTTCCTGCCACATACTACGTATGTATAATTTATTTCATTTTTATCATATCCAAAACTCCATTAATGATATTTTCTCATCTGCATGTATGTACGTATTCCAAATGTTGTTTAAAAGGCGATTTTTTATTTTTTACTGGTATTTTTTATAATTTTTAATGATTTTTTTCTTTATAAGACTTTCATAAGTTTATTAATTTGAATATGATAACTTGTTATTGCTGCCTGAAGATCACACAGTGGTTTATAAGATAGCGAAAGAATTGAGGAATATAAGACTGACTTTGGATTGTATCTTGTTAATTGGCGAATAATCATAAGTACATGTAATACAAGATGGCATTCTCATATATAATATTAAAAAATCTGTTATATATCAAAACAAGTTAGAATAATTTCAGTCCTCTTGATACGTCGAATAATGGCTCTTCTGCGTAGCTTTAAAAGTTTTCTCCTCGGCCTGTCATAAGGATTGTCATCATTAGAGGCTACAGGCAAGCTGAGCATGAAGAAATTATGTTATAAAAATCAATTCCAAAAAAATATGTTTCAAAAGTGAAATATGCTAAAGCAACATACCGATGAAGAAAATATTATAATACTCATACGCTCAGTTACACAAACCAAAAATAGTTTGAGGTTATTTGGCTTCTTGGCAGCTGTCGTCATGATTTTTTTAAATTAACTACCCTGCGGGAAATGTTGTACCAATTGTTTTAAACGTACTTGTCCTATGACTTTTGAATATGGGAATGTCACGAGATGTTCCCGAGTTGTGACCGGTGAAAAGAATTATATCACAACATATCACAAGACTACAACAACAATTTTAGCAAAATACATTCATTGTACAGCAGATTTTTCAAATTAAAAATACATGCTTAAAGTACAGTAATTTAACTAGTATTAAAGAAGCCATCACATGACAAGGGTCTAGATCCTATCACTGAGTATCTTAATTATGTCAATTGACCCCCTCCAATGACAACGCTATGTAAAAGTTACCGGTCCCTTTCATATAAAGTTCCGGAAATCGAACCGCTTACTAGCCCTTGGGACCTAGTCACGTGACCTGTCTTGTGACAGGTTCTTTTACCTCTAGGGTAGTTATAGAAAATATCAAGTCTGATATGGTTTTTGTTCAATGAAATAAGAAGTTTCAAAAAATGTTTAGTTTACAAATAAACTTAAAATTAATATGACTACGCACAGTGGCTCATATTGCAAAAATAATGGTAAAAAATCTATATCTTTACGGGCAAAACCATAAAAAAAATCCATTTTTGGGATTTCTTGGAATTGTCTTAGGAATTTTGTGGAATTCTCAGGAGCAGATCTTAGTTTTCTTTGATGGCATTGTATTTACTACGTAAATTCTTATATAACTGAAAATTTTCATTTGAAAATATCAATAATCAACGGTTTTATGGCATTAATAAAAAATTAATATGCACAAAACACCACATAACACGATTTTTCCTCTTGTTTTGCATAAAAGTCTTTCAAAAAATTTAAATTGTTGAAATCTGAATATGACCGTTCAAAATTACACCTAATTTTGTAAATTTTTTGTGTAATATGTCCACCTTTCTCTTTTAAACGTGTAATTGTATGTTTCTCAATGCGTATACTTAATATGTAGCATTAAGTATACGTAAGGACACGTAATATAAAAAAAATCATGGTATGAAACCGCTGATTATGTTTTTATATTTTCGAATGAAATGTTGCAGTTATAAATACCAAGCAAGCAAAGAAAACTTATAATTGCTTCTGAGAATCCCAGAAAATTCCTAAGAAAATTCCAAGAAATCCCAAAAATGGATTTTTTATGGTTTTTCCCATAAAGTCCACATTTGGTCCAAGGCTTATAAAATGCTTTGGGCAACAATTGGATACACATAAGAGATTTTGTGCAAGTGTTACGTATTTCTTTTTTAGCCCAAGCTTTGGGATTTTACAATACATGGGCTAAAGTCAAAACTTTCCTGCAAAATTGGTCATATACAAAGGTTACATGGCCAGCAAAAATAGTAACGGCCGTTTTCACAATATATGATTAAGAGTTAACGTGGACTTTTACCGTAAGTTTTGTATGCCGAACTTGCCGTTAAAGACCACGTTAACTTTTAATCATAAATTATGAAAAATGCCGTAACTTGGATTAATTTTTTTTTTAATTCATATCTGTAAAGATTCCTTTTAAAAATTTTATTTTCCAACTGAGAAAGAGTTCCATCAAATTTTTTTAAATAATTTGAAATTTTACATTTTAACTAACAAAGAAACAACTGTGAATATCTGATCGATATATGGATCCGGTATCTTAAAAGTCCTGGATTAATGTTTTGAACAATTGCGAAAATTTTAATTTTCCAACGAGTGTACCTCACTAATATTACTATGTTTATGCGCACACTATTTGCAAATAAGCTATCTCACTGTTTATATATCATAGCAAAAACACAAAAACTTGGTAGCACTTCTAGAAAAACTACTGTAAAAAAAACTCGTTGAAATGGATAAAATAACAAATAATTGTTTGTTTTAATTGTCAAACTTTTCTTCTATCAATGTGTTCTGTATTGTTTGTTTTCTGTAATGATTTTATGTATTTATTGTTTTTATTAGCAAATATTTGTAAGCGTGGCAACCTCAAACATTTTATTTGCAAATAGTTGTAAATAATAGCCGTGGATAGCTTTCGTGAGTTAATAAGTCGCAATAAAACAATTATATGGCAACATTTTGCAGTCTTATTTGCAAATAAGTCATGCGTATAAACGTGCTATATATGAGATAAGTGATTAACCAAACATATATTTTTTAGAATAGTATAAGGGTTGTAAGGACATAAAAAATGTTGAAATCGGGCGAGAAACAATAAAATGACAAGCGATGACAAATTTTACATTCCCGAAGTGGCTTATTATGTATTCCAAAGCTCGGCTCCTAAGCAATGTGGCAAGCTCATCTTCTTATTATAAATCGGAATACTCCTCTGCTACACACTGAAAGAACTTTGCTCAAAAATTTTGTGACATTAATCCAATGAAAAACTTCATTAAAACTCAACCAACGTCGCGCTTCGTTGGATTAATGAAACAAATTTCGTTAAAATTATTTTAATGAAAATTTCATTAAATATATGAAATAATTTCATTGATCCATTGCAATAATTTCGCTAAGCTAATGAATATATTTCATTGTTTTGGTGAAACTTTTTCATCGTTTTAATGAAACTGTTTGATTATATTAATGAAACTACCCAGTAAAAAAATTGCTTCCAATAAAGCAGGTTTCTACTATTATAGAATAAAAGTAGCGCTAACAAACCTACTGATATCGCTGCTGATTTTTGTATGGTGAGTTCCCGGGTTGGAGTACTACATTTTCGCTCACAAAAGTGCTTTTGAAGCGCTGAAAATCATCAACATTTTCAGCACTAAAACTGAAAATGTGTGAAAAAAAATGGTTCGATGTGGATTGGCGTCGTTAACGCCATTTTGAATTTTTTTTATTTCGTTACTTTATTTGTTTTTTATTAATTTCATACTTTTACTCACTGTTTGTTATTTTAACTTCAACTAGTATCGAACTAAGGTTTATTTACAAAATGCCACCAAGAAACTCAAATAAACTTACTCTTCATTCTCGCTTAAAAATCTGCTTTGGATCAGCACTCTAAAATCAGCTTTTTTGTATAGCTTGTGTACGAAGCTTTTGTATAAGTAAAAAGCAGATACTTTTCTCGCTTCAAAACCTGCATTGTTGTAACGAACTTCTGAACAAGCTCATATTTTAAAGTGTATTATGAAGCGCTTTATTTCTTTAGTGCTTCAAAAAACATGAAAATTTTTTTACTGGGTATTTCATCATTTTAGTGAGATTCTGTCATTATTTTAATGATATCTGTCATTATTGTAACGATATTATTTCATTGTTTTAATGAAATTATTTTATTACATTACCTAGTAGGCTGCTTAGCTTATCTCTTATATTGACTATTGCACGCCTCATAAGCGAAGCGTTGAGGTGGGTACTACTCTCACTTCACGCAAAACTACTTATTTTTCAAACTTCAAATGGCTCTATTATTATCATATATTGCACTTGTAAAAAATATATACACACACACATGCTAAGAAAAAATACTATTTTTAACACTCATGACATTTTTAATGTCATTTTTATTATTTAAACTAATTAAAAAACTGTTTAAAAAAGTTCTGTCTTGGACGTCACGATAACGACCGAAAGACTTCACTAATCTAATCCTTTTTCTTTTTTTACGCTTCAGTATAATTAGGAATAGAAGCCTATTTAATTTCACGGTCTAAATGAGATTATAAGGCGTGCACTTTTGGATTTTCCAAACTATTTAGATTTATTAACAGCCCCATGCTAATAATACGTACGATAGACGCCAATGCACATCACAAAAATTTGTAATGTTGATGACCGCTCAGAGTATTGAGATCAGACTCATGATTCCCATCATTCGCTTTATAGGCAATGTCTTAACTATGGATGGGTAGTGAAAAAATATATCGATATCGATATCGAATAAAAAATATCGATATATCAAAATATTGCTATTTTTTCAACAATGATAATTCATACGTAGTCCCCAATTTTTTTTTAAATAAAACGAAAAAGAACCTTTCTTATAAATAATTAAGCTTATAATAACAAAGCTAAAATATATCGAATTTGATACCGTCGATATATTTGGAAAAAATAGCGATATATCGATATATCGAAATATAAAATATCGACATAAAATTTTTGTTCGATTATTGGCCAATGATTTTAAGTAACTTCTTGATTTTTTTATATATACATATGTATATTAAGCTAATAAGGCCTGTATTCCCAAGTAATTAAACACTATAATTACAACATCAGCGCCAGTTACAGAGTTGCGATTGAATAAACTGTGATACCAGACTAAGATGTGTTTTAAACATTTTTATTTTTGTTAAATGTAATTTAATTAAAAAATTACAAGCCCCTGAAGAAGTCGACATATAATCGACGAAACGTCGGGACAAATTGTAATTATAGTGTTTAATTACTTGGGAATACAGGCCTTATTAGCTTAATATACATATGTATATATAAAAAAACTATCGATATATTTTTAAGAAAATATCGATATATTTTGCCCATCCCTAGTCTTAACCACTTCAGCCAACAGCACTTTCAAGACAATGTGTCTATGAGTCTATACAAATAAGAAAGAGTACAACAACAACAAACATATAAATTGAAAACTTTTTGTTGTCATAAATCCAATGAAATTTTCTAACGAAACTATGAAATTTCATTAGAATTGTGAAAAAAATTTTACAAAATTGTTTCATTGGATTTGCGAAACGAAATTCTTTCAGTGTATGTGAAATTTTATACCGATCGGATTATAAGTTTGAAAATGGCGGATATATTTCCAAAATATTTTAATTCTGTCTCACTTTAATTTTTTTATTATTGTTCTCAATATAAATATGAGAACGAACTCGGCTTGTCGATATCGTGAGCCAGGCTCATATATATATATATATATATATATATATATATATATATATATATATATATATATATATATATATATATATATATATATATATATATATATATATATATATATATATATATATATATATATATATATATATATATATATATATATATATATATATATATATATATATATATATATATATATATATATATATATATATATATATATATATATATATATATATATATATATATATATATATATATATATATATATATATATATATATATATATATATATATATATATATATATATATATATATATATATATATATATATATATATATATATATATATATATATATATATCTTGTGTCATTCATGATATTAATTCCATCTTTTGTTTTTTTTTTCAGCGGTAAGTTTTTCTGTTGGATATCTCGAAAATCTGTATCAAATTCTTAAATTTGTGTCAGAGTTCTAAAAGACAGTAAGGACAATAAAATACACCCCAAAGCTGAGGTAAATACTCTCATATAACCGGGTTCCCAGTTTTATTTCATACCTTATCCCCCATTTTCGATTTTTCATCCCCAAAAATAGCTATTTTCTCATCTCCAAAAATTCCCACATACCTTAAAAAGAAAAAAATATATGCGTAGATTTATTTATTTAATTAAATCTATTTATATTGAATATTTTAAAACTAATTTTATTTGTACATATACGAAGCGGTAAAGGGAAGGAGTAAAGAGGCCTTCTATAATGACTTATTTAGCATGTTCCAGTACTTCCACTCCTATTCATATATTTTTTCCTCAACCTATGTAATACTCATCAGGCCTGATTGAAGACATTGTTTAGAAGGCCTATTTGAAGGTCATACGTGAAGGCCTGGTCCGTGCAGGTCAAGCGGAGGTAAATTTTTTTTCCTCGATATTTTTATAGCGGCTTCTACGTTTTTGATTATCGTGATTTCTTATTTCGAACTCCTTCTTTTCATCCAAAGTAATTTTTTTATATATGAGGCTAAATTTCCAGTAGTTATTAAGAAGGAATTGGACATGATGTAGTAGCTGCAACATAAACGGCATAATAGCAGCATGTATGAGGCCTATAGTGCGTAAATTTCAGTCTTATATACAAATTATTTGCGAAAAAAGAATACGAGAATGTTTGTTATTGCTAAAGTACATTTTTTATTACACAAAACGAAAAATCTAAAAATAGAGTACCCCTTCCAAAAGAAGGGAAAACGAATGTGGATCGAATTTCTAAGTGAAACGTACTTTTTTGCAAAACTTCTTTTAGAAACTCTATAGACATTTACTTGTTCGGGGGGGATATCCCATTTCGCCCCCGCCCCCTTGCATCCGCGCTGCTGTTGGCTGTGTAGTTAGCGCGTTTAACTACAAACCTTGAGGTCTTGAGTTTAAGACTAGTTTCAGGCAAGCCAACAACATCATGCATTTTTCTCATGTGCATTGATTTGTTATTGTGTTGGTTGTTGTTGGACTGTTAAAGTGATGAAGGCATAGCACTGATCACTTTGGCTGTACCGGCAGCGATTAATACTATCATATCCTAATGCACTTGTCTGCACCCTCCTTCGCCGGTATTGTAGCAGAACCGTCGGCGAAGTAAAAAAAAACTAATAAAATGGCTACACAGCTTAAACAACTCAATGCATCCACTTGACACCAGAGGGGCTTGCAACACTGCTCTACAAAAAAAAAAAACGCGCAATAGCACTCCCACTTCACCACCTGTTCTCTCTACACTATCCCTTTCCCAAAGAAGGTAACACATTAATTAATTAACTGGTAGCCATTAATTGCCTGATTGTCTTACTTCTCTTAAAAAAAAGAGTAACTTAAAAAAACACAAGAATAAAACAATTGCTGTGTATCAATAATGTTTATTATTTAAAAAATTTCAGAATCAAAATCTTCTGAATAATCGTTTAATAGAACTTTGTTATACATGTTGTTTGTATTAAAAAGCTTTAGCGTTTAAGAAGAAAACTTAACTGGTTCACTATGCCTCTTTAAAGCGGTCTAGCAAGCCACACACCAGACCATAGTTGTTGGGTCGTATCTGGAAATGATTTTGGTGCAGAAGAAATAGATTTCAAATCCCCAAAATTCCCCAGCAAAAATAGTGGTTTTCCCAAAAAAATCCTCTGGGGATTTTCACAAAATATTTATCCCCAATCCCAAAAAATCTCATATTTGGGGACGAGTCTTCAACACTGGGCACGCTGTATATAACACAAAAATACAAAATAAATACTTTACATTGCACATGGGTATGTACCAGTATGTGTATACATTAAAAGTGTCACTGTCCACTTTATAATCATAATATTGTTGTATTAACACCGCAAATCAATTGGCCAATTCACAACCTGCTGTATGTGTTGTAGATCGTATATATGTTGTTGTTGATTTCCAAATAAACATTTGTTTAGAAACATGTTTATGTGGAAATTACCAACAAGATTTTTACGATCTACAACACTTAAAACAGGTTGTGAATTGAGCAAATGTGTATCCAAAGCTTCGTAAAAATTGTTTAAGTAGAAGTATGCGGCTTAAAAATAATACTTATTTTAAGTGGACATGCAGTGATGCCAACTATGAGCTTTTCGCGCTTAATTCAGCGCTTTTTGGCTGCCTACAAAGGGCATAGTTTTTATTTAGCGCCTTTTCAAAAAAAATCGCTTAATTGGCTCTTTTACATATTTTCTTTTATCGCTTTATATAAAAATAAAAATGTATAAAGTACATGTTTTTAATTCATTACATTTATTAAAACAAGAAAAAATCTTATAATTTTGTTTGTAATTTAACAATATCTACTAACCAACGCATGCTAAATTTATATTTAAAATCCTTTAATCACAAGAAACATAATTTTGATGACTGAAAGAAAATATGGCGTGCTCTTATTGTCTAAACACTTTTCTATTATTTTTCAGACAGATTTGTTTAATATTCAAGATTTTATTTTTATTTATACATAATTTGCTTAAAACCAAATACTTTTAACATCAGATTTGTATATTTTGCGAAAAATTAGACAAATTATGTTTTTTTTTGTTGCAAATACCTACAAAATCGATGCAATTTTAGACAACGAGAAATTTTCAAAGCAAATTGAGACAATATACGATCCTAAATTTTAATTAATGTTATAGAGTGTATGTATACTTTGTATGGAGAGGGCACTACTAATTTTACTATTAATTTTGCTATTATTTTGTACATAATCCTAAAATACGGGAAAAATACAAAAGTAGATAATGAACTTTACAGCCCTGGTGTATGCTACTCTTCTTTATATAGATTACAAAAAAAAAGAGAACGACTTAAAAAAGAAAGTCCTTTTTGTTGGTGACGCTTTCACTCATGAAATTTAACCAACAAAAAAACAATATGGATGATTGCTTACAACAAAAACAAGAAGAAAAAAGTATATAAGTACAAATGTACACAAAATGCGTGCGTACTTCGTCGTGAAATCGAATAATAAATACAGAAGTTTTATGTACATATAAACATACATATGCAAATACTTATGTATATATGTATGTACGAACAGTTATATACATAGTTTGCATGTATTCATACAGCGTTCCCAGTTTTGCGGATTTGTCCCAAAATAGGGGACTTTTTCTTGGGATTGCGGATAAACATTTTGTGAAAATTCCCAGGGGATTTTTTGGGGGAAAGCACATTTTTCGCTGGGGATTTTTGGGGATTTGAAATCTATTTCTTCTAAACCAAAATCATATAAAGACGTCAGATACACAACAAATATGGTCTGGTGTGTGGCTTACTAGACCTCTTTAAGGTCACAGAATAAAAGACCTAAAGAGGCATGCTGAATCAGTCAAACACAAAAATATCTCGAATTGCTTTATACAAAAAACACTTTAAAAATAGTTCAGTTTTCTTCTCAAATGATAAAACTTTTTTATACAAACAACATGTACAAGAAAATAAACTGATTATTCAGAAGATTTTGATTCTGAAGTTTTTGAAATGATAAACATTGATACATATGCAATTGTTTTTTTTTATTGAAAATTTCAAAAACCGCCGAAGAAAATGGATGGTAGCTTCCAAACGGCTGGACCGATTTTCTTCAAGCATAGGCTAAAAGATTTTATATCAAGTAACTTTTCAAACAAAAATAAACTAAACTCAAATCGGTCTAGACGTTTGTGAGCTACGTTGCCACATAAACACAGATTCAAGAGGATACAGCTACAAAAGAGGAGAGTTCTATATAGCTGGACCAATTTTCTTCCAGAACACTCTCGATAAAGTCCCCTGTCAAACAATAAAAACTAAATCAAAATCGGTCCAGCCGTTTGGGCTGTAGGACGGCACGTACAGACACACAAATGCACAGACAACCACTACACACTTATAACACCCGTCTTTTTTGGTGTGGTTTTAATAAAAGTAATTTTAAAAATATTCAATATAAATAAATAAATGCCGCATATTATTCCTTTGAAATAACATGATTTTATTTTAAAGGTACGGTAGGGATTTTCGGGGATGATAAAATAGCTATTTTGGGAATTTTTGGGGATGAAAATTTGAAAACAGGGGATAAGGAGTGAAATATGTAAAACTGGGAGCCCTGTATTAGTATACAAACTTGTATTTAAGTGTGTATGTACAAAGTACATACAGATGTAGGTATGTATGTACATACTTACATATTTACATAGAACTTTTCAACAAATAAAAAACGAACAAAAACATACTCAATTCCATGCTGGTACATAGAAAATGCGTGTACACGCACATTGTACATACAACATACCTATTTACTTTATTAGGTAAATTAATAATGGCATTTGCCTTCTTCGTTCTCTTTCGCACCTATGGCGGAAGAAAGTAAAAGTAAAATACTTGAATCGTGCGTAGATTTTATTAAAATAAAATTATTTTGTATGTAAACGAAAGAAAGAACAAAAGAACATAAAAAAGTAATATAATATTAGATATGCCCATATATACATACATATGTATGTATGTATGTATGTATACTATATATGAATGTTTTTTTCTGTTCGAAGGTGGTGGTGTGGAAGCACCAGATGTATTACAAGTGGCCTGACCCACTGGCATTCACGATCTGCTATTTTCACATCTTCACCGGGATGGATAGGTCATCTAATACCTACTGTGCTCTCATTATATCTATGCAATAAGTCCAAAGCGGTATATGTATTGCCTGCAGGCTCCATGTCAACTAATAAATTGGGTTGTCTCAGATCCCCATGTCTTCATTCCATCCAAAGGCTAATATCAGGAATCGGCATATTACACTGAAATAATTTTACTTCATAAAACCAATGAAACATTTTCATTAGATTTTTCTCATTAATCCAATGGAAATTTCACAAATCGAATGACAATTTCACAAGTCCCATGGAGACCAAACCAGTGGTCATTACTCTTACTGGAAGACTTAATTGTAGAATGGCAATGTACATTATATTCGATAGAAGTGACCCAAGAATCGATCTTTGTGGTATATCTCCTGTTACTAATATTCTTCACTACCGTCATCAGCAGGCGCGGATACATAGGGGGTATATTTCCCACAAAAATATACCCCATTTTTATTGAGCTTTTAAAAACAGTTTTGCAAAATTGTTTGTTTCAGTTACAATGTACTATATTATAACAAATAAGTGCACGCAAAGAAAAAAACATGGTTGAGGCAACTACAATCGAAGAGCAACATACTATGATTGAATATATGGTTGAAAACAACCATATATATAGTTCAAAACAACCATATATATGGTTCAATCAACCATATGTATGTTTCAAAACAACGATATATATGGTTCGAAATTACAATAAATGGTTTGAAATAACCATATATATGGTTAAAAACAACCATATGCATGGTTCAAGCAACCATCTATATGGTTCGAAACAACCATATATATTGCTCAAAATTGCAAAATATGGTCTGAAATAACCATATATATGGTTAAAATTAACCATATAAATGGGTCTAAATAATAATATATATTGTTCTATATAATCATATATTTATTGTTTTCTTAACCATAAGTTGATTAAAAAATTCACAGGAGCTAAAAAAATTTATTATTTCAATTTTAATCAAAAACTAAATTTTCCAACTGGTCAGTGTGTTGAATCTGAAAAAAAATTATTATCTATTTTCACATAGATAAATACATACATATTTGTTGACACATGTTATGGCGTTTTCTA
This sequence comes from Panzeria rudis, assembly GCA_956483635.1. Taxonomy (NCBI): domain Eukaryota; kingdom Metazoa; phylum Arthropoda; class Insecta; order Diptera; family Tachinidae; genus Panzeria; species Panzeria rudis. The sequence continues at coordinate 162,068,339 of OY101447.1, read as the reverse complement.
TTCTACAAAAATATGTGACTTTTTTACTTTTTATTAAAAAAATTATAATTTAACATTCCTTTAAAGGAAAATTTTCCCTTCGTAAGGGATGATTATATTGCAAATTTTCATTAAAATGGGTAAATAGTGCAACACGCTTTTGTAGAAAAGAAAACGCCATTAGATTTACAATCGGGCATGTTCTGAAAAACATTTCTTTGTCAAATCGGCAACTTTCAGGATAGAATCCAACTAAAAGGCTCACTTATTGGAGGTTTTCAGTTGGTTTTTGTGTTTCAGATATTTCACATATTTTATCAGAACAAATGCTCTAAAATATCCGATTAGAGAACACTTTTCTTCGGTTTTGAAATTTTGCTATTTCAAAACTAAATGGTCTTCAGAACATGGCCGAACATTAATTGCCGGAATATATCACTTTTTGTTATTTTAATTTTAATTTGTTTATTTTTTGCACACCAACCGCTCACAAAAATAAACCAAACGCTGTCAAGTAAAACACAAAACTAACAAAGAAATAGATCAAAAACTTTGTTATACCCATAGCTTTATTGCAAACAAAATAGTGTAGATAAGAACGATATTTTATTATTATAGAACCATTCTGTTGTTGAATTTTTAAATAAACCATGATTGTAGTCAGAATTTCAACACTATATATTGTTCAATCCAACCATGTGTCAATTTTCATGAAGTCTAATACTTTCATGATAAAATGTAAACGTTAGTTTTTTTGCCTTAAACTAATTAAGGTTCACAGTCATTTGATACAATAATAAGTTATTTGCCACTGTGCCACTGTGTCGGGAAACATGTTATTGCTGACGCAACCATGCCACAACCATATCTTTTCTTTGCGTGTGGGCATCGTTTAAAAGGCTCTTTTAAGCCGCATCCAATGGCGCATAAAACTTATCCATGAGTACCACCAGTAGTGACATATTTCTTTGGCATGATTCAAGTACATTTTTCCAGTACTATAATAAATTTATATTAAAATGGGATGAACAAAATAAAAACTAGTGATATGTATTTTATTACTCATATTAGGTTGCTGGTGCAATTTCCTAGCAGCATGTTACAAAAAGAAAAAAAAAAAACGTTTTCTAACAAAAAATTAAACCAATTTTTTTCATCTTTAAAAATGTGTAAAATGTGGGAATGTAGGACATTTATTTCAGAACAGAAACCTTATTTTTTTGGCACATTTAAAATATGTACGTACATAGGTACATACATATTAGGAAATAATCATACACACAACTACATATACATACAATACTTTACATGAAGTGAAAAATGTATATCAGAATGTCATTTAAGATTTTTCTTATCCAAATATACATTTGTACATACCTACGTATGTTTATATGTATGAATATCATCTTAAAACTTCTCATCTTGTACCCCTTAACGACCCACATAAGACCCCAATGTTTTTGAAAAATTTCATCATAATACATACATATGTATGTATGTATATGTAAATGTATGTATTGTGTATGAGTTTTATATTTTATGTTTGTCATAATTAAGAGTTGGAGTGCTTATGCATTTTTATTTCATTTTTATTTTAACGCTGCTCCGTATTTGGTGATGGAAATAAAATTACTACACCCTTCAGCTGCAGGATAAATACATATACAGCAAAAACTCACTTGAAAAAAGCCTACACCTTCCTCGCGCTCTCTCCTTCTTGCTGCTGTGAAACAAATCTTCTAATAGCGTTTTTCAGAACCCTCCGAAATTTGTATCCTCGCCATCAGCAACCATGTTTTTCCATTACAAGCATTAAGGTTTCTAAGCCGTTTTGTGATTGGATCATTTTGTTGGAATGGGAAATTAAAAAATTTTTATGCTACAAAAATGAAAAATTTCAAATGAAAGTTTTATTTACTTTAGTTACGCATCGTGTAAAATTAAATTGGGTTTATATCTTTCTACACAAATATACATATGTACATATGTATGTATGTAGCTCTATATATTTCAAACAAAAAGGGTGTTTTATATAATTTTACTTACAAATGGTTTGTATTAGACATTATATGTAAATAAATATGTACATACGTATATGTATGTATGCCCAATATGTCATTTATATAACACGTGTATTTATATTTATACTACATACATATATAACAGCACTGACTGAATTTGTTGTCTTCTATTTGAATTAACACTCAACTGACTTGAATTTCTTAATAAGAGAATATAAGTGTTTAAATTTTTCGTAGTGGAGATTTTATTAAATTAAATGCTAAAAAAAGGTAGAAGATCTTTTAATGAAAAGAATTTTTAATTAATTGAAAAAGTTTAATTACTTAAGTTTACCTTCTTAATGGAAGCAATCCTCAAATTCGGTATCGTAACCATGTCTATGAAATATGATTTCCTATTACATATTATAAGAAAGTCGCAACCAAGGCGAATTCATAACATTGGGATATTATTTGCGAATTCGATTCGCCATAATCAATGTTCTTGGAGTGCGTACAAGCTAAACTCCATATAAAAAAAATGAACAAAATTTGTTTATAGTTCTTTTTATATGGATTTTGACATGTCCAAACAAGATGAGCAAAAACTTGTCAGCTGCGATAGTAATGCCACCTGGCTGTCAATTCGATTTGATCGCAACTATGCGGCGAATTTAATTGAAGGAAAACCTTTACAATTGCTATATTTTCGTTTGTATAAATTTGAAAAGATATCATAGAATACTTTAAACACCGTTTCAGTACTGAATCAATACCTAGGAAAAAAATTGACATTTAAAAGCACTAAAACCTGTTACAAGCAAAGTGTTGCTTCCAAAAATGCTACCAAAAATGCACTAACGGTTGCAAAAGGGCACGAACACTTATTAACTTTTGAAGATCATTTCAAATATAAAAAATATAGGCAAAGTATCATATGTAAGTATTTCAGATTTATCTTCTCTCACTGACAATAGTCACTAACGTAAGCGAGATTCTTAAAATATGTTCTACGATTGTATACACGAAAAGTGCACACACATACAGTATGCGTCTATACAAGAACAGTACATTTTAAGAATAGAGTAAAGTAAATAATTTTAAAATAATGTATTTGTAAGAGTAAGTTTATACTAACATCGTGCTGCCGGTTTGCAACAGTGTTTTTGGCTTAGTGGTTGGTGCGTTGGATTTCAAATCGGAAGGTTCTTAGTTCGATACTAGTTGAAATTAAAATAACAAACAGTGAGTAAAATTAATTAATAAAAAATTAATAACTAAAGATAACCTCAACATGACGTTTGTGTATTTGTGAACACGTCCATCCATCATCGTCGCCAATCCACATCGAACCATTTTTTCCATATAATTTCAGTTTTAGTGCTGAACATTTTGATGATTTTCAGCACAAATATAAATCATTTTGTGGAAACAGAAGCTATGGCTTCTAAGCAGCTCATTGCGAACAAAAATCATGCGTTATAAAAGCGCAATTGCAAGTGACTCCATTCTGTTGTCTCCCTTCCAGTAAACACTACTTTTTGCTGGGTACATTAAGAATTAAAAACAGAAAATAATGATATTAATTTGATATTTCTAACATGACAACAGTGTTGGAACATCATAACAACAGACAGAAACATAATCCGCAAAGCGATTAAGCTTGTCGAACCCACGACGTCTGGACTGACAGGCTAGCATTGCTACCAATCAGCCACAGCTCACCCAAAAAAAATGTATGTCAGCTTCTATAGGAAATTTTTGTTTTATTACATAACGATGAGATGGTAGCCTATCTTTATTAAATAAATACATCCTTATTTCAAAAGATATTGTTATTCCAACAATCTAAAAAAACGAATGATCTTCCAGCATGAACCACAATATTCCAGTGCCCTGTGAGCACTGTTACAAATAGTCTCATACGACCTTTACCGATCCTGAGAAGATAGCGTGTCCTGCGCAGCTCGTAGTGGAGCCACGTAGACCTCTTCGCTCGGCAGGTGCCTTCATGTTCCCACATATGCTTTGCAAAGCCGTAAATCAATAGCTTACAGTTAGATAGAGGAATGCCAATGAAGTCGTAGATTATTGACCTGTTCAATATGACTGGCAATTCCGTCCTGGAACCCAACCTAATGTCCGGAAAGTCTCGCTATCTCATTAAGAGATACCAACCCTTATGGGTGTATAGTGAATATCTTCTGATATCCTATAACACCTTAACCATCTTTCCGCCATAGTTATAGCAGATATTTCTGCTTGCAAGACACTACAGCCGTCCTGAAGCCTAAATGGAACTCTTACGTTAAAATTTTCCACATAGAAACCTTCGATAGTTCTGTCCCCTCTTTTGAAGCCACCTGTGAACACTTTAATTGGTCCGTCAGGGTTAAAGAATGAAATATAATGTTCCCTGTTGGGAACAAGCGGGAGAAATAGCCCACCAGAGTAAGGTTTCGGTACGCAATAATCGACAAAGTCATGGATTCATTAAAGTTATCAATCTGATCGCCGAAAATAAAGCCATTTGTTTGGCCAGAGCATCCACCGGTAGTCAATTCAACATTACGAAGACGAGTGCACCATAAAATAATACGGGTATAACAGTTGATCTCTCTGGGTTCTATTCCTCAGCTGCGATCACTTGCTTTTTTACCCGTATATATAGCCACAAGAGCCTTATCCGCTCTATACTGGATATTTAGGTTCACAGATAGTTTCTATCTAGGATTATACCCATGTATTTGGGGATATGCGAGACTTTGACGGCAAAAAATTTTCGGTTTTGTATTTTCTAGTAAGACGCACCAGTTAATTTTAGCTGAATTGAGACCAAGCCCACAACTGGCTCTCCATTCGCTGAGGAGTGCCCTCCTTGTGGAGTACCCCAAAGCACTTATGACCGTGTTTGTTAGCATGCTCTATACTAATCGACAGATATTAGTATCAATCCCTATTTCCATAATTTTATCGAAAATGGAGTTCGGGTTTAACAAAGTTGAAGGCACCCTCTACGTCCTAAAAGGACACCGTTGTGAATTCGTTGTATTCATGAGATTTCCCTATGTGGCTAACTAGAAAGTGTAGAGCTGTTTCTACAGACTCGCCTTTGGTATAGGCATGTTTCGAGAGAGAGAGAGAGAGAGAGAGAATTACAATAGGCATACCATTCTCTGATTTATGTCAGTAGGTCTTTCTAAAGTTTTGAACAGAAAAGACGTCACAATGATCGGCCTTGTAATATTTAGGTTTAGTTTCGAATATCTTGCCGCCTTTTGGGATAAAAATAACCCTACACCTACACTGATATACATATCTGTGGTCTCCATTGGACTCCATTCGTGTCTATATCAAATTGCTACCAATTTTTTAACTTTTAAGACGACAATTATCTGTAAATAAGTTAAAGAAAATCAATCTGACATCTGATGGGAAGCGCGTTTTTGATACTTACGTGGCACAGGTATACGGCCGGCATCAGCCCCTGTAACAGGGGTCCCAGTTAGTTTTTCTTCTATTTACTAAAAGATTCGGTCTAACCTCACAAATCGATATTTACAACCGTCCTGTCACTAATTAAACTAGTGTGTATCTACAACCAGTGTAATATCTACAACCCCACTACGGTTGGAGACAATAAAAGTTGGTTCTGAACCTCTATTAACTATTTCAAAATTGTTACTAAGAATAAACTCAAATCGACACTAACCTCGTGTGATAGTGGTACTACTTCCCCATGGAATGTGGTGCGAATAGGCATCAGCACATTTAATAATGGGCGCCCTTGTGCTTGTCGCTTTAGCTATGATTCTTTATCATTTGGCGGACGCTTTCCATGGTCAAGTTCATGTAGCTAGAAACCAACCAGATTGTGCCAGATACGTTCTCCAAAGCCGCAACTGCGGTGTCCTAATTACTGTAAATAGATAAAATGAAGATTCGTAAAGAGTTTTTACCTAGTAAGCAAGATATAATATTATCTGTGCCCCTGGCAAACAGAAGCTTATATCCCTTAAGATTTAGTCCACAAACCTGTCCTTGATGGTCCCAGAGTTCCTGGACTGGAACTTGATTCTCGTCCTTCTCTTCAAGGTTGACTTGTTTGTAATATACAAAATGTGGTATCATTTTGATATCGTTTCAGTCATAGCATAGATGACACTTAAAAAATGACAAAATTCTATGTTGACATATTTCATAAGATTGAAGTTAATTCTTGCTTTTTTATGATATCTGTGATAACATTGATGTTACATTTCTGATGACAAGGTGTCATCAATCCAAAGATGTTTGTTTCTACGAGTGTAGAAAACCACGAACTTACGTATGCCACAAAAGAGTTGGGTTTTCGTGCGCTATAAAAAAAAATGAGGTTGTTAAACCAATAGTCCTGCTGGTTCGAATAGTTCATACATCCATCATTGATCAACATTCTTTTTTCTGACTGATCATATACATATAATATTTTCTGCGCATGTACAGTTCCAGGAAGTTGTCATAGATTCTATCAAGTTAATGTTTACCTCAAAAATCAATCAAAAGTTACCATTAAACATTCCAAAAAGACATCATTCAATCTCATATAAGTATGTATGAACATACATACATACTTTCATACAGACATATACTATGTACTTATATATACCAGAAACAAAAGCTTCTAGATTCCAGAACGACTAGAATATGCTTTTAGAGTCCTAAAATATAATAACGTAAGCCATCATAAAAAAAATGTTGTTTATTGTTCGCTGCCAGCTTTTGAATCTCTGTGTTTTTGTTCTTACTTTCCTATTGTTCATTCAAACGAACACAACCAATGATCATCTTCATCTACAATATTGTACATTCAACACGCATTATGGTATTTTAAAACTGCGCAATATTCTCAACTTCTATTCTGTTTGAAAAATATCCTTCTTTGAAGAATGATGTTGTTTATTTCTTAAGGAATTTTTTTCAAAAACAGCAAAAAAACAAAACAAACCTGTCTCCTAAGTATTCTAAGACGATAACAAACAATTTAGCAAGGTAAAAATCCAAATTGCGTAATATGTTTTTGCTTTAAAAAATCTAAAGACATACATACTACATGCATACCCAGGAAACATTTTTGGCCGACATATCTAACATCGAAAAAAATCTGAGACTTTACCAGACAACCAGCCGAGTTGTCTAAAGTCCCCTCAAACATTTGGCAGAGCAGTAGGCAGTTTTCAGGTACAATATCAGAATAGCCTGCACATTTTTCGAAGGCCATTTAATTTACTTTAAAACATTTTACAGAGTAGCCTGCACATTTTCTGATCTATGTACGTTTTACGACTTTAAGCAGTCACTTCTGCATATTGTCCGATATAATTTTCATTATAATCTCATATATCTCTTGAGAATATGTACACAAATATTTGAGTTTTTAAACCTATAAAATATGGGTAAATGTGTTCTGATGAGCTGCAATAAGCAGCACAAAAATGCATGGAGAATTGTTAACGACATTTCTGATAAACTTCTAATTTTAGCTCGGACTTTTCTCTGACATTAATACGACAGGACGTAAAAGGTATCAGATAAATCGGAAAATTTTCTAATATTTAGATGTTAGACTCTTTCCGATATATATAAGACATGTCGAAACTCCTTTAGAATTTCGATAGAAAATACGTCGGAATTCGTACAGAATTCTGTTAGACTTTTCGGTATAGTTTTTAGAATTTCCTCAGATAAAGAGATCCTGTTTCTTCTCAACCACTCATGCTATTTTCGGTACGTTTTCTGACCGACATCGGATACGAATTCGGCATCTTGTGCAGACTTTCTGACCGACTTCGGACCGAAATCGGCAAAAACTGTTTGCTGGGTACATATGTATGTGTATATATGTGTTATGTATATCCATAATCATACATAAATAGCGAAGGTCTAGAAAATGGGAGAATATCATAAAAAATAATAACAAGAATAAGAAACAACAACATAAGTATTTTTTTCCAAGGATTATACAAAAGTAAATAACTACAGAAATAGAGGGGTACAGGCTAAAGTGTGATCAAAGTTATGTATGTACATATATACATATCGTCACCTAAAATGCAAAATAACGTCAAGAAATATTTAGAAAACAGCATAAAATTACAAAAAAAAATACGTGCTTAAGTAGTACAAAAAAACTTATAAAAAAGAATTATTTTTTACTACTTACGCATGTAATTTTGTTTTTTTTAATTTTTGTTTTAAGTTCTTTTTAAATATTTCAGGACCCTCTCAATGGATTTCCAATCTTCATCTAAAGCACTGTTCTCTGGAATATCTACTTTCTGATTACCATTCAAATGACAATGTTTTTTTGATGCTTTCAAAATTTTAAGTACTTAAGTAAAAATGTACAATTTCCAACATCATTGCAAACCAGTAAGCTATCCTGAAACTCACATCAGAAAAAAAATTACACCCAAAAGAAAGATAATTTTGTGTAGATTAGTAGCACTGTACTGCATAGTCTATGCAACAAAATTAAACTTTTACCATGACCTTTGATCACTACTACATTTTTTTGATGTGTTATGGTCCCCTAAGTCCCTGTCCATACGAGTCAACTTTTGAGCTTATGGGAGAGAGAGGTGAGAAGATTGGGAAGGAGTATACTGCTTCATGTACATGCAACTCTCTTTTGTTTTCCTCTTCGTAATATTAAACAACAACAAACCCTATTTAAAAAAACCAAAAACTGCACAACAAGAATTTCATTGTATGGACACGAATGCAACTTCAAAAGAAAATTTAAGAAAGTTGCAGAAGCAAAAGTTGTCTCATATGGACAGAGACTAACTACAATAAATAATAAATTTTAAAAATCAAAAAACCCGACTACGCAAAAAAACTAAAAGAACAAAAAGCAAGTCCAGTGTGCGGACTTTTACATCCGCGAACCATTATTGCGAAGATTTGAAGATTCGATTTTAGGCCCTTATTATGAGTTGCATTCAATATTCGATCTTTGCTGGCTATCGAACATCGAGTATCGAATGTAAAATTCGTATTATGAGCTGGCAGCACTATCGAAAATTTCGTTAGTCCCTGTCCATATGAGTCAACTTTTGCTTCTGCAACTTTCTTAAATTTTATTTGAAGTTGTATTCGTGTCCATACAATGAAGTTCTTGCTGTGCAGTTTTTGTTTTTTTTTACATAGAATTTGTTGTTGCTTTATAGTGCGAAGAAGAAAACAAAAGGTCGTTGCATGTACATGAAGCAGTGTACCCTTTCCCAATTCTCTCACCTCTCTCTCCCATAAGCTTAAAAGTTGTGCAGCAAAAATTGACTCGTATGGACATAGACTGACACAACGAATTTTCAATCGGACCAATTTTGCTTGCGATGCTGTATGGCAATTTGTAAAACTTATTGGAAATGTAACTATTTTTATTTTTATTTTTTTTACAAATACAATTTGTAAATTATTTTAACTTCATGGTCATGTTAATTTAATTCAAGTTTTTCTTTTATAAATTTGTAAACAAACAATATTTATTTATTGTGCCAGCTGATAAATATGTAATATTGTAGAATTCACACACAATTCGACCACAATCGAAAGTTGCCCATAATAGGCATCTATTTTTCTTTTATTTATATGTAATTCAATTCGCAAACAAATTATATTTAGTTTTAGTAACAGCTGATAGAAATGTACTATTGTGAACAATGACAATGAGTGGTATTCACAATAGCGCTATTCTTCATCGAATGTGCGTTATAATACCAAACGAAAATTCGTTCGATCAGCTTTTTCGATTACAGTCGAAGATCGAATATTGCTCATAATAGGCACCTTAATGATTCCCGACTGTAAAAGTTGCTACGTTCCGCACACTGACTTCGTTTAATATATATACTAATTAAAGGCCTGTCCCACGATATCGACAAGTCGATGTCGTTCTCTTATTTATATTGAAAACCAAAACAAATTTACATATTTTATTATTGTTTTCAATATAAATAAGAGGACGACATCGGCATGTGGACATCGTGCGATAGGCCCTTAGTCTATAATATTAATGTGGTTGATATCAGGTATTATATTAAAAATAAAATATGCATATAATGGCTAATAGACAAACAATAAAGATTAAAAAAGGTACCTGAAATTTTTGTCAGAGATGTAACTGTCATCGTCGAACAGTTTTCCATCAAGAAGTGTTTTTCAAGATATTGATTGATAACAGGTATTGAATATAGTCCCTCGATATGTTCATGCATCCATATGTATGAATGTATGTATATAAACATACACTCACATACATACATATATTGTATATTAATTGAAAGAACGTTGAATAAAAACATAGAACAAAATAAATATGTTAGTAAGTGTTGTTTTGATGATCAAGGATACTACGTTTCTTTGTTGTTTGTAGTGTTTTTTCTTTGTTCTCTTTTAATGACCTAATTATAGATCAACCAATATAGAAGGAACACAAAAGGCAAATAAAATGAGTATTGAAATTGCAAAAAAAAATGGTTTCAAGGAAACATTTTTAGAAGTGACAGAATGACATCACAGGGCTATAAATGCACCTGCATTTAACCCTTTAATTTGCTAAGGAGTCATAAGTGACACGTACATAAATAAATATATGTATGTACATACGTTGTTGAATTGTTTATACATACTGATAAACCGTGCAACAAGATAATGTACAGACATATATGTATATGGGAACATATTGTTGATGCCTTAGCTAGATTAGACATCCCAGGATATCTACTGGCAATTATACAAGACTATTTTCGAAATAGAGAGCTAATTTATGACACTGATAACGGTACTAGGACACACAAGATTATTGGGGGGTGCCTCAAGGATCAGTGCTTGGCCCACTATTGCGGAACGTCGTGTACGATGGAGTATTGAAGTTAAATATATCTTATACCATATTTACACTATGCAACTTTGTTGCATGCAACTCTCTTTTTTCAGTGAGAAAGACAGAGAAGAAATACAAAATGTGTACATTTCTATTTCAACACTCTCACTTAAAATGAAAATTGCATGCAACAAAGTTGCATAGTGTAAATATGGTATTAAAATGTAAAGATTGCCGGATTTGCAGACGACATTGCGTTAGTATGTGAAGCAAAAGAGCTAGTTACTTACAAGTACAAACGCCAGTATTCAATTCGTAGGGGCTTGGCTCAGATCGATGGGTCTAGCTCTAACTGACCATAAAAGATTGTGATTTGTAGTCAAAAAACTAGGGAAGCCATTAGGCTAAATACTGGCACGTGTAGCACAAAATTCAAGGAATGTCTAAAATATCTCGGAGTTATGATTGACACACGTGTATCTTTTCATGAGCACTTGCAGTATGCATCAAAAACAAGAGGTCCAAAATATCTGTAGAGAAAATTCCTCACTAGTGTAGTAAGAAGCACTGTATACGAGTATATACATCCTCTATATGGTCAGGCTCACTGAGGAATTCTACATCTGATATCCCTTGTGTAGAGGCTGGCCGTCTTGCGAGTATCTAGGGCATTCCGAACTGTAACGGACGAGGCCGCTTTTGTAATTCCCCGAGAGGCCATATCGTACAGTGCGGAGAGCATCGCTATCAAGGAGACATGGTGACTTAAACTTCTATACTGCAGAGTTTTTTTTGATTAGACATGGTTGTTTTAGATCGTACTTGTATCGTTTCGGACATGAAAGTGTTCGTGGAAAATGCCAAACATGTTTTCTTCATCTGTCCACGATTTGATAATGGGAGGGCGCATTTAGAAGTAGTTTTAAGGCGCAGCAGTAGACCGGATAACATACTTCGAATCATGTTGGAATCTTTGTATAACTGGGCGTATGTATGTATGTATGTATGTATGTATGTATGTATGTATGTATGTATGTATGTATGTATGTATGTATGTATGTATGTATGTATGTATGTAATTTTATTAAATTGGTTCTATTGGATCTTCGTTGGTTAGAGGAGGTTCGCAGAAGAATCAATATAGCTTAGATCGGGTCTAGAACCTTTCCCATCCGTGACGCAAAGCTTTCTGGCAGTTCCACGGAGAACTTTCGTGTCACTGTATTGGGTGTTTTAGCTTGTTAAAGTCTACCACTCGTGGCGAACATCACCACTGCCAAAGTCTTTCGATGAATTTATCCCAAGAATAAAAAATATATAAATGTGTACATAATTTGTATGTGTGTATATAAAACATTTTTGAAAGTAATGATAAACCAGGTGTCTTACGAACAAAATAAGCCATAAATGTTGATTTTATTGGCAGACAACATTATAAGATTTTAGGATCTATGGGCATAAGGGGCATTCCTTATAAAGGTGGAAAATGAATTTCTAGATATGAATATTAGGAGCCAGGGTCACTTGAAATTAAAATATAGCGATTGTAAATATTCAAGTTCAATTCTAATAAATAAATTACAAATCTGTATACAATTTCACAGCTACTTTTACTCTTTACAATATCAACAAATACTAATTTTTATGCGTGAGTCATCATTTTAAAAAAATATACAAATGAATCACTAAACAAACACATAGTTGACCTTCAAAATAGGCACACTGTATAAAATTGATTGCTGTTTTTATATAAAATTAAAAACCACCACATTCGCCATAATAAAATGTTATAAAATATGTACATAAATTATGCACCCCTGTTTTTAAGTAAATACAGGGATATTTACTCATACATTTGCAACTATTATGCAACAATCGAACAATAAGATTTTTTGTGCAAACTGTATTAAAAGGAAAGCAAAAGGGGTTTGCGAAAAATGTGATATAGAAATTTTGTAGTTCTTCTTTTTAACAATTAAAATAAGACCATATTACGCCCGATAAAAACTATCGTGAATAGATGCAAAATTACACAAAGTTTCCACCACTTATGTATATTCACGTGATCTTTAAAAAAAAACATTACACAAGAGTCCTCTGTTGCAAACAGAAACTTTTGATGTTAGCAATATTTAAGGCGCTTTCACATTGTAATACAAGCTTTGAGATTTTCCTTAGATTTTGTAAGACGAAAATCAAATCAAAATCAGTCTGACTGTCAAAAAATCTTAAAGAAAATTTTCTCATTACATTTTGTTTCTACACTATCACATTCCAAATAAAACGTAACATAAATAATTTGCAATAAAGCACATTTTTTTCGTTCTTCTTTTTCTTTATTTATGCCGGCAAACAAAAACACAACTGTTTTTGTTATTCCTATGCTTGTTTGTGCAATAGACAACTCTGATAAAATGAAAAATGTGATTGTTTAGAAAATTTCCTAAAAATGACGAATACCATAATACTGTCAAATTTTTTTATGTATTATTTGACATATCATAACAATTTGTTTTCACACTGTTGGATTTTTACTTAAGATTTGAGTTTTTGACAAATATTAATACTATATCTAATAGTCTGAAGGCTGCTTTAGTAGTAGCTAGTGATGACTATTTTCCCACTTTGATTTAACATAAACGTGTCACAAGCTGTTGAGTCGGTGAGCTCTCGCTTAAAAAATAAGCTACGATGTCAGTACGCGTCGCTACTGTGCGTTTACATAATCAGTGGAACTGTAACTGGGGCTCTACACTAGCCATGAACTTGATATGAGCATCATGTCCGCCATCGCTTATGTCCATCTTTCGTCCATGCTCTGACATCGATGCCCGAATTTTAATTTCGTCCTGTGGTTATTATAATTTTTTGCTTATAGATTCAAACGCTATACATAGATACAAATTTTTTTTCGAAAGCAATGTAACGCTCAATACACAACAATGTTAAGAAACCGGAAAATGAAATTTTATTTCAGGATCCATTGAATGAGGCGAAAACTATAATATGAGTCCTACCTTCTCATATTTCATTTAGTTACATTGGTAAAGAAGAAAGAAAAACAAACACAAAATGTACTTTTAAAATGAGAATCAGCCATTTAATATAAAATTTAGATTTGTTTAATACTTATGCTTACATTATTGTATTGTTAATTATGTAAAAATATGATCATTAGTGAATTAAGGATACTCCTTCCGAGATCACAATTTAAAAAAATAAATAACTAAAATGAAAGTATGTTTCTTGTAGATTTACTACAACAACCAATTACAGACTAACAGAAGTACATATGTACATAAGCATGTACTTACTTCAAATTTCACTCTTGCATACAAACATATGCATTAATGTACATACCCAGTGAACATTTTTTACCGGCATGTTTGACGTCACAAAAACCTGGGACTTTACCAGACAATCATTAACCGCGTTATCTAAAATTCCCTTACCCCCTTCTCGACTAGCAATAAATATCTCAGCAATAGAGCACTAACAACGGCAGAAAAAGCATAGCAATATTGCTTATTGCTGTTTATGTTATCCATATGAGAACACGTAGCTATGTTAGCTCACAATCCAAAGCAATGCATTTTTAAGAAAACAATATATTTTTCTGTTATGAACACAAAAAATAATTATTAACATATAACATTTTTTTCTACACAATCTTTTCTCAATATTATTTATTATTTAAATTAGGGATGTAACGAATACCGATACCGATACCGATATATCGGCGATACTTCAGATTTTCCGATACATCGGTATCGGCGATATTTTACTGTCGATACGACGATACTTTTAAAAAAAATTTCAGTGTTTTTTCTGACAAATTATTTATCTTTTGTTAATTTTACCATGAACTAAATTCATTTCGTTATTTTTTAAATCTTATTAATATCAATTTTAAAAATTAATAATATTTTATGCTGTTATTTTGTAAAAAATTTATTTATTTTTGTTAATTTGACCATGAATTCAAATTCAATTCGTTGTTTTTAAAATCTTATTCCAGCAAAAAAATACACTCCAAAGAAGTCATGAAAATGTAGAATTCGCGATCCGGAAATTATTTATTTTTCGTTAATTTTACCATGAATTCAAATTCAATTCGTTGTTTTTTAAATCTTATTCCAGCAAAAAAAAGACACTCCAAAGAAGTCATGAAAATGTAGAATTCACGATCCGAAAGTTTTGCGAATTTGGACAATTTCTAATTAGTTTTACATATCCTTGACATTGCAAGAAGTTCTGTTTTTCGATTACCAATCACCCAATTGGAAGGACAAATTTCTTTTTCCGTGTTCTATAATGATTTTTCCTCAAGGAAAAAGGATAAAAAATTACCCATTTTCACAATTTTTTAATGCGAATTTAAATTGAAAATTGTATTTTCATGTAAATTTAAGTGAATAAATATAAACTTTTAGAAGACTTTTATTAATTAAGCCATTAAGTTATTTAGAAAACTATTAGTTGATAAATGTCCTTTAAAAATCGATTTTTTAAAAAGCATGGAGATTATTTTTTTAAATTATAAAGGAATTAAAAATTTTTTCTTGCTTTTTTACTAATTATCTGCATATTTTTAATACAGATTTTTTGGAAGCAAAGAAAATGTAGCTCCTTAAAAATTACTTCCAATTTTTTATACTGGGTTAATATCAATTTTAAATATTAATAATCTCTTACACTGTAGTTTTGTTTAAGAAAAAAAATTGCACTTGAGTTTTGTTAATCTAAACTTGAACTCAATTTCAATATTCGTATCGGTATCGGAATCGGTATCGGCGATATTTATTTTTAAATATCGGTATCGGTATCGGATCGGCAAAACGGTGTATCGTTACATCCCTAATTTAAATATATACATATGTATTTATTAATTTCATTCATTTTATCAAAACGTCAAACGCAGTGAGGCACGAATTACTATGAAATTTGACGTTTTATGTTTGAAATAATTGTTAACGAAAATTCATGTACAATTGTTGCAACATATATTGTAAACACCTGCAACAACGTAATTTTGACAATTGCTGCAATATATGTTAACATACATACGAGTATATTAACGGATGGATTAGACATTTAGCAGAATAGTGGGCAGCTTTCTGAAATATTATTCGAATAATATTAGACTAGTCTGCACATTATCTGAAGGCAATTTACTTTCCGTTTTTTTTTCAATGAACAAATTGTTTAAATCTATAAAAAACTTGTCTAAAAATATTTACAAATTGATTTACTGGATTTTCTGAAAAATATGAAACAATAATTTTGTGTGAATTTATAAAAAACTTAGTCTAAAAATACTAACAAATATTAAACAATATAGTTTACTTAATCAAACAAAACTATTTACTGCATTTTTTGTAATATATCAAACAAAATTTTTGTGTGGGTCATCATCATCATCATTATCCATTAAGCATTTATGAAATTTCACTTTGATAAATGTGTTCAAGTCTGAATGTTTACCTAAATACTCTAAAAAATGAATGAGAATTAATACAACGACATTAACGAATTGATTCACTCAAAAATCTTCAGTAAACAAAATTGGTACAATCGCATTTCTTTTGCTATCATTGTTGTTGTTGTTATTTGTGTGTATGTGGTCATGTGTGCATGTTTTTTACGACACAGTTTTTCTTGTTGTTTTTGGTGTTTGCGTCCTAAATAAGAGTCAAACAAACAATTCATTGATTATGTAAAGAACATTTACTGAAAATTAAATTTATTTTTAGACAAACTTTTGTTTGAAAATTTTTTGGTGATAATTTTTTCTGTGTAGTTAAACAGTCATATGATTTGCTAATCGAATTTGGCATCTTGTACAGACTTTCTGCCCGACCCATATCGACAAAAATATTTGCTGGGTACTTACGCAGACACATTTGCATGTATTTACAAGTATTCACCAAAAATAAATATTTTACTTGTTAAATATTTATTTACACGATACAACAACATGAACGAAAACATAAAATTTACCACAATTTTGACACGCAGCCAACTTTAAAAGTCCCTGTTGCAGAATCAACAAAGTCAGACATAAGTCGACAAGAAGAAAACTCCTAAGGATGAGTTGGATGGAATACGATGAAGGTTTTAGTGGTTGCTGTTTGCGTGGTGTTTCCAAGACTTCCTGTTTATACACAAGTTCGTTTACATGCGTGTTCCTTTAGAGAAATTTTGTGCGTGTTAAGGTATCTTTTATCTTCTTGTTTGTGTCTTCATTATTTATTAAGAAAATAAAACCCAGATAAATTTTCACTTTGTTACTGGTTGGTGGGGGAGGTGTATTTTAAAATGATGGTTATGTAAATATGGAAGAAGTTTTAAAGTTAAGAAATATGATAACTCCAACAGGGTATAAAATTCATAAGCTTAAAATATAAGAAAAATTCAAATTGAACTTGCTTAAAAATAATTTTTCAAACTTTTGAATAGAAATTTAATAAATCACTCTCGACTGTGGCCATAGGCCGACTATGCAAATATATTTACTCAGCGAAGCAGCTTTTCGATACACCGGGAGGAAGAAATCCTTAAGCCCGGCCGGAGGCTGGCTATGCAAAAATCTTTACACTGTAAAAAGTGTCATAATGTCCATGGACCTTACGACACTGCACTCTTAAAAAGTGTCATAATGTCTATGGACGTGTTATGACGCTTTTTTATGTCCATGGACATTATGTCACTGGACATGCCACCACTTATTTCTTATAGCTTCCATATGAAAAGGTGATTAAATTACAATTCAAAAAATGTTAATGTATTAAAACAAACAACTTCTTCCCATGATCTGATCCTTTTTTTTGACTCGGAAATTTCTTATGTTAGTTATTAAAGTGACATTATAACACTTTGTTATTTTATGTATGTTACCCTTGTTATATATGTACATGTACATATGTATTTCGCAATTTGCATTTACGAAATGTTAATGTACGAACATGCATTGACAAGCATTTCATTTAAATTAACCCACCACTGCAACGAAAATGGGGCAAATAAAGAAAACTGAAAAATTCGTACAGCATGCTGAACATTGTCTCAATATTATTGTAGTCACAGCACTTCATCCCAGTGCAATAAACAATAAACATTGTGTATCAACATAATTTAAGCAAATTAATTTTAAAGTTGCAAAATGTTGAAAGAAAAAAAATTAAATGAAATAAAAATTACCATTAAAAAAAGTATAAACCGCCGACACCACTACCACCACCAACCAACCATCATCTTTTATATTACTAGAGTCAGCTCCACCGCCAACAAAACTCGTCGATCTTCCATCCAACGTCCATTAAGCACTCCTTTTTTGAACACATTTTTTGTTTGCATCTCGCAAACAAAAACAGCAACAATGCAAAAAACAGCCCAAAAACTTTTATTGTAAAGTCTTGTTCTTATTTTTCATCCGATGTTTGTTTTTTTTTTGCTCGTTTGTATATTTTTCGCAACGACACCATAATTACGTTCCTGGCATTCAATGCCAACCATTTACTTTAAATTATATACACATACATACATACATAGCTACATACATACGTCCATACATCAATATACAGATATATGTATATATGTACATAAATGCATATGTACATAGATGCGAGTATACATACCAGTATGTATACGTATACATAAGTTCGTTTTACATAAGTTTTATTATTGTTGTTGTTGCATAAACGCACAGTTAAACAACAACTAACTCTACACGTGCCCTTATTTTTTTCGTTATTTTTCGTTTTTCGATTCCTTTTTGAATCGTGTAGTCCATTTTTTTTTACTTTTTACTGCTATTCTTTATTCTGTTGCTGTTGTTTCGGTTTCGGTAGTTTTATTGTTACGTGTTGCCACATAGCAAAAAAATAAAGAGCAAATATTTACATTTGAGACATGGCCATGCATGGCAACATATTTTATGTCTTTTTTTCTGCTGATAGATGGAAGCTATAACGGGTGTGACATTAGGTTATTTAAAATTTGGAATGTTTAAAAGAGCTAATTTCCAGGGATGTAACTAGGGTATTCATATAATCGGACTTTTGTTTTAATCGGTTAATCGCTCGATTAAGTAATCGAGGTTTTGGCTTAATCGGTTAATTACGGTATTAATCGGTTAATTTCGGTATTAATCGGCTAACCGAATAACGAAGTTTTTTCATAAATCAAGTAATTGCAACAAACGAAAAGGCATAAATTATTTATTATTTTTAGTTTATTGCTAAAAAGAAAAAAGAAGAACATAACAATTCTTGAACTAAATCAAGCACACAAAAAATCATAAAGATGTATTAATTAAAAAATTAACAAGTTTTTTTTATTAGTTATTTCAATAGTCTAAGGAGATCTTCTAAAACAACCTTTCAGAAAAATAATTTGGTTTAAATTAGGGATGTAACGATACGCCGTTTTGCCGATCCGATACCGATATTTAAAAATAAATATCGCCGATACCGATTCCGATACCGATACGAATATTGAAATTGAGTTCAAGTTTAGATTAACAAAACTCAAGTGCAATTTTTTACTATACAAAATTAGAGAATATTTAAAATTTATAAAACATTGGAAGTAATTTTTAAGGAGCTACATTTTCTTTGCTTCCAACAAATCTATATTAAAAATATGCAGATAATTAGTAGAAAAGCAAGAAAAATTGTTTAATTCCTTTATAATTTAAAAAAAAAATACTCGCCATGCTTTTTAAAAATCGTTTTTTTTAAAGGACATTTATCAACTAATATTAATCTAAATAACTTAATAGCTTAATTATTAAAAGACTTCTAAGTTTATATTTATTCACTTAAATTTACATGAAAATACAGTTCTGAGTTTAAATTCGCATAAAAAATTGTGAAAATGGGTAATTTTTTATCCTTTTTCCTTAAGGAAAAATCATTATAGAATACCGAAAAAGAAATTTGTCCTAGCATCGCTTCCAATTCGGTGATTGGTAATCGAAAAACAGAACTTCTTGCAAGGGCAAGGATATGTAAAACTAATTAGAAATTATCCAAATTTGCAATACTTTCAAATCGCGAATTCTACATTTTCATGACTTCTTTGGAGTAACTTTTTTTTGCTGGAATAAGATTTAAAAAACAACGGCTTGAATTTGAATTCATGGTAAAATTAACAAAAAATAAATAATTTTTTTTACAAAATAACAGCATAAAATATTATTAATTTTTAAAATTGATATTAATAAGATTTAAAAAATAACGAAGTGTATTTAATTCATGGTAAAATCGAACAAAAATAAATTATTTGTTAAAAAAAAACTCTGAAAAATTTTTTTAAAGTATCGTCGTATCGGCAGTAAAATATCGCCGATACCGATGTATCGGAAAATCTGAAGTATCGCCGATATATCGGTATCGGTATCGGTATTCGTTACATCCCTAGTTTAAATGTTGAGGACTTAAGCTGTTATTTTGTAAAGAAATAATTTATTTTTTGTTAATTTTACCATGAACTCAAATTCAATTCTTTGTTTTTTAAATCGTATTCCCGGCAAAAAATAGACTCCAAAGAAGTCATGAACATGAAGAATTTGCGATCCGGAAGTAGTGCAGATTTGGACAAATTCTAATGAGTATTACATATGCTTGTCATTGCAAGAAGTTCTCTTTTTCGATTACCAATCACCGAAATGGAAGGGATGTTAAGAAAAATTAGTTCATAGATGTTCTTTAAAAAATCGATTATTTTTAAAAGTTAGGCGAGTATTTTTTAAAGTTATAAAGTAATTGAAAATTTTTGTATGACTTATGTGCAGTTTCTAGAACCCAAACAATCGAATTGAGTGAACAATTGGTATGAAAAGCACTTACTTTTTTGAGTGGTTTCCATAAAAATTTTCTACTCATGTCGATTGTTTGGGTACTAGAAACACCACATTAATAAATTTGTACTTGCTTTGCTACCAATTATATGCATATAAAAATGTAGTTACTTAAAAATTACTTCCAATTTCTTTTACTGGGTAGACTGATACAAATTTTAAATATTAATAATCTCTTGCACTGTAATATTATATAATAAAAAATTATGCTTCTTGAGTTTTGCTAATTTACTCAATTAATTTACTCAATTTCAATATGCATATCGGTATAGAAGATATTTATTTTTGAGTATCGGTATCGTATCCGCAAAAAGACGTATTGTTACGTTCCTACTAATATCCAACATCCTTAAAACCCCTAGTTTGAAGACAATTGTTCATACACAGCAAAACTATTCGCTATGTGCTTTGCTTGCACTGAGTTTTTCGGAAAAAAGAAATATTAAAACATACAGGTGTGTCACGGAAACCAAATATGTATGTACATATGTATGTAAGTAAAGTCGACTCTCGACAATTTGAAATTCAATTGACCGGCGAAAAAGTTCAAATAATTGAGAGTTCATATTAACAAGAGCTTAAATTTTCAAAAAGGAAATAGAAAAAAAATCCAAATTAACAAGACTATGATTAAAATTAAAAGATAAAGCAAAAAACATAAGCACATTCACATTACCAGTTTAAATTATAGAGGATAGAAAAGTCGAACTTCAAGTTATAGAACGTCGGCGAGCAAGATGACATTCCTGTGTATAAAGCAATGCATATAAACTTAAGCAAATTTTATCTTTTATAAAACAGAACACATTAAAATAATTAAAATTATAGAACACAGAACCGAAAAAACTCAAATTATAGCCCATTGTGCGTTGTGCGAGACTGAAAACGAAAACATATGTATTTCCTTCCGTATTCAATTGCACTTTAAAATAGGAAACTGGAAGTGATAATTTGAAAATTAAACATTAAAAATTGTTCGTGCATACTTTAGGGAGCTACAAATAAAATTTCAAAACGAAAGGTCAGCAGCAGGCTTGCTATTTTAGCAATTTTAGTGCTAGATCTAGCAAATTTGTTTCTTCCAAAACAGTGATAAGTGCTAGTTTATTGCACTTTTTTATTTTATATAATTCATACATTTTAATGTATGTTAATGTTTGATTCGCCATTTTGAATATTATTTATCGCTCTAATGACGAGAAATAAATTACCGACAGCAATAAATGCGAAGTATTTGCTTGACCCGAGCTGGTTATAAATGAAATTAATTTCTCTCTTGAAAAAGTTAACGCAGCTAAATTATTGAACTAAAGAGCTGTTCAATGCTATAAAAAACTACTGAAAAGTAGAAATGGACAGCAAAAAGCAAAAAAAGAGAAAGAGCTTAGTAAAAAGCAAACTTAACTTTAATTGAATGAAACAGTGACCTAAATTGTCCACATGTTAAAAAATGGAAAATTTTTCTGAGCCCTAGATCATTTTACCACTTTTTTCAGCCAATTTAGCACTTCTATTCTTTCATCTTATGACAACACTAGTCACAGTGAATCCAATTGGAAAAAAATCTGTATCTCTGAAACCTGCGATCTGATTACAAAGTGATGTATGTACAAATGATAGAGGAGGACTACAGCTTTCAGTATGTTGAAATTTGGATCACGCTATTGAAACACTCGCTAAGCTACAAGGTGGCAAACTTGATTACCTCGGGCATTGAAAATCTTGTCGGCCTCTTAACTTTTACAAATGTTTTGATGAATTTAAACTTGTGTGAAGTATATAAATGATTAAAGAAAATAAATTTCATTTTATTAAAATATCTTTAATATACTCACAGATATTTGGTTTTGGATTTTAAAATGTTGGTTTTTTTGCCTCGACTTTGTTTTTTATTTCATCAATATCTCCGGTAATCGCATAGCCAAAATTTTCCAAAAAGTATTTTATGATTTTTAGCACAATCCTTGATAACATGCGAAGAAAAATTTTAGCTATCTCCATTCAGGTCAAAGTCAAAACTTTGAAATGCGAGTAAAAAATGGCTAAGAGCAAAAAAATTATTTAAACTAAATTTATTAATTTCAATATTTCAAAAGAATAGATTTTAATAGTTGAAATTTTTAGTCGATGAATGAAAATTACGAATTTTTCTACTAAATTCTAAATTAGTCACTTTTGACAAAAAAGCCCATGAAAACCGTACTGAACTTCGTTTTTTAACTTTTATTTATTTTTACTTTTTATTCAAAAACAGCAATCCCCTTATACCTAAAAATTATTTTAACAATATATTAAAAGGTAATTTTTAATGAAGTTTTAATTTAAAAAAAAAAACTATGTGAAGAAAATGCGAATATACAACATTTTTACTTTACGTATGATTAATATGATTGTACCATTATATTACTCGTTCGAGGTACATTCAAAATATTGGATATACACCTTTTCTCTACATTTTCTTTTTTTAATAAAAATCTTTAGCTTAAAAAAATTTGGGAAAAACTGCAAACACTTAAGCTCTATTTTTGTCAAAATTTAGCTATTTTGCACTCTCATTTCAAAGTCTTGATTTTGATTCCCTTTCACGACTACATGAATTGAGATAACTAAACAATTTTTTATACATGCTATCAGGAACTGTTTTAAAAATCACAAAATATATTTTTTAATTTTGGCTATACTATTACCGTAGATATTGGCGAAATAAAAACAAATTTGAGGACAAAACCCAAAATTTTAAAATTCAAAGCCAAATGTGTTTGAAAATTTTAAAGATATCTTAATGCAGCAAACTGTATTTTCTTTATCTGCTTATAGACTTTACACCAAGTTTAACTTTATCAAAATCGGATAAGATTTGTAAAAGTTATTAGGCCGTTTTCATGCCCGAGATATTCAACTTTGATACCCTGTAGCTTAATGTGTGTTTCAATAGGGTCGCCCAAGTTTCAACAATCTTAAAGCTCAGGTCCTCTTCTTTGATTTTTACATACATCGGATCACTAGTTTCAAAGATATTTTTATTTTATTTTTTTAAAAGAACAAACACAACCCGCGAACACCCAGGGTCTATGGCGGGAATCGAACCCACGACCTCTGGACTGGCAGGCTAGCGTCGCTACCACTCAGCCACAGAAGCATACAGATTTATTACCATTTTTCCCAATTGGAACCACTGTGCAACGCCACAGAGGAAGAGATTACTGTTGAGCGTATATGTGCTCTATTTTCCGCTTAATTCGAAAATAAGAAATTTTTTTTTTAAATCACACATACAAAGAAAAAATCAAACTAGGGTGATTGATTATTCGACATTTTCCAGAAACCGGTTTTCGAATAGTTCGACTATTTGAAATTTTAAATTACGGTTTTTAAAAATTCAGAAAAAACTGGTCAACCATTTATTTTTTAATGAGAAAACTATTATATAAAAGTTTTGATTTTAATTTGCTTTATTGGAAAAAGTTAACAGTTCATGTAAATACTATCCGCACAAAAACATAACTATGAAAATAAGGCCAGGCTCCTATCCAAAAATTTCGGCCGTTAAAAGTACTGATATTAAAATGAGGAACAAGTTCTTAACAGTTACTATACCATCTCATTTCTAGGCAAGCTGCTAACTTGGCAACATACGGAGTACATAAACGGCTACTACTATAAAAGAGCATCAGCAAACTTGTATTGACATTGTAAAGTCAAGTTTTGTCATATGATGTCAATTTGGGAAAATAAAATTATGTTACATACGAAACTTTATTTTCCCTACATTTTGATTTGTTTTTAAATCTGTGCGTGTGTATTAAACAGTCTGTCTTCATTTTTTGCCAGGAATCTTAGAACTGTATACTGTCTGGAATTTTGAAAATTCGCTATCACATTTTTATGGGCCCTTAAACAAAAAAATAATTTTTTTAAATTTTTTACAAAATTTAAAATAATGCAGATACATTTTTTTGAAAAAAAAACATGTTTTCTCAGGTCAATTTCAAAATTTTGAATTTCTATCCTCTTTACGACTTAAAGAATACAGATAACAAAATACTTTTTCAGCACTTTTACCAAGATTTTTATCAAGAATCGAATGGTGTTCTTTAAATTAAAATCGATGAGTAAATTAGAAAGTTATAAGCAAAAACCTAGAAAAAGTCAAGGCAAAAATATTTTTTTTGCAAGTTAAATATCTTCTGAACTATGACTTCACTATTTCTTCTTATTTTCTAGCAAAATTTAAAGCTATTTAAATTTTTTAAATCGGTTAACATTTAAGAAAGTTAATAGCCTCAGAATTTTTTTGAATTCGAGGTGGTCAAATTTGGCCCACTGTAACTCCATTCCTACGGAGTATAAAGCCAAACTCCTCCTCTAAAAATTTTCCAACTTTTAGCCGCGAGGTCGCGAGCTCGATTCCTGCTAATACCATTGGTGTTTCTACAGAAAAGCAAAAAAAAAAGACTTAAGCAGCATGTTTGTTTTACTTTTGCGAAACTACTCACTGTGCTTATGTATTAAAATTTCGGTACAATAAAACTACTATAGCCCTGTGCGATATTCGTGAGTATTACGTGAACTTGATTCTTGTGAGCGATCGTGGTCCACAAAAAGTTAGTACGTACATGAGTACCTTTTTCTTATTGGCGTACGTGAAAGGTACTCGCAATATTATCTGCCTGTTCGCCGACGTCGAAGGAGTTCTTTCTTTCGCAAAAATTACATTTAAAGCAGAAACAAATTAAAAATTTTGTTATTGCTTTAAATGTAATTGTGCGAAAGAATTCATGCCGGTAAAAATTGATTTTAAGTGCTTAACAAATGCACCTAAAAATGAAAAATATGCTCAAAAATATGCATTTATCAACGAACAAAGTACCAAAACTAAAATAATATGAAAATATTGTTTTTCATTTTTTATTAATATTAGAGAAAACATAAAACAAACATAATTGGGTACATAATTTGATGCAACCGAACTTTAGTTGCGTTGCCACTCGGCAACTGAAGATTAATGGTTGCCAGAAAGGCACTAAAGAGCAACTGAAATTGACAGCTCTCAGTTGTCAGTTGCCATCAGTAGTATCGTTTCAGCAACTGGCAACCAAAATTAGGCTCGGTTACCATCCATAATCGGCCTATTAATAATTTTTTCAAATAATATGCATTAAAAAATTTATATAGCTTCAAAAATATGCCTTTAAAGCTAAAAATATGCAAAAATATGCACTTACCACTAAAATATGCAAAAATATGCAACTACAAATCGATGCCAAACTACTTAAAATTGTATGATTCGCATAGATAATTAGCCAATACCTCTTTATCTACCAATATAAAAAACATATATGTATTTGCATGAAAGTCCGAGCCCTGGTAATAAATATACATAAGTAAATATTTATTGTATTCATCACCCTGTTTTATTTTAAAATCCCATATATCGTCATTTCATGTACGATCCCATCATTTTCTTTTTATACGAATTTCTTATTTAATTTTTTTCGTTCGCAATACTCTTCCCTCCAAAATAACAAGCCATTGAAATTCAGTCGACCATGTTAAAAAAAAAAGATTCACATACTCACTCTGCAACATACAAAACGAGCCATATTTTTTCGCTTTATTTGGGATTATATACAAATATTTCGTTTATATACAAATAAATAAATAAGAATAAGTTTAAAAAGTTGTAGATATGTAGGTACAACGCTTTGTGTAAACGGATGTACATATAAATGTATGAGTAAGTTAGAATGTGGTATCATACCACATTGTATTGTAAAATTTAAGTATTCGCATTTATTCTCCTTTACGAATCCAAGTCGTGTGTACTCATTCCCTGGTATTGAAGCCAGATAGCATGTGCTGTCAGTTTTTGTGTTGTATCCCATTGTTGTTTTTTTTTGTTTGTTTATTATTTTTATACACAAATACATGTTATAAATATATAACAACAAAATAAAGTTGAAACATATAACAGAAATATACAACTTCTATAGTAAAATACAAAAAAAATTATTATTGTTCATCCATCCATCCGACCATTTCAACAATCATTCAGTCAACCAACCAACAGACAATCTATTATTTTTTAAGTCTTCTTCTTTTTGTGTGGCACTACCAAATTTGAGGTACAAAGTGTGGCTCATCATCAGCAGCAGCATCATCTGCTATTTTGCCACGCCACCATCAATGTAGGAATCAGGTAACATGAATACTATGGTACGCATAGTAGTTTATACAATTGAATACTAGTGCCACAAAGTGTAGGGGTGTTTTTTGTTATAACTGCCACACACACACACACACACACACATACATATGTACTAAACATATATATACACGCATATTTATTTATACAGATACATAGTACATACATACATATATACACAGTTGTACATAAGTGAATTAGATTTTAGTTCGTGTGAGTAAACACAGGCATTATTTGTAAAAGATTCACTGACTTTTTGAAATTTTTTGTTTAAAATTCTATTGTTTAAAATAATGCGTGTGATTCTGCCTTACAGCCAGCCACCTTTGGCTTTGTGCCTCTTTCTAGCATTCTACCTACACAACACGCACACTATGATAAGTACATATGTATGTTTGCATGTGAGCGCATTGTATCTAAACAACCAACCATCCATCCATATGTACATCCATCCATTAATAGATTTTTCTACAATATGGGTTAGTCAGCCATTTTTGATTTGTGTTTTTGACTATTTTCAGTTCAGTTGATCGAATTTGGCCGCAAAAGGGTTGTCATGCTTGGAAAGTGTCCACAGCTGGTACATATTACGTAACGCTACTTTCGGTGGTTTTATACCTACCCCTAACCCCCCTCGCCCTAACCCCCCTCACCCTAACCCCCCTTCCCCCAACCCCCCTTCCCCCAACCCCCCCCCTAACCCCCTCCCCCTAACCCCACCCCCCTCCTCTTAAGGCTTTTTACTAAATTGTCCGTATAAATTATCTAAGCCGTAACAAATCTATAACCCGCCCCTGGTGCGTTACGTAATATGTGAATAGCCCCTTAGTCCGGCATTTGATAGTGGTTAGAAAAAATGTTTCTAATCTACTCAGTGCTGTGTACTTGCTCATAATTGTATTGTCTAATAGCAATTAAAACTGAAGTGAACCAAATTTTAGAAAGCAATACCTACTCACCATTTTTGTTTTGTTATTTATACATTAAAAAATAGAGATGTAACGAATACCGATACCGATATATCGGCGATACTTCAGATTTTCCGATACATCGGTATCGGCGATATTTTACTGTCGATACGACGATACTTTTAAAAATTTTTTCAGAGTTTTTTTTAACAAATAATTTATTTTTGTTCAATTTTACCATGAATTAAATTCACTTCATTATTTTTTAAATCTTATTAATATAAATTTTAAAAACTAATAATATTTTATGCTGTTATTTTGTAAAAAAAATATTTATTTTTTGTTAATTTTACCATGAATTCAAATTCAAGTCGTTGTTTTTTAAATCTTATTCCAGCAAAAAAAGACACTCCAAAGAAGTCATGAAAATGTAGAATTCGCGATCCGGAAGTATTTGGATAATTTCTAATTAGTTTTACATATCCTTGCCATTGCAAGAAGTTCTGTTTCTCGATTACCAATCACCGAATCGGAAGCGATGCTAGGACAAATTTCTTTTTCGGTGTTCTATAATGATTTTTCCTCAAGGAAAAAGGATAAAAATTACCCATTTTCACAATTTTTTTTATGCGAATTTAAACTCAAAACTTTATTTTCATGTAAATTTAGGTGAATAAATATAAACTTAGAAGACTTTTAATAATTAAGCTATTAAGTTATTTAGAAGAATATTAGTTGATAAATGTCCTTTAAAAAATCGATTTTTTAAAAAGCATGGCGAGTATTTTTTAAACTTATAAAGGAATTAAAAATTTTTTCTTGCTTTTCTACTAATTATCTGCATATTTTTAATATAGATTTTTTGGAAGCAAAGAAAATGTAGCTCCTTAAAAATTACTTCCAATTTTTTATACTGGGTTAAAATCAATTTAAATATTATCTCTTACAATGTAATTTTGTATAATAAAAAAATTGCACTTGAGTTTTGTTGATCTAAATATGTTGATGGAATATTGAACTCAATTTCAATATTCGTATCGGTATCGGAATCGGTAGCGGCGATATTTATTTTTAAATATCGGTGTCGGTATCGGATCGGCAAAACGGCGTATCGGTTCATCCCTATTAAAAACAATGTTTATAAATGAATAAAACATATTTTTACATAAACTTAAATATATGTACATTAGGTCACCCGGTCTTACCAACAAGTTTGGTGAATATTAATAAAAAAATTATCATGCCAAATTTTCAGATCAATCCATTCGGGCTAAGGCGTGCCGCCACCCCACTCAAATTTGGGAAATAGTACCATAAAACTTAGTTTTCTTGCTTCACTATTTTAAAACTATTAATTTCTGTATGGAGTTTCTTAGTAACAGGATTTGGATATGTTAGATACCCTAATTTTGTGGGATTCGGAAAAAACTACATGAGCGTAAAAATGGGTGGGGGCGGATAGTAGGACGAGGAGAACTAAAAATGGGGGCGATTGGGAAAAAATTTACAAAAATGCTCTATAATTGCCACAAAGTCGCTCCTGGAGGGTTAAAATGTAGGACGAACCCCTTAATTTTTCCTTCCCGATATTTTTCCCGAACATTCCTTAAGGGGGTTCCATACAAAGTTTAACATTTTATGAAATGGTAAAAAATTGGCGCCACAGCTCGAAGGGGTAAAATATGCGATTAACCCCACTTAATTTTTCCTAGCAACTCTGTTCCTCAAGGGGGCTCCCATAAACTATTTACAATACAGACTACAAATATATTGAAAAAAGGATTCCTCCTTGGAGGTTAAAATGTATGACCGATTTGCAATGGTTTTTTATTTCCAATATTTTCTCAAAAGATACTTACTTTCCCCTTATCTCCATTCTTTAGGGGGTTCCCATACAATATTGCGGTTTAATGAAGTTCTTAAATTTGGCTCCTGCAGAGCCAAGGTTGTTCAAGACGGGTCAAATGTATGACGGATTCCCATAAGTTTTCTAGCACCAAAAATTTTTTTAACATACCTACCTACCTATCTACATTACTCAAGGAGGCTCCCATAAAAAATGTATAATGCAGACTAGAAATATATTGAAAAAGAGTCCCATAATTGCCTAGGAGTCCCCCCTAGGGAGTTCAAATGTATGATCAGGTTCCATTAGATTTTTGTCCCAAACATTTTCTCAAAACATACTTGCCCCTTATCTCTAACCCTTAGGGGGCTCTCATACAAACGTGGCGGTTTAACGAAAATGTTAACTTTGGCCCCTGCAGCGCCTAGAATGTCCCAAGGCGGAGTGAAATGTAGGATCGGCTCTATTTAATTTTTTCTTCAAAACACTTATATTTGATTACCTACCCACTATCTTCACTCTTTAAGGGGCTCTCCCATACACATTTTTTTTACTTTTAAATTTATTTATTTATTTATTTATGCATCCATCAATTTTAATATAATTGCTATCACTCTGAGTGGAATTTTTAAATAAAAAATATCTTCCTATTAATATGTATGTATTTATGGCGTATTTCATTAAAAAACTTTAGATCCATCCATTCAATTCAAGTTCATATTTGGTTTTTATTTATTAATTTTATTATTATTATTATAATTTTTTTTTGAAAACGCAATAATCTCAGATACAAACGAAAACTACGCACTAAATAATATCCAATATGAAAGTTCTAGTATAAATGTATGGATCAAAGCTAAAATGATAATAAAAACTAGGCTGAGATATAGTTTTACAGAAATGCACATACACATGCACATACACACACATACAAAGTCTCAAAAAAGAAAAAAATTAAGTGGCATAAAAAGAAATGAGGAAATGGAACTTAAACTTTGTATTGCAATGTCTGCAAAGATAATCAAAAATTGTAGGTATTTAATGTGTTTAGGTGTGTATATGTATGGATGTGTTTATTTATGTATGCATGTATTTAGTAAAATCTTGTAAAATGGGGTCATATGTGGGAATCTGTTTAATAGTAACAACGACTGACTATTGACAGTTAACATAGAGTTTGTTTTTTAATCTATATATTTTTTACTGGCAGATAGCCATACAATTTACTCGTATTTTGTTGTGTGCTTAAATATATAAATTAAGATAAAATCGTTATATGAATTTTTATGTAAAAGGGAAGGGATCATAAATAGGCTGACATTATTTATTTAATTGTCTACATACGAGGTGCTTATTAAAAGTATGTTGTTGTCAATTATTCGTGTTTTATAATACCGTGTGCAACATGAAAAATGCCAAGGAGTATCACTAAATTTTGTTGTTGTTTTTATTTACATACTCTTGGTTTCGGAATTATTCAGACCGCAATGATGAAAAATACATTTCTTTACTCAATAGTGAAATATTTTTATTTTGTAAAAATTTATAAAAAATCGAAAATTGCTTAATGTTACCATTTTTATTCATTGATCGTAAAGCTACATTTACCACAAATAAAAATAGTTTTATTTCACGAAAATTTATTGATAAATATGTATTGATTTTATTCGCAATAAAGTGAAATTACCTGATTTTTGAAAAAAATTGAGTTTTGGGAACGAACGTTGCTCCAGCGATTTTATAATAACTTGGAAAAGGGTGTCCAATTTTATTACAAAAACCACAAAATATTTGAAACAAAATTACCTTTAAGCTCCTGGAATATTATTTTTTACAAACTCAATAGTTTCGCAATTATTCAAAAATATATTTTTTAGGCAAAATTTTAAAGTTTTCATTTTTTAAAAATATATGAAAAATCAAAAATGGCAATAACTTACCATTTTTATTAACAAATCATAAAGCCACTTTTGTATATATTTAAAGAATTTTAAGTATCAATTAAAATATTTTGTTCAAACTTAAAGAGGTTTTCATAAAAATTTAATTCTTTCATAATATTCGTGAAATTTCATTAGAATTGTGAAATATTTCATTAGATTTTCTGAAAAAAATCCAACGAAATTGTTTGATTGAATTTATGAAGCAAAATTCTTTCAGTGTAATGCACTTTATTAAGTCCTAATTCGTCGGAAATATTAGCAAAAATCATGGGCGAAATAAAACAATTAATAAAATATCTACACATAAAGCTTATGAACATTAGTGCGTCTATTTAATACCAGAGGCGCTGCAACACTGCTCTGAAATTAACGAAACGCGCAGTAGCAGAGTTGTAAGAGAATTAATCTTTCTTTCACATTTTCACCACGCGCCTTCTATCACTAACCCCTTTACCAAATAAGGTAACACATTAAGTTATTAAGTAATTGGCATTAATTGCCTGAGTATTACTTATCTTAAAAAATAAAAAGAAGATTATATCCACTTGGGGCCTAGCAATTCTCAATTTAAGAAATATGTTAACAAAGTATTTTAGAATATAATAAGAAGTAAGAATTTTGTTGACTTCTAAAACCTCCGACGTTACCGCCGTTTATCTTTATAACTTATTATATTAAGAAGCTGAGCTTAATACTCCTCTCCATAGATATTTTATTGAATAAAAATTAATTCCGCATATAAAACTTTGTTGTTGCAACTTTTAATAGTCTATAATCTACAATAAAAAATTTAAAAAAATAAAACACAAGCGGCCCCTTCCTCAACATAAATTCAAGAAAAATAATTAATGAAAGAAAACAAAAGTCTACCCATTGCTGTTCCCTTTAAAACAACTCATACTATTTTGAGTATAGATGGAATATGATCGTGAGCGAAAAGTGAGAAACTTTTCGCTCACGATACGAAATATATTACCACTCTCATGAACGACCTTTATTTTTGGCTCACGACCATACACGCTCACGTGACAGGGATGAAAAATTAGTCACGATCGCAAAAATTAACGCTCGCAAAATAATCACAAACAAATAAGTCGAGTTAACGGCTTACTACACTAAAGAATTTTGCTGCATAAAACCAATGAAACAAGTTCATTCGATTTTTTCATTAATCCAATGACAATTTCACAAATCCAATGAAAATTTCATTAATATTGTGAAAGAATTTCTTTGGTTTAATGACAATTTCATAAATCTAATGAAAAGTTTCATTAATAGTATGAAAGAACTTCGTTGATTGAATTTTAATGAAATTTTCGTTGGATGAATTTAAATGAAATGTTTTAATGGGATTTATGAATTGTCATTCAAAAATTTTAATTCTTTCACAATATTGGATTTGTAAAATTGTCATTGGATTTGTGAATTTTTCATTTGGCAAGGCAAAGATGGACTTATTCTTACAATAAAATACATACAAAACTGTTATACGGCTCATTTTATATGAAGTTTGACAGATTGGTTACAAGCTTAACGAGAAAAATACAAATGAGTATCACTATATTCTTTCTGGTGCCCTAACAACAAAAATAGTCGAAGTTTTTAATTCTATGGATAAATCTTGTTTTAAAAATGTTTAGGTAAAATTACATTTTACACGGTCCTTTTCACAATGTATGATTAAGAGTTAACGTGGACCTTAACGCCAAGTTTTGTATGCCGATCTTGCCGTTAAAGTCCATGTTAGCTTTTAATCGTACATTGTGAGAAGAGCCGTTAATATTATTTTTTTAACAATCAAGTTATGAATTTTAGTCGAACTGTATGAGTTAAATCCAAAGAATTTTATTATTTTCGCTTGAGTTCGGTTTCAATTTAATTTTTCAATTAAATTATATGTACAAGACAAAGAAAAGCTTTTACTACACGGGGGGGATGAACTTAGATGTTTTGAGACTACTCGGTCTGCTCATCTGAGTTCTATACCTATACCGAGACTACTCGACCAATATCGGCAGCTTCCAGTCAAATAGTTGAACCTCATTTGCCTTTATTCAATCCATGCTGTCGTTCTTAGAGTTGTTATATTTTTATTGAACTATTGAACAGAAGCCCTC
Source organism: Panzeria rudis (assembly GCA_956483635.1). Lineage (NCBI taxonomy): Eukaryota > Metazoa > Arthropoda > Insecta > Diptera > Tachinidae > Panzeria > Panzeria rudis. The sequence continues at coordinate 162,034,613 of OY101447.1, read as the reverse complement.
TACTAGAATCAGTCATTAGATCCTTGTTATTTAACAAAAATAAATAAATTATTTTGTTGTACAATGTAAATATTAAAAATTGTTTGCAAAAATCAGGTAACTTCGCCTTATTATGAATAAAATCGTCATTTACCGATCGATTTTCGTGGAATAATTCGTTTGAAGTATACGTATGTAGCTTCACGATCCAATAATAAATTCGGTCTTTTTTGACATTTTTGATTTTTTATGAATTTTTCAACAATAAAAAATTTTAAATTTTAAAAACTTTTTTTATTATTATTTCATTCTGTATAACTCCGAGACTTTTACTAATTTAAAAAAATAATGTTATTATAAATAAATAAATTTTTTTATGGGAGCAGTTTATTTAAGTATTTTAATTAAGTGGTACATCATTGCACCATTCGGGATATTATATGGTATAAATAAGTACCAACCGTCCAGAAAACAAACTATACCAATTAGAAATATAGCAAATAGTAAATCACATCGGATTACTAGTAGTCAGCAAAAATATCCCTCTAGCGGAAGCAGCTTTGTAAGGGAGAGAGGTCGCTGCTCTCCCTTACCAACCTGATTCGGGATTACATGATTTTTGAATGGGATGTCCCACTTAGTAGGTCCTCTTCTGCTGCGCATACTAGATACATTAACCTCATGTACTTTTAACTTCCGACCAAAAAAGAGTGGTGTTATAAGTTTGTAGTGTGTGTCTGTGTGTCGGTGCAAGTCATCGTACAGCCCAAGGCTGGACCGATTTGCATCTTTTTTTTTAATGTGACTTGATCGAGAGTGTTCTTAGCTATGTTTGAAGAAAATGTGTCCAACCGTATAGAAGATATCACATCTTTTCTGGAGTATAGATCGATTTTAATTTAGTAAATGTTGTTTGAAAGGTGACTTGATCCAAAATCTTCTAAACTATGTTTGAAGAAAATTGGTCCAGCCATTTTGAAGTTATCATCTATTTTCTAATCTACCGAGGTACATATTTATTTTCATGCACAATTCAATGGAAGAATAAAAAATCAAATTAGGAAGTCAAAATTAGGGGGTAACCGATACCGATATATCGGCGATACTTCAGATTTGCCGATACATCAGTATCAGCGATATTTTACTGTCGATACGACGATACTTTGAAAATTTTTTTCAGATTGTTTTTGAACAAATAATTTATTTTTTTCTTTATTTTATTATGAACTCAAATTCAATTCGTTGTTCTTAAAATTTTACTCCCAGCAAAAAAATACACTCCAAAGAAGTCATGAAAATGTAGAATTCGCGATCCGGAAGTAGTGCGCATTCGGATTATTTCTAATAATTTTTACATATGCCAATTTACTTTACCAATCACCGAATTAGAAGCGATGTTAAGAAACATTTCTTTTTTGGCGCTCTATAATAATAATTTCCTTTATGAAAAAGGATGACAAATTATCCATTTTCGCAACTTGTTTCATTTTTATAAGAATTTAAACGCAAAACAGTGTTTTCGTGTAAATTTACGTGAATAAATACATATAAACTTTTAATGAAATATTAGTTCATAAATGTCCTTTAAAAATTTGATTTTTTAAAAGAATGGTGAGTATTTTTCAAAATTATAAAAGAATTTTAAATTTTTGTATGACTTAAATAAATTTTTACTTGCTTTTCTACTAATAATCTGCATATTTTTATTACAGATTCTTTAGAAGCAATGAAAATGTAGTTCTTTAAAGAGGAGCTCCATTTTGTTACTGGGTTAATATCAATTTTAAATATTAATAATCTCTTACATTGAAATTTTGATAATAAAAAACAACTCTACTTGAGTTTTGTTAATTTTAATTTTAATTCAATATGCATATCTGTATCGGTATCGCCGATATTTCTCTTTAAGTATCGGTGTCGTATCGGCAAAAAGGCGTATCGTTACAGCCCTAGTAAAAATCACACTCGCATCCATGTTTGTATCCACGTAAACGAAAGAGGACGCACTATAAAAATATTTGCGTTACATAAAAAACTTTGGGTTTAAAAAACATGAAAAAAACGTAAATAGCCAACCAACTTCGTAGTGTTTGCGGTAAAGTTCTTCACTCGCCTACGATATTGCATCCTCGTAAGGTAGACGGGATGCACTGTGTGCTTTTACGCATCTCCGAAGCCCTTCTAGTTACTCTTACTGCTTACTTGTACCAAATTTTTTTTTCTGGTAGCTGGTACATATGTGTACAACCATACCGACCAATGGTACATACATATATACGCGAAAATCTATTTTTTTATACTTGTCATAATTGTCAACTCTTGTAAAAACATCAATTCTGCTTTATTTTGAATGTTTTCGGAACTCTCGCACTGAATATCGTTCAAAAAATTTCAAAGAACCAACAACGTACTTCACTTTGGCTGCGCCTCAACTCACAAAAAAACCATGGCCTGAGCACAAGCACCAAAAAATGACATTGGAACATTTTAGAATTCATTCAGAAAAGCTTAAAGACGATAAGATAAGGTACATTTCATAATCCAGAAACATTTAATTTGAAACTTTTAGGGATGCTTAAACTTTGCTGTACACATGTGTACCATCCGCATTGAAAGGGTTAAAGATGGTTAAATTTCAAACTATTTAAATTATACTAAAGTGTCTGAAGCAACCTCTACAAAACTCAATTTTTTATAAAAATCAGGTAATATCACTTTATTGAAAATAAAATCAATATTTATTTTAGGGATGTAACGATACGCCGTTTTGCCGATCCGATACCGATACCGATATTTAAAAATAAGTATCGCCGATACCGATACGAATATTGAAATTGAGTTCAAGTTTGGATTAACAAAACTCAAGTGCAATTTTTTTCTTACAGTGTAAGAGATTATTAATATTTAAAATTGATATTAACCCAGTATAAAAAATTGAAAGTAATTTTTAAGGAGCTACATTTTCTTTGCTTCCAAAAAATCTGTATTAAAAATATGCAGATAATTAGTAAAAAAAAGCAAGAAAAAATATTTAATTCCCTTATAATTTTAAAAAATAATCTCCATGCTTTTTAAAAAAATCGATTTTTAAAGGACATTTATCAACTAATAGCCTTCTAAATAATTTAATGGCTTAATTATTAAAAGTCTTCTAAAAGTTTATATTTATTCACTTAAATTTACATGAAAATACAGTTTTCAATTTAAATTCGCATTAAAAAAAATTGTGAAAATGGGTAATTTTTTATCCTTTTTCCTTGAGGAAAAATCATTATAGAACACGGAAAAAGAAATTTGTCCTAGCATCGCTTCCAATTGGGTGATTGGTAATCGAAAAACAGAACTTCTTGCAATGGCAAGGATATGTAAAACTAATTAGAAATTATCCAAATACTTCCGGATCGCGAATTCTACATTTTCATGACTTCTTTGATTTGTGTCTTTTTTTGCTGGAATAAGATTTAAAAAAACAACAAATTGAATTTGAATTCATGGTAAAATTAACAAAAATAAATAATTTTTTTACAAAATAACAGCATAAAATATTATTAATTTTTAAAATTGATATTAATAAGATTTAAAAAATAACGAAATGAATTTAGTTCATGGTAAAATTAACAAAGATAAATAATTTGTCAGAAAAAAACTCTGAAATTTTTTTTAAAAGTATCGTCGTATCGACAGTAAAATATCGCCGATACCGATGTATCGGAAAATCTGATGTATCGCCGATATATCGGTATCGGTATCGGTATTCGTTACATCCGTAATTTATTTATCTATTGATTTTTATGAAATAAATCTTATTTTATTATAAGTATACTTGGATGATACTATGATCAGATCAGCTAATAAAAATGGTAAGTTTTCGCCATTTTAAATTTTTTATAAATATTAAAAAATAAAAATTTTCCAATTTTGCCAAAAAAAATAGTTTTCATAATTGCGGTCTATAAAAAGTAAGCGGTATAAGCCGTATATAAAAAACTTAAACAGCTTAAAAGTAATTTTCTTTCAAGTGCTTACAGCTTTTTTATGATAAAATTGGACTACCCCTTTCCAAGTTATGATCAAATCTGTGGAGTAGAGCGGCCTCTTGAAACATCCAAATATTTAGAAAAAAAATAAAAAATAAAAAAACAACGTATCCATCGAATTTTAAGTTTCGACTGTTTTTCGAGTTAGGGAACCATAACAAATCAATAAAATATAGTTGGTCATCAAAGGTCATGACGAAAGTTTAATTTTGTTGAATAGTGTTATGAGTGATCAATGATCCATCATACATGATTCACGCAAATCACGTGAGCGATTCTCATCGCTATTTTGGACATTGTACATATAGTTTGTCCAAGAACTATAAGAACAACAATAATATGTAGCACGATTTTATTCTCTTAGATTTTTTCCTTTTCTAGTAGTATATCCCCACTTCAGTAAAGTTTGTTTTTTTATATCTTGTTCATCCAGCTCTTTAACCAGAAAACAACGAGGAGTGTAGGGATGTGGTAGAAGTCAGGCGTTTCATTGCCAATGCCATTATTTTATCTTTTTTTTTTTTGCTTTTACAAAAAACAAAAAAAAAAAACACAAAACAAGCGAACGACTACAAAGAACAATCAATTGATATAAAAACAGTTCCACAACGAGCTTTCAAGTAGATGGAGCCGTAATGGAGCTGGCTGTTGTTAAAGATGATGATGATGATGATGTGAATGATAATGAACGCTGTCTCGTTGTTCATGGTAGATACTTTTGTAGTAGTATTTAATACTAGTGCTTCGTAGACAGACATTTTTAAGCCTAGTCTGCCTGTTTTCCTTTTGTTTTTCATTTCATATAATGAAAAATATCTGTTAGTCGTTCAGTTGGTCGTATGTTTCACTGATTGCTTGGTTTTTTTTTTGTTGTTTCGTTCATTATGATGCCCTATAATAAAATTTTAATAGTGGGAGCTTCACTTACTTAACAGTTGATTTGATACTTCTAGAAAATATGTATTGCTATAAATACTTCGGAAGTATTTCTGTAATTGTTTATAAATATTAATTATGTCTGTGGTCACTAGCCTTAACCGCCTAAATAGTTTTCAAAATGTTTTGGAAGAGCTGTTTAAATTATCAAAAACTCGTTTCCAGTCAGTCGTCAGTTTGCTTTTCTTCAACTTATTTATAGATAATTGTCGGCTTAAAAAAGTTACATACTTTGAAAATTGGTACCGATTTGATTTAGAGTCCATCACACCAAAAATGAAATTTTGTCCTAACTCGACTTAGGCGACAGATATATGCATAACATACACCTAAAACTAAACACAGACCTAAGCATTCTCATACTCTTTAACTTCCCGCAATATAAAAATCGGAAGTCACTGATTTCCACACGATATTCGAAAATCTTGACACTACTTCCTTGGAGCACATTTTGTAACCTACGGCTTATGACTTTTATCCGTCGCTTCTGAACATTGTCTGCTATTAGTTTTCGTAGTAATTCTTTTTTAAACTTTTAAAATATGGGTAAATATTTTCTGATGAGCAGCAAAATGCATGCCGCAAGAAGAGTGACAGAAGTCTTACAACATTTTTATTCTATGTACGAATTTTATACAACATTTCTGATAAATTTCTAATTTTAGCTCCGACTTTTCTTCGATATTAATACGACAGGGCGTAAAAAGTATTAGAAAAATTGGAAAAATGTCTAACGTTTTGTCAGATATTTTTCCGACATTGTTCAGGCAAGTCAAATATTTCTTTAGAATTTCCCTTGAAAGTTCTTCAGAAGTCGTACAGAATTTTTTCAGACAAAAAAGTCCACTTTCTTTTCAACCACTCAAACGGAATCAAAAATTCAATGAAAAGTTTATTGTTTATTGAAAATGAAAAATTAAATGCAATTTTAACTTAAGGCCAGATTTTGCAAATACAATCGCTTTATGCGTTTTGAAATATGTACGGAAAAAATTTTTTGAAACGTATTTGTGTTACTTTTCATACAAATTTGAAACGTTTAGAAACGAAGTTTTTACAAAATCTGCCTATTAATGTACTAGGGCATTAAATCAATGAACTGGTTCATTAATTTTGTTAAAGAATAACAATAACGAATGCTTTCAACGAAGCGTTTTACATTGATCTTCAATGAATATTTTCATTGAAATAGCGCATGCGTACATTAAATCAACGTATTTTTGCAAAACATTAATGAATCTATGTCAATGATTATCATTCATGAAAATGTAAATGGGAATGGAAATGTAAAATAATTTTTTCAGTGCATATGATTTTCAGTACGTTTTCTGACCGACTTCGGATACTAATTCGGCCAGCATCTTGTGCAGACTTTCTGTCGGAGCTCGGAGCGAAATCGGCAAAATATATTCGCTGGGTATGCACATTACACCGCATCACCTTACAGACAAAATAAAAAAGTGCGCCGACGATTTCGAAAAAAAAAATAAAAAAAATTTTGTCGAGTTTTAGGCATTTACAGTAGGATTAAAGTATGATATATCGATGTTTTTGTCTTGATAAGACCAATGTTTTGCTCTAATGGCCATTGGCCTAAATATCTCGTTCTAGTATTTAGCCACCAGATTTCAGTTCCTACCACTCAATAGCCCTTAGAGCAAATCATTGGTCCCCTTGAGTCAAAAACATCGATATATCATGCTTTATGATCCAACCGTAAATGCCGAAAATATAACGAAAAATTTAAGAAGTTCGGCAAAACTAATAAAAAAAAATTTTTTCGAAATCGCCTTGCAAAAATAATTTATATTTGAAGTTGTGCGGCGCGGCGCACCTTTTTTCTAGTAACGTCCCTGAAGGAAATGTCGATAGTAAAACTGTATTGATTCACTATCGACTTTGTCCCCAGTACTACTGACTTATTGTACCCCAGGCAATGTTTTGTGCTATAGACATTTAGCATGTGCTTGTCATTGAGATTCCACTACTGCCCTCGGAACTATTGACTTACTATAGACTAGGTGGTTCTTATAGGACAATAATGAGACATTGCCACCAGAGATTCACTAGTGCATTTTAATGATTCTAGTCAACACATACGAAACTTTTTACTAGCTAAGGCAATTAAATTAGATTTTTTATGAAAATCTCTTGTTTTAGTCGCATTTAGTTTCAACACAGCAAAATGAGACAATAAAAAGTGTTTTGTGGCTGTCAAAAACTTCTCTTCCCATTAAAGGCAAAATAAACAGTGTAGACGATGCGTTGACAATGTCGCCAAACTTGTCGACAAAAGTGGTAACTTGGAGACACTTGGCTCCTGTCTTCCTTCAGGAGTCTAATGCACATACGTATGCGTGTGTGTGCGTTTAAGCAGGCACGGATCCAGCTTGAGCTTTTAGGGGCGAACTTCTAACTAAAACGTACTATTTTGCAAAACTTCTTTTAGAAACTCAATAGAAATTGGCTATATCTTAGTCGTTTGAAGGGGGGGATATCCCGTCGCCCCCCCTCCCCCTGGATCCGCGCCTGCGTGTAAGTATGTAAATCACTCATAACTTTCGAACGGCTTAACCGATATTAACGACATTTTCGCCATTCTGAAGATTTTGGCTTAACTTAAATTTTAAGAATTTTCGACAATATGTTTTATGAAATGAATCTTAATCCACCGTTCCCATCGAATCCAAACTCTAGTCATCTCTTATTCTTTAAAAACCATACCGATTTTGTAACTAATCAAAACTTGTTGTCAAATCGGTTTTTTATTGAAATCACTTTTTTGCACTTGAAAAATTGTGTGGAGATCTGCAAATTTTGTCTGAGACGTTTAAGTGGTTCTAATGTCATTAAATTATTACAGAAATCTGTGGACTTTTGAGCTTGAATTAAACATTGCAGCTACAACTACAGCCACTATGTTCTCAGCAAATCAGGCTGATCCAAATTTCACCATAATGGTAATTGTATGAGGCACAAAAACTCCATTTTGAAACCGCCAATCAGAAAGAACAACTCAAATTAACGATTGCCCAATTATCTAACGCAAATAAACGACGCAAAATGTTGCGGAACTTTAAAAATAAAATATTACAATTCATTGAAGTTCATAGAACCAAGGACTTTAAGAAAAAGTCGCTTCATAAGTAGCTTTAATTTCGTTACAACCGACTTTAGAAAATACATTTTTATTTGCATCATTTTTGTGTCGCAAACTTCCGGAGTAATACTGTGTATCTATGAATGTATAAAGCAGTCAGTACATAATAGATACGAGAACATACACACAATGTACTCGTACATAAGTCTAAAAAAGAGTACTTGTAAATATCTTTATATGCTTATACTCGTGTGATATTTATTTAATACTTTAATGCCTTGGCGTCTTCTTTATATTTTTATAGCCCGTTTATTTTCGTTGCAGTTGCAATTGCAGTTGTACATACATATTTAGTCGTATGTATATAAAAATGTTATTTCACTTCGCTGATTTTTTTTTCTTTTTGTTTTTTATTTATTATATTTATGTATATAAACCATGCTGGAAGAAAAATATATTTAAGATCTATAAGAATATGAATTGGAATTATAGTGGATTTCTTATATTCTTTTCCCACTTATCTAGTTGTTTTCTTTAAGTTTCATTATTTTTTTTTTACAAGTAGAAGCGATTTGATTCTGTAGTCCATAGTTTTTGATAACAGTGGAACAACTACTTACGAAAATTCTAATGATTAAAATAACTTCTTCGTGTATATTTATTAATCTGATTTCCTTTTTAATCGGCTAATAAGCTGCCTCAAAAGTCACATATACGGGAATGTTTGGTATTCCATGCCACAGTGGGGCAAAATCAAAATATTTGGAACATAAATCAGGCATTTCTAAAAGAATAGTTCTATCGGAATAATAGCAGAGGAGTATTTCTATACATATTTTCAATATAAGCCCTCTGACTTGCTCAGAAGCTGAGCTATGAGGTCTCAAAATAGGGCACTTCGCCAATGTAAAACTTTTTGCTGCTTGCCACTTTTTTGTTTCTCATTCGATTTCAAAAGCGTTGTTGTTGTTGCAAATTATAATTTGTAGCCAGGGTTGTTAGATATGGCGATTTTCGCCAAACGTGACGATTTTCCACTTGTTTGGCGTCTAAATTTTTGATTTGGCGACATGGCTATTTTTTAAACAAAATTGAACTTAAAAAATTTTATAATTCAAGAAAATTACTTTGATGAAAGAGTATTTTCAAAAATAAATCCCACCACTACTCTTCTCCAAGAAAACAAAACAATAACTTTTCTTATATTAATTATAGTCATGTGTTTTGAATTTGGATGAGAAAAATTTGCAAGAAATAATTTTTGGCGATTTTATTTCTACTTTTTCCGAATTTCCGAATTCGTTAGTTTCCGTTTTTGTACTGTATTTTAAAACACTGTTGCTGGAAGAAAATATTCCTGAGTGGAGGTATAAAATAATCGAATTCGCCTCTTATTAAATCTAATCCTTATATTTTTAATTAAATCGTTGGCAACAGTATTATTGGATTTTATAAAACTATTAAACAAAAACTTACAGCCATATTTATAAATATTTAAAACAGGGAAATAAACTACTTTTAAGCAAAAATTTCATAAAATTGCATTCATAAATGTATATTACATGAAATTTTTTAAATAGGTTTAAGGATGGTATGCACCTACTATAAACCTTCATTAAATTCATATCATCGAAATATCAATTTTAACTTCAAATATCTTTGCAAATTTTTGCAAAAGTGTTTTGGAACATTAGGGCAGTTCACTCTTGTACCATGAACTAGTTATATGAAGAAGAACTTGCATAAAACACCGATATTTTTCAAAAATTGTGATAAAAAAAGTAATTGCATAATCGAATAAAACGATTAAAAACTTTTATGTAAATTTTCATTTTTTGGAATACGATTTTGCAGATTTATTAATAAAAATTTGCTAATTTTTTAACATTTGTGTAAAATTTGCCATTCAATGCAAAAGTTATATGATACTAATAAACTGCATGATCAAAGAATTAAGAAAATTATGCAGTGAACATCTCGCTTGATATCTCGGGACGCGAACGCGATACTATATGAAAATTTTGAGACAGCTTGGTTTTTATTAATTAAAATAATTTTTTATTGAGAATGGAAAGTAATAATTGAACTCGAACATATTTTTAAATCGAAAGTTGGTTGGATAGTGTAACTGAGACTTGTACCATTTTTCAGCTCTATTTTAATACTTTCTTTTTGTCTATTATGACCGGATTATAAAAAAAGTTGAACTATAAAAGAACCAAATAAAAAAATCAAACAAACAAATTTACGATATTGAATTTGTAGCAAAAATAACTCATTTGTTCCATGATACAACGGACTCATTTACTGGCTGACTTTGACTACCAACTTCAATGCATCGAACCATGAGGAATGTTGGCTCTACAGTTCTAACAAAATTGCATTGTTTTTGTTGTTGTTATTGTTTTCTTTCCTTCCTTGCTTGCTTTCCTGGCATACTCTTACCAATATTTTTTGCCACAAACAAATAATTTCTGGATACAATAGTCACTCGTACCAAACAATGTGGTTGGATTATGTTTCCTCTATGCAAATGTTGTTGAATTTTATTTATTGTTTAGAACATACCGAAACAATAATTCATTTATTGCAACAACAATAACAGAAATATTATTCTGTATTTTTTTATAACTATTAATATGGAAATTTTTCGGTACATATCTGCACTAGCACGTCGTTATTAAAAAGGAACAACAGTATTTATCGAACCTATGTATGTACCACAATTTCTTTATATTTTTTTTTCTTTTTTTCAAATAAACAACACTCGACGCAAATTGGATCACAGCCAAGACATCATAAAATGATTGAAGTTGTTTATGACATTCTTTTAAAATTTTTTTAATTTTTGCTTTAGGATGATTCTCTTTTTATATGAAAAGGCATTGTTGTTTTTCGGCGTTGTGTGTCAGTCAAGTATTTTGTAAACAAGTGAGAGTTACCGAACAGTAAGCTGCTGCGAAATTATAGTTTTATGTTAGCTAAGTGGAATCTGCCCGTGTTAATACTGATAGTCCCCATGCATTTTAAACTGGGTGCAAATTTCAGCACTCGATAGCAATCGCCATCGATAATCGAGCCATAAATCCGTTCCCTGTTAAAATTGACACCATACCTACAAAGTGCAAATTTTTATACAAGAACTCTGTTCAAGGGTTAATAAATATATTCAAATTAATATATAGTAAGGGGCTATTCACATATTACGTAATGCTGAAGTGGGGGGGGTTAAAGATTTCTTACGGAATAGATACTTTACACTAAAAATTTTGTAAAAAGCGTTACAAAGGGTGGGGGGGGGGGGGTGGGGGTTGGTATAAAACCACCGAAAATAGCGTTACGTAATATGTGAATAGGCCCTTAGGGGCTGCCCACATATTACATAAAGCTCTTAGTGGTGGGGGAGGAGGAGAAGATTCGTTACGGTTTAAATAACACTATGCAACAACAAAAAATCCAAAGGAGTACCAATATATTTATTTATTTTTTTTTTGACGCGCTATGGTCCCCTAAATACTATCGGTTAATGTAATTTTGACTATGTAATTTAGACAATTTGCTGTATATTGGCAATCGTAAGAGGCAAACTTTTGAAACTTAAAAAAACGCTAAAATTAAGAAATACCAAAATTAAAAGATGTAAAAAAAAAATCGTCAAAATGAAAAAAGCGTATAAAGGAAAAAAACATCAAAATTAAAAAAAATCCTTAAAACCCAAAAAATCTCCAAAACTAAAAAGATCGCCAAAAAACTAGAATAACCTCAAAAACCGAAAAAATTGGTCAAAACGGAATAAAGCACTCACTAAACCCTTAAAAAAATTGCTAAAACTAAAAATATTTCAAAAACAGAAAAAATCGCCAGAAACTTTAAAAACTACCAAACCGAAAAAAAGTGACAAAACCAAAAAAAACGCTAAAACTACAAAAATCACAAAAAACCAAAAAAAAACCCAAACAGAAAAAGCGCAAAAACTAAAATAAATCGCTAAAAATAAAATATCGTCAAAAATCTAAGAAAAAAACGTTAAACCAAAAAAAGCCTTAAAACCGAAAAATCGACAAAACTAAAAAAATTGCCAAAAACAAAAAAAATTGCAAAAAAAAAAGTAAAAAAAAATCGAAAAAATCATCAAAATAAAACAAAAGAAAATCGCCAAAACAGCGAAAAAAAACTTTAAAAATATAAAAACTAAAATTAAATGAAAAATGGTGTATGTGTATTCGTACGGAAGCCTTCGTGAGCGAGCCAAAGTCGCATTTTACTGAATTTAGTTTTACATGCTTATACTGGGTTTCTTAGTTATTTGAGTGCATTTTTAGTTGCAGACAGACAACAGAGAAGTAAACATGCACATAACTTTTTGCACGGGCCGATCGATCGCATTAATAGCTTTTTACGTAATTTATTTTTTGAACTGTTCAGCGTTCTTGTTCACTTTTACCACTTATGAAGATGGATGCTTTTTATAAGGAAACATCAGCTATTTAACAAATTTTTGTCACGAAATAAAATACAAGATTTTTCCTATGTCAATTCAATTAAGTTAGCCGAAGTCCCCTCTATCTGATTTAATCGAACACTCACACGCTGATGAGACGTTGTAGCGGTCTGTCGAAATCAGTAGTACTGACGCGTTCTGCTAATCTGATTGAATATTCGAACGTTCCACTCTTAATAATAATTTGAATTTACATTAATTCAAATAATGAACTAAAAAGCCGAAATAATAAATTTCAAAATTATATTAAGAAATTTTGAAAATAATTTTGCCATAGCCTGCTCGAGTTAAGATGAAATATACTGATGTACTTTGTGGAAATAAATATAAGTCATGCCCAATAAAAAACCTCTACGTGATAGAAAAAAAAATTTAAATGGATTTTAATATACATATCGCATTAAACTCTTTATATTCTACATATTAGAGAAAAAGTTCGGTGTGGTATTTCTAAAAGTTCGGGAATGTCATTCAAGTTTGCTGCCACTTTCAAACACTTTCCATTCGAGTGATAAGTAACATAATTCAATAGACTTGTCGAAGATTGCTTGCTGTAAGTGAACTGCAGAAAGATTCAGCACAATTTTTTAGAAGACAAATAGGTATTTCATCAGGACCAAAATTATGGGAAGATATTTTAATGATCTTAGGTTTGATAGAACTGTTTTGTTGCTGATAAATGAAAAAGTACACCATGTGAATGCGATATATTAAATAGATAGGGTAATATGATGTAGCAAAGAAATTTTCAAACCTATTGCTAAAAGGTGGAAACTGTCCTACACTCTCTGGTCAGACACATAGAGAAATCTCTTGAGCACAAAGAGTTTACTATGGTGGCCTTTTTGGACATAGAGGGTGCCTTTAACAACGGCAAACCCGATTCCATCATTTTGAACATGATAGAACTATGGATTGATTCTAATATCTGCAGATTCGTTAAGAACCTGGTAAAAAATAGGGTCATAAGTGCCTCGATTGTAAATGTTACTGATTACAGGGCAGCCAATCGAGGCACTCCACAAGGGGGGGAAGTTCTATCACCACTCCTGTGGAATCTGACTATTAACTCTCTGCTGCTAAGTCTGGAGCGTAAGATGGTTAAGACTGTCGCATACGCTGATGACGTTGCAGTAACCATCTCTGGCAAGCACCTGAGCACAATCTCTCAGTGTATGGAGTCCGCACTGGCACTCGTTAGTGAATGGAGTGTAAATTGTGGGATAGGCGTCAGTCAATCCAGCAAAAACTGAATTGGTGCTTTTCACTAGAAAGTATAAAGTCGAAGACTTTGTGCCTCCTAGACTCAACGGGAGCACATTAACAGTCTCGGATAACGCCAAATACTTGGGTGTAATTATATATAGCAAACTATCTTGGAACCTAAACAGCCAGTATAGAGCGGATAAGGCCCTCGTGGCTATCTATACGTGTAAAGAGCCATTGGTCGCAGCTGGGGCATATAGGCCAGAGGGATCAACTGGATCTTTGAAGCGGTAGTCAAAGCCCATTATATTTTATGGTGTATTCGTTTGGTGGGAAGCGGTAGAGATGGAGGTTATGGCCAGGCAGCTGGAATTATTCTCAGCGATCAGGCTTAACGCGACATGCCCGTAGTCACGAACTGATCATGGGCACTCCAGGATTCTGCGACAGCATCAAGGAATCCACAACAATATTGAAGCCTTACTTTGGTGGGCTATTTCTATCACTTGTTCCCAGCAGAGAACAGTACTTCTAATCCCTCAGCCATGATGGAACGATCAAAGTCTTTACGGATGGCACCAAAAGGAGTAACAGAACTGGCGGAGGTTTCTATGCGGAAAACTTCAATGTAAGGGTTCCATTCAGGCTTCAGGATGGCTGTAGCGTCTTGCAAGCAGAAATCGCCGCTATCATTAGGGCGGCAAAATGGCTTAGGTACTATAGGATATCGGAAGATATCTATATATTTACCGACAGCAAAGCGGCCATCGCCGCTATAAATGGTGTATGCACCACTTCCTTGGCGGTTGTCGAATGCCGGGTATCTCTAAACGAGATAGCGAGACATTCGAGAGTAACACTGGGTTGGGCCCCGGAAACAATATTGCGGACGGAACTGTCAAAAAGGGCGTGACATTGAGCAACTCGATGATCTGCTCCTTCGTTGGCATCCCTCTATCACACTGTAAGCTACTGATATAGCTTGAATCATACAGGCTGACACAATACAGGCGAACGCGAAGGCACCTGCTGCTTGGCCAGGTCCACGTAGCCCCACTACGACCTCAGCAGGACACGTGATGTGCTCAGGCTCGGTAAAGGTCGAACGAAAATATTAGTAATAGTGCTCACAGAGCACTGGAATATTGGGACCCATGCCAGAAGGATAGGTCTAAATCACAACGACTACTACAGAAGTTGTAATGATGAGGAAGAAAAGGAGACAGTTCTTCATCTTCTATGTCAGTGTCCTGCTCTAGCCAGCTTAAGGACAAGAATCTTGGGCGCTAACATATTCCCAGACTTAGACATTCTGGCTAATGTAGGGCTAGTCAGGCTATCCTCGTATATAGTTCAATCGGGATGGTTTGACACGGCGCGCCGGCAGGACAATCGTAGTTAACGATTTTTACGCCCTGTCTACTCTAGGGTATCACAAAGGGACTGAATCAACGGACCCAAGTGAGTCACTTCTTCAGTCGTGACTGCCCTCCCAACCTAACCTTGTTAAAAGTTGTGTCATCAACAGCGCTTTAGGAACCAAGTTTCAGATATCTGAGATAATCACAAGCCCCACGTTTAGAATTGATACATCTATACGACGATATAGGATTAGATTTTATACCAAAGTCTTTTTAATGCACTTTTATGAATTTAGGATTGGTACATGACCAATTAAGAAAAAGTTTTGAGCTGCGTTACACCGAAACGAAATAGAACAAAAACAATCATATATTTTTTAGTTATAGCTCATAAAATCGTTTGTTTTTTTTATTTTCAACGGGCTAGATTTCTAGGTTAGCGCAAATACGGCGCAGCATTTTTTAATCTCTATAATCAATATCAAAAAAGTCTGATACTATGAAATATTACTTTGCACAAAATTTGTAGGACAGTGTATTCTCTACAACTTTTATAAGCAATTTTTTCATATTCAAAAATGGGAAAATATGTACTATTAAGTTTATTTATTTATATATAGAATTGATATCACTTGGATAGTATGAAATCAGTCAGCGAAGTAACACGGTATTTTTGAACATCAAATATGTAGTATCAAAAAAAAAGTACGATCTCATCCATCACTGATCCAAACAGTAGCAGTTTTGAAAGCGATCATGTGAAAACACAATGCATAAATACCCAGCAAACATGTTTCGCCTTAGGAAATTCTAAGAGCTTTACCGAAATGCTTTTGTGGAAAACTCTAAAGGAATTTTCGACATTTCTGTACAATTTCGGAAAACTTTCAAGAGATAAATGAAAATTATTACAAAAACTAAAGTCTGGCAATGTGCAGCCAGGGATACCAGATAATTTTGATGAAAAATCTGCACTTTTCAAGGAAAAAATCGTAATTTTCGGCACTTCAATTCGAAAAATTGAAGTACCCCCGTAGTGTAGTGGATAGTGTGCTATACTATTAGCCGGGGGTCGCGGGCTCGATTCCTGCCAAGACCCTGGGTGTTGCTGGAGAAAAGCCGAAAAAGGCTTAAGCAGTATGTGTGTGTGTTTTTAAATGGATAACAAAAAAATGATTTTACGAGCTTAAATATATATGTACCATGGGATATAAATCATTTTCAAAATAAACACATTTCCGAATTTATCATTTTTGCTAAATCGTTTTTAATATGAGTGTCAAAAGAATTGGTTTTATGAGTTTCAAATACTCTTTCGAATAAAGAATTCTTTCTAAAGTTTCATTTTCTAAGGAACATCGAAATTTAGTGTTGTGGAGAGTGTATTAGACTATTAACCGGGATGTCGCAGATTCGTTTCCTGCCAAGACTCGGGTGTTTCTGCAGACAAATGTGGCAGAACCTGGAAAACTGGCAAACCCTTTTTGGAATCGCCTCGCTTTATTTTAGAAACTGTTTTTCAAAAATTATATAAATTAATTTCAGTCTTTTTGAATATTTGTTCAAATGCAAGAAATTACAATCTATAAAATTCTGAAATTTCTAAGAATACCAAAAATAGTGCTGTTTTTTTCTTTATTAGGATATTTCATTTATTAAACTTAATGATTCGAAGTTATGTGCCGTCAAAACCAGACAGTTTGCATATGAGAGTGAGCATTTCTATAAATACAAAAATGTACACAATTATTAATTATATTGTGGACAAAACTAACTTTTTGCCTCTAAGGGCTTGGCCACACGGGTGTTTTTAAAACGCGCGTTTCTGTTTTTCTGTATTAAATTTGAAAGTTTAAAAATTGAAAGTTTTCAAATTCAATATAAAAAATAGAAACGCGCGTTTTAAAAACGCCCGTGTGGCCTAGCCCTAATATCTATTGAATAAATTTTTTAATATGTCCTATTTTTATAAAATTATAAAATATTGTTATTGACAAAATACAAAAATGTGGTTTGAAATCAGAGTTAGCGTGTTGCCAGCAATTCGGCATTTATTAATAATTTTAATGCAAAAATCGGCACTTTTGGCAGCCCTGTGTGCAGCAGTTACTGCTAAAAGTTTTAAATCGTAGTTTAGAAAATGTACAGACCATTCTGTTAAATTTCAGAAAATGTGTAGAAACGTTGTACCAAAAAACTGCCAGCTATACTGTCAAATGGCAGAGAGAATTTCAGACAACTGGTAAAGTCTCAGACGTCAGACATGTCGCCAAAAAGTGTTTCCTGGGTATACACTGACTTAAGAAGGTATGAAATGAAAAACGAAAAAAACAGTAATCAGGCAGATTATTTTGATCTAGATCTGGAGATTCCTCCTATACTGTCAGTGTTTATTTTTTGAAATGTTGTTTTCATCTTTTACGGTTTTTGTTTTCTTTTTTCAAATTCTTAAGCTCTTTCTAGTAAAAAAAAACTTTCAAGGTTTTATTTGTACTTCATGCATCACCCTTTCATCCCTAGAAAAACGTTGTTGTTTTGTTGTTCGTAAAAGAACTCGTTCGCATTTCTGAATATATGTATGTATGTGTGTATGTGCGTACATTTGCATTGGCGTAGCTATGCCTTTCTAGAGGGCGGCTAAGAAATGAACGATATTAGACTAACTTTGATAATATAAGCGAGTTGTAGGAACTAATGTGGGCTCTAGCCCCCCCCCCCCCCCCCCCAACTTACCCTGGAAATTTTCTAACTACGCCAATGTACATATGTATTTATTCCTCTTAAAGCGAAAACAAACAAGATGCACAAAGAACAAAAAAAACAAGTGCATCTTCCCCTTAGATGAGGATGGACGGTACTTGGCATGATCTGTATCGCATCACATCGTCTTGTACGCATCGTATGAATCAAATCGCATGGTTTGGAAGATCTTTTAGGTATTTTTCTTATTTTCATATACATACATATACTCGTATTGAAGTGCACGATGATTGCAGTGTTCTTTTTTTCTTAATAAATTTTTCGCTGTTTTGTGTTTACGATTGGCTTTTTATCAACTTTAGGTTTATTTTGTTCTTGACATTCTTCAATGTTGAATTTTATGTACTTATATCTGGTTGATTCTATTATGTTCTGTCCAATAACAACAGGGCCTTAAAAGAATAAATTTATATATGCATGTAGGCATTTGCAAAATAAATTTTTTTTATCACATGTCTTCGTGGGCGTGACACTGCCCACTGTTTAAAACGGAGTATTGTACTGTTTGTGCACATTTCATAATAATCGGCTAAGTAAGTATTATAGGATTTCTTATGCCACAATATGCAGAAAGGGAGTGGAGGAACTTGAACTCCCCTAAAAATAAAGATCAGACGTAAACTATGGATAAGACCATGTACATTAAGGCGGGCCGGAAAAAAAGTTGCACCAGTCACCGCCAGAATGAAAGATATGTAATGAAATTAGGGATGTAACGATACGCCGTTTTGCCGATCCGATACCGATACCGATATTTAAAAATAAATATCGCCGATACCGATTCCGATACCGATACGAATATTGAAATTGAGTTCAAGTTTAGATTAACAAAACTCAAGTGCAATTTTTTATTATACAAAATTACATTATAAGAGAGAATATTTAAAATTTATAAAACATTGGAAGTAATTTTTAAGGAGCTACATTTTCTTTGCTTCCAACAAATCTATATTAAAAATATGCAGATAATTAGTAGAAAAGCAAGAAAAATTGTTTAATTCCTTTATAATTTAAAAAAATACTCGCCATGCTTTTTAAAAAATCGATTTTTTTTTTAAAGGACATTTATCAACTAATATTCATCTAAATAACTTAATAGCTTAATTATTAAAAGACTTCTAAGTTTATATTTATTCACTTAAATTTACATGAAAATGCAGTTCTGAGTTTAAATTCGCATAAAAAAATTGTGAAAATGGGTACTTTTTTATCCTTTTTCCTTAAGGAAAAATCATTATAGAATACCGAAAAAGAAATTTGTCCTAGCATCGCTTCCAATTCGGTGATTGGTAATCGAAAAACAGAACTTCTTGCAAGGGTAAGGATATGTAAAACTAATTAGAAATTATCCAAATTTGCAATACTTCCAGATCGCGAATTCTACATTTTCATGACTTCTTTGGAGTATCTCTTTTTTGCTGGAATAAGATTTAAAAAACAACGGCTTGAATTTGAATTCATGGTAAAATTAACAAAAAATAAATAATTTTTTTTACAAAATAACAGCATAAAATATTATTAATTTTTAAAATTGATATTAATAAGATTTAAAAAATAACGAAGTGTATTTAATTCATGGTAAAATCGAACAAAAATAAATTATTTGTTAAAAAAAAACTCTGAAAAAATTTTTAAAAGTATCGTCGTATCGGCAGTAAAATATCGCCGATACCGATCTATCGGAAAATCTGAAGTATCGCCGATATATCGGTATCGGTATCGGTATTCGTTACATCCCTAAATGAAATTTCCAAAAAAATTAAAATGAAATTTTTGCCACGTCCCAAAATACAGCACTTTCAGTCTTTTTTATAGCGCCGGCATATAAAGTCCGATCTCATCATATTGCATGTCGTTGTTTATGGCTCAATTTTGTTCCTCGGTTGGCTTCTAATCCGACCAGGGTATTTGCATTTTATTGAGACAATTATAGATCAAACTTTTATTCAGACATTTTAAAAGAAAACTAGCCGAAAAGTGTGTATAACTTTGCCGGGTAATGATCGTAAACACAAGACCCACAAAGGAATATCATGGCTGCAACTTAATATGCCCCGTGTCATGGAAACACTATGAACAATTTATGGTATTATCTCAATAAAAAAGACCAGGAGCAAATGGTTTCCAACAAATCTGAAAAAAGGTTATATTAGAAGAATGAGAAAAAATACCAAATGGTTATTGTCAAAAATTAGTCGCATCTATTCCCAAGAGACTCCAAATAGATATAAAAAACAAGAGACTGCACATTTAAGAAACATTGTTTTAAGTTTCAAACTGTTTTTGTATTTTTACACTGAGACATTTTTCATAAAATTTCTTTTTAGCTGTGTATTAAATCAAAAATAAAATGTCAGCTTGACAAAAAATGTTTGAGCTTGTAACTTGACAACACCTAAAATATCTTGACAATCAAGCTCATTCAAGCCCGTCTGGCAAGCCTAGTGTAACGCGTGTTATGGACTTTCAGCTTAAGAATTTGACAAGTCTGCTTTTAAGGGAAAAATACACCATTAACATGCTTGACAAGCGCGGTAATAGAGTGTGTGAAATTTCGTTAGTATTAGTGACACCGACGACGCTTTATGGAAAATCTACTTGGTTTTGATTTTTCGTCAAGCACACGTACACGAATCTGACATCAAGCAGATCAGTTCTTCTTGAAACAACTTTTATTTTCTAATGAGAAAGAGCAATAGAGGAATACATAATATATATTCCTCTCTCGCTCTTTCTCACAAGAAAATAAAAGTTGCTTCAAGAAAAATTGATCTGTGTAAAAGCAGACCAAATACAACTCAACTATCAATTTAGTTGTGAATCATAATAGGGCGCTACTATTTTTTCTTCATATGTTCTTAAAAGTGGAACCGATTTATACAAATGAATCAATTAGCCGACCGTAACGTTAATGTAGTTGCATGTTCTGGTCGTTTCTGTCACATTGAAAAGCTATGAGACAGAAACGATCAGCACATGCAACTACATCAACGTTACGGTCGGCTATATGAGCCTTTACACATGCAAGTGAAAGTTCGAAAAACTCAATACACTCAAACTTTTCTACTAACACACATTTGATTCAGCTAAGAGAAAGACAGAGAAACGAATACAAATTTCTCTTTCGTTGATAATACGTACACAGAACAAGCATGCAAGTACTTGCATGTCTAAACGCAGGGCTAGCAATTGTTTTCGTGAGTTAAGGTCTATTTAGTAAAAACGTTCGCATAACGTTAGAACTTTCAGTACCGCTCAACTTTAGGTGCTAGTTATAGAAAACGTATCACCCCAAGTAATTTTGCCAGCTGTTGGTATTTGGGTTGTACAGGTTGCCACTTTAAAGATTAAAAAAAAAACCAGCCCACTTGGGTCCTATAGGTCCCGCTGTTGGTATTGGATTGTAATGCCTTTGGCATTAGTTTAACATATGTTACGTAAAAATCTACTTTCTGTAGATTTTCCACGTGACAAAAGCAATGATACGTTTTTAGTAAACAGCAACAAGCTTTGTTTATGTTACAGATTTTGCCAGCTGATCCCCACGAACGCGATACGTGTTTACTAACTAGACATTTAGTAAGTTACAATAAAAATACATACTTGGCAGCACTACGTTTTTATTTGCAAATAACCACTGCGTATAAACGTAGTAAGTATACATAATCCTTTTCTGCTAAATATTAAAAAAATATAATATACCAACCAAATTTTCAATTCATCGGTAAATATGCCTAAGAAAAATCTAACAATTTTGATGCAATCGGACCAAAGTGGCATCCCAGATTTACAGCCAAACTGCCGGCTTCTTATTTGTTTTATTGTTTATTTTGCCGGCTGCGTTTTGTCTTGCTCATTCGTGCTTTCGCTCTGCCTGCTTTCTGCTGCTGCTGGCATTCTCAATTCGCAGAACTACATAAAAAATTCTTGTTGCGTCCTGTTCGATAGTATTTTTTCTTATTGGTGCTGTTCAAACATGCTCAGCGTTTAGCTATGCCGTCTTAACAGCGACAGAATCTCACTGCTGCTATTTTGCAAATATCTACTGTTCAAGTTGGAGGGGAAGTTTCTCTCGGTTGTATCATACAGGAATGAAAGTGAATTTATTTAATTTTCTATCATTTGGCTATTTGCTATTAGTTGTGTTCATGAATGTGAAATTTTTTTTTTTTGGTGTTGCTGTATTCGAGAGGGTGGTTGTTTGATTGCTAGTTTTTTTGCCACTACTTGTAAGCTGCGTAGCCCCAGTACTGGTAAATTTAGTTTTTCTTATAAAAAATTTTCAGAATGGTGTTTCTACTTACATAAACATATAACTATGTATGTATGTATGTATGTATGTATATGTTTTTGAAGGTGCCCAGCGGGAAAACTCAGAAGACCTTACTTCAAGCCTTATTAAAGGTCAGCTTAGATTTGTTTGATTAAATTAGCATTCTTTGCTAACTAAATTTGTTTCATAAACCTTTGATAAGTATTGTAAATAAGGGAGATATTGTTTAAAGAAGTGATATCTTTGTTATGATTTCGATGGCAGCTATGCTTACAACTACTCTTTTTCTCTCTTTTTCTTATGCATACTCGATACAATAACTTTATTAAAATGAAAATTTTAGCAAAATGTAAATAATTTATTCTGCGTAATCTTTCCATTTGTTGTTTAAATTTATTCAAAAATACATACATAATAATATATGTTTTCTTTTGATTGCCTTAAAGAGAAGTGCTGTACCAAGTAGTCAAGTACTTAGCATTTTCGCAACACTAAATAATTAAGGGGTTACAAACAAAACTAAACAATTGGCTTCTAAAAATTTTATTTTCTATTTAAAGGCATATAATTGCGTTATGTAACAAGACAAAAATTTTATAATAATTATTCATTCACTTTTTATGTTTGTTCTAGTTTTATTTAAATCTTTCGTTTTTCTTGAATTTTTCTAACAGAGCTAATATTGAAAATAAAAATTTGCGATGAATTTGAAAACAAAAACAGCTGGCTAAATAGCACACTGAAAAAACATAGATAACGAAATATTATTGTCATATTATATTGATATGAAATATATAAACGAAATTTTTATCACAGTCATAAAATTTTACACAATACTACAAATAGGACGCAATAGAACACTTTGTGAATTGGCTAATTGTGTGTACGTAGCCATTCACAATATGATCATTCCGTTCGATTTATTTTTTGTTTAGATCTCTATAAATACTTTTACATCTTAAAGATACATGAAGGTTCATTTGCTTGATTACGTCTTGGAAATTCTTACATTTTATTGGAAACTTAAATATCCCGTTCAAAAAATCATTAACATAAAAACGCCAATGGACTTTGGTTTGTGAATTTTAAACTTCAAAATTTTAAATTCAATTAGCCATTTTAATATTTTTTTCAAGATTTTACAAACCAAAAAACATACTTTATTAAATTTAATGTTGTTGCTCATTTGGTACTAGTGAAAAAAAGTAAAAGTCCTTTAGCAAAAATGCCACGTATAAGTATACAAAGTATACTTTTTGGGACTTATTCATAAAAAATTATCAAATGTTTATAAAAGGTTTATGAAGCAGATTTCTATGCAAAAAATGCTTCATACAGCTCTCATAAACATTTATATCTTAAATAATCTGTGGATAATATGAATAAGCGTGTAAGAGTTTAAAACCAGTAGTTTGTATGCCATAAATAATGCATTTATGTACAAATGTACTTTATTCAGTAAAATTCCCATCGAAAAGGTAGTGAGTATTCCAATAAGATATTTAGTACAATTTTAAATATTTTATCTCTCGTATTCGTTGGTTGGGACTTTCGCGCCTCATATGAAATTTTTTCATTGAAAGATCAAGTTTGATGTGACATTGGCGAATGTGGAATATAATTTTTTTATAGCAGAATCTAACGAAAATAAAGGAGAAAATCCACATTTATGTGAATATGAGATATACTTTTATGCAGGCAAAAGTTTTCTGAAGCAAAAATAAAAACATATTGTTGCCATAGACTAATTTCAAATCCTATCTAAGAATATCCGAAATAGTCAACTTGGAGCCACCACAAATATTTTTTGCAATCGATCTAAAACTTGATATATACATACATAAATAAATATACATATTAGTTTTTCTGCCGATATAATAATTTTTGAGACGACAAAGAATTTGCTTTCTTTCTGGCTTCTTCATATAACGAAAGGGCGACATAATACTTTTTAGCATTTTAGTAGAACTAGGGTCAAAAAAGTAAATTTTTTACCAAATGAATTACAAATTTGAAAATATCATTTATCATCCCTGGGCAATACTGGTTTTAAATTCCTAAAGTATGCTTTGTTTATGACTATGAGCATGCGCCAATATTTTTAAGCTGCTGGTTCATTGGTTTTTTTTTTATTTTGACCATAAAAGCCGACCCACTCGGATGTATACACATACAAAATAAGAAGTCGCGAACAGTATAGAAATCTCAATTCTCGAGAAAAATTTGTCTTAGCTCTTAAAGCTTTTTTGCAGTGAATGGGATATATCATCGAAAACTATACACAATCCATAAAATCCATAAATCATGAAAGGGATGTAATACGTGTATCTAAAGGAAAAGTGGGCTTAATTGTCGAGCGCGGCATGCAAATGTGTAGGTATGTATGTATGTATATTAAAAGCTGCACATACAAAGTCTTATATCGAAAATATCGAATTAAAAATTTCACCAGAGGCAAAAATTAAATGACAGTCAAGTCATAAATAAATAACATACGATATTATAAGATCGGATTTTAAATGGCGGCGACATATAAATTAAAATCTGGAAAACATTTCGAGTTCTGTATAACCTTGTTCATATAGTAGTTTCAACTTCTGTCCGGATTACGGTAAAAACAAATTTAAGACTCAAAATATAGTTACATATAATTATTTTTATTAAAAAAAAATCTGTTAAAAAGCAACAAGAAAAATAAATTTGTACATACTCTAAAAATGTCTTTAGTTTAGAGAAAATATGTAAAATCCACAACTATAAGTGCTTAAAAAAAGATTTTGAAAAACTATCTTACTTTTGTGCAATTTAAATTCTTTTACAAATAAAATTTCCTTTTCTGTCCCTTTTGTTTGTTTGGTCCATTAAATAGATATAGTAAAAAGTTCGCTTGCTTCTCTATTTCACACTTTGTTTTCAATATTCTCAAATTCCTCCAATTCCTTCAGAAGGACAGCGGAAGGATTAAGAGTAAACTCTATAGATAACGTAAAGTAAATGTTTTTCATATCCGGACATATGGTATCTACACAGAGCAAACAGATTGATTGGAAAATGGTTACAACTATAAAAATTTAATGAAGTATATCAATATTCTGTTAAATTTATTGAAAATTGCTAAATATAAAAGATTTTCATTATTTATATCCGTAGAACCCTTATAGCAAATAAATTTAATATTCTCATACATCTTACAATAGTTACGACAATCAATATAAAGATTGGAGAAATAAATCAAACATAATCTAAAAAGGCCAATATAATTTACATTTCCAAATTAAATATTGTTTGCAACAATTAAAAATTCATTTGTATAAAAGAATACTTGTGTATGATTAAATTTTCAGTTAACATTATTGTTACATTCCAGCCGATAAAAAGCTATAGTGAACAAAATAAGTATGCTTTCATTTTATTTGTCATTAAATTAAAAAATCTTAATATAAAAAGAAATTAAAAATATTAATAATACAAAATTAAACGATATAAAGGATAAGATTAGATTTATATATTGTAATTATTACCAAATATCTACACATATTATCTTCAAAAAGGTATAATATTTTAAATGATTTCATGGCAACAGATAAGCCCGTGTAAAAACTTTAAAATTGCTAATGTGGTTGCCCGCCGATGCTTGATATAAAGGTAAGAAGTTTAATACATCCTTACTAAACTTCAAGGAGTTGCTAACATGTTTTTGACAATATCTTTGCTAATGAACTCTTGAAATTTCAGAGATCCTTTAAATGAGACACCTGCCTACTCAAGATCTAATTTTTATGGATATAAAGCAAGCCAATTTTCAATGGAATCAATGAACCTAATAACACAACCATTCAAAATTTTTCAAAGGACCTTTTGCTCATTATAATTTACAGTTTTCTATGTAGTAAATGTGTTTATGCATGAATGTATTTGTGTGTGTCTTTTCTTTGTGCCTTGGAAAAATAAACAAAAAATGCTTAAATGTTTTTTTTAATTCACAAAAGTAATATTTTATTCGTGATTCTATAATGTCAGATTCATTTCCTACAACAGACTTCATTCGATAGTTACAATGGAATTATACAGTAGTACATGCAACTGATAAAATTCGATTGGCTACAAATTCGGTTACCACAATGAATCTGTTTTCTCTGCGTACGTCTCTTAGCTGAACAAGAGGTACGAGATCCTCATTTCGCACATTCGCTTTTAATAGATGGCTTTGGCAGCAAATGTTAGCTATATGTATTAGTTTTCGCAGTAAAAACTGCATTTCCTACATTAAATGACTTTGAAACATTGCAGATATTTATTTGTACAATCTTTTTTTAGAATATGATTTTAAAGAATCTTTCTGCATCACACTTCTGAACTTAGTTCTGATCTGTTGGTTGCAAGACTCTTACGCAGTTCGAAGGCAAAAACAAAACTCGAAAGTAGGAATCTTTTCTTTTGCTCATACATAGTGATGTTAACCGTACAGTAATTACCGTTTTGTATAGTAATTTCGGGCCTAAAAGGTTGCAAGGTAATTTCATTAAAAATATGGTAATTTGAAAAATGTTTAAGTTAGTCCCGGTCCACACTTGCAACTTTTGTTGTAACAATTCGTCTTTTTTTATTGCGAAAGAGCGAGAGAGGAATATATATCTTATATATGTATATCTATTTTAGCAGTCTCCCACAAATTCAGAAAATGCTGACACAAAAATGGCATGTGTAGACCGGGACTTAGGAAACTCAATTGATAAAAATTACGATTTCCATACAACACACACAAACTGAATTTTTTAAGCTGTATAAAAATCATTATTTTTAACAATTTAGTTCCTTAAATTAATTGTGAATAAAATCAGATTGATTTTAATAAAATGCGGTTAATTTTGTGGAACACTTTGAAGTATCTTATTGTCCACCAATATGCATGAAACATATCGTCAGCGTACCGACCATTTAAGAAAAAGAGGAGAGGATTATGGTTCGTTGTCGTTTTTCTCCACTCCGAGTTAGTGGCATATCCGCCAAACCAATAATAACTTGACGTTATATGGTTTAAAAGGGATTTCTCTCTAGATATGAACAATAAATTTGTTTTCCTAAGAACCGGCTACAAATAAACCCGGTTATGGTTCAAGTGGTATAATTGTTTATGAATACTGCTGTTGTTTTAATTAAAAACTTTTGCGTACGGTAATTTCTTCTTAAAAACGGTAATTTTGAGCACCGTACGGTAATGAAAAAATAAAAAAGTTAACATCACTGCTCGTACACAAATTCACTTATGTTGTGTCTAACAGTTAAATAACGGACCCGGACTACAGAGATGAATTTTCTAAACTATCTGCAACCTTGTCCGGATTCGCTAGTGCCCGGATTATAGGAGTTGTATTGTATAGTAATACATTAGAAACTTTAATTTGTTAAACTAAAAAATGACACCTTATAAATTGTAAAAATTACTTATTTTTGCCTTTATGAAATGTGTCGTCAAATTAAATTGTTAATTTGGCGACGCTTTTCATAAAGGAAATTTGTGCAACTTAATCTCCACCACAAGCGCAAATCTATGTACTGTTACAGTCAAATTGTTACTAAAAACACAACCTAATCA
Source organism: Panzeria rudis (assembly GCA_956483635.1). Lineage (NCBI taxonomy): Eukaryota > Metazoa > Arthropoda > Insecta > Diptera > Tachinidae > Panzeria > Panzeria rudis. Next base: position 162,006,864 of record OY101447.1, on the reverse strand, counting down.
ATGGATTTGTTAGACCCCGCCAGTAGAACACAACCCAAAAAATAGAAATGTTTTTCCATTTACTAGGTAGGTATACGAAAAGATAAATGCATTTAGCGCCAAATTTTCATATCGACAGCGAAATATGTGTATGTACATACACTCACGCACATAAAGTGATAAGGGAAAATAACAACAACCAACCAGTCTAACCTTAAACTCAAACTCCAATAAGAAACCTTGAACTTGAAGAAGAAGGTAGTTATATCTAAAGCTTAGTTTTTCCTAAAGTGAAACAAAATATTATTAAGGGTGAGTCATTGAAAATTTCTGTCTGCCACCCCCTAAACACACGAAACGTAGAACAAATCATATTCGAATAAGAAAATTCACCAATACGAAAAGTAGAGTGAGTTAAGAATCCCCACCACTGGCAGAGAATTTTAAGCAGAAAAATTTCCCAGTATGATGGAAAACACAACAACAAAAATTTCTTTATAAAAAAGAGAGAGTGAGAGAGCTTTGTTTTTTCTAATTTTGGTTCGCTTGTTTGTTCATTTATTTTCGCAAACAAGTTTGATATAAAGACCGGCGCAATGTACATGTTTGAAGTGTACTTCGTCGCTGTTTAAAAATGTGTGAAACGAACTCTTCATATATTTTACTACTATTGATTTTGTTCTTGCTCTTCCAGTGCTTTTTGTTGTTGCTTCTGCTTCTGTTATCCACCTCTTCTTTACCAGTTGCTGTGTTTGTTCGCTGTCTCGCTGGCTTCATTCAATATATTTCTTCTGTGAAATTTTTAGTATGAATTTCGCTTTCTACTGAACAAGTTGTGTTGAATATGAGAGTTCGGAACGTTAAAAAGGAAAAAAGGTGTTTTTGTTCTATTACTCCTCTGGAAGTGAAGTAAAAAAAGAACAAGAACTTGCCACTAGAAAAGAAATTAATTGTATAGAAAACAACAACTACACAAAAAATAAATCAACATTTTTGTATTCACATTTTCTACAAAAAATAATTTCTACATTAAAAGAAAAAAGAACTAGTGTTTTTGTAATCTTTTTGTAAAACACAAAAAGTATAAAGGAAAAAATACCATTTTGGTAAAATTAACAGAAACTAAAATTTTTAATATTAAAGAAGTCCATAAAACTTAAAATAAACAAAATAATTAAACAAAGTTTAATAGATATTGCCTAAAAATAGAGGAATTAATAAATAATAAACGATTGTTCATCAGAATATACACACAAACAGAAATAACTGTAAAATTTATGACATCCAGTGAGCAGCAAAGCAAAGCAATAACAATAATACAGCAACAACAACCACATTAAATAACAGCAAAGTAAATAATTGAGAAATAAATAAAATTGTTTTTGGATGTAGTCATATTGAGAAGAAGAGAAAACAACAAAAGAAATCAAGAATTAACAAGACTCGCCAAATTGTTTTCTTTTTTGGATTTTTCTTTTTGATTGGGTCGAGCTATTAGTTTTTTTTTGAAAGATTTGTGAATAATTTTATTGAAATTAAAAGGCATTAGAAAATCTGTAAAATATATTAAAGAAATCAAGAATATTCAATGAGAGTACATTGGAAGTTAAAAAAATTCTGTGTGTACATGTATGTACATAAGAACTTTGTTTTTATACGAGTGTTGTTTTTGGAAGACGAGGAAATTTTTAAATTTTGGTTTAAAATATCTAAGTTTTGAATATATGTATAGCAAAATCGTGTTTATATTAAAGAAGTTGTTGTGTTTACTAAATTTTAAAATCTACTTTCTGTGACATTTCAAAGGTTTCAATTGCAAAAAGATTGTATGTGCCTATTTACTATTAAAAGAATGATACATAAGTATGTACTGTGTATGCATGTGCATATCTGTGCTTTTCCTGAATAACAGCGTAAGTCGACTTACGTAGATTTTGAGTTATTAATATCAAGTAGTTCTATTTTAAACGCTCTTTCCATGAGTGTAAACATTTTCGGAATATCATGGACCAGTCGCGAATTTTTTCACAACCTAACTTCTATATTGATTAAATAATTTTTCAGCAATAACCACTAAGGATTTGTAGAGATACGTGGCTATTATTGAACACTTTTTAAAATGTTTTTCTTAATTTTTTTTTATCTCTTTTACTTACCAAATGTCACTAATGTCGACATAAGCGGTTGTATAAACTTTTGCTAGAATCTTATTCTTACGTTATTTTTGACAGAAATTTTTTACGCAAACTTCTTTTAGCATATATGTATGTATGCACATACATACATACATATTACATCGTATTTACGAAGGCCTTAAAAGAAAAATTCGAAAAATTTCAAAGTGTTCTATTAAAAAAATAATTTTTAAGACATAGTATGTACGTCTTGATTCAAGAAAACCACAAATATTAGGTTCAAATAACACGGTGCAACATGAAAATTAAAAATTTTTATTAACTTCAATACATATTTGATGTGCTTTGACCCTATAATTAATATTAAAACTAGAAGGATACCTAAGTGCCTATTTCTTAAATTTCCTTTGATAAAGTTTGAATTCTTCAGAACGTAGTGATAACATATGTTTTTTGTGCAAATTTCAAATGTTTTCTTAAACTTCATAAAAAATATAAAACTGGCAAAATTTACCTTTGTAAGTTAAATGAAATATGTTAGCTATTTTATTTTTGTCAAAATCGATGTGGTAAATGGAAAAAAAAATTTTTTTTAATCTTTGAATACCTACACCAAATTTTGCTGTCGGATTTTTGAACAAAGAAAACAAATTTTCTCGCAAAATTTTTCAATCATTTCGTTCTGAATAACTGAAGTCCGTGGACATAAATGAGATGATCCACAGGAAAAAGGACTTTTTTTTAATCTTCCCAAAACCAAACCCCATTTTTTTGCAATTTCTAAAATTACACATTCAATAACCAGAAAAATCCGAAAATTAGTTAGTTATAGGATTTTGTAATTCTAGTATGAAATTTTCAAGTTTTGATGTAATGAGGCTCAAGGACTGTAAATTTTTAAAGTTTTCCTATACTTTGATAGGTAGTTTTCTCTTACTTTGATTGCTCCGACTTAATTGATTTTAAATCGGTTGTAGGATAATCAGTATATGTCTGAGCAGTGTTATCAACTTTAATCTTAAATTTGCCTAAACGTCTATGTTTAGTCCTGCTCATGATGCAATAATACAGGTCTGTGCATCTCTTACATATATAAAAACTTTTGTTTACGTTTTTTTTATATGAAGTTTTACAAACACAGCAGGAAAATTCAATGATCAGTTGTTGAGTTGCACAGACCTGTATTATTGTATTATGGTCCTGTAAAATTAGGCTTAGATGGTTCCTTTCCCTTTGGAACATCACAAATATAAAAAGTAATTGTAAAAATAATAAAATTAGATGAGCATTTCTCAAGTTAGGATAACATTTTCGGGACAGGTTCTTCTTTTAGTTGTCAATAAAATCAACATTTGTCCGTCGATTTTCATAATTTATGGCTTGTTATTTCTAGTACACCTAGCTTTCATATTAATGATAATAATTAAAAATTTTTGCAGCTTTTAATTTTTCTATGAACTTTTGAAAAAAAATAATATAGCAAAAAAGTTGTTTTGCACAAGCTCTACATCTCTGAAACTACTGAGCTGATTAAAAAACAACTACTACTTAAAGATAATATTGTTGTCGAATTTTGGTTTTCTGTTTCAATCGAATTGGACAACCCGTTATCCAGTTATGTTAACATATGATGTGCAACTGCTTCATTTTTGAAAAGTAGAAGAATAAAAAATGAACCGACTGCAGTTTCGGACTCCGCCCCCCAAATTACATAAGAAGCCACTTTCAGTTGCGCCATTCCAAAACCTTGTACTTTTGTGTTGTTAGTTGTCATGATCTGGGAGGACGAATGAAGGAAGAAACATTAAAATAAGCTAATGATTCTTGAAAATTTTATATATTTTGTTAACTATTAGATTTACAAAATATTTTTGAAGTTATGAGGCAAGAAAGCTAAACTTTATAGTGTTTTCTAAATTTGGTGGCACTTTTTACCCCTAACCGGAGATCTGGAAATTTGGCAGAATATTTTTTTTTTATCAATTGTCACCAAACTGGGGCAGTGAGACTGGATGAAATCGATTTTTTGTTTCAAAATAAGGATCACTCTAATGAACATACATAAAATACTAATAATAGCAGCTGTTTCCAAGTTATGATACAATCGATCGACATCATCAGCAAACCTAAAATATACATATCGTCATATTAAATGTAAAACCATGTCACAAAAAATTTAAAACCAGGATTTTAATTAATTATTGTAGATTAGCCTGCCTGTTCTGCAAATCGAGTCGATTTGAAAACCCTCGATTTAGAGAAATTAAATCCACTTATAGCAAACTTTTTGCAGTTTCATATATTTTAGAGCTTAAATATCATATCTGAAATTAATTTAATATATACGATTTAAAAAACATCAATGGGGGCATAATTTATTTTTGGAAAAATTTACTCAGATTCGGTTTACAGAACATGGTCGTATATATCGAAGCCCATGTCAATAGAAACTTGTACCTTACACTTGGCAAATATTTGCCCAAAAAAAACGTAACCACTACTTTTGCTAAGGGTTAGTGTGATTTAACTTTTTATATAACTTTTTATATCACAAAATAAAGTTAATTATGCTGCAAAAATGCATACACATATTTTAAATGCGAACCCATATTTAAAAAAATATTGGAATTAAAGGAAATACAATTTTAGCTTGTCTGTTGGTCACGTTTGTTTTTGGCAAATATTTGCCAACCTTTAGGTTTTTACTGCAATGCCAGGCGACATTATAATAAAACAGCACAGTCATTATCACTTGTACTATTTTATAAACTTTCTGTAAAATAAAAAAATCGTAGTTAGATGGTTTTACGTTTTATATCACAATATAAGTATTAATAATTACGGATGCAAATAAAAAGAGAAAAATAATTATACTAATCAAAAATAGACAACATCGAAAAATAATTAATATAATTTTTTTTTAAAGATTTGAACGACCACTACTTTTGTATTTTTATTCAGATCACTGTGTATACCCAGACTGCATTTAAACTTTTGTAAAAACCGAAAAATGTAATTAAAAACAGAAAATAATTAAAATAAAAATTAAAAAATATATATAAAAAAATAAAAAATAAAAAAGCAACAAAGAATTGAGAAACATTTAAAAAATTTCTTAAAAAACCACCAGTCTTTTCTAAAAACACTTAATTATAATAAATACATACAAAAAAATTGTATAAATAAAATTTACTGTGAAGTGAAAACCACAACACAAATACGAGAAAAACAGTTTTCAAAACTTTTTTATGTTAACACAAACAATTAAAAACTTTTCCAACAACAATAACAAATTAAAAACAATTATTCAATGTTCTGCAATAACAAAGTGAAACTAAAATTTTCCAATAGTATTCCTCCGAGAAATATTTTCTAATGTATCTACATAAACAAAAAAAAAAGTGAAAATGTAAAAATTAACATTTCTTAAAAAAACTCAACACAACATTTGAAAAAATCAATTTGCAATCAAAAGTAAACAAATGTAATACTGAAAGATTTTTGATATTTAAAAGAAATAAATTTCAAAAATACACAAAGAAACATTAAAAATCCACAAAATATTTACATAAATGATACTTATGGCGCCACGTCGCAATCATAACACAGCAAATATTGTCACCCAACAGTCAACTCAGCAACAACAACTCCAGACAAATTCCTCCTTGGCAACATTTGCTGCAACAAATTCCAATAACTCCCATACATCTGTTTTCAATCACCAATTTTTTACTCTGTCAGAGCAAGAAACCAACAATTCAAGCAGTAACGACAACAACACCATTTCCACTATGTCGCCCATGCAAACTACAAATAATAGCAACAATAACAATTTGGCTCCGAATCAGAATAAATCAGGAGTTCGTTGTTGCTTTCCCAATGGTGATTGTTTTAAAACGGATTTGATTAACTTGGAAGATCTAACCGACTGTGTTAAGGTCATTTGCAATAATGAAAACTGTAATGTTGGCCAATATATGCACCGAGAATGTTTCGATGCCTGGGAACAAACGGTATTGCAAACTCTTAAAACCATGGGAGGTCGGGCACGCTCATGGTCGGAACGTCAAAAGGCTCAGAATTTGTGGACGAAGAAGGGCTATGATCTGGTATATAAAGTATGCGGTTGTAAATGTTCCAGAGGTCATCTACGCAAAGATTTAGAATGGGTGGTTCCTAAAACTGGACATCTCGTAAATGGTCAAAGAATTATGAATGGCAATACAAATGGTTCTAATAGTCTGGAAGATGAAGACAAAAAGAAAAAGAAGAACAAACGCAATCGTCAGCAGCAACAGCAACAGCAACAACAGCAGCAGCAACAACAGCAGCAAAACACTAAAGCTCATAATCCATTGCAAACAAATGGTTATAACAATGGCCAAAATCAGCTATTAAACGGTTCTAACAATACCACCCCTGAACCATTGCAAATCGCTAAAAATCTTCATCTAAATGAAACTACACTAACCAACACATCTTCTAACAATCTTAACAACTCCCAGTTGAATAACAACAACAGCAACAACACTAATGTTGGTGTCATTGGTTCGGGCTTATACCAAAATGGCTGTTCACAAATTCAAAATCTAAATCAAAATTCAAACACAGAATTGCCAACAAATATGGTAACTTCGCTTAACAATTTGCTAAATGGTCAAAATAACATTTTGGGCTTGGATTTGCGGCCTCGTACTAATAGCATTTCGTCAGCCTCCAACAATAGTGGCTCTACTTCTCCCTCAGCAATTTCATTTTCTTCGGGAGAACTCTCAACAGTCCAAACTCCTTTGACCACTCTACAAAATCTTAACATGAATGGTTTTTATCATGCCTCCCAAAATGGACTAAGCGCTCTACCGCAGCAGCAGCAGCAGCAGCAGCAATTGGCTCAACATCAATTGCATACAAATCTTTTGCAACAGTCGTCTGTTAATGCTGTTTCTTTGACTAAAAATATTTTAAATGGTTTGCAATCATCTGGTTTGTTGGGTAACTCCATCAGCTCCAATAATGCAATAAACGGCAATATCAATAGTAATGCAATTATTGCAAATGCTACAACTGCCACAGCAGCATTATTAATTAAACAACAACAACAACAGCAGCAACAGTGTGCTAACATTTTAACAAATGGTGGTATTGTCGGCCTAAAGCATCCATTAACACCATTCGAACAACAACAATTGTTGCTACAGCAAAAAGTTAAAGAAGTCGAAATATATTCCGAAAGAGTACGGTAAGTTAATATAATTATTTTAAATTATGGTAGGAAAAATTAATTAAATTCTTGTAATTTGAAATATGAAAGAATTTGTTCAGATGAAAATTTTCATTGCACAATAAATAGGTTACGTAGAAAAAAATTATTTCTAAAAAACTTTCAATTCAATTCACTTGTTCAAAATTAAAAATAGTTTCGATTGATTTCGTTGTTGAATCAATTACTCATATGATCAAAAATAAAATTTTTTAACAAATTTTACAAAATTTGAGTAAATAATTGAAAATTTAAATTTTAGTGATTGAATTTTCATCGTAGGATGAACATCAACAACACAATTAATTGAACCTGCAGTTTTCTTAATTGAAATCGTATTTTAGTTTTTTCTGTGTTAACATTAATGAATCTCAAATCCCCAATTTAAAAAATGCAACTTTAAATTTAAAATTGAAATACATAATTTTCTGGAGGCCCTGGTAGGCGTTGACATGCCACGTATCCCCTTAAAAATAATAATCTCTAAAAAATACATTTCGAAACATCGCCGTCTATAGCTTCCTATACATTTTCGCAATATTTCATTGAAATCAGTTGGTCGCTTTCGGACAAACGAACAAGAAAAATATAAGATAACGAAAATGTAGCCACCAATTTTTTAAACTTGAACGTATTTTTTTACTATTTAGGGGTTGTTCACATATTACGTAACGCCCTTTGGTAGGAGGGGTTGAGGGCTCAAGTTTTTTTACATACAGGTTGTTGGGAAAATTTTTTTTTCGCAGTTTGAAAAACAAATCGACCAAGTATTATACCATTTTGAAATTCGTGCTAAACGCGCCAACTTTTGATATCACTTGCCAAAAGTACCTAGTACATTTTTTTTCAACACGGCCGGTTAAAGTTGGGAGTGGTAATAAATTTAAGTACGTGGTTTGCAAAATGGAAGATTTTCTTTGAAAATCATGCCACTGCAGTATGAATTTTTAACTGCCATTTACAGAAGGACATCTGACAATGATATAGGAGAAAAAAAAAATAAGAAAAGAGAAGATTTGTAGTCACAGCAATAGAAAGATCATTACAGGGTGATTTTATTTTTAAACTGGCAACACCTATTAAAATAAGTGAAATAGCTTTTTATCTAACTTTTTTTTTGGAGCAGTCACTACTTGCCCTATCATCCGCTTTCGGCTTGACGTTGATTAATGGGACACCCTGTATACATACATACTGCTTGTCAAAATTCAAAACGCAGGCTGCACGCAACTTTAAAGCATTTTGAAAACCATTTTGTAAAAAACAAAACAAAAAAACAATAGCGGCAGAATATTTGCACAAGAAAATCGTCATCAGCTGTTTTCTTGACTGTAAATTGAAACATTTAATTTGAAACATCAAATTTTAAAAGTAAGAATGTTTTTTTAAAAGTAAAAATGTGAGTGTATTGAAACTTGAAGCAAAACTTGGACGTGTGGCCCCATAGTTAAACATTGTATACCCAGAAGTTTTTAAAAACCGCTACGAAAATAGCGTTAAGTAATATGTGAACAGCCCCTTATATACTTTGATAATATATAATATAAAATCTACCAAAATATATATTAATATAACGTCCATAAGATCTAACAAGGTAAATACATTACTGTAGCTGAGCATCAGCTGACTCTGTTCCATCTGTCAAACTGCATATAGAAAATACAGCATTTGTTATGTAAGGAATTTGATAATGTAGTTGCTACATAATAATAATAATAGCAGTATATCCATATAAAGATTGTCAATTCTATTCAATTACTTGTGATTTGTGCGCGCACAGCCCCATTAACAAGTAACAAGAAGTCGAGCACGAACAAATCACACGCACAAATCACTCATGTGTGGGCACCTTTAAACATAGTAATAGTATTGCCATACTGAGCATCATCAACACATATTTGTATCAAAATTTTTTTGCGAATATCATAATTAATGTTGCCACATAAGTTTTTTTTAATCAACTAAAACTGTGCCATGAAATTTATCAGCATGCATATTTTTCACATGAAATTATTTCAATGTAACAATAAGTACGTAATTATCGTAATATAATAGACCAATTCACAACCTGTTGTATGTTTTGTAGAATTTTGTTGTGCGTGCTCACTTTCTCTCTCTCTCTCTTATTGTCCCACTTAATAGCTCCAACTTTATTGTCTCTTAATTTTGTCGAACAAAAAAGCTTTGGACTAAAATGACAATTTTCTAGCGCTTACAAGCTTGAAAAAATATATGTACTAGATATGTGTACTTGTGCTTTGGTTACTCAATACCTTTGTAGAATACTCGGTATACACTATTCAAAATGTTGTTAGGACAAATGTATGCCATTATTATTCTTGGAATAACAGATTTTTTATTAAGTTTCAAACTTAAAATTTTTTTATATGTTAGATACGCCTTTTGTAGATTAAAGTATCGATATATGCTATTGTTCATATTCAGCCCTATCGCGAATAACTATTCCCATGAAAAACTCCCAAATTTTCTGATTTTCTATCGTAAATGTTTCCCATAACAAAGTTTATGGGAGCAAATTCACAAACCTAAAAAACTTTAGCTCGCCAATGATTTTTTTTACAAAATAAATTCACAAAAGTGCCAATGGGAACAGACAAACGCACTTGAATCTGTATTTTTATTTTTACTTTGTCTCCGTTAACGGTAACGGATGCGATATTTATGTATATTTGCTGCAATCTCTATGAATTGCTTCTCCTCTTTCAGTACCATAAAACACCATCAAACGCTATTATTTTTTCAAAATGTGTATATTTCCCTTTCACAAGTATGTACATAAATTATTTATAAAGCACTGACAAACAGCTCAGAATAGAAACTATTACTCCCGAATAATTCACAATAGAAACTTTTACTTCCGAAATATTCGCGATACCGATTTGTTGGGAATGGGTATATAGCTTGGTTCCCAAACAACTTATTCCCATAAAATTCGCGATAGGGGTGATTATTGTCTTTTTGGCCTACATATATTATGCAATACGTGGCATAATACTTTCATATAAAATATGGCAAAATTTTTTGTCACTGAACGATGTTGCCTGAACTGAACGATGTTGCTTACACATTACATAGTATACAGCCATGTCACAGAACACCAATTAAACCACTTTTAAATTTCAAAGCGGAATTGACAAACACCTTCCTGCTAACTTCATTTGCACTAAATACTTAAAAACGTGCATACTCTTAGGAGCGTCAAATAAATATTTCGTCACATGCTTTGCATGTGAGATTTGTTTCTAGAAACAAACGCCTCAAAGTATAGGTATAAAAACATTATTATTGTAAAATCGAAATACAAAATAAACGGAATTTAAAGCACCAAAAAATTAACTTTCGGGATGACAACTACGGAATCAAAACGGAATCTGCGACACGACTGATAGTGTACTTTTCTTAATTGTGCAATAAAAATCAAATCGCTTTTGCTTTTTGCCAATATATTGTGCTACCTTCTAATATGACATACATATTGGCCATATTATTGTGCAATGTGAAAAATTGTACAATTATATTGCAAGTGTATGGGCCGGGCCGTTTTAAAAAAAATTTATCTGGTTTAATACAACTTTAGTATAACAATTAAGTTATGAGTTTAGTCTAACTGTATGGGTTCATAACCAAAAAAATTTAATTATTTTTGGCTTGAGTTCGGTTTTTAATTTAATTTTTCAATTAAATTATATATTTATTTAGAGATAAATGCGAAGCATGTAGGCAAAACTAATTTTTTTAGTATATAATTCTAATATAAAGCTACTAAAATTCTTTGCTTTTTGGTGAACCTGAACTAAAAATCAATTTAGGTTACCATCCTACCAAACGCAAAAAAAATCCTAACAAATTTGACAGGAAAAGTCCAAATTGGCAACGCTGCTCATAATGTTATCAAAACAACGCGATCTGTCTTTTAGAGAAAAAAGAAGAAAATAGCGAAAATTTATTTAAAATTATTTATCACTTAAATTTTATGAGTGTTGAAATAAAATTGGGAAAAAAAGAAAAACGCGAAAATAACAAATATGGATGCGAAAAGATTAGTAAATTTTTCAACAAATGAAATTGAATTTCTTGTTAAATTGCTGGACCAAAAGAATGGAATAAACGAAACCAAGAAAATAGATAAAACCATTGCGGTTGGAAAAACATGTTGCTGGATGGAAAGCAAATATAATTTTAACTCTCAATATGATGGACATGGATGGCCACACAAAACATTAAAAATTATGTAAGTTAATTTATCTTCTAAAGAAGTTTACATATACATACATATGTATTTTGATAGTTCTCGTGCATCTTTATAGTTTTATTTGCTTAAAATATGACTCGCAGTCGCAAAAGGGAAAAAAGTCTATTAAAGGTGCCACCGTACATATTAATTTTCATTTCATTTTCAACTTATGAATAATGGTATTTTCATTTCTTTCTTTATAAGAAATAAAGAGATTATTTAAAAAATTAATTACGAAAAACAAATAAAAATTAGATCAGTTTTGTATATTAGTATAATTTGAATTCACACAAATTTTTACTGAAGCGTGTTAGTTTGTCACTCTCGTCATCATTATCGCCATTCGTATGCAAATAATTTGCGTTTCCACTTCCTTTTTGAATTTTAATTGTATTTAAATTTATTTCAGTAAAAACAACAAAATACTATTTTAAGCACAACACACGAAAAAAGTTGTTCCTATAAAAATAAACAACTGCATTAAATTGCGGCAAAATTAAACCAAAAAAAAAAAAAAAAAAATAAATAAATAAATAAACGTAAATTTAAGCTTAAATTAAAACAACGATTGTGATTATTAGTTGTTTTTTTTTTCTTCTAATTCAAAGCATTTGGAATTTTTAATCAGCATATTTTTGAATAGTGTTTGTTCGTCGTGTTTCATCAAATTTTATTTTTTCTTTTCGGTTTTATTTAAACAGATGCTTTTGAATTCTTGTATTTTTATTTTTTGCAAATCTTCATATTGGTTTTTATTTTCCTATTTATTAAATTTTAAAACAAAAACACAAATTCTCAAGGCTGTTATGTTATTTTTTTTTATAAAATTCCATTAAATTTATATTTATAGCGTATTAAATATACTATTGGTGAAATAACACGTTTATATGAACATCATCATCACATCAAGGATACATGTGACATATTGTATATTGTATGAATTAAAGAACGAAAAGGTTCTCATGATTGGTTTTAGAAATTTGGAATATTTTTAATTACAATATTTTCAATTACAAATATCTTACGAACATATTTTACAAGTTGTAGAAATATCGATGGGTTTTATTAAAAATGACTTGTTATTGTTGTTGTTTCTTTAGTTATTTGGGCCACTGAACGCGCATCTGCACTCAATTTTTTTCTATCAGCTCTAGCTTTCGAGATATTCCGAGATGTTCTTGCTCGACATATATTAGCATAACTGGGGAAAGATTTACTTCATGAAGTAAAAAAGAAAAAACAAAATTCAGCAACAAAATTGTCTTTAAGCCAAGCAAACATTGTTTTCAAAGCTGCCTATTAGTTTTAGAGACTCGTAAATGTTTTAGCCTGCAAATTAAATATTGTATAAACAATTTAAAAAATTTTGGTTTTCATCATGTATCATCATATTCATCATGTATCATAATTTCGTTGAAATTGATGCACAACTTTTGGTTTTATTCACAATTTAGTGAGATAACTTTTTAAAATGTTTTTATGAAATTTTTACGGTCTAATTTATAAACATTTCTTAATATAGGTTTTATCGTTATATTAGTTATTAATAATTAAATATGTACTTTTTGTGTTATTAACCCTTAATAAAAAAGCTAATGTAAGAGTCTTACGGTCTAATTTATAAAAACTTAAGAGATGTTAGCAAACAATTTAGAAATTCATAAATATATATTTATAATTGTTTCGCGTAATAATAACCTATTATAGCCTTTTTGCAGGTGTTTACCTATTATAAACCTATAATAAGTTAATTTGTACAAAATGTAATTTTTAACTTCAAATATCTTTGAAAATATGGCACATAGGAGTACATGGTATGCTTTAAAATAAAGTTTGAAGTCTTGGCTATAAGCGCCGAAATATGCTTCTTTCTTTTGATAGAAAATGCCACTAAATTATACATTTTAATCAAAATTTGCGCAAACAAATATAAAAAGAGGCTCGCTATTCGAATACCTTTCTCATGCGTAACCACCAATTCGTATTACATAATTATTTTTGAATCAACTCACTTTTTTTGTTCTTTTTGCATCATAAAAACATTTCTAAGAATGAAGGTGAAAAAACATGAAAAAGAGAATTGAAAAAAAGTTTAATATACTTGAAAACAATAAAACATTAATTACAGATTAGACTATCCTTATAAATTCATATTCGCTCTATTGTAGCATTAACCACAAAATGTTTGTTGTTGTAACAGCTCTGCTGCTGTTGTCGGGATTTCCTTCATGAAAAGATTAGACTTTTATGTGATTAGTATTATTGGGGTGTGTCATCGGGTGGAGGTCCGACCTTGTTTATTTACTAGTAAGTAATTGAATCAAATACTGTTAAGTAATTCATACGGTATGTAGTTTGTGGTCGAAAAGTATGTTGTTTGGTAACGACAACACATTACATTGCTGGGAAATAATTGTTTAAACATGTTTTTCAAAATCAGTAAAATAATTATATGTGTGAAGCGAAATTTTAAAATATAAAACCCTAGACACAAACCATAGAATTTAACAGAGCTCTGTTAACAGGTTAGCATTACTCTGTTAAAAATTAAAACGTAGTGTATGCTTTTAAAACTGATTTTTTTTGGGAAGGAGTCAACGTGGGCGGAAAAAAATGATGAGGATTTGAAGGCAAGAAACTCCTCTACAAATGCTCATATTACGAATTTTTAACAGTTTGAGTTTGGACGAGTTGTGCCCGATTTTTGAAATGTGGGTTCTCTAAGCGATGCCCACATTTTTTTTGGGAAGGCGTCAACGTGGGCGGAAAAAAATGATGAGGATTTGAAGGCAAGGAACTCCTCTACAAATGCTCATATTACGAACTCAACTGTTAAAAATTCGTAATATGAGCATTTGTAGAGGAGTTCCTTGCCTTCAAATCCTCATCATTTTTTTCCGCCCACGTTGACTCCTTCCCAAAAAAATTCAGTTTTAAAAGCATTCACTACGTTTTAATTTTTAACAGAGTAAAGTTAACCTGTTAACAGAGCTCTGTTAAATTCTATGGTTTGTGTCTAGGGTTTTATATTTTAAAATTTAACTTCACACACATAAAATAATTTATAAATTCTGATTTTTTTTACTGAAAACGGACCATTAAAACCTTTTGCAAAATCAAACAACACATATATTGAAAATAAAAGCGGATTTTTTTTGGTTTTAGTTTAAATAAGAGCTCAAAATGAAACATTTACTGAATTAGACAAACCATTTACTAAATTTAGAAATCAAATTCAAACAAATGATTGTCTGAAAATAAAATTTAAATAATTTTTTTCTGTGTAATTGTAAATAAAATCAAAATTTGCTTATCGGTTTTCATGATTTTTGTCTTTTTTGATTTCTAATATACACACCTAGCTATTTGATAAATGATGAAAATTTTAAATTTATGTCCTCTTCATTTTTATAATGAGTTTTAGAAAACAAGAAAACAAGTTTAACTTTTGCATGACTTTTAAAGACTTAAAAGGGTAATTTTGCTCCTCATATTTTGGTGTTTAATTTTTTTTTAATCAAAATCGTACAAATCATTCTAGATTTAGGATGAAATGTATTAGCATGATCACGCTATTTAAGGTGTCATATTAGTCAAGCCCATTAAAAAAATCTGTATGTAATAGAAAAAAAACGGTTCCACATGTTTTCATTTAAATGCCAGACCAGTGTAATTAAATTACCATGTGTGCTGGTTTTAATATTTCTTATTAATAAGTTTTTTATAGATCACTACAAAAATTCAACTTAATTTTCAGCTAATAAAAATTTATTTCTTTTTTATCAACAAACATTTCATTTAATGAAATCTTATTTTAAGTAATTTATTGGAGAAATATCAATAAAACTGTAATCATAATTTATGCAAAAGTTCACTCTAAAACAAACGTCATTCACTTTAATAAAATGACTATACCAAAAAGACAAAACAAATTTTTATACAAAAACAAAAAAACTTAATCTTTTTATATGCAAATTTCAAAGAACAAAAACAAAGCAACCCTCACTGCTTTAGGTGTAACAGACAAATTTCAATATACTCATAGGGGTCCCTGTTATGCGAGTATTTTAAAAAATATGTAAAATAAATAAATAAAAAAAATTTAGATTGTTAAGAAACATTAAAACTAACCTTGACATTGAAAACCCATTTTACTTGTTAGCTAATGAAATTGAGAAAAACAAACAAAAATCACGCAAAGTACTAGAAGAAACACATGATTTTAGAGCAATTTTCTTTTTCATACTTTTTATTTTGCACACAGAATGATACACTAAATATAAATAATTATGTTAGGTTAGGCTAGGAAGGGTAGTGTAAACACACTTCCACTCGGGGACCCAATTACATGCATTGTGATTCCTTTTTCCAAATATGCACATACATATATGTATGTATATAAATATAGCCCCCTTTTGTCCAGAAACCCTATTAACTGTTACTAATCCACTTACATAATTACTATGATGAAGCCACTGATATCTAACGTCGAACCTATTCTTACCAGTTCGTCGGTGGTTTCATTTCCATCAAAATTACAGTGCCCTGGAACTCAACACAGTTTTGACACTATATTTGTCCATAAGCATGCCGAGGACACTCCTACAATCGCTTACTAGTTTCGATTCGACAGTGTGTATTTCTAAAGCCTTTAGCACCGCCTCATTGTCAACGTAGAAGCTTACGTAATCAGCTCCACCAATTCTGACGTCTTTAGGATCGCTAGAATTTTAGCATGGAAAACGCTATATTCATTCGGGAGTCTGAAATGCTGACGAAGGTCTGTCTCCAAAATAAATACATCACCGCCCGTGCATATTCCAATTTTTGCCACGTCTGTAAAGACCGGAAAACCTTCGTAGAGCTTATCAGATTAAACCCAAAAGTTCAGCCCGAGGGAACTTCTGCATCATTCCGGTCTATGGCACCTACTTGAATGTTACCTTCCAGGATTGTCTTCTTCGCCTTCTTCGATGTGGAGGGCTGTTCATCCTCAGATCGCGCTCTTTATGGTGGCTCCTTCCCGGAGTCCATAAAAGACCCAGCTGGAGTGACACCCCCTCCTTTTGATTAACTAGTGGTGCCTTGTCGTCCACGGCTGTCGAATCATTGATCGCCTTGGCAAACCAGACATTACTAGCTTCCTTAATAGCTTCCTTACTAGCTGCGTTGCCAATTTAGCATATTTAGCAATGTTAGATCTTGCATTTTTTGCAAAATGCTTTTAGCATATAACATTTTTTCAGCATTTTCCCAAAATTATTTAGCATTTTCTTTTTCTTTACGTTTTAATTTTTATGTTTTACTTTAGTTTGTAGCTTTTTACTGGATGTACGTAAGTATATCTAAATGGGATATTCAGATAAAGGTACCTTATCTTCACAAAATCAAAATCTATTTCTTGCATTTTCTAAAATTACACTGAAAATCTCTTCAAGTTTTGAAATATTGTGGTTCGAAGTTTATAAATTTTTCGTTGTTTTTGATCTACTTTTTTATGTTAGAAATTAAATTAATTTGGCTGAGATGGGTAGCGCGTTGACTACAAACCCTGAGGTCTTGAGTTCAAGACTGGTTTCAGGCAAGCCAACAACATCATGAATCTTTCCGATGTGCATTGGTGTGTCATTGTGTTAATTTTTGTAGGACTGTGAAAATGATGAAGGCATAGCACTGATCACTTTGGCAGTACCGGCAGCGAATAGTACACAGAAAAAAATAAGTTTCATTTTTTGATAACAAAAATCCCGGTATTCAATAATTTTTTTTCAAATTTCCTGTGATAAAGAATTCCCCTATATTGATAACAAAATTATTTCAAAATAAAAATATATATATAAATTAAAAAAATGTTGACATGGCTGGAATACGAACCCGGGCTTTCCGGACGTAAAGCATACACTCTATAGCTGAGCCATATCCCATTTATTTTTTATGGGATACAACTTGTTTTAAATACTTATGTATAAAAACAAAAGAAATAACCGGCATGGAAAAGAAATACTTACAACGAAATATTTTATTATGTTAAAGATAAATGTTATTGAAATTCATATATTTTTTAATAACATGGTTTTATTGAATATAATTCTTGTCTATTTTTTTCTGTGTACTGACATATCGTAATGCACATCACAGCATCATCCTTCGTTGGTATTGTAGCAGAACCGTCGGCGAAGTAAAAGAATAATAAAATGGCTACACAGCTTAAACAAATTGATGCCTCTACTTGACACCAGATAGCCTGCAACACTGCCCTACCAAATTTAACAAAAAAAAAAAAAAAAAAAAAGCGCAATAACAGAGCTGTAAATGAATTAAGCTGTCTATCTCTCTCCAACTTCACCACCTGTTCTCTCTTCACTATCCATTTCCCAAAGAAGGTAACACATTAATTAATTAAGTGTAGGCATTAATTGCCTGATTGTGTTAATTCTCTTTAAAAAAAACATATATACCAACTATGCATGTACGTGGTCATTTTATACCCTGCTAACTACATTCGAAAAGGGCTTTTCTTTGCAATTTGTATGAAATATTTTATAGCATTTTGTTTTACATAAAATTGTAGAATTTTTTCCCCATCAGGTTTTGGCAGCACTGCTTACTAGGTTCCCTATTTTTGGAGCACCTTCCCTACACTCATCCAAGATGCATCCGGGATTGTATCAGCCCTTACCTCCATCTCCTTAAGAAATCGTCTTTCCGGGAACACTGATAGCGTCATAATTTCTTTAGAGTTTCGCCACGCTCTATCTGTGCATATTGATAAGATGCCTCTTCTTGGCCATCTTGTCTAGCAAGTTAAGAGATCTCCTTGTACTCTGGGACTTATCTAATTTTGTCCGACCTTCCCTGCGCCGATTGCTGGGCAAGGCGTCCGGCGGACTATATGTTTTAAGGTCGAGACACTCTTCGCATTGTTATTTCCAGTTCGTCATCAGATGCCAGAAACAAATCCCTTAGTCCCTGGATGGCTCCATCAAATTAGTCCCTTGTCAGACCAATAAGTTCATCCACCCCTCCAGTTCATCGTGTAGGTGGCTCTTTTGTATGTTCTTGTGTAAGATAGTCAGCAACCCGCCTACACCGACGTATCGTCCGTAGAGTATAAGTTATCGCTCTTATACTTTTTGTTCCCACGAGTATGCCAGTAAGGGAAAGAACCATCAAACGCAGTGAGATTTTTATTTTAATCACTAGATTAATTGATTGAATTAAAATAAAATTGAAACGAATTTTAGTATTTGACTAATATTTTCATTGCAATTTTGAAGGAAGAATACTTTGTAAAGTATTTCAAAGAAATATTTTTAATATAAGATTTGCTAAATATTTCTTCTCAAAGTACTTTAAAATTTAAATGATAAAGAATTGTTTTTATTTATTTTTAAAGAAAATTTTATTTTTTCTACAATTATACAAAGAAAAGAAAAGTGAAAGCATTCTTTCTTTACAATTCTGTAAAGGCTTTCAATAAACTTTTTCTTTTTCTTTCCAAATAACAAAGATAAGAAAAAAATGCGTCATTGCACAACATATAAATTTCAATAAATAAATTGCATTAACAGTCAAAATAAAAAAATAAAAAAATAAAAAACGACAACAACAAAAATGTATTAATAGCTTTTAAAAGATTTATATACATTTTCAATTCATATAGACAGAATATTAAAAAAGAAATGAAATATTTATAAAAAACGGGCAAAAAAAATATTGAAAAACGCCAGACGTTTAAAAAACTTATTGAGAATTTTTAATTAGAAAAACAACTTAATGGAAATTAAGAAATAATCAAATTTATTGTTTTTGGTTAAGAAAACAATTAAAAAAAACCAACGTGATTAATATTTTATTTATTTTTATTTTTTAAGGAGTTTTCTTTTTTATTATTTGTTTAAATGTTTTATTTATTTATTTTTTTAACAAATATGATGAAAATGACCTTGAACATGAAAAAAATAACAAAAACAAAAAGGAACACATTAAAAAAATTTTAATATTTAACTAAAAAGTATTATTAAATAAATAGCTATTATCGCTAATTTTGTTACTGTTAAATAAATGAGTTTTGCTGTTTTTTTGCTTTGTTTCAATTTAGAAATTATTTGTTTTATTTTTTTTCTTAATTTTATTTATCTTTAGTTTTTTGTTAACGTTTAGGTTTATTTTCATTTTATAAACAAAAAAGTATGATAATTTTTTCGACTGTTATACATTTTATAGGAAGTTCTTTCCAATTTTAATATTTGGCTTTACGATTTTACGATCTAAAAATGGTCTACAAACAGGAAATCGGAAGTTCGTTAAAAAAATTCTTTGCATAATACATGTGTCAAATTCATAAGCGTTGCTAGGCATTTTTCTAGGGGTATCAGAAGCTCATTTCGCTATTAGCCTGAGCTCAACGCTGGCGACCGTTCAGAACATAAATTCAGAAAACGTTTTTCAACATCTATTTTTAACTTTTCGCTATCAAAAAATGCAATTTACCCATTTCACTGCAATTTTCGGAAATCGAGTATTAGGTCCCGAGGAAGCTATTCTGACTATTTTAATTATGATGTCTGTACATTTATTTCTATGTATTCAGTGAACATTTTTTTTGCCGAAATGTCTGAAAAAATTATATTTTTACCTGAAAATCAACCGAGTGGTCTACATTTCCTTTTTTTTATTAAGAAAAGTAACTCACTTAGGCAATTAATGTCTACCAGTTATATAATCCATGTGCTACCTATTTTGGGAAAGGAATAGTGTAGAGAAAAAATATAGTGAAGTGAGAGAGAGAGAAAGCTTAATTCTTTTACAACTCTGCTATTCCGCATTTTGTTAATTTTAGAGCAGTGTTGTAGCGCCTCAGGTGCTAAGTAGGTGTATTAACTTTCTTAAGCAGTATGACTAATCGCACGTGACAAAAAGTGGACTTTCCTATTGAAATGCCCATATGCATTCTGTGTGCTGATAGAATAAGTTCAGTAAAGTGGGACTTTGACTCGGAGGCTTCCGTACGAATACCATATAGGTGCATAAGTATGTCCCTTTTTGTGTTTTGGCGATTTTTTTATTATTTTTCGGAACTTGAATTTTAGCGTGATTTTTTTCGTTTTGGCGAACCTTTGCGTATTTTGCCTTTTTTTTGTTAGTTTTGGCGATTGTTTTCGTTTTGCCATTTTTTCTTGGTTTTGCCGATATTTTTAGCTTTGGAGATTTTTTTAGCTGTGGCGGTTTTTTCGTTCTGGCGATTTTTTTAGTTTCGGTGATATTTTTCGTTTTGGCGATTTTTTCGTTTTTGGCGACTTTTTTTTGAGATTTTTTGCTAGTTTTTTTGCGATATTTTTCTTTGTCTATATTTTCGGTTTTTGGCGATTTTTGTTACTTTTGACACTTTTTAGTTTTTGCGTTTTATTTTGCCAACTTTTTAGTTTTTTTTGCGTTTTTTTCGTTTTTGACGATATTTTAAGCGATATTTTTGGTTTTGGCGCTTTTTTTGTTTTGTCAATTTTTTCAGTTTATTGTGTTTTTTAGTTTTAGTGATTTTTTTAGTTTTGGCGATTTTTTCGGTTTTTGGTGACTTTTTTAGTTTTTGCTCTTTTTTATTTTTTGTGTTTTCTTTTCGTTTTGGTGATTTCTTTCGGTTTTTGGCGTTTTTTTTTGTTTTTTGACGATATTTTTAATTTTAACGATTATTTAATTTTATAACCTTTTTTCGTTTTGGAGCTTTTTTTCGGTTTTTAGCGATTTTTCTTTCAGATTCTTGACGATCTTTTAGTTTTGGTGATTTTATGCATTTTAGCAATTTTTTTACTTTTGGTGCTTTTTTCCTTCAAGCGCCTTTTCATATTGGAAATTTTTCTTTTTGGCATTTTTTAAATTTCGAAATTTTTTTAGTTCTAGCGTTTTTTAAAATTTCAATGGTTTGCCTCTTACGGTTTCCAAAATACAGCAAGTTGTCTAAATTACATACTCAAACTTATATTAACTGATAGGAACCCTTTAATTTTTATTGTTTCAAATATCAGTGTTAATTGGTGTAGTCTGTCTAACTTTGGCTACACTCTAAAACACTTTTGTTGAAAATTAGGTCGATAATAGTCGGCACCACTTTACAGATTATTATCGACCTAAAATTACACACGCATTATATTTGAACAAAATGTTTTTATTAAAAAACGCGATTGGCTGCGTGCAGGTTTGAACCGCGACCTCCTGAGTGATAGTCTGACGTATCTACCATTCAGCCATAGCCGTATTATACTTTAAGTTACATTTTGTCTACTTGGACTAAATATGTTTAATTTGAGGTGTTTTTTCTTTAATAACTACAAAATCGATGTAATTTTAGACAAGGAGAAATTTTCAACACAAATTTAGGCAATATATGATCGTAAATTTGAAGTAATATTTTAGAGCGTAGCTTTGGCTAGAGGGGTGAGAGGAATTTAAAGTATGCATGTATTCTTAGATTCGTTTTGCTCGCTCATTCGTAATATAAACCGGTATAAACTGTGTGCACACATGCACGCATACATTTATAAATTGTAAGAATCGCAGCGAAAGTCTTACATAATCTGGGAAACTTTCAGGTCCGTACCACTTTCGGTTCTGGAGAAAACAGCCTGTGACAGACAATATGCCTGAAGAGTTGTTAAGAATCTTAACAAGCAGGGATGCCAACTCAGCCCTTTTCGGGCTAGATTTAGCTTGTTTTTAGTCACTCAAAACGCGAAAAAAACATTTTAGCCCCAAACTAAAAAACGAGCAAATCTAGCACTTTTTTCAATTATCATTCAGCCCTTTTAGCCACTTTTCACTTTTTGCTCAATATGGCTATATATTTTTTTTGCAAACTTCTTTCCTTAGTCTAGTAATAGCAACCACAGCAAGGTATTAATTAACGTGAGGTTTTTTTACTCGCTTTCTTTTGTTAGTTTGCTTTAAATAAACAATAATCTATTTCTGACAAAATTGGTTGTGCTTTGGAAGATGGTCCCAAAACGTAATCGTTATTTATAAGTTGGCTCCTTTTCGCACTCTTTCGAAAAATTTTACTGGATATTGCTTTAAACGTACATTTTTTCAACTTAGCCCTTTTTAGCCCCTTTTTTCGAAGAATTTCACGCGTTTTGAGTTCAAAAGTTCGCATCACTGTTAACAAGTACCTAATGACTCAGAGGTGAATATTAAAAAGTGAAAAACGAATTCAAAACCAAAAGATGTGGAGAAATCTAATTTTTTAACTTTTCTCTCCTCTCTAAAATTATGAATAAATACAAATTTATCATATTTGTTTTGTTTTCCACTTTTTATCACTTTTTACACACAATTGTTGTTTAATCCAACAACAGTTTTCTTTTTCACGTTTTTATTTGTTTTTTAGTCACACCAATCATACTCTTATTGTAACTAGTATACACGTATTATGACTTTAGTTGTCAAACATATTCAACTGTCATTACAAATGATATTTTTATAAACTCTCCTTACATTTAATATATAGAAAATGCGCTTTTAATAAAAATTTCCAAAAATTTTCTTTTTTTATTATGCATTTGTTATCTAGTTGTTGTTGTGTTGTCGCTCTTTCCTATCGAACATTATAAATCAAACCTTTAAATAAAATTCGTACATGCCACAAAAATATCCTTATCGTAAAATAATCGAATGTTGTGAGTGAATGTAACCCTAAGATCTTTGTCTGTCCGTCCATCTGTCTGTCTCTTTTGTGTATATATAAGAAAACAATTTGACATGATATTGGCGTGTGTATGGCGAACTTTCTTGGTTGAGTACCTTGTTTAATAAAACCGAGAAAATATTTTTTTTGGAGTCCTTTTAATTTTACACTGTAAAATTTACAGTGATGTCTCTATATACACTCTAAAACACTTTTGCTGAAAATTAGGTCGATAATAGTAGGCAACACTTTACTGATTTTTATCGACCTAAAATTACACGCGCATTATTTTTCAACAAAATGTTTTTACTAAAAAAAAAGCGATTGGCTGCGTATCTACCATTCAGCCATAGCCGTATTATACACTATGTTATATTTTTTTCCACTTGGACTAAATATGTTTAATTTAAAAGGTTTTTTCTTTGTAATTAATCGATTTAATTTTAGACAAGGAGAAATTTTCAACACAAATTTAGACAATATATAATCGTAAATTTGAAGTAATGTTTTAGAGTGTACATATTCTCAAAATAAAGCAATATCTTTTTTTCGTCTTAATGTGGTGTATCGTCTGTAGTTCTTGATGTGAGAATAAAATTTCCTTATTACCACCCACCTTTAATACAAATAAACTTGTATATATTTTCAGTCAATAGCTCTTTTAGCCCAGTCTTATTGCCTGCATTTTGGTTTGGTACTATATGATTCGAGCATGTAGTTGTTCACTTTTTTTTAGTTTTTGCTCATACCAAAATAATTCATTCTCTTCTCTGCGTTTAATGCAGACAACATGCATGTCGATAATGTCGATTAAAGTAAAAATATGATTTGTTGAATGCAGCTGCAAATGCATCTTGTAAAAAGAAGTATAAAAAATAAATAAAGAAATAAAATAAGGCGGTTTGTTGTTCTTAATATATTTTTGTTATTCTGCTTGATATGAAAACTGCTTGTTGTTGTGTTCTTTCTTGCCTTTTTGTTTGCGATTTTTTCCTGCAAGTTTTGCCATGAACATGATTTTCAAATCAAGTCAGTAAAGCATGTCAAAAATAAAACTAACGAAAGAAATATGTATAAAAAATTGATTTTAAATAAAACTAAGAATTAAAAGATTTCTTGAAAAGCAAACAAAATTCTTTGTGTTTTGTGAAATCATAGAAGAAGCTGTTCTCGAGTAAGTTTAAGTAAACTTCGAGATCTCTATGAAAAATTAAACATGTAGAATAAAATTCTTATGACATGCAAAGAGTTTTTTTTTCGCCAAATGTGGCTGGCAAAGCATTTGATTAGAATTTGTGAAATGCTGCTTTAAATACAACAGATGTGGGAGTTGTGAAAATATTTTTTTTATATTGCAAATTGTGAAAGTTTTTTTTATTTTATTTCTATACGCTTCCGGTTTCTTAAAAAAAATTAATATTTTTTAAGTTTGAAACAACCAAAATAAATTTCATCGCAATAATTTTCTTACATAACACTAGTTTACAAAAGGAAAAAAATCAACATCAAAAAGAGATATTTTTGAGCTAATATGGGGTCGCTGAACGTGAATATGGCATTTAATTTTCTTAAGTAGCTTTTTCGAGATATTGCTGAAAAAGGGTCTTTCTTCACCTTTTTTTTAGCTATTTCTAAAAATCTTGCTAGTTGTTCACCTGAATTATACACAGTTTCATAGATATGCTTTTCCTCTTTCGGACAATATATAAACTGTGTTGCTCAGACCAAAATTCACTGAGTAACAGGCGTTGAGATTTAAAAAAAATTGAATTTTTTGAAGTGTTTTCGAGATATTCGCAAAAACGTGTTCTGCAGTTTTTTAGCTATTTCCAAAAATCCTGCTAATTGTTCATCTGAATTATAAAAATTTTCACTGTTGCATATATGTATATGTTTTTCCTCTTTCAGACAATAGCTGTGTTCGTTTACTCGAAATTCTTACTACTTTTATTGAAAACTTCCAGCTGTAGTAAAAATAGTAAATTGTAGTAAGATCAAAATTCATTAAGTTACATGCCTTAAGATTTGGAAAAAGGAGAATTTAACACGAGTAAAAAACTTGATATTTTGTAACAGCGTCTTATTATTATTATTTAAAAATCTAATCTGTTTCCTCTGTTATTTTAATAACATTTAGTATTTTATTAACATCCGGCCCTGTTCTGTAAATCGAGCCGATTTGAAAATTAATAATAGTCCTTCTGTCGTTTTTAAAAGCATGTACGACAATTTTCGTTCAGATATCGTCCCTTCAATAAAACAATAGTATATACGCATGTACACCATTATTTTTTTTATTGCATAATAAGAATCTACATAACTGATTCTAAATGTGGTCAAAATTTGGTGAACGTCTACTTCCACAAAGTGGGTCAAAAGATCAATTGAAATATTAGCGTATAATTGCGTGTTCGAAAATTTTCATTAATAATTGTATAAGTGCAGGTATGGTGTTTTAATTAGTTGTTACTCTGAATATAATTTCAAAGAAAAATAGTGGATAAAAAGCATAAACTATTTTTATTATTTTTATGATTTCATAACAAATTAAAATCGAAAAATGACGTATATTGATATACACTATTTTTTTAGCAATATGTTATTTGGAGTCAATACGTATGACACTTATACACTGTTTTATATATCATACAAAATTTCTCCGAGTGGTAAGCAATTGACATAATGGAACGAAAGAGGAAGAAATCAACTATGTACTAATAACTGTGATTTGTGCCCTAATTTAAGCAACAGCTTACCATATCTTCCTTAAAGTACAATGTGTACCAAAGATGTCATTCCCAAAGAATTTCATTATTTTTATCTTAATCTTCAACCCGGGGGAAATAAAAATTGCTTGGATGAGCCTGATGTGGAGAATATTTCCGTAGATGAATATTGCCTTTTATTCATGTATTTTTTAATTAATTAAAACTGTGTAAAAATTGTATTGCAAAACAATTAACAACGTTGAGTGTTGTGTTTTTCTTCCGACGAGGTTTTTTTGAATTTGGAACGATTTTCCGTCATCCCACGTCAAATTTGGTTTGAAAACAGACCGGTTTCGGCTATGTGCCATCTTCAGTGTTCTATTGAATACTAAATCGTAAATTAGTATTCAATAGAACACTGAAGATGGCACATAGCCGAAACCGGTCTGTTTTCAAACCAAATTTGACGTCGGATGACGGAAAATCGTTCCAAATTAACAACGTGTCATTGAAATACCAAAAAAATATTGCGAATTATGAATAAAATGGATTGTTAAGCACGAATACTTTGTTTTACTGCATGAACATTTGTCCGACAAATTAAAAGTATTTGGTGATAAGTGGTGTAAAAGCTTCAAATAAAATAGTGTATACCATACAAAATAAAATAGTGTATAATGATATTCATACATAACATAAAACAAATAAAATAGCCTATGTGACATCATGGTACTTTGAATCCAATTTATTTGCAATTAAAGCACTTGTAAATAAATGAAATATCATATACCAGTAGCCTGATTATTCCATCACATATTTAAATGACCACAACTTAAAAACATCGATTATTTTCTGAAATATTACTGTTTTCCCATATGTCTAATAACACAAAAACTTTAAACTCCATTATCTCGAAATGGCAAAAAAATTATACACTATTGTTTTATTAAGGGAACGATATGATATTTGTGACTAAATAATAGAAAAAAAATTATTTTTATAATAAAAATATACAAATGCGCTAGAAAATGTTTTTTTTTATTTGGTTTTTAGGCGCCCCTTGACATCCAGCGCATAGAGCGACCGCTCCACTCGCTCCACCCTTAGTCCGGCTCTGTGTAGCGGCTTTAAATGGTGAATTTTGGAACAATTTTTATTTTTTTCAAATCTTAAGGCATATATCTCAATGAGTTTTGCTCCGATTATTATAGTATATGTATTGCCTGAAACAGGATAAACGAATCTATGCGACAGTGCAAAACTTGCATAATACAAATAAACAGTCCTAAAGATTTTTGGAAATAGCTAAAAACAAACTGCAAAAACAGAGTTTTTGTGAATATCTTGAAAATGCTTCTTAAGAAAAATAAATTTTTTTTTTGAAATTTGAAAATTTGTTAACTAGTGTAATTGATCAATTAAGTCAAGATATATTGACATTTACTGAACTTTAGACTACAGCAAGAATGTGGAAATGGAATAAATACATAAATAACACTGGCCAACAAATTAGGCAAAAAATTTTGACTGGGGAAACGAAGTATGTTTTTTAGCTAATCTGGCTGCGCTGAATTCGAATCTGGCAACAAAGTTGGGCTATCACGTCCAGTTCGTTTTTTATCGCATGCTGGCAATACTGTAAAATAGTTAATACTGACGCTACAATTTCACAGTTATTAATTTGACAAAAGCCTACATTCATTATAAATTTGTATAAAGGTAGAGTATAAGCATGTCAGTGAGATCGTGTGTTACTAATCCGAGCTATTTTTGCTTTGTGTGTGGTGAATATCTGATTGGAAAAAAAGGATATGCAATATCAGAACTTTAAGAACTTTGTGAAGGCTCTGGACAAAGATGGTGCAGCATTTAAATATTTGTTAAAAGTTTTTCCTAAAATTTCATATGCTAAAATAAAAGAAGGGATATTTGTTGGCCCTCAGATCAGGAAGCTTATCAATGATCATAATTTTTCGCAGTGTTTATCGGAGAAAGAATATACAGCCTGGGAGTCTTTTAAGTGCATCGTGAAAAGTTTTCTTGGAAACAATAAGAGTGAAAACTACAGACAAATTGTTGCTGAATTATTGAAAAGTTATCATGAATTGGGTGCACGAATGTCACTCAAAATACATTTTCTCCATTCGCATTTAGATTTTTTCCCACAAAACCTAGGTGCTGTTAGCGACGAACAAGGAGAACGCGCCCATCAAGATTTAATGAAAATTGAAAGAAACTATCAAGGATTTTGGGATAAAAGTATGCTGGGAGACTATTGTTGGACTCTAATACGTGAAACCGAACCAACGAAATACAAACGACAATCATATAACGCCATTCACTTTTGAAAACTCATTGATTTTTAAATAAACTAATAACTTTTTATGGAAAAATCTAATAAAAGCTTTTTTTTATATCTCGAAAACCTGACGTGATAGAGAAAAACCATTTACAGATTCGAATTCAGCGCACCAAATTACACTGGGAAATGTATTTGGTTGCTCCAGTCAAAAACCTTGTTGGCTAGTGTAATCAGCGGGTAATCATTCGCTCCCTATAAAAACATACCTACAATGTTTTTAAAAATAAAATCATAATTGGTCCTTGAGTATGTGTGCGAGTTCGTCCGCCAAATGCTGCCACTTAATTAACTAAAATGTTGTTGAGGTAGAACATATGAATTTTATTGGCGTTTAAATACAAAATATTTTGATTTTTTTTAATCATAATTTTAGTTTTAATTTGCTTTCCTTATTTTTTTTTTAATTGAAATGCATACCTACCTATACATGCTTAGCAAACGCCGCAGACATTTGTAATGTAGATTGTTTTCTACAGCTAACACGTACATTGTACGTGCCAATAGTTTAAATTGTAAAAGCAAATACGATAAAAATCAAATGAGAAAAATAGAATAAAAAAAAAATATAGTAAATTATATTCTTAAATCAGCTGCGGGTCTGTTGTCCCAGTCGTCTTTTCTTCTATACGCCCAGTGGAATCGTTTAACAGCATGTATGAGTGGGGGAAAAGGGTGGGTGAGCGGTCATTTGTAGGACCGTGATTGTTTTTAGTTGTCATATATGACTAAGAAGATCGTAAAATAATAATTTCAAGTCGTAAGAGATTTCTAATTGTTGCAAATGGCACTTTGTGTTTAAAGCAAACTGCGAAATTTCTTCCATTTTTATTTATTTCAAACTTTTTTTATAGTTTATTTTTATTGTTCATTGTTAATAATTTGGGGCTTGCTTGTTGTTGTGTCATTATAGTTTGCGGGGGATTGTCAGCTTTTTTACACGCCGTTTAGTCATTTGTTTCTCTAGTAATATTTAAATATCAAATCAAAAACCTTGCCCAATAGTTTTAATATTGTTGTCAATATACTAATTGTATGGTGTGTGTAATATTGTGATTTTAATAGTTTTTTATATTTTTAATTTATATTTACATTGTGTTTGAATTATTGAGGGGTAATTAAATACACAGAAAAAAAAAATTGTAAATACAATTTATTTTTTTGTTATATCAATTAAATAATTAATTGATTTTGAACCTACAATGATTTTTGTAAATACAATTACGAAATTGTAAGTTAAAGGAAACTCAGAAAAAAATGTTTAACAATTTTTTTTGTTGACTTCAAATTTATTTCAATTAAGATTATTGTTATATCAACAATATGAATTGTTGATTTTCCGAAAAAATTTTAACTATCATAGTTTTTGTATTAACAATATTTTTTTATACACAATCCTCGAAGTGACTATTTGCTTGTCTGCGAAAAACACTAAATGTCTTTGGACGGAATCGAACCGGCGACCTCTGGACTAATAGACTAACGCTCTTACCTCTCAGCTACAGAGAAATTCGTTATCAAATAAGCAAATAATGAATACACACAAAACGTGATTTGCTTTGTTTCATCTACGTGTGTGTGCTCATTTGTTATATCAACAATGGTGATTGTTAATTTTTTTCACAATACTTAACAAACAATTTGGTTACTTCAGTTTGTTGAAAAAATTTCTTTATTTGCTTTGTTTCATTTATATGTGTGTATTCATTTGATTGCTAATTTTTTTCACAATACATAACAAAAAATTTGGTTAGTTCAGTTTGTTGAAAAAAATTTCTGTGTTTGTCGTATCAACAACTATATTCGTTGTATTAACAAAATATATGTTTGCATTTAAATTACATATTAACAATTGAAATTGTTAGTTGCAGTTTGATGATATTTTTTTCTGTGTACATTTTCTAGCCATTTGTTTTTAAAAATTCTACTTAAATAATGAATAATAAACAACGTATGCCCGCAAAGCTAATTCTCAAGGAAGGAGCAAATACGTTCTATTATTTGAAACATTGCGCTGTATAACAACTTTGTATAAAAATTTCAACCAAGAAAACCACAGAAGTAAAAGCCACATTACAGCCTACTTACAATTGGCACCACAACCACAGTCGAAAATATCGTTACATCAATTTTGTATGAAACGCGACATATTCACCCTTTTGGCCACAATGTGGCCAGTATAGAATTTGTTTCATTTCATTTTTTAACCGACTTAAAAAAAGAAGGTGGTTATCAATGCGTGTGTATTTTTTGTTTGCACATGCATAATTCTGTCATTTGTCAACCGATTTTCAAAATTATTATTTGTTTGAAAGGGTTTTTTTACAGTTTGGTCCCAAAATTGGTTCCCCCTGTCCCCAAGCATTGTCAACCGATTTTCGAATTATTTTTTTTAAGACTTTGCTTGCATATTTGTACCCAATTTTTTTTTTGAAAATCGCTGGAAAAATTTGTCTCTGTCATTTGTAAACCGATTTTCGAAATTTTTTATTTATTTTTTTTTTGTTTAAATCTGTTTGCCTGAAGTTTGGTCCCAAACATGGTCTAAAATCTGTGGTGATTTGTTAACTAAATTTATGTTGGGAACTTGTTAGGAAATACTTAAGAAATAGAAAAATTTTCAACACATTAAACCCCTGCAGTGCCCTGGTCTAAAATGGTCGTGTTGTTTTTATAGTTGGTACAAAATATAAAACCCATTTTCCATCCCTGATCAAATGAAATTAGCAATTTTTAATTAACCGGCTTTTAAACAAATTGGTTCCGTTCTGTAATTTATTTTGGATTCGAAATTTGTCCGTTAGGGTTTTTGTTTTTTTGTTATATGTACATTATCGTCCCTACCATGTCAAACTATCCAATATGCAAAATTCTTTTTTTAGATTCGTTACCATGATTATCCAATTGGTACGATACGCTTCGTTGGAAAATGTTGAATTTCTCATAGAATGTTGAATACTCGATAAGAAATATTTCAAAACTTCTACTTTTAGGATTACGCTGATTTTGAGTTCACAATTTAGGATATTTTGAGCTCTTTTTAAACGTATTTTAAACGTATTTGCATATTGGATACTTTGACATGGTAGCGACGATATGTGTAAATATATTTGAAAAATTATTTTTATTCAATGTCTGCCTGTCTGTCTGCACATTTGGAGTTCTGCATGTTTATCAATCAGTTTTTTATATAATTGTTCTTGTTTGTAACTTTTTCAAGACGGCTATTATCTGTAAAAATGTTGGAGACAAATAAACAAACGTCTGATTGGAAGCGAGTTGTTGAGACTATTTTAAACTACTCTCCCGAACAAAGTTTAGAACGACTTAAGTGGTTAAGGCTTGTGACCACAGAAATGTTGTTTTAGCCACATAATAGAAATAGTTGATTTTGGAAGGGAGAAAAGTACTTCATTCACACAATTATATTTTCTGATCATTATTTATCAGAATACGATTAAAGCTAATACACTCGAAATAATAATGTTGATTAATCTAACTAATTTAAGTTGTTAACTTACTGTTAATGTAAATTCTTATTGCAATTTTTATGAATAAACAATTTCATGTGTATGTTTACTTTGTGCTGTCGTTATATAACAAAATGACTTAGTTGAATTGGTAAAGACGTCGCCTTATAAACATGCGAAGAATTGTGATGAGAACCTAAGTTCAAGATGGAAAACTACATCTAACTTAATTGTAAAATATAAATTTGAGAAAAAACACGTTACAAAATTAAAATTATTTTTGATGGTTAAAATTACTAATTTAATTAAAAAAATGTTTGTGGTTAAAATTTAAATCAAGCAAGTCACATGTCTATGTTTATTTTGTGCTATCGTTATTTAACACGATGACTTGACTGTACGAACCTAAGTTCAAAACCAAAAAACTAAAAAAAAATTATTTTTTTAACAAACACACTTACTGCTTACGCCTTGGCAGGGAGCGAACCTGCGACCTCCCGGTTAATAGTTTAACACACTATCCACTATACTACAATTTCATTGGTTGATTTTACTGTTTTTTATGGGTTGGTGCAATTCTAACCAATAAAATTGGTTAGATTTACCATTATTTTATTTTGTGTATAAAGACAAAACACCAAATGGTAAAATAAAGTGATACAAAATTACAAAGAAACATTCTTAAAATTTTACTCTCCTAAAAAAACATTAATTTTGCATGTTGTACACTAAAATGTGATAAAAGCTTTTTTAAGCCGTTCGAATCAAAATTGAAAAAAATGCCATAAATTTTCATTTCACGGATAAACATGAAACGTTAACAATTTCATTTTGTGCTTTAAACACCAAAACATGATTTTCATCTATTATCAAAATAGATTCTGCAACAGGCCAATAATGCATGTTTTTTGTATATGCTGCTATTTTTTTTTAACAAAAATTTGAGGTGGTGTCATAGGGCTTGGCTTAAAAAAAAAGTGCAAAAATGCTGTATATAATTTATAAAAACTGAAAACGAAGTACAAAATAAATGCAACAGAAATTAAAAACTAAAATCCAAAAATAATCTATAAAACCAGCACATGACTCTATTTTCCATTGTTTCATAATAAAAGGGCAGACAAATTTTAAAAGATTTCACTTCAATGTGTTAAAATCCTTTACCGCTACTATCCCTAATTTACTATTTTAGAATTTACTATTTTACTACAACTTCTACTAACTAGGTATTAGTATTGTTGCATTTACAATTAAGCTAACTAACTAACTAACTATTGTGTCTATGTTGCATGATTTTTTTTTCCTGAAAAAAAAGCTTTTAGTTAAACATATACTGCCAAGGCACAGTGTGTGTATCAGTATGTATTCATATACCCCAGTCCTTCCTCTCGCCTATCATCACCATTATCATTTAAATATGTACTTACAACTCTCATATTAAAAAGTGTTGTTGTATAGGCTGATTTGTTGTTCATTGTCTGTCTCTTTGTTTTTTTCTGCCTGCCTGTCTGTTGCTGCAATACATAGTAGACTTGTGTGTGCAAATTACAATTTTAAACAAAATATTTTTTCATTGCCAATGCCTTCAAGTTTGTGTGAATAAATTTTTTTCTCTCTTCTTCCTTTTATACTCTATACAATACATGCTACTGAATGTGGCAACAAAAGGAAAAAAATCAATTTAAGCAAAAAATTGCACATAAAACTCAAACAGCAACAACTTCAACACAACATGCACTTTTTTTTAAATAATCTTTTGAATAGACGAGTATAAATGTTTAAACATTGATTCCACCCTCCCACACTTTGCCAACTAACCATATTATTCTCATTCGCTATTTTTGCACTCAGTGACTTTAACATTAACAAAAACAGAGAAAAATAAAATACTTCAACTTGAAAGGCTTCGCAACTATACTATAGATACATAAAAGCAGGCTGTTTTAGCCTGGCCAAACGATTTGCTTTAGCAGCATATTGCAGCGAACAAATACACTTCATACAATGTTGCAGGTTACATAGTGCACTACTACTATTGCAAGTTACCCAGAACAGAGTTGAAAAGGATTTGGTTCAAATTTGCTTGGAATTTCGAAAAAATTTTCATCAAAAGTTGTTTAATAGCATGTTTAGCACTTTAAAGCGCAACGCTCGAAAATATTGCGTTTTAAAATCCGCTCTAGAATAAAAAAAAATAAAGAAATGAGCTGGTCAGATCGTCAAAATTCTTGGATGTTGTTCTATATAATTCTCTCTAGATATATCGATATTTTTTCCAAATGTATCGACATTATCAAATTCGATATTTTTTAGCTTTGGTTTTGTTTTTCGTGCAATTTTTAAAAACATTTCGGCACGGGACAGTCTTCATCAAATAGAATATTACTAACAAAATCGTTTGTTTTATTTATGATATTTTGTCTATTCGAAAAATTATCATTCTTTGAGTGTAATTTTGTTGATGTATGTTCCATGAAATATTGGTGAACAGTAAGCATCTTGGAAATTAACTCTTTCCAGCTTAAATATTTATCAGAAAGGTACTTTTTTTGTTTTATTTTTTAAACAAATTTGGGGATTACGTATGAATTATCATTGTTGAAAAAATATCGATATTTCGATATATCGATATTTTTTTATTCGATATATGTATATCGATGCCGATCGATATTTAAAAATATATCGATATCGGTATATATCGATATATATTTTCCACTTGCACATCCCTAGTCCACAGTAAAATTTAAAATAGAATTGTATTATTGCTCTCTCCTGAAAAAAGATAGTTCAGATATACTCGCTTATTCCTGAAAAACCACAGAAGTAATTAACATTTTCCTGTATTCCTTTCACAATAAAAATAATTTTAAATTAAATTTTCCTTGTTTTCCCTTGTTCTGTACACAAAATCCGAGTAAACTTCTCGTTTTCCAAAAACAAATAATGGCCCCATTGACGTATCTTAAATCATATATAATAAATTCATTTGAGATATGATATTTTAAGCTCTAAAAAATAGAAAACTGCAAAAATCACAGAAAAAATTATATCGAAAAAATATTAAAACAAAATAAAATTTCATTTTCAGTAAATGTTCCTTGCTGAATCAGTGAATTTTTTGTTTGACCTTTATTTAGGATGCAGACAACAAAATCCCGCTTTCTGTGTCGCAAAAAAAACAACCCCGATGACGACATACACATAAATAACAACAACAACAATGATATCAAAAGGAATGCGATAGTACAAAGTTTGTTTACTGAAGATTTTTAAGTGAATCAATTCGTTAATGTTGTTGCGTAACTTCTCATTCATATTTTTAGAGTCTCTAGATAAACATTCAAAGTTGAACACATTTAACGAAGTCAAATTTCATAAATGCTTAATGGATGATGACGATGACTAAGACAAAAAGTTGATATATTACAAAAAATTCAGTAAATATTTATTTTGATTCAGTAAACTATTTTGTCTAGCATTTGTAAATATTTTTAGACAAATTGTTTTATAAATTCAGACAAAAGTTTGTTTGATACATTACAGAAAATCCAGTAAATATTTTTGTTTGATTCAGTAAAGTATTTTGTTTAGTTGTAAATATTTTTAGACAAATTTTTCTATAGATTTATACAATTTGTTTACTAAAAAAACGGGGTTTTCAATGAAATTGTCGAGATATTTTTGTCTGTACATATATACAAATTTGTTTGTAGGTCGGTTTCTACACAAAATGTACTTTTATTGAATTTCTTTACTGAAAATTAAATTTAGTTGTTTCTGTGAAGTATGAAACAATTTTGCAAGTAGTGGATTATTTAATTTATCTAAATCGAGTACTTTTAAATCGACTCGATTTACAGTACAGGCGGGATAAATTATAACTTTTTTTTCACAATTTAATAATTTTTGTTAATCACGAGCAGAAAAAAAATTATAAAATTCATTCTTTAAAATTCCTGCTTTCATTTTTTAACTAGCTGGAGTTTTGTTAAATTTATTTTTTATATCTGTTTTTGTTTCATCATTCCTTTTTGTTCAAACTCCTGGTGCTTTATTTTAGGCTTTTCATTTAATATTTTTTGTTGCCTTTTGCTTCCACATTGCTGCAACAACGCAGGAGGAGCTGTATCGTAAGTGTGCATGTAGAGTACAATCTGCATTATGTACCTCGCACCGTTGTTAGCCTTGACTGGTTACAAGGCAATGCAATGGAATGAAAAAAAAAATGTTGCAATCAATATTTCTATATGATGGCAGTCTCTTTGCCATTCTGACGTTTTTTATGTCTGTTTTTCATATTTTTCTCTGTTTCCTTTATACCAGAAATTTTGTTTCGAGTTTTGTTGCCAAGTTGTAAAATTAACTATGTATGCAATGCAATATTATGTAATAGTATGTGTAGGGTTCTTATACATACAAATGTGTTTCAGAAATCCCAACAAACAGAAAGTTTAAAAACCAAATTATTATTTTGATTGTATAATTTAATATCAAACTTAAACCTCACGCCTTGTTTAAACGTAGTAAAGATTTGATGGTGAAATTTTAATTATTGTTGATCTTATTTTGTGAAAATATGTTTAAAAAAAATTTATTGTTGCGAATGCTATTTTTCGCAAGCTATTTGCAAATCGTTTTAAAATGTTTGCCATTTAAAGAGTTCAATTTTAAATACTTTATAATATGAGTTCGCAATCGCATGTTTGCTGGGAGATGCATACATGCATATGTATTTATTGTTCATGCACATATCAAGTACACATTGCACAGTGGAGCAGAATCAAAATATTTGGAACATAAATCAGGCATTTCTAAACGGATTGTTCTATTGGAATAAAATTTGACGTGGACAGAGGAGAGCATTATTTCTATATACGTTTTAAATATCAGCTCTCTTAATTGCCCAGGAGCGGAGCTATGAAGTTTTAGAGTAGGGCACTTCTGCCATGAACATTTTTTACTGCTTGCCACTTTTTTATTTCTCATTTCAAAACGTTTCTGCTGTATTATAATCCTTAATAAGATCTAAAAGATAAATGTTTGCTTGTATACTTATATCTTATAGTTAGTGAGTTGTACTCATTAGGAAATTGAAATTTCTAAAATTTTCAAAACTTTGGTCCAGTATTTTCCAGATATCGTATCCAAATGTCCGATTTATATAATTTTTTCATCGTTAGTTGAAGAACAAAATTTCAAACAGTTTAAAAAAATTTCATGAAATTTTGCCGTCTGAGTTGAAAAATTAAAAATTTTTAAAATTAAAATTAGAAAAAAATGTGTAATTTTCGAAAATTTTCGTTAAAAAAACACCCTCACTCTTTTATATATGTGACCTTCTCCGAGAAAAGGGACCTAGTGTGTGAAAATGAAGTTTTGAGAAAAACGCATTTCATCTTATTCTATACCCTTTTAGGTACCAGAATCCGCTCTTAAGTCCTAGTGTACACACACTAGGTCCCTTTTCTCGGAGAAGGTCACATATATGTATAAGAAAATTCTTTTGGAACATATAGCAAATGTATACTTATTTGAAAGACATCTTCTATCTGCACAGACGTGAATCGACGCACAGTGGCACATTTTGTGAGTTGGCGGTCAAAATTCTATAACTTTTGACTGGGTTTAAATTTTTTAATGGATTTTTTTTGTTGGATAGAAGACATCTTAAGCTTCAATTTAATGTATTAACTTTAAAATCGGGCCTTATTAAAGTGCACTTATATATGATTGAAAAATTACTTTTAAAAATATAGGTATTATCGGCCTTTAAAAAAATTAATTTGTGAATGTAGTGATTTAACATTGCATTTTATAAATAGTAACGTTAACTGAACTAAAAAATTACATACTTAATCAAGCCGTCCACCCGGGTCCATTTTATTTTGACCTTTTACCCTCTTCTCCAATAGACCACTTAGAATACGGGTTTGAACCTCATAATTGTTTTAAATATATTAATATTGATATAATATTTAGCAAAACTAATTTTATTTTAGTCGTTGATATCCCTGTGAAATTTTAGGGCAATCGGTCGACATTTACTCATAGGGCCCTTGTAAGTCAAATTTCGTAAAATAGCCTTCGTGATCATAATTCACCAACAAATGTAAGTTCGACAGCTTTAAATGTTATTATTATATGAACAATTTAAATATATTTTAAACGCGAATCCATAACAGATATGTAGGAGATCAATATCCGAAAAAAGTTTTACCATAAATTCTAAGAAAATCTTTTTATTCCAAATAAAATAAAGTTTCTTTTATAAATTTTCAATATTTATTGTGCTTTTTTGCTCTAATTTGCATAGAATACATTTTTCATTTAACTGTCTTAGTGAAAATTTCATCTAAGTATGCCTCCTGTTCATCTTCAAGGAGCTGTTTGGCGTCTTTGTCCAATTCCATGGGGGTGGAATTCCATTTCTGTCGAATGCTGGAGATATATGGATCAGAAGTGCACAGTAAAATATTAAAGAGGTCTTCATTGGTACTATATCTAGATATCTTTCTTGTGTTGTGCTCGCGAAAATATCTGTAATCTTTGTTCCTTTTTTCTTGCGCTTCTTCAGAAAGATCTCCAATCGGCAGCATATTGTGTTGAATAATGTTTTCTCCATGATATAGTATTTTATGGACTGTCGATGGCATATTCCTCCAATCATATTTTTCGTTGTATAGTTTCGCTGTTTCATTAGCATACTGACCAAATTTTCTTGCATTTACCTTTTTATTGCATGATATTACTTGCAGTATGATTTTGTAGCGTTTTATTAATTCAAAATCTACTCCTGTAATAGATGCAGCAGTTTCTGGATCAGAAAAAAATTTTCTTGCTGTGTTGCCATCATTTGTGTTTCCTTCTCCTTGCTTTGGCTGATCGATCAGTAAACCCAATTCTAAATATTTTTCTTGTACGTGTTTCTTTTTTGCCTCTCTTTTGGCTTTATTTTCGTCACTATTTCGTACTGTTCCTTTAAAATCTAAATCATAGCTTAGCTTTAATATATGTTCCATAAATCGAATTTTAGCATGGACTGGGGACAAGCCAAACTCATAGGCTTCTTGGAAAGTAGTGTCTTCTGTTGGAAGTTGACTTAATTGGCTTGCAGTTTTTTTGCAAATAACACAGCTCGAAGATGATTTTGTTTCAGTTGTGGCCTGTGCAACTTTTCCATCAATCATTGTAAGTAACATTTGATAATTTATTTGAATCTCTTGATCGTTAAGTAACAAAGTTATCGGTTGAAGTTTATCTATTTGTTGTTTAAGTTTAGATACTTCTTCTAATATTACATCCTTCGTTTCCTTCTTAAAAGTAAATTTAATTGGTCTGCAATATTTTGTTGAGGAAGGTATTTCGTTTTTCCATATGTCAATATAGGTTTCTTTGCTAGTAGATGGCTCCAAATTAATGTTATTTGTTTTTAGTCTTAACGGAACGAAAGATATCATAAATAAGTCAGAATCTGATATTTTTTCTGCATTATACTGCTTATATCGCTTTTGTCCAGAAGATCCATCGCATCCCCATTTAGAAATTAATGTTAGGCTACAGTTACCAAGCCTTTTAATGTTATCTGCGTCCAATGTATTCAACAATCTTTCCGCAGTATGATTTAATATGTCTTGCAATACCACCTCTGCTGAACTTTCTGTAATGTTTATAGAATTTTGTGGTGGTAAACAATCTTTTTGAATTAAAACCAAATCTCTATATTCTGGATAAATGGAGCAATGTTTTCCAACTGCCCGCTTTAGCAATTCCATATACTGATATTTTGTTAGCTTTAAGTCCAGAAATATTGAAAATGCTTCTTCAGATGTAAATTTTTTATCATCGGTTGGTGTTGGAATGCTCTTTAAAATCCTTTTTACACGCTTGGGGCTCGCTTTCATTACATTTTCTATTATATCAATTTTTTTAGTTTTATTTTTTGTTGGCCCTAGTTGATGGAAAAACGTATCTTTAATTATTTCTTGAGAAAATTCTTCATTAATGCTTTGCAGCTTTCGTCTTCGGGACCTTTCACTACACTCCTCAACTGGTCTGGCAGGTCGGCCCACATTTGCTGGTTTTAGTTGGCTTTCAAATACAAGTTCGCTTGTAAGCCATTGTTTATTGCAGTTAAACATTTTTTCCTTATTTCTACAACATTCATTATACCGTTTATTTAATCGCGTTAAAAAATTATT
This sequence comes from Panzeria rudis, assembly GCA_956483635.1. Lineage (NCBI taxonomy): Eukaryota > Metazoa > Arthropoda > Insecta > Diptera > Tachinidae > Panzeria > Panzeria rudis. The sequence goes on along the minus strand of OY101447.1, from coordinate 161,966,823 downwards.
AATTTTTTTTAAATGGTCGCCCAACTCAAAATAAGGGTCTTTTAAAATGTGTAATATAACATCGTTTTTGTTTTTTTGTTCAAAATAAATTTTAGCAAGATCGTTATAACTGAACTTAGCCATCGTTTTGACAATACTGATCGTCTTTATTAATTTTGTCTGTTTTTATACACATCAAGTTTTCTTGAAACAGGTATGTGTTTAAACGAGAGAGAGGAAAGAAGAAAGAAGAGGAGTACAGACATGCTTGTACCGACAAGTTACTACAATTCTCTTTTGTTATTTCATTCTCATATTCAAAACTCATTAAAAACTTGAACACAAACTGTCTGTGTCTAAACAACCGGGCAGGTTTAAAAGAGAATTAAAGAGACCTGCTCAAGAAAACCTGATGTGTCTATCATATTTTAACCTTTATATGAGCAGCAGCTACCTGTGTACACAATAAAGTTATAACAAAAGGTCGAATATATCAGTCCAAATACAACTACACATTTTTTAATGGCCTAAATTACAAAAATGCATTATAATAACAGTCTTTTATCATACCCTTTTCATTAATAAAACTTCTTCGAAAAAAAGAAAAACATACACACAATACACACACAAACACATGTAGATATACCGCAAGCAGTAAAATCATTGTAGTTCCTAGAGACGCAAATATAAATTTAAAAGATGAGCATATAATAACAGCTTAAAGTACGTACTATAACACGTTATTAGTCAATTTACGAAGTTTTTCGCAGAAAAAAAGTTGCGTTCTACTGAACATCGAGATTTGGGTATATTTTAGACCTTTATTGCAATGCCCAAATCTGGGACTCGAGCAAAGTGAGGCACGATTTTTTAAACTATTTTATAAGTTATGTGTTTACTTTTATATTAAAAAAAATAAATAAATCGGTGACACAAAAAAAAAATTTTTTTGAAGAGTTTTGGCCGCCATCTCTTCAAATGTGCCACTGTGCGACGGCAAGAAAATAATTTAATTTTCTAATATAGTTGGACCTGTGCACTTCCTAATACGACCTATTTTAAATCGAAATTTTGAATTTAGTCCATATGTTCTAATATTCCAAAGCTGGAATTCCAAAACCATTGCCAGTTCTGAAAACCCTTAGTGGTTTGCCAAAGTGTTAAATGGGCCTGGGATCAATTGTGGACGCTATGGACAAAATTGTTCAAAATTGATTTTTTTTTGGGGATTTCTTGAAACTTTCTTACGAATTCTGAGATTCTCAGATGAAAATCTTTATTTTTTTCTTGCATGGTATTTATTAAAAAGATTCCTATATAAATGCAAAATTTCATTTGAAAATATCAATAATCAATGATTTTATAGCATTAAGAAAACATTTAATATGCACAAGACACCGCATAACTACATTTTTCCCCTTGTATTGCAAAAAGTTTTAAATTGTTAAAATCTGAATACAATAGAACAATCCGTTTAGAAATGCCGGATTTAAGTTCCAAATATTTTGATTCTGCTCCACTGTGCATTGTTGCATTGTTCGAGTTTACTTATACGCTCATTCATTTTATATTTACTTTTACTTTATCCTTGTTTTTGTATGTGTGTATGTGTGTGTTTTTTTTTGCTAGGATATTTGCAGAAAAAAAATGAAATTTTATACTTAATAGTTTATTTTTAATGAACAAATTTCATTGTATATTTCGCTTGCAGTTTTTTTGGTAGTTTCTTTTTTTACTTTTTCTGACAATAAAATCGAAAATTCTTATTTTAATTAAATTACTTTTATATATAGCCTTTTATTTATTTCGTTAAGTTTTTATCCTGGTGGTTAAAATGCGTTTCTTTTCAAATAAAATTGATATGATAAATGGATTTTAATAATAAATACAGACGGGTTTCTATTAAAATAAAAAAATTAAGCAAATTCATTTAACATTCTGGCAATTACTTTAAAATAATAATAATAATAAAGGGAAACGTGTTTAATCGAAATTTAAATAAGAATTTAAATATGTATTTATAATAATATATTGACTTGTACACTCTATGTTTCTCCTGAAATCAAATAATTTCTCTATTATTGAAACAAGGCTCGATATATATATAAAATATACATTAAGGTTACCCTTAATATTAAAAGTAAGTTTTCTCTCAGTCTCACCCCACAGTTTGGTGATAAAAAAAGAGTTCTTGTCTCATACGATTAATTTCTAGAGTCCGATTGAGTATTTGGTTTAGGTTTCTGCTGATATTCGGTTAAGGCCAAGTTTTAGCCAAATACCGAAACCGAAACTTGTCACCACCATGAATCTATTTTCCCCGTCCCATAGCTTTGCAAATTGAATGAATCAAACTGGGGCTGGGAGTAAATGAAATTGGAAAAACGACGCCATATATAAAAATTTTGTTCCTTGAACATTTTTCTGTAGTTAGGAAATTATGTGTTCTCAGCAAAAACTTTGGCAGGCGAATTATGTCAAGAAGTATATCAACAGTTAACTCAAATATGTACTTATCATTTCTCTGAAAAACCCCAGACAAGGCTGCTTACTAGTATTCAAAGAAGTATACTAGGAATAAGTCCACTAGAGGGAAGGCACTCTCTCACAAGACAAGTCACGTGACTAGTTCTCAAGGACCAGCAACTGGCTTGAGGTGGCTAATTTACACAATTAAGATACTCACTGATAGTTTCTAGATAGAAACTGAAGGTACTTTCCTTGTGGTGGTTTCATTAATTCTAGTCAAATTACTGTACCATAGAGAAATATTTTTGATTTGGAAAAAATCTTCTTGTACAGTGAGGGTTTTGTTTTCCTTAAGTGAAGTTTTCTCTTTTCACCGCTCTCGACTTGGGAACATATTGTGCCACTCCTATTTACACCTCTCATACGACAAATACGTTGAAGACAATCAGTAATAAATAACTACTTATTATTCGGCTTACCTATACCTGAAAATTATATAGATAAAAAAATAAGAAATATGTTTTTAAAAAACAAAAAATTTTGCACTAAAAATTATAAAAGGAAAATAATTAAATTGCAATTCCTTTAGCCTTGCCAATATTCTAACTTCAATGTAGGATAAACGCAAACATATCCATACATGTGGTGGATGATAGCCATCCAATGAATAATCCTTTTTGGTTGCAAGTAGGTTTAAGTAATTTCAAGTTTCTCGCACTAGTGAAAATTTAAGATGAGTTTTCCTATCCCTGTGCACCCATAAAAATTTGCTGATTTTGAATTCAGTTTTAGGTCGCGGTCATTGCTTTTTTTTCGCTCGCAGTCTTTTTTTAATTCAAAATTTTAACACATGGGAATAAAATGATCCAACAATTCTTTTTATGACTTGTAACTTTTGCATTTAATTATTTCATTAATTTTTCTGAACAAAAATATAAATTTTAATTTGAAACGGAAATTATTATACTTTAAAAATAAACCAGTCAATCTCTATAAAGCAAAAGATAAAACACCAAAATACGCTTTTTTTTTAAAGAAATGTTCTTTTTTTGCAAAATTTTTTTTATGAGTTGAACTCCACATTCGTGTTTGTGTTTCAAGTTTTTTAGTGCAATTAATTTTTATTTTGGCAAACAAAATGATGTGATAGTTGGTTGTTGCGGCTACAAAGGCAGGCAAGCAGGCAGGCAAGCAGGCAGGCAGACATGCTAGGCCGGCACACAAACTCGATACAATAAATGTTTGGCAGAGAGGGCTGCATGGCGGCGGTTGTACAGCACATTAATTTAGCCAAAAAATGTGCACTAAAAATGACTTTAATGACGTTCGCACAACTTCTTATAAAATAAAAGCAAATCAACTCAAAACAATGACTGCAATTTTTATGACTTTCAAATGATGATGACGATATTTTTATACTTTAAATACTTATTTTTTTATTATTTATTTTTGGACTTTAATATTATTTTATAAACTCATGTGTGTATATCAGGATTATTTAAAGACTTTCGTGAGTCATCATAAAAATTAATTTCGTTATTATGTGATTCTGTGCTAAAACTTTTCGTTTTTCTTTCTTCAAAAAATAAATTTTGAAAAAGTGTTTAGTTACTTTTTGAAACGCCTTTTTATATAGCAGCCTTACAATTTTGTTTTACATCATTTTGAACTCCTCTTAATCGTTAATATAATTGAGACAATTATTTCCCAAACTACACCAAATTATTTGACATTTCAAATAAGAGTGTGAAAATAAATAATAAGTTTGGTGCTTGCTGCTCTGTCTGGCAGTTTTTTTTTAATCCATTTATTTATTTACTTGTTTTAGGTTTATGGCAAGTTCCAGCCTCATTGAATTTTTGATGTCTTGAGAGCTTAAGACGAATAAAAAAACACCATATCTCCTCTTATTTTTTTATTGTTATTATTTCTCTTCTAAATTAAAATGTACATATTTTATTATTTACTTAAAGCTGGGTAATTGAAGCAATCACTCATTTCATGTGTTTTGTGATTGTACTTCAAGCGGATGTGTTTTTAATTAACAAAACCAAAAGGGTTTTTAAAGTATTTTTATTAACTGGAAATACAGCATTTTTTTAAATGTGGAACTCATGAAAAAAACATACGATCGTTAGACCTTGTAGGTCTTCCCTGGAACTCCCCGCTAATTTCAGGTTCAAAGAGCTAGAAATTTTATAGATCTGTGGAGTAATTGAAAAAGCACTTTTTCAAAAATTTCGACTATTTCCGACTTATATCAAATTTGCAGCATTCGACGCAGTTTTCTAAGTCCTAAAAACAATTTGTCAATAACTTCAGCGCAATTTCAAAACAACTCTTTTCTCGGCAACGATATCTCTTGAACGAATCAATCAAATTTAATGAACTTTTCAGCAATCGCCGTAATTTTTTAAAGTTAAAGGCTTATTTATTAGGCTTAAAATTTCTTTGAAAACAATATTTTATCGAAAATCTTACTAATAGCGAAAAGTTTATTTCGATTAGTTAAACCGTTCAAAAGTTATGACTGTTTTACATACTTAAATTAAACGAGGTATCTAGGAAGCCAGGACATTAAAACGTCGAAAATCTGTATGGAATCAGTACCTTAACATTTTCTAATTGCGGGAAGTTAAAAATTATGCAACATTTTTTAAATGTAATATAGGCCCCTATTATGCTTCACAACTCAACTAGGTTGAGTTGTCAATGTTACAACCCAACTCAACAATTTTTTTGTATTATGATTCACAACTAATTTTAGTTGTCTTCGAAATAATGTTCGAAAAAAAGGTTCTTATCTATTCTCTCTGTTTTTTTCAATTCCTAGTAGCCATCACAAAATATTTTAAATATTTTTAGTTTTGGTCTTACTATTTTTTTCTTGAGATTTTATGTTTTATGGATATGGCAACAATATTGGTTGACAAATCGGATAGATTGGCGCCTAAAATCACCATTTTAAAAGTAAGCAAAAGTAACGCAATAGTCGAAATAAAAACCAAAACACAACCGACAAAAAAAAACAGTGTAAAAAAACTTTGTAATCCATAATAAAAATTTGACAACTACGACTCAACTATCAGTTTAGTTCCCAGCAAAAACTTTTGTGATTTTTGTAATGGTTAGTACTTTATTAATGGGCTACAAAGTAATGAGTTGTACTTATTTATCTTATTACTATGCTTCAAATTAGAACTACTACCTAGTTCTTAATAAAATTAGTATGTATGTGTTTTTCTCATTATCTGAAAGTAGTTACAATTTGTTGATATCTGTTAATAAAATAAGTAGACAACCACTTTTAAAGTCAACATGTGTTGGTATGTATATATACGAAAACTAATTTCTGTCGCTTGAACTTATAAGTCAACAATAGCTGATTGGGTAAAATCTGAACGAGAACAGGTTCGTATCCCAGATGGGTCAAAAATAAAAAATTTTATAAATATAAATAAAATATAATGTGTTTAATTTTTTCATTATATTAATTTGTTTATTTGAATACTTATTTTTTATCTTCAAGTAAACCAAATAATAACTAGTTAATTGCTGTGACAATATGTGTACATTTGTAAGGGGTACCCCTTATTTTTTGGACTTCTCAAACAAAAATAAGTAGTTATCGAGTCAAATTGTGAGTAGTTGCGACTTAAATCTTACCAGTAAGCAACGTTTTTGCTGGGTTTTTTGCAAAATATATTATTTTAAGTTATGTCATGGGTACCAGAAGGCATACTTCGTTCACAAAAAAAAAAAACAAACTTTATGTACAACAGGGTGGGTTTACACAGGCTTCAATTAAAAATCGATTAAAAAAACTGCAATTTTCAGGTGGTCAATTTTCCGCCACTTAATTATTTCAGTTCAGTTTTGCTTAGCCCTGTAAAATAAATCATTCCAATATCTTTTCTATTTAAGAATCTAGAGAAATTATATACAAGTATAAAATTAGTAAAGTTTTTTACTTCGGCTACTAATCAGAAGTTATACAATAAAAAAATTTAATTTTTTATTTAAAGCAAAAAGCATACGACCTCAAATTTTATAATTTATTTACTTGCGTTTAATGCATTCATAAACTTATATAATTGATCTCATGAATTGCTATATGTTTTTTGTTCAAATAAATTAAATTAAAATATATCGTTTTGTACTGGGTGGGAATTCCCGGGAAATTGAAAAATTAGTCCCGCTTTCCCGGGAAATGATAAAGTCCGCGATTAGAAAACTACCCCAGGCTCAAATTGAGCGCCACAAATCATTCAAAACTTAAAATGTATTGAAGGGTTAATTTCGTACTTATTCATAATTAGTACTCGGCATACGAAATCTTGTAAGCCTTACGTTTAAAGTCTTAAGTACTTTTGTGTAAAACACCACAAGAAACTTTTTAACGTTTTTAACCCTTTAATTCTTCGTTGTATGGGTCTTTTTGGATCTTAATTAAAAAAATTTTTAAAACTTTCCTTCAGCGACGATATAGTCCGGCTGAAACGATCTACAAAAATATTTAAATATTTTGCATACGAGTCTTCAAAAACACTGAAGCTCCAGAATTAACTTGAAATCCAAAAATCTTAAAAAAAAGTATTTTTTGTTTGTTTATTTATTTTTACCGGAACATAGTGCCCTGCCAGCCTTTAACCGTTGCCATTTTGATTATTGTTTTCATGTTGAAAGATCCTTCTAGAATGTAGTTATGCCGGCTTCCTTAAAACCTGCACTATCATTATTTGCTTCGAAGGACCATAAGTAGTTGGGCGATAGGATTTAGCATTTCTGTTCGGCTCAAAATGGATTTTCTGCGCCGCTACACGTCATATTTTGACTATCTATGAAACCCAAACAATTATAAATTCTTTATTTTTTTTCACTGAAAACATAACCTCACATTTTCTTACTTAATTTTATTTTTCTCATTCAATAAATACCACATTTGTATCGGTTATGGTGTTGGCGCCAAAATGAAAGTGTTTTTTAACCATTGGTCGTTTTAGTCGCAGCCACAGAAACCACCATAAAAGGTAGATGGTTGAAAATAATTTTTTGTATTGATCATTATTAATATTGCATTTGCTTGCAATTTACTTGGTAGTTGTATTGCACAAAAGTGAGGCATAATGGGGAGTGTACAAACATGAGTAGTAAAGATACTAAAAAAAGTAAGTAGGCAAGCAACCAACAGACCAACTGTCACTTAATAACGTCCATCCTCTTAATTGTCATTTATACCTTTAAGCCATAATTACAGCTGAAAGACGGACGCGACTTCAGTAGCAAAAATATAAAAGAAAATCATATAAGTTTGAAGCAGCATTACTACTACTAGGCTTTTGCAATAATAAATATTTTATTAACTTGACAAAAGTACTTATTTTTACCATATTAAAAAAAATGGAAAAAATTAAATATTAATCAAGCAAAAAATGTATCAATAAAAGTGAAAGTTAAATATTTAATTATAACTTTGTTAAAGTCAATGAAATTTTCAATAACACTACAAATACCCAGAGTACTTTCCTTTACTCCTCTTATGAACGAACATAAGTATTTGTATCTATTAGTTTTTTTCTTGTTTTAATTTGATTTTTATAAACATGAAAAAAATAACTTTATTGTTATTATTATTATATTTTCATACATTGTTGACTTTTCCTTGTGGTTTCTTTTAATTTTCCAAAAAAGAAACAAAATAATTTAATATCTCACGTTTCAATGATTTTCATTGTAATCTCTGTTATTAGCCTTTAATATCGTTAAAAACGCATAATCATTACTTTTTACTCTCTTTATCAATTGTTATGTTTACGTCAGTCAGTTTATCTGGTTTTTCTTTTGCTGCATCTACTCCAATGCAATATTTTTTAAGGAATTTTGTTCATTGTAATGCTTTTTGATTTGATAGTTTTTATATGAAATGATATTGTCTTTTAATGTTTTCTTGCAAGAAAATTAAGCATTATATCGATTTCATGAATTTTAAGATTAACGTTTAGCTTTTTTCTGGCTTGGGTTTCTTAGAGGTCAATGCCTAGCTTTAACTTTATCATAAGATATTCATATAGTTTTTACTTTCTTAAAAAATTTAAGATTATCGTTAAATTTACTTGTAAAGCGAAATCAATTCTTCGTCATTTCCTATATATTTTTACATAAATATATTATTGTAAAAAAGTTAATCTTATAAATCAGTGGTCACAACAAGCCATAGCCGCTAGTCGTTTTAAAAAATTTTCGACAGATCTGCTTAACGTGAAGTAATTACTTACTTAATTACTTAATTACTTAAATAAACTTAAGTTTATTTTTTCTTTAGTCCAATCACTTTTTTCTCTTTTCTCCTATTATGAATAAAAATTCCCTCGGAAAAGAATCGATGGGGAAAAAAAGTAGCTATTCTCAATGTATTTGAACTTCGTTTTCCCCCCGAAATTTTTCACTTGCTGAACAGAAGGGAGTTTGCATAAAAATCGAAGTAAAATTTAAATAAAACAAAATTTCTAGCAATAAAAAATGTTTTTATTGCTCATGCCAGCCAATTAAAAAGTAGTGTTAAGAAACACTTAGCGGAGAAGTTGATGCCGGCAGCTTAATTCTTTTTTGCTTATCCGATTTGAAAGCAGAGTTAAGGACATTTGTCTTGGTAATATTTGTAACGTTTTTTTTCTATGGCTATATATTTTGCTACCTCTCAAAGTTTAATAATGCTTTCCACAACAGCACTATCAAATTGCTTTTATATCTGATGCAAATATTTTTTTTTCTAAATTTCCAATAACATTTATATAGCAAATAAGAACCCCTTATAGACACTTTATCAAGTGTCAATTTAAATGATTATTAGCAATATTATTACACATATCTAGACATTTAAATACATATAAATTTTAACATCTTCTATGTCTCAGATTGCCATACTCCTCCTGTTTAATGTGGCCTCAAACGCAGAACACTTGACAATCTATGTATTCATGAGATACAAAGTATAAAAAAGCAGCAGCATCATTGCAGAGACTAATCACGCTTGTCGTTTGTTGTAAACAGTTACATGTTGTTCATATAACAATGACAAGTGTTGTAAAGACATTTCGTTTTTTTAAACATTCATTCGTTTTCCCTCCTACCGACACAACTTCGTCACTCCAATCATAATCATTAACCGTCATCCTCATGAACAGCATCATCATTTTGATCATTATGTTTATCCGCTCATAGTATATCTATCAGCTTAAGTACGAATGAGTATATCTGCAGCTATTGTGTTTTGTGCTACAATTTTCAACGTTCAAAGTCATTAGGTTTTATGATTATTGGCTTGTTTAAGAGTGCTTTAAGTTAATGCAGCGTTTTTCTTTTTTTTTTCTTCTTTTTTTGTATTATTGTGATGTTTTGTTGTTGGATGAAAAACAAACATATTTTATTTTGCGTAAATTAATTCTATTAGTTGTTGTTTTACAACAAATTCTATTAGTCTGTGTTTTTTTTCTATTATCTTTAACATGTCTAGTTTTGAAATACTATCAGCAATTTCATGCTTCAACTTGTTTGATCATGTCTGTTTTAGCTTTTTAAATTAATTAGCTTTGAAAATAATACTGATAATGATTTTTAGGTCCTTTAAAAACAAGTTAAACAGATAATTGTTTATGATTAAGTTTACGTATAATATTTGTATACATACATACCCTGCGGGAAATGTCCCTGCGGGAAATGTTGTACCAATTGTCTTGAACGTACTCATAGGACAGAGTGGCGAAAATGGGAATGTCGCAAAATGTTCCCGAGTTGTGACCGGTGAAAAGAATTATATCACAACATATCACAAAACTAGAATAACAATTTTAACAAAAAATATTCATTGTACAAGCAGATTTGTTTCAAATTAAAAATATATGTTTAAAGTACAGTAATTTAACTAGTATTAAAGAACCCATCATACGACAAGGAGCCTAGAACCTATCACTGAGTATCTTAATTACGTCAATTGACCCCTTCCAATGACAACGCCATGTAAAAGTTACCGGTCCCTTTCATATAAAGTTCCGGAACTGGGTTGCTAGTCCTTGGAACCGGTTGCTAGTCCTTGGGAACCAGTCACGTGACCTGTCTTGTGACAGGTTCTTTTCCCTCTAGGGTATTTATGTATGTCCAGGATTTATTTTCCTCGTCAATACTTTGTAGTTAGTAAGTAAAAAATTAAATTTGAAAATATTAAAAGTTTTTATCACATGAGTAGATAATTGATTCTGTTACAAGAGTTACACCGGTACACAAAAAAGTGGTGACCAGACCCACCTATTTTCGTATATACTCGTACATAGTATTTGTATTTTAGTATTTCAACTAGCTGAATCCGAATCTTAGGCCCATTTGGCTCGTACACTCTCAAAATTACAAGTAAATTGCAAACAAAAATAGCTACAAATTTCTAAAAACTAAAGTTCTTTTTCGCAATTTTCTCGAAATTTTAAGAATGTCCGGATTTAGTGAGTCGCAATACGTATAAGTAGGTGGATCTGATCAAATGTACGGATCACTTTTTTGTGTGTCGGTGTACCAGCACAAAAAGTGGCCTGTGCATTCGGCCACACCCAACTACCTTCATGTATTTCAATGCTCGCACACCCTCAAAATTTCGAGTAAATTGCGAAAAACCGCTAAAACTAGCTACAAAAATTCAGTTTTTTTTCTCGAAATTTATCTACTCAAAATGTTGAGGGTGTACGAGAGAGACAAATGGCTCTCGGACTCAGCGGGTCGAGTGATATTGAAACCAATTTAAATTGCTGAAAAATTATTTATTAAAAATTTTTTGGAAAAATTGTTTTATTTAAGGTCTATTTTCAAGAGTTTATCTGTGTGTCTGTATGCGTCATCGTAGCGCCAAAAACGACCGATTTTGATTTAGTTTTTTTTGTTTATTTGAAAAGTGACTGACTAGAAGTTATCTCCGTTTATAAGTTATCACCTCTTCTAGCTGTATCTGAATCTGTGTGTCTCTGGCACCGTAGGTACCAAAATGCTAGATCGATTTTTATTCAGTTTATTTTTGTTTGAAAAGTCACTTGATTAAAAATCTTCTAACCTATGTTTTAAGAAAATCGGTAAAGTCGTTTTAAAGTTACCATCTATTTTCTTCGGTGATTTTTAAAATTTTTAATTTCATGTTATTATATTTTTTAAACGAGTTCAAAAAAAGAAGGTCATCAATTCTTCATGTTTTTTTATGTGTGTTCCCTGAGAACTCCACCATTTATAAACCGAATTTGGATTTTTTTTATTTGAAAGGATGGTTCCTGTTGAAAAGTGGGCAGCGTCACGGTCATGCAAAGTAAATACATATTTCCCCTTATTCTGTAACTATTTGGCAACGTCACTTCAACACAATATCAAAAATTAGACACTACGTAGTACGTACTCGATGTGGACAACAATTGACTACTGCTGACAGTCTCTTAATATTCTCTAAGGCCTAGAAAATAACAAGAAGCTGTTAAAAGTAGTCAATTGTAGTTAACAACGACTACGTAAGTGTCCTATTTTTGATATTGTCTTGACGTGACGTTGGCAAATAGTTACAGAATAAGGGTGATTATATTTTAACTACTTCTACTTAACCTATTCTTATGAAACTTTTCACACACATTAAGCTTCCGTTTCAATACCACAACATGATTAAAAAAGTGGGCAGTAAGTGGTGCCACGTCCATGCAAAGTAAATACAGTTTTTTTTACAACTTCTACTATAGTGATTTTGATGAAACTTTGCACACACATTTAGTTATCGTGACAATACCAACACTATTTCTAGAAAGAAAAGTGGACAGACCCACGCCCAAACGCAGTAAATATTATTTTTAAACTATGTACTTCTATTTAACCGATTCTTATGAAACTTTACACTCAGATTAAGCTTCCGGGTCAACACTGCCCACATTTCTAACCATAATGTTGATTAGAAAAGTGGACAATGCCACGCCCATACAAAGTAAATATTATTTTTAACTGCTTCTACTAACCGATTCTTATGAAACTTCACACACACAATTACTTCTCGTGAAAATACATCATGAATTATTATTTTTCGGAAGTAAACTCGATTTCAATAGACATTTTATTTTCGAATTAAAAAAAAGTAATTTTCATAATAAATTTGAACTAATTTAATATTTTCCTCTTCTTTTTTTAGGTAAGTGTTTCCAAAACCAAAAATTTTAACATCAAGAAAGAGTCCTTGTTAATTAATAAGTAAGTTTATTTTACTAACATTTTCTAACACTCGTATGTTGGTTGTAAAACTAAAGCTTTTGTTTTAATTTCTTAAAATTGAATGGCTTAGTGCAATAACTCGGTAAGCCACATGAAATCAAAAATTGGTTTTATGTGTTCATTCAGGGCTGCCAGTTTAGGGGTTCTGACCCCAAATTTGGGGAATTGTCATCACAAAAAAGGATGAAAATGTTCATTTGGGGCTTAGGGTTTTCATTGGGGTTGTTTAAAAAATACATTGGGGTTTATTGGGGGAAATTCCTTAAAAGTTTCCTTTCTTTGATCTATAATTAAAACTACTTCTTCTAAAATATTTTTAACATACATACAGACAAATATATTGAGAGATTTTGACCCCAGATAATGTACTAATCCCTAATAACACAAAGTTCAGTCATATCAATTTTATTTAAAAGTTTACTAACTCTCAGTTTGCCTAAACTAAAGTTTTATCTGAAAGTAACATTATCGTTAACATTTTATTAGTGAGTGTTGTGTTTTTTTCTTCCGACGGGGTTTTTTTGAATTTGGAATGATTTTCCGTCATCCCACGTCAAATTTGGTTTGTAAACAGACCGGTTTCGGCACTGAAGATGGCACATAGCCGAAACCGGTCTGTTTACAAACCAAATTTGACGTGGGATGACGGAAAATCGTTCCAAATTTTATTAATGCTTTACCAAATTATCAATAATTTATTAAAAAACTTTAAAATTTTCAGCCGTATGTAAACTTTCGTAACACTTTGTATATGATAACAATTATCTTCTGATACATAATATATCACATGTCCCTGAATAATATAGACTAAATTTACGTGTTGAAATATTTCATGAGACAATTTTATTTCCTTCTTGCAACTGTGGTGGTCGTGTAAACTTGGAATTAAAAAAAAAAACTTTTTTTCATGAGGATTTTCTTGGGGGATTTTCCTCTTAAAAGGGGATTTTTCGGGGAAATATTTTTTCAAACTTGGGGAGCGCGATGAAAAAGACCTGGCAGCCCTGTGCTCATTCTTTTGCTAGGTACCTTGGCTTTGCATCCTAGTGAAATTTATGGATAAATTCTAGTATTTTCCAAATAACTATGCTGCGTATTTACAATAGAAATGTCCAAAATCATAAAATTTCAAATTTTGTTCAAGTTTAAAAGTCGATTTATTTGATATTTTGCTTGTGTTGCTTACCCAGTTATTGCACTAAGCCTCTCAATTATTTTTCATTATAATTAAATACTCCATGGCATTTTAAAAACACATAAAACAAGCAACTTAAGCTTAATTTTATGGTTCAATGCCATTTCATGAATATTTATTAATGGTAAAGCAAATAGAACTACAACCATAAAAAACTCCTCTGGTACTTAAATATGTACTGTGTGGTTAATGCAGTTTTTTCTCTTGTTCCTTTTAATGCTCCTTTTACAGCTCCTTACATTGCTTTCATTAAACAATAAAAAAAAATAATAAAAGCAACACCATTCAACAACAAAATAATTAAAGTTTTTCTGTCTAAAGTAGACAGAAAAAAAGAAAGAAAACCAAACCAGCTTCTTTGGCTTGTTTTCTTTCTCTCATTTCAATTTGTTTCTTTTTCTTCATATTTTTTGTAAAGTTGAATTTGTTAGTTTTTCTTAAGGATATAGTATTAAACAAAAAACCATAAAATTCCGACTCGGACATGGTTAACAAACAATATTTGAAATTCTTTAATTATTCTTACATATTTTAACTTTTATAAACTTGATGCAAAGTTTATTTATAAACGAGTTGCACGAATTTTGGTTGCCTAAAGTGCTGAATTCTAAAACATCAAAACTTGGAAATTTCTATATTGATCAAAATTTCCATCTTAATTCGATTGAAATTTGCATATCGAATGCCTCTCGATTTGGCTCTAAATATATATTTTTTCTCACTTTAGTTTTATTTAGCTGTCTGTTTACATTTTGTAAATTCATTTAGCATATTGACATTTAAAGTATATACATACTTTTAAGGTTTCTTTTCTAACAGACTTTTATTTTTTATTTATTATATTTTTTATATCTTATCTCTCTATTTAAAAATTTCATTTCAACTTAATTTCTTTTTTTTAACTCTTTTTGTTTATATTTTATTGTGCTTCTCGAATTACTGAACAGTTTAGAAAACTTATAATTTTTTTATTGTTGTTGTTTGCTCCAACTTTTATCCTTAACCTTAACTTTTACGTCTTTTTTCCCCGATTTATTTGTTGTTGTCTTAAATGGCATTAAACATTGTCGTCTCATTATCTTGGAGACAGTGCAACAACCAAAGAAAGAAAGAATAAAAAACAGTATAATCGCAATTTTATTTAAACAATATGTTGCAAGTTGGTAATTTTTTTCTTGTTTTTTAAGCTGTTTCCACTTGAGGCTTTTACAAGTAACTAAGATAATATTCAAGTTATTTTGTTGTAGTTGTGCTTAAAAACTTTTTCTTTGCAAATGCATAATTTCAAACCTTAAGTAGGTATTTCTACTTACATTGTAGTTTTTAAAATGTTTCTTCTTCATGCTTTTTTTTATAATCACTTAATTCTCAATGGGGCTTAAACGTTCAAGAACGGTACGGTTTGTTATTTGAAAAATTTTAATTTCTTTCTGCTACCAAAATGCTTAGGAATATGATTTTGAACTTTTGTTTGAAGGAAAGTTTTAACTAGAAACTTTTCTAAACAAATATGTACATTGGTTTCTCCATTATATCCCAAGCTGGATTTTTCTTTGGTGCCGCTACATCCTAAATTTTTAGTTTTTGCCCTAAAAATAAATATCCAACTCAAAAATTTTAATTTTCAAATTGAACCACGCCGAAATCATGTAACATTTCTCATATAAAAATACATGGGAATTTCGAATTTTTGGGATTTAATTTTTTTTTTGAAGCAAAAAACAAAAAAGAAATGACCAACACATAGAAAAAAAGGGATGTAAAATCAACATGACGCAATTTTGATTGGAAATCATTTTAAATTTACAATAAATAATTTCTCGTTTAAGTGTGTTAGTGTTTATTTGCTTTGTTCATTGCTACAGTTCGCTGTTGTGCTTAGTTGTGTGACTTGTTGTTGTTTATTCTTACAAGTGTGGGCTATATAGACGACAAAAAACGAATTATCGTGGAACTACTGCTGATTTGAAATCACCATTGGACGTCGTTAAGCATTATCTCTTCGGATGGTAAAAGGGTAGAGGTTGCAGTTAATATGCCACAACCTTCCTTTTATTTACTATCACGCCTATAAATCTGGAATTTAGAAAACATTATTTGGAGTTATGTATCTTGCTTGTAGAATTGCCACCATGTTACAGTTGGTGAAACAATATTATGCTCCAGTTCAAAACTCTGAAGATATAACGATTTTTATTTTGTGTGATACCCCGAACGTCTTGATGAGCGATAGTGATAGATAACAAATTTTTTTCATTCTTCCAGACCGAGTTTTTTAAAATATACTTTTTGTGTAAAGTAATTTATGGAAAAAGTACATTTTGTAAAAAGTTCGTTTTGTTTGTAAAAAATATGTCTTGTCTTGTTTTTTTTTTAATTCTAATTAATTACTTATATATTTTAAACAAAATATTAGTAGTTTTAAATAGTTTTCTTTTTATTAAAAGTTTATGTTTTTGTTTTGTTATTATCGTCGCTATTTTCATAGAAGTTATCGTTTTAATCCCTTTCATTTAGTGTTGTAATGTCTTGGCATTTAATTAAAACATTCATCCTTGATTTTTTTTATGAGACGAAAACTTGAAAATTTTGTTTCTTTATAAGTCATCATCATTGTCAAAATGCAATTTTATCATATTCTTTTATATTCATATCTCTCGGATAGCAATTTTTCCATCTTCATCTCAAATATGGATGATTTCTTTCAGGTTTTTTTATTCTTTTTTATTTTAGCTTATTGTTTTTATATATTTTCTTGTTGATGTTTTTGCAGCCATCAAACTCCATTAACTGTAGACATTTTACCCCTGCTGTTCCTCGGTTTAAAAAATACTGCATTGTCTTATTTAATTTCTCGGCTCCTTTTTCATCCTCTGTGTTGTAGGGTTTTGGATGATTTTGCTGTTGCTATTTTAGTCTGACCTAGACATTGTTAATAGTTGTGTATGGTGTGAGTTATGGGTGGAGGGGAGGGGAGGGTTAAGGTGTCTCTTTTTTAAGGACTGGTTTCTTTAATATGCATTTCTTTTAACTTTTATTTTTCAATTTAAACTTCAAGTCTTTGGGTGTGTTTTCTGCAGTTCTTGCTGTTATTGTCTTTTAATATCTGCTGTGTTTGTTATCCTTTCGTTAGTACATATTTTGTAAATAGATTTTTGTTTACTATTTTTTGTTTGTTTTATTTTTGTTTTGTTAACTGGTCTTGTGTGTTGTCTTGTAATTTTATGATTTGTTTTATTTTACAGTCTTTTTTTTCTCTTCTTTTGGATAAAATTGCTGTCATTGTTATATCATGTTGTTGGAACAACAGTGTTGGGCTGTCTTGTTAGTTTTTAATTTCAAACTCGATTTATGTACTTTTAGAAAGTTTAGAAATTTCCCTGTTGTTTTCGATGCCTTTTAACATAAATTTTGTCATAAATATTGCAGAAACTTAATTCTATGTCACTGATGTAATTTGTATTAATATCTAAGAAATTGCGAAGTGGCTGTAATTGAAAAATAAAAGGCACCGAGTTTACAGCAAAAAAAGTTTAGGAGTCCGCGAAAGATGACCTCCTTTACATTCCAAGCTGTAATTTTTCTATTTATTTTTTGGCACAATGTCGTCATATACCCAGACATCAAAACAATCGCGCAACCGGTATTTTAAAATTTCAAATGAGTGCTGCCACATCAGCGAAAAGGCGCGTTAAAAATTTGAGAATATTTTGTATTTTAAACAAAAATCTTATTAATATTGGCGCCTAATCATAGTCAAAACAAGTATACTTTAAGAGCTTAAAACAAATATTTTGTATGGCAATACTGGTTTTAAATTCTTAAAGTATACTTTGTGATTCTGGCAGAGGGCAACAAAAAAGTAAATCGGTGTTTTGAAAGTTTACATCTGGAAGTAATTTTGGGGGAGTTAAACTTCTTATCTCCTCTAATATGCAAGTCACTGTTCTCTTAACAATTTCCACTTTATATTTTTCATTGAATGTCATGCCTTCAGAATATTCTTTTTCAAAAGCATTCTTTTTCGTCTGGTGATGTTGTATGTATTTTTTGATTTTTCAGCACAGTTTGATTGCTTTTATATGCTGCCAAAAAGAAAGAAAATGATAGAACAAATCGTTATTAGTTCCTGTTTTTATTTTTAATCTTTAGTTTATGTAAGGATTTTAGTGTAATTTTTTCTTCTTCTGCTTTTGGCGCACAATAATCTCAGTTTCCACCAGCCATTTATACAGTATTCATTCAGTCGCACTACGAGTAGAGATTTAAAAACGTTTTTCCTTTTTCCATTCATTCATTTTTATATAGAAATAAAACAGCTTTTAGACTCTCATAGACGAGAACCAACCCAATATCTCTAAATAGTCCCTTCAAAAAATGAAAATATAAAACCAGCCAAAAAGGATTAAAGCAATTCAAACAACAAAACAAAATTCTTTTGTTTTGCATGTGTTTTAATTTGTAGACATTATTAGTTCGTAGTTGGTCTATGAGAATCATGAAAAAAATACATTTAAAATATTATTTTTAGAATTTGTTTATTTTTTATATTACAAGTCCTTTTTTCAAAAATTTCCTTCATGTACACATTGTCATTAGTTGGTTGTTGTGCATAAAGAGTGGCTTCAACCGCATTTATTCAATTTGTCTGTCTGGCAATTAAAGTACTTTTTTGTACCAAAATGATTTCCATTCTGTTTCTATTTTAAACTTGATTTTAACTTAAATAAAAGAAAACGTCTTTATTTCCACAAAGAAATTTTATAACAATTAAGTTGAAGAACTTTATTTTATTTAAAATTTATTTATTTATTATACTTCTTGCATCCAATGACATCGCGATATTAAAGTAATTGGTTAAAATGCCAAAGCAGAAGTAGTGAAAAGGTGTATGTTTATTAGCATTTTAACTCATTACTTTGCCATTAAAATTTTTCCTGGGAAGTTATGAGTTTCAGTCGAACTGATGGGTTTATATCCAAAGAAATTTTTCAATTAAATTATATATTTATTTCGAGATAAATGTGAAGCATATAGACAAAGAAAAATTTTGACTGCACGGATGGTTGAACTGACATGTTTCGATAGCTCCCGCTAATTTCCTCCTTCCGCGTCTACCACTCGACCAAAGTCGGTGGTTTGAAGTCAAGAGTTGAATTTCATCTACCTTTAATCAATTCACACTGTCACTCTTAAATTAAAACCGAACTCAAGCCAAAATAATTAAATTTCTTTGGATATTTTTATTTTATTAACATTTTGAGTTCTATTAACTTTTAGTCCTTGTAAGGTTCTATGAACCAAACAAATTCCAATTTTTTTTTTCTAAAATATCTGTAATTGATTGACAAGCTTTCAGAAAAATAAAAAGTTTTTTATAATAATTTGTTGCTTTTGTCCATTTAAATCCCAAATCACGTATTTGCCATCAACAATGAATATCTTTCGAAGCCACCATAACGAGCGAGTCATCAAAATGCTATTTAAACCATAAAAATATCATGTGAAATAGAATTGATTTGTTATTTAATGAACGAGTATGTATATACTCATTAACAACAAAATATTAAATTGCATTCAAATCAATGAAAAAAAATTAACAATTATTTATTTAAAATTAAAAAAAAGTGGATCTAAAGAATTTTTTTTTTGCTTTTAATTTTACATATGACATTTAGAATAAAAAAAAATAGTAGCTTTCTTATTTGTAAAGTGTGCCGCTTATAAAACGGGCCTTCCTTAAAAACTGATTTTTAATAATATCCCAGCAAAAAATAATCGAGATTTTGGAAGCAGTACAGACTTTTCCTGTTATACAAATGCGCTTCATAGTAGCGACAAATGTATTGCCTGAATATATGCAATAATGTATGGCAAGAAATGCTTAAGCTTCTTAGATTTTTCTTTTTCGTCCACTTAAAAAACAAATTTTAATAAACAATTAGCTACTGGCTTGAGCTTTTCACATGTTTACATGTTCATATATACTTACGTATAAAATCAAACCAAAAAAGTTTGTCTTGAGTAGAACAAAAATCAGAAAAATGGGAATGAAGAAAAATAAACCGATGGCAACGCTGGGAAAAGTGCACTTTAATATCAGCTTGAGAGTGATTTAGTTCTCGTATTCAATTTTCACGAAAAAGTTGTATATATTAGAATTAAAATCAGATTCAACAGAGCCACCTGACAAGTGGTGATAAGCAAATACACGTGAGCACTGACGATGGAAGTGTAGCGGCTTCCGAAATTGGCGCTACTCTGTTCTGCTGTGAAGGTTGAAAAATTAAGTTGATGTTAATTTTTCCCTTGTTCCTTGGAATATTAATCACGCCCAATTTTTTCTGAATACAACGTTACGATCCTTAGCCTAATAATCAATTTGAATTCACAAACCAAATACGTTCGAAATAATCATATTAATAAATTTTTTGCACATTCGCTTACAGTGGTGCATTCGAGGAAACGGTACTGTAAGGCAGAGATTATAAAAATATACAATTACGAAGAGTGACGATGATGTACGATCTTAAAACGACAAAAGCATAGTATGATTTTATTATATACTCAATGCGCTGAAATAACCGTTTAAGAAGAAATGCTCCTAAGTGGGACATCGCGAACAAATATCATACAATACGTAAGCATGTTTGTAAGCTACACCAACAAAACTTTCCTTTACAAACCTGCTTATCGTGAAGCAGTAGTTTTTGCTGGGATACCTGTTTAAAGAGCATATCAAAAAGCACAACTTCGAAAAGGACTTTTTCGAAAAGCAACTTAAAAATTAACATTTTAAGAAAGTATATTAAAAAACTCCTTTTTAGCAAGTATCTATTTAAAGAAATAAAATTTTTTTGAAAGTGCCTTTTTAAAGACAGTGCCTTTAGTGTTGTGTTTTTCTTCCTACGGGGTTTGTTTGAATTTAGAACGATTTTCCGTTGTATAGACGTTTATTTACCTAATTTGTCGTGGGATGCCGGAAAATCGTTCTAAAAGTACATTTACTTTATATAGACAAAGCACATTTTCTTTTTAAAGAAAGAACCTTTACTTTTTAAAGAAAGTTCCCCTACTTTTTGAAGAAAGTACTTTTTTTAAAGAAGTTATCTTTTTAAAGAAAGAACCTTTTTAAATAAAGTGCATTTTTAAAGAAAGTACCATTTTAAAGAAAGTATCTTTTTAAAGAAAGTATCTTTTTAAAGAAAGCACCTTTTTAAAGAAATTATCTATTTACGGAAAGTACATTTTTAAAGAAAGTATTTTTTAAAGAAAACATCTTTATATTTTCAGAAGATATTTTCTGGGAATTTACACGACTTAAACTAAACAAGATCCAAGTCGGTGTTCAGACAATGCAAATCATATTGATAAGATTCTTATTATATCTTCCTTTAACTTTTTTGACGTTCAGATAATGCAAGTCTTATTGCTTAAACGATTATTTCTTTTGTATGAATGTATACGGGTAAGATATAATACCAATGGAAATTTCTGTTTCATCAGTTTTTTTTAAACTTGTTAATACTAGTTCTTCAATAGTATTGGATAAAAATTATTAAAACATTTGCTGTTGGCAATATACTTGCAATAAATACATCATCTTATATGTTTTTTCTGCCTAAAAAATGATATCTCACTCTCATTTCATACTAATTTTTTGTTTCAGCTTTAAGATTTAGTTTTACGGATTGCATTATTTACAAAAACAGAAAACAAATACAAAAATAAATAACCGTAAATAGAAGTAAACATGATAATTTCATTTCTCATTTGCACAAAATGGAGCAAATTCATAGGAAAATGATTTTATCCAAAATTATTTAATTAGTTTGGCTTCAGTTCGTTTTCAATTTAATATTTCGATTAAATTATTTTTATTTTAGAAAGATATTCTAAAGCATGTAAATATTGAACAATCCAAGAAAAATTTGGCTGTACGGAAGGAAGGTTGAACTCACATCAGACGTTTCGAGACCACCAGGTCTTCTCACCAGAGCTACTAAAATTCATAACTCAATTGTTAAAATGATTTGATTTTAAAAGTAAATGTGTGTGTATGTCTACAAGTTGTTTGTCATTCGTGACTTTCGTTTTTTCGTGTCGTATAAATTAGTTAAAACTCTTTGCGTGATTATTGCAATGCAAAAATGTTATTAAAAACGTTTAAGTGTTTATTGAAAAATTTTTAGCTAAGAATTTGTCATTCGCGACTTGAATATTTATTCCAAAAATTCAGGCGAGTGTTGCATAAAAGCAGAAGTTTTTCGAAAAAGAGACCTTGTGTTTCAATCGTAATAATTTGAGTTGTAAATACTTTAATTATATAATAATCCTATTTACTCAAAATTTTATAGTAAAAAAAAAAAAAAAAAAAAAAAAAAAAAAAACGTAAGGTTGTCATTCGCGACTTTTCTACTTGTATGGATTTTGTCGTGGAGCGTCTAATATCCGATTTCGGAGTTTTTGTTATTGTGTTGGGTTTTAAAGGAGAAGAAAACTAAATTAAAGATCCAACAATAAAAAAAACTAGAAATACGGCAGGCGGAATATAAGCAAAAAGAAAGGGAAAGGCAAAGGGAATTACTCTTAAAACAACTTATATTATTTATTAATTCTTTGTCTTTGATTTAAAGGTGTTCTAAGCAATTGAAACTACACAGTTAAAATAATATAAAAATCATATCGTTCTGAAGTGAGGTAGCGAATAACAAAAAAATTATTGTAAAACACATAAAATACATGCTTTTGAAGGAGACTGGTATGCTTCCACAATCTGCAGACAATTGCTCATCCATTACATATTTAAAAATTTTAAATATTTATATATTTTTTTGTGGTTTGCGCGATTTTAAAAGAAATTTATTCTTACACAATGTAAATGTATGTATGCATTTCTTATATAGCAACGCTGATTAATGCTATGTCAATCGTCTTCGTTTTTGACCCCATGACTCTTTTCATTATTGTGATGTCAACCCTTATATCAGCTGATCAATGCCAATGATGACAAATCTATTATCAATGAAATGACACACCGACATCAGGAAAATAAAGAACTGGAATCAATTTAATGTAAATATGTCATCAATATAATGTTACTGGTAGAAAAACCGTCATAACGCTGATGTATGTACTTTGACATCAATGCTAGTCAAGTGCCTTCGTTTTTAAACCCATCACACTTGTCATCATTGTGATGTCAACCTTTAAATCAGCTGGTTATCTTGCCATCAATGGAATGATTAAAACAATTATACATATTTAAATTTTCTTACTTTTACTAATTTTTCTATTTTAGTTTTAATTTTTGTTATATAATTTTTTTTGTAATGTTGGTCTTGATTCGAGGCTCCTCAATTCATCGCTCATTTACAAGCTGAGACCTCTACCATTTCAGCCACGTCACCATCTCAAACATCGGCAGCCCAAAGTCAACATAAACATTATTGTTGCGACATACACACATGATGGAAGTGTCATCAATATGATAAAAAGTGTCATATTATCGTTAGCTTCAATGTTTTGTCTGTGCATGTATGCTGTACTGGCATAGTTTTTAAAAATTCTTTTATATTTTATTATTAGCTCTGTCATGGTAATGATGATGATTGTATATCAATGTGCTGTCATGTTCTTAAACTTTTTAAAAATGTGTTTAAACACAAAAAATAAAACAATAAAATTTGTATTAAGATACAAATTACAAACGTTATAGCATTGTTTAATTTTTTCTTTTATAATATACATATAATAAGATGAATCGTATGGAACTTATTCCAGTTATAGCATAGATGACATTTAAACTATATCAAAATTCTATGGTGATGTTTGTCATCATATTTATGTTTTCGTTTCATTGATGAAATTTGTCATAGCATTGATGTCAGAATTCTGATGACAGGGCGCCATCAATGCGAAAATACATTTTTCTATGAGTGTACATGAGAGTATTTACTCGTTTCTCTTCCTCTTGTCCCTCTCGCATAAAAAGTAGAAAGCTTGTCAATACACTTGTATTGTCTGAACACAGACTAAGAAAATATATCAGGGGCAAATTACGGCATTCGATTCGATATCGACAAAAATTTCAATGAAATTGAAATAAAATTTCGATCGATATCTTGTTATCTTTGTTAACGTTTTAGACTTTACAAAAATAAAACTACTAACGTTCTAACGAGAGTGCACTGTACTAAGAAAATACTAGTGCTATAGCATTTATCTACATTGTTTTACCTGTTGGCAATTTTTTCAAATACATAGATATTTAAAAATATTTGCGTTTAGTCCGGCAAGTTAAAAAAATATCTTAAACTATTTTTAAACTTTGACATTTTTCGTAGTCACTTAAACGTTAACGATCTTCAACTTTTTTAAAGCTTAAAATTAAATTAAAATTTTTTTTCTTACTAGTCAGCTGTTGAACAAGGTGTGCCCGCAACAAGTTGTAGAGTTAAAAATACATTTGTTTTTTCTTACTTTGTAATTTGTAAACTAGTACCAGGCATTATGATACCAAACTAGACTAGTAACGCTGATTTAGCCGATTCCACCCTTAACACAAAAGGTGAATGAACACTTGAAGCCAAATATTTTCACAATTTTTATTTAATTTCACCACATAAACTGCATTAGTTATGGCTGCGAAAAATAGGTTTTTTTTTATCTCGCCTGATTTTAACTTTTTTTGTGTGTCAATTTCTTGCTAGTATTTGCTAAATTTGCTGTAAAGTTATTTGATATTTTTATCGTGATTTTATTGTAATTTATAACTGGCAAAAGTAACTTAAAACTTCAACTAATCTTGTAGAAAAATCTCACTTAGCTTGTACTCAATTTGTTTATTTGCCTTAAATAATAAAAAAAATAGTATAAACTGGTTTAAATGCAAACATTTTCTTCCTCTTCTATAAAAAAAAGAAGAAAAAAAAACATAAAAATATAATCGTGATGAAGTATAAAAGAGTAGGAATTATTAAATTTTCATACTCATACTCGTATTTGGTTATTTAAAACCTCCATCAATTAATTGATTAACCATAAATATAAGTCATTTTAAAAGAAGTGCGCCTGCCAGTGTGTCATTTGCGTGTTAAATTCGTTAACTGTAACTTGATCAATATACTGATAGTTACTTTTTCTTTTCTTTATTTTAATCTTATATTATTTTTTTATCCCTAAGCTGGAATATATTTTTGTGTATTTTATTTTAAAGCTATTTATGATTTGAACCGTAAAAATATTTGTTGCATCAAATTAATTGCAACATACTCGAAGGATAATATTTGCCACAATTAAATTAAGTGTTACTCCCCGAGCCATACAGATTATCTCCGTTTCTCTTGGATTTTTTTGTTTGTTTTATTTTATTAGCTTGAGGTGGTTGTAATCTTAATGAAACTAATTAAAAATTGTTGCTTAGATATAAATTGGTCACAAATTAAAGATTATTTAATTTAAATCAATGATAATACTAAAAGAGCGTTTGAATTAAAGCGGTTTAACTTACGTACCGGCAGCTGAAATTCAAAACCACTTAACTAACAAAAAAAATCTAAAGCGCGTTTTTATTTAATTATTGTGCCTACACATTTTCAAACCTTTATCCTGAAAATCAGCCAAATTAATAAAGAAAATAAAGGGACTTTACATCAGTCACTTAAAGTATTCTATTTATTTTTTTCTCCCTCCAAAAAATTTCAAGAAGTGTAACTAAGCAGTGATTTTGCATTTCACCTAACGATATGCATATTCTTTTTTTATTCATATCCGATAAAGCATAAGCGCTTGTGTATTTTTATACAAATATATGTTGTTTATGTACGCAGACTAAAATACATGGTTGTGGCTACGATAACTATGTTATTAATGTTGTAACAAATAACATATGATTGTAGTAAACAAATTTTTGTTGTATTATAACATTTTAGACATTAATTTTGATTACCATTATCAAGATCATGTTTATATTTATGTATACAATCGTTGTCATTCGTAACAATTGTAACATGATTGGACTATAACCGAATTTTTATTAAAACACTAATATGTGCATTAGAGTGGTCGTAAAAAATTAAAATTTTCATTTCTTCAAGTCTCATACACCAAAAAGATGGGTATTTACAAAAAACGAATATAAAGAAAATTTCAGGTCGATCAGTTAAGATTAAGGCGTGTCGCACGCCCACAAAAATTTCAGAAATTGCTCTTTTTTTGTCTTATGTCTTATAACTTGTAAATATAGTATTTACAAAAAATATTTCTTCTAAAAAGTCTGTAAAGTTTCCAACAGCTTTTGCCTTACCGACATTTATCTAAATCGTATATTTAACAAAATAAACAGCTATATCGAAAAAATCCCATAACAATTAAAATTTCAAAATGATTGCTGCACTAATTTAACAATTTACAACTGAAAGCTGTTTCTTTAGTTATTTGGGCAGCTGAATGCGAATCTGCACACCATTTTTTATCAGCTCTAGTTTTCCAGATATACCGTTATATCAAAATTGAAAGCACTTGCACCACATATATTAGCATAACTACAGAAGAGTTTGTCCTATTCAGTAAAAACGAAAAACCAAAATTCGACAACAAAATTATATTTATGCCCAGCGAATATTGTTTCTAAATCTTAAATCTGCCCATTAGTTTCAGAGATATCGTAAACGTTTGAGCCTTAAAGTTACAGATTTTAAAAAGTTCGCTCTATAAATAATGAATAAAATCAAAAGTTGTGCGCCAATTTCAACGGAAAGGGGCTTATTTCTTTTGGAATATATTAAGTTACATGATACTGGACAAAAATAGTGTTGTTGGTGTATTTATTTTTTATTTTTTTAAACAAAGAAATTTTAAAATATTATATGAAATTTTTAATTTTTAGGCTCAAACTTTTACGATATCTTTGAAACTAATGTGAAGATAATTTTATTAACATGATTATTTCGAACTTATTTTGCTTTTTGAATACAAATTGATTATTAGGTTAAGGCTCGTAACGTTATATTCAGAAAGAATCGGCAGTGATTAATATTCCAAGGAACAAGGGAAAAATCAAGATCTACTTAATTTTTTTCAACGTACACAGCAGAACATATCTGCGCTACTTTCGGAAGCCGCTACATTTCCATCATCAGTGCTCATGTGTAGTTTGCTTATCACCACTTATCAGGTGGCTCTGTTAACTGTAATTTCAATTCTTATATATGAGTAATTCCATTTAGCCTGGTGTGACCATTTTACACACATTTTTTGTTATAACAAGATTTTTTACTTAAAAAAACGTTGCAGGTCGCAAGGACATTAAGCTTAAAGTCGTTGAATAACGGGCAGACACTGATAGAACACGATTTCTGCTTAGAATGGTCGTCAGAAAGCTGCGACGGGTGTGACCTTACAAATTTTGGTTTGAAAGAATTATGACTTTCAGTACAAATTCTGTAAAATTTTTACAGGTACACAATAATTTGGGTATAGATATCTGTTCAAAGTGTTTTAAATTGTATTATGTATTTATTGTTTGAAAAAATATTTTTCTTATAAAAAAAACTATTTTGAAAATAAGACGGGTGTGACCGACGGGTGTGACATAGTACGAAAATAAAAAAATTCGATGAAATAAAACTTTTTATTGATTTAATTAATATAAATAATATAAAGATAAACTTATTATAAGAAAATAATAAGACATTAAATTATTTGCTATCCATTCTATTATATACAGCAGAATAATATAGCTGTATATTTTTTAAATTCAATAAAAAGCAAAAGAAGTATATTCTTTTCAGAGATAACGGTTTTTATTAATAATGAGAAAGGGAATAAAAGAAAATCGGAAATAAATATTAAACATACAAAGAGGGAGAGCAAAATGTTTCTTGCACGATCATTTAAAAGTGCATCGGGCATGATTAATATCATGCGCGGTTACAAGGGGGGGGGGGGGATATTCCCACTCCCCAACACTAGTAAAATATACCCAATTTCTGTAGAGTTGCTAAAACAAATTTTGAACAGTAGTAGGTTTTAGTTAGAAGTTCCCCCCTAAAAGCTCAAGCTGGATCCGTGCCTGTTAATATTCAAAGGAACAAGAGAAAAAAAAGATAATATTGTTGTCAAATGTTGGTTTTTCTTCTTTTTACAGTTTCTTCGTTTTTGACAACGGTATATCTTGAAAATTAACGCTGTTAAAAGACCGCCTTCAGCTGTCTAATAACTATAGAACCAACTTCAAGTTCTGGAGAACAAAACAGTTTACCGAAATTTGTAAATATGTATATGGGATTTTTGGTTATTTTAATAATTACGGGATATTCGATATTTTTCTGTTTATTTTATTAACAAATATACGATTTACGATTTTATTAACAAATATATGATTTACGAAATTTTATAGACAAAAACTTAAAAAAAGATAATATAATAATATATATAGTAAGTTATGAGACATTGAATCAGAAAAAATATCATTTGTTCAAACTTTGTTCAAACACGCTTTAATCTCTAATGGGTTATGAGACTTGAAGAAATCCAAACTTTATTTTTTTACGACCACTCCAATGTATACGTTACAGAAAAGGCCACATTGGTCTTTTTAAGGTTGTTTCCCGATGTACTACTATGGCGCCTTAGTTTATAATATTATGCCCACGCAAGAACACAATATTATTTTATAGCTTATTTTAGCTCATTTAAATATTGTTTATCTATTTTAAATAAAAAATACCATTATAGTGTGAACTAATTAAAGATTAGATCACTCGGAGACTTGAAAAGAGAATTGGTGTCTAATTCCCATTATTTCGTCATTAATTAGTTTTTACTGAAACATAAAAAATAACATAAAAATCCCTTGCAAATTAAGCTAATACGACGTTTCACAAATATCCAATTAATACATTTTTAAATTAAAAAAAAATCATTAAATATTTTATTATTATTCTTTTTTGAACGATTTGTTCCTGAACATCTGGCCATTTGCCACACGTATTTGGTCAATATAATTTATTTTTATTTTTTATTTTTTTATACTTTTTTTTTTCTAATTTGTGTGCCACCGAGTGTTTGTGTGTGAACTTCACCGCTTACTGTTAAAGAAGCTAAATACTAAAAAATAATAGAAAAAAAAACACTTAATTAATATGCTGCTTAAGTTTAATTTCAGCAAAAATCTTAATATTATTTGTTAAAAAAGTTCAATAATTGAAATAAATGAAAAAGAATACGAAAAATCTCTATCTAATGACAAAGCGCATACAAAAAAAAAAACAGTCAAACAAACAAATATACTTGCAGATATACAGACAGACAGACAGTTCAATTTAGAAAAATTGAGTTTATATGTCAAAAACATTTGACCAAATACGGATGACATTGATTTCATTTGATATTCATTATACACTAGATATATATTTGTATATATAATTTTGTATTTTAGTTAACAAAAATGGCTTGAACAACAATTATAAACCAGTTTTGGTTAAACTTAAAAAAAAATAATAATAAACATTTAATTAAATATTGAAAAAATATTGTTTATTTTACAAACTAAAATAAAGACTGTAAATAGACCACTTGAAAAGAAATATGTATTAAACTACGTATTGATATTTAAATCATTTAATTTAAATAAAATTTCAATTAACGTTCAATTTACTCGTAACACTCTTCGAACATGAAATTGTTTTCACTCATACTTTAGTTTTACAGGGTGATTAATTATACCCTTAAGCTTCAATTGCTGATACAAATTCTCTGTCTAGGTGAGTCTCTTTTTTTCTTTATTGTATTGTATTTTCCTATTTGCTGAACAGAAAGAAAAAATAATTTGCAGTAAGCCCCTTTTAATGTCGCCACTTAATTCAATTTTGCATTAACATTTATCTTTTGTTAATGTAACTGATCTTTCTACATATTTTATGATTAATTTTGCCAAAAATCGTCAATGAATATCCCTAGTTGTATTGAAGGGAAAATAACACATAATAATCCCTAAGTTGTTTTTTTTAGCGATAAAATGATAACAAATAATGATTTCTTTTTTGAAGTTACCCCTATTTAATGATTTTGTTGTTTCTAATACCTTTCATAATATTTGTTCTTATTCCGTTTGTAATTTCTACAATATGTATGTAATAATTTGCAATATGTACTATAGAATATATTTGATTTGCATTTTAATATACGGCATAACCGCTTTAACTAAGCGCATCTGTTGCAGCTGAAGCTGTATTTGAAGCCATCCTCGCAGTCATCACTTCAATTATACTATTGAAAATGAGTCTTTTGTCTATAAATGTCTGGGATATGTCCAAAAACTAAATTTGTTTGTGGATAAAATATTACACTGTCATTACAAGTTGTATAGAATTATTACAATCAATCACAATGTACATTGAAATTTACTTGTTAAGCGTTATACTGATTTTATACTAAATGAATATTTGGTTAAAGATAATAAATATAAGACTCGCCAAAAACTCAAATAAAATGTCTAAAAACGGGTCAAAGTGAATAAAAATCTCTAAAATAGTGAATAAATAATTCTTACAAAAAATTTACTACTAAACAGGCGTGGCACTTTTTGTAAACGATAATCACACTAAACTAACATAGACAACTAAAAGTACAACACTGCCGATAAGTGTTGTAAATCGTAATCACAGTTTACAAAATACAACATTAAAATAATTAGTGTTGTGAACGGTAATCGGGGCCTTAACTTTTCGTTGTCACTTCTACTTTTTTTATTTTAGATTTCTTAAGTGAAACTAAACTGTTGATATAATCTAACCCCCATATGCAAAATAAATAAAGTGTCTTTGAAATGTACATATGTTAAAACAAAATTTCCATAGAAAAACCGGTTTTAACATACATTTCAAACACACTTTATTTTTTTTTGCATATGGGGGTTAAATTTAAAATATTTTTTGCCAAATTTTTTTCGGCAAATTTTTTTCTGCGAGCTCTTATTTTTTATTATGGTTTTCTGATAGATATTGTTGCGGCAAACTTTTTATGATATTGCAATTAACTTGTCTTGGAAATAATTAAATGCATTAAATTGTCTTGTTGAAATTTAAATAAAAGCTTTTTTTTTGCTAACTAAACATTGGCGCCCAACGTGGGGCTGAATCTTGGTATAAGATATAAAACAGTTTTTGTACATTTTCGAAATTTTGAATTTTTTTTAAAGGTTTTCTTCTTTCGATTTATAGGCCTCCAGAAAATGAGGGCGAAGATACCTATGTGTCGCAATTTGCAATGTAAATATTATATTTTCGGACCAATTTTCAATTTCTTTAGTGAAATTATAAGTTTCAGGTAAGGTGTATTTTCGAAAATGTGCCAAAATTTCGGGAGATTCGATATTTTCGGATTATCTCATCTTTCCTTTTGTAATTGCCTAGTGAAACTGTAGGTTTCTAATGCATTTAAGGAGCTTTTTATGGATGTTAGAATATGTGATAAATATCAAATTCTCGGAGAATGTCATTTTTTCGGATTAATTTCTTTGGAGGGTCTTCGATGTATATATTCGGAGTAACTTAAATTTTCAAGTTTACGATACTTAATTTTTTTTTAGCATATTTGAATATGTTTGAGAATTTTTTATTTTTTTCGGGATAGCTTTTTTTTGCTTTTGAGAGTTTGCGCGATTTATTTTGTGAAATTATCATTCATGTTCTGTATCTCATGTGGAATAAAAATGTTTGGTCTGAAAATTTTCGGCTTTTTAGTTCAATATTTGAATTAATGTAAATTCAAATTATTTTTTTAAGAGTGGAAAAATCTTTGGAATTGTGATACCATTGTTGTTATAAATAATAATTTGCAACAACAATGCTTTGATAATTCCGAACATTTTCATTCCGCGTGGAATACCGATCGGAGCCGTATGTTTTTCATCCATTTTGCTTATGTCAAATGTATGCGTGCTGGTGGGATCGTGAATGAATAACTTTTCACTCAATAAAATCCATGTTTTTTTTGCTGAGTCTACTCGAAATGTGCTACATTAATTTGTCTCTACATGCCATTCAAAACGTGGATGACTGAAGTTCGTCGAAGGATTTATCTAAATTCGAAGGATCAGTAAATTGGCCTTATATTGGTCGCATCATTGGACACGTTGTGCTAATAGTAGTCAAGCTTTACAGATGTAACGTTTTCAGCGGAACAATTTTAACTCAGTTCTAAAATCAGTATTTTAACAATTCATATTAATGTTATTACTCATATTATAAAACTAAAAAAAAGATACACATATTTTTTACATGACAAGTTAATGAAAATGCCACAAAATTCCCATGCTTTATAAACATTAAAAAGATTTGCATACATAAATACATTCCGAAACATATGTGCTGCTGCAGCAGTAGTACTTACAACTGCCACAACTCCCAAGTAATTGCCACGGCAGCCAATAGAGCTATACAAATTATTTTAACAGGTTTATAACTTGATTAAACGGCAGCTAAGATGATTGGAAATAAATTAAAAGCTTAAATGCTCATGATCATGATTTATATTTTTTAATTATTTAAAAGTTGATTTAACAAAATATAGAAAATATTAATACTAAATATTTTAGTTTTGCCACACGCATAGTTTTTGCAATTAATTTAAATTTTTTCTCTTACACAATAATTAATTGCCATTTCTTTGGTTTCTTGGTTAAAAATTTCAAGTTGTAAATTCATTGCAAGTGACATTTTGAGTGTGTGAGTTATTTCAAAATTTATGGCAAATAAAAAGAAAATTTTTGCATACAAATCATTTCACTATTTAATTTGGTTTTCACATCTTCTCTTACGCACCACAGCCGCAATAAAAGTAAGGAAAAATCTTAAACATGTGGTGGTGGTGATGGTGGCTCCAGTTTTAACATGCAGGAATGCTTTGTATTGGGTAAAAAAAATGATGGGAAAGTTTAAAGTTCATTTTCTTTTATGTGAGTGTCAGGCAGTCAGTCATTATGTGAAATATATAAAATATTTTATAAAAATTGCAAGAAGTGAACAAACTGTGGTGAAATGTATTTTTTTTTGTTATTCCAAAATATTTATGCAAAGTTTCATAAGAATCGGTTTTGTAGAACTAAAAAAAATAATATTTTCTGCCCACTTTCCTAATCGCAATATTGTATTGTCCCGTGAACTTAATGTGTGTACAAAGTTTGATACGAATCGGCTAAATTGAAATAGTTGAAAATTAATAATTATTACGTTTGGGGTGTGGCACTGCCCACTTTTTAACCATAATGTTTTATTGTCACGATAACTAAATGCGTGTGAAAAGTTGAATAGGAATCAGTTTAGTAGAAGTTGTTGAAAAAGAATATTTGGCACTGCCCACTTTTTAAGTCATGATGTTATTTATAGTATTGAAACGGAAGCAAAGTTGCATGATAATCTGTTAAGTACAAGCATCCTTAAACGAATGTTTAGTTATTTTGCATGGGCGTGGCAGTGTCCACTTTTGACGTCATATTGTATTATTGAAACGGAAGCTTAATATGTGTGCAAAGTTGAGTAGAAGTAGCTTAAAACGAATGAGGATTTACTTTGTATAGGAGTGCCCACTTTTCAACAGGACCAATCTGCAAGAAAAAATAAATCCGAAATCGATTTATAAATGGCAGAGTTTTGAGGGAAAACACATGAAAAAAATACATGACGAATTAATAACCTTTCCCCTTTTTTTTGAAGTCGGTTAAAAATGTATCTCATCATCTTAAAAAAAAAATCCGTTTAAAAAAGCACTTTTAAACAAGTACCTGTTGAAAAAAGTACTTCTTAAAAAACTTTTAAAACAGACTTTAACCAAAAAGAACATTTTCTAAATGTATTTTTTCAAAAAAGTACCTTTTAAAAATGTAACACTTAGATAAGTGTGCACCTTTTAAAAAAGTACGTTTTAAGAAAGTACTTTTTAAAAAAGTGCCCTTGAAAAGTACCTTTTAAGATAAATACAAAAAGTATTCTTAATAAAATACTTAGCAAAATGTACTTGTTAACAAAAGTACATTTTAAATAGACACCTTTTAAAAAAGTGCTTTTGCAAAAGCACCTTTTAAGAAAATTATTTTTGAAGTCGTTTGTGTAAAATGTAGTTGCTGCAAAAAGTAGTTATTGAAGAAAGTTGTTTTTGAAAAATTTAGTTTTTAAAAGAGTAGTTTTTGAAAAATTTTGTTTTCAAAAGAGTAGTTTTTGAAAAATTTAGTTTTTAAAAAAGTAGTTTTAAAAAGTAGTTTGTTAGCTAAAAAGTGCCTGTTGTAAAAAGTACCTTTTGTAAAAAGAACCTTTTGTAAAAAATATCTTTTGTAAAAAGAACCTTTTGTAAAAAGAACCTTTTGTAAAAAGAACCTTTTGTAAAAAGAACCTTTTGTAAAAAGTACCTTTTGTACAAAGTACCTTTTGTAAAAAGTACTGCAAAAAGTACCTTTTGTAAAAAGTACCTTTTGTAAAAAGTACCTTTTGTAAAAAGTACCTTTTGTAAAAAGTACCTTTTGTAAAAAGTACCTTTTGTAAAAAGTACCTTTTGTAAAAAGTACCTTTTGTAAAAAGTACCTTTTGTAAAAAGTACCTTTTGTAAAAAGTACCTTTTGTAAAAAGTACCTTTTGTAAAAAGTACCTTTTGTAAAAAGTACCTTTTGTAAAAAGTACCTTTTGTAAAAAGTACCTTTTGTAAAAAGTACCTTTTGTAAAAAGTACCTTTTGTAAAAAGTACCTTTTGTAAAAAGTATCTTTTGTAAAAAGTACCTTTTGTAAAAAGTACCTTTTGTAAAAAGTACCTTTTGTAAAAAGTACCTTTTGTAAAAAGTACCTTTTGTAAAAAGTACCTTTTGTAAAAAGTACCATTTGTAAAAAGTACCTTTTGTAAAAAGTACCTTTTGTAAAAAGTACCTTTTGTAAAAAGTATCTTTTGTAAAAAGTGCCATTTGTATAAAGTACCTTTTGTAAAAATACCTTTTGTAAAAAGTACATTTTGTAAAAAGTACCTTTTGTAAAAAGTACCTTTTGTAAAAAGTACCTTTTGTAAAAAGTACCTTTTGTAAAAATTATTTATTGTAAAACGTATCTTTTGTAAAAAGTGGCTTTTGTTAAAAGTACCTTTTACAAAGAGTAGATAATATAAAAATAATATAAGAAACCACACTTTCAAAAAAACACTGCGTTAAAAATTTACTTTAAACAAATTTAAATTCTTAAAGCTCGAGTTGTACTTACATTTTTAAAATTTATTAAAATTATACATACACACATAAATACATGCACATTTACTTTCAGGAAGAAATTAACTTTTTTTATTTAAACGGTTTTAATTTTATATATCCTTCATATCCTTTTTTTCCTTCATGCAAACTCCTTTGTAAACATATTTTTACATGTGTATTACATGTTATTTTAGGCAAATATTTATTTCAAATAAATATTTATAAAATATAACAGCAACAATAAAGCCAACATTAACATATGGATAAACGTTGAGTAACTGACGGTCATTGTCCAGACAAACATCATCATCATCATGAAGAGGCAAGTAGTTGCAGTACGGCAACAGCTTACATTCCGTCTACAGTCTGTATTTTTTTCTTCTACCGGTTGTGTTGCTTTTTTGTTTGCTTAAGTTTAATTTTAATGATTTTGCAAACGATTGTTTATTTTTTCGTTTAGCCAGCACATGTATAAAATAAAGAACAGAATGAATAAATGAATGAATGAGCAAACATGATATTCCACAGTAACTGAAGAACAAAAGCACAAGGAAACATATTATGAGTTGTGGGTATGTCGGTATGTAACAACAAATGAAACCCCTACATGAAGTTTTAGAGTTGGGGAAATAATAATGATCCTGAATAGATAGTGGCGTGATAAACTAAAAAGTAATTAGCGGAATTCAGAGAAAAATGTTACAATATTTACTATTTGAGCGAAAAATCCTCCAAGATCACATCTCGAATATATCCATTTTTTTATCTTTGGTTAGGTATAGGGTGTCCCACGTTTGTTTAGTTAATTGTTTCTTATGTGTTGATACACAATGTCTGCATCTGAAGTTACTTTAGATTTTTTGCAAACAGGTAAATTGTGTTATTCATTAATGTTAATGAGCTAAGTGTTTTATTCTTAAGAGCACTCTTCTGTATACAATTTTTTTTACATAACGTGGGTCAACGTTTTCGATGTAAGTAAAATCAAACTTCACCATCAATATATATTAATGCAGTTTTAATCAAATATTTAATTTAAAAAAGCACTTAAGAAATTAAATTGCAATTTTAATAAAAAGTCACTTACGTAATTACTACTACTACTACTACTACTACTACTACTAATTAAGTAGTTTTGTTAAAAAGGCACTTGGTTCAAGTAGCATATTTTTTGAAAGGCGCCCTTTTAAAGGGTACTGTTTTAAAACATTCTTATATAAAAGTACTCTTTTTAAATTTTACTTTTTTAAATGGTAGTTTTGTTACAAGCATGTCTACAAGTTGTTTATCAATCGTGACTTCTTTTTTAATATTAAATATTATATAAATTAATTAAAACTCTATCAGCAATAATTGCAATGCAAAAAAGTTATTAAAAACATGTGAAATTGAGTGTTTATTAAAAATTTTATTTGTTAGTTGAAAATATTATATGTTACTTGAATATTAAAATTCATGCGAGTGTTTAAAAATTGTGTTTCAATCATAATAAGTTGAGTCGTAAATAATTCAATTATATTAGACCATTTGCGAGAAATTTTATTGTGAAGAAAAATAAACATATACAAAATTGCAATTCGTTACTTGTCTATTTGTATGGATTTTCTGATGTTTCTAACATATATTTTCGGTGTTTTTGTTATTGTTTTGGGGTTTAAAGAAGAAGCAAACAAAATTAACTAGAGCAGAGATCTAAAAATGTTATAGACGAAAAACGGTATTCAGAATATAAGCAAGGAAAGATTAAAGGAATTTTTCTCAAAACAACTTATTTTATTTCTTTGGCTTTGATTTAAAGGAGTTATCATTAAAACGAGTTGAAATAATATACCATTCATATCGTCCTAAAGTGATTTAACGAATGGAAAAATTATTATGATAAAAAAAAACATAAAATTATGCGGCTGATTGTGTTTAGCGTTTTTCAACTTAGACATGTTGTAATAGATTAAAGAAAAAACAAACGCAAAATGTTTTTTTAATATAGTACAAAATGTCGAAGTTGAAGTCGAAAAACTCCAATTACAATAAGGGGGATTGTTTTTTTAAGAGACTTATAATTCAACAACCCCCACTAATAGAAAAACCGTCATAACGCTTATGTAATTTGACATCAATGCTAAGTCGAGTGACCTCGTTTTTGACCCCATGACACTTTTCATCAGTGTGATGTCAACCTTGACATCAGCTGCTTATCAATGCCAATGATAACAAATCTATCATCAATGCAATGACACATCGACATCAGGGAATTGAATAATTGACATCAATTTAATGACAAAAGGTCATCAATATGATGTCGCTGATAGGGACAACAGTTTTATTGCTGTTGTAATATGACATCAGTGCTATGTCAAGTGTCTTTGTTTACATCAGCTGTCATCAATGGAATGATTGAAACAATTATACATATTTATATACTCTTACTTTTACATGTTTCTATTTTAGTTTTACTTTTTGTAATATTATATTTCCTTCTAATTTTGGTCTTGATCCCAGTCTCCTCAATTCATCGCACATTTATAAACAAACGCCTCTATCATTTCAGCTATGTCACCATGCAAAACGTCAGCAGCACAAAGTAAACATAAAAATTATTGATGCGGCATGCATATGATGACTAAGTGTCATCAATATGATGAAAACTAGTCATACCATCGTTTGTTTCAATGTTTTGTCTGCGCATGTATGCTGTAGTTGCTTAGTTTTTAAAAAGACATATTTTTTATTGGCTCTGTCGTAGTAATACTGATAAGTGTACATCAATGCAATGTCATGCTTTTTTTATCTTTCTAGAAATGCGTTTAAACAGAAAAAAGTAACATTTGTATTAAAATATAAATTACAAATATTACAACATTGTTTCCTTATTTCTTTTATGCATATTTTACACTTTAATAATATATAATAAGTGACATCGTATTGATGTCATTGCAGTCATAGGATTGATGACACCTTAACTATGACAAAATTCCATGCTGACGTTTGTTTGTCATCAGATTAATGTCTGTTTTCGTTTTATTAATGACGTTTGTCATAGCATTGACATCAGAACTTTAATGATAAGGCGTCATCAATGCGACGATATATGATTTTTTTTAAAATGAATTTTACCCACGTACATGTAAAAGATGTATTTGGTAATTGTCTTTGTGCAAAGAACATATTTTTGAAGCAGTTAATCTGGGGGCGGTGTTACTCTGTAACTCGATTCGAAGGAAAATGCTTTCGAAATGCTTTGTAAATACCACACAAATTCGAACAATTTTCTTTTCGAATCGAATTGCACTGTTCATACTTTGAAAGTATGTATGCTTACTTTCGGCAATATGTTTCATGAGAGTATTTTTACTAAGTTACTTTTAACGAGTTTTTCATCCTTCTTCTACCAGAAGACATAACAATCAACTGTAATCTATTATTTCAGATCCAAATAGTTAATTGTAGAAAACTAATTTTCAAAATTTGTCGGTGAAGTACAAAAAATGTTTCATTAAATTAGTAATTCCATCACATATTGTCTATAAATTGTAGCAAATATATATTAATATTTTGGTTATTAATATTAACAAAATTTTGTACGAAATTAATTCTATTCACACACAAATTTCAAACTTAAAAATTAAAATGTTACCCATAGCGTTTTTGTTTATAAATCAATTATGACAGTTTTTTTTTAAATTTAACATTTTAATTCCAATATTGTTTCGGAATTAACATACATATTTATTCTCATACCATTTGCCAACATCTGTTTGCTATTATTGCACAGACATATTTAATGGAATTAAAAAAAAAACTATTTAATATTCAAAAAGTTTAAACTAAAATTTTTTTTATAAAATAATAAATGAAAAAGAAAACAAACTGACAGCCATAAAAAAGCCGACCGACAGCACATCATTAGGAAAAAACAAGTATCATTTTGATATTTCCATTCCAAAATAAACATCAAAATCTTACAAAAAAAATTTATAACAATAAAATCAAACTATTAAAATGTTAAACAACTAACGTACTTTTTCTTAAAATTTAGCCAATGGTTGTTTTTGTCTCGATATGATTTGAATGTAAAAAAATCTCGCGAATAAAACTTTTTTAAACTCGCCTCCTTCTAATTAATAAATACTATTTTTTATTTTTACGATTATTTGTTACTTTTGCGTTTTAATTTAATTAATATTTATAAATATTTCACAGAAAATAAAGAAACAAATTAAATAAATAAAAATAAATGTGCAATTTCTGACAGACACACCTCCTTTTGTTGTAATTTGAAATCTTAAATGACAGTTTTTGGCGGTTGAAAAGACATTTCAAAGATAAAGATATCGGTCGGCAAAACTTTAATCTTTTCTGTGTCTATTTTATACTTCTTAATTGCGCCTGTTTAAAAAAAAATTAACAAATTTAAAATTAATTAACAGTTGAATATATAGATTAGCCGTGTTTAAATTAATTGTTGAATGTTTTGCCAATAATGACGATTAAAATGTTATATTTTACTATTATAATTAATTTGATTGTTTCAATATTAAATTATATATACTATTATTTCTTATTAACTTTCAAGTATTTAATAAAGATTTTTTTATATTTCTCTTTTATTTTTAGGTAAGTTTCCCCAAAATGGCTAAGCCCTAAATTTTCCTAGAAATGTAAGTATGTAATGAGTTAATGATAAAGAAACATTTCTCCAAATTTATCTTACCTCTGCTTTTAACAGAAAGTATTTAATTTGGAAAGATTTTCCATGATCCGTGATCTTCCGCCCGCCAGCATATCAATTCTGTGTAAGAATAGAGTATGCCTTAGTGGCGAGCATCTCATCTCTAACCCTCTTCGAAGGCTGGTCAACTGTGGGGCTATCGGTTGTTGTGGTTCCAGTGTATGGCCACTCGAAAGAAAACTCCTAGAAGTTAACATTTTATCGATTTTTGGCTGGGCGGAGACATGTGTGGCGTTTCAGCAGACTAACGTAGGCTATCCTACTCCCTTTGGATACTTAAGTGCACGCCACTTTTTCTGTTATTTTATAGTTGAGTTGTAGTTGTCAAATTGTTATTACAATTCAACTCAACTTTCATCAAAGTGGGACAGATAAGAACCTCATTTTGAACATTATTTTAAAGACAACTAAAATTGGTTGCGAATCATAAGACAAAAAAAAAATAGTCGAGTTGAGTTGTAGCATTTACAAATCAACTTAGTTGAGTTGTGAATCATAATAGGGGGTAATTTTTTACTGATAATCCTCAAAAGGTCAAGGTATCGAAAAACCGAATTGGTCTTTTTCGCAGAAAGCATAGCACTAAGGTGCGGATAGTCACCCAGATGCAAAACTGTGCTCATGGGCAAATTTCGCATACACAGATATTTCGTAGGATCAACCATTTTTCCGATAGAAGGTAAAGGTTAGAAAGAACTTCACCATATTTGCCTATGGCAAAGCTAAGTCTCGCCCTGTCGGTCCGGAGTTACGAGGTTCAAAACATTTGTTTTAAATTAGTCATCTTCCGTAATATGAAACGTTTATGTAAAAAAAAACTGGTGTCAATTGAAAGAACAAACACGCTTAAACATGTGTTTAAGAATTATTTATTTTCTTACTATTTGTAGCAATTAAATTAGTTGAAACTATTATTTCAAAATACTTTGCTGACAAAGTATATGGCAGCACAGAAAACTTATCCCTTTCTGCTAGTTGTCTACTTACGGCCTTTATCAATACACATGAAAAATATTCAAACAAATAAATTGTTGCCTTAATTAACACTTTTAATTTCACATGCTTATTATAGGCGTTAAATTCTTGGAAATCCTGTGAAATTCTCGTATAATTACAAAATTTTTTTTTATTCTCCCATTAGTATCATGACTTAAACAACAATTCTTTTCAGTCATTTGCATATTTCAACTCATTTCTTTTGTTTATTGTCGATTTTCTCACATTATGGCGGCAACAAAATTTTTACTTATTTTCACATTTTCATAAATATGTGTACGTATAGGTAAAAAAAATAAATAAATTAAACTTAATGAAAAAAGAAAAAAAACTGGAATTTTTTCTGTCTAAATTTAAAAGGTGTAAAACTGCTAAAATGCAATTCATTTCTTAAGGCTGTGGCAAGCATGAAAGCCAATTGTTACAATACGAACTGCAAGCAAGAGTATGTATTAAATACAATACGCACCACTGTAGGCTTTGAATAATTGTGGCAAGTTGTGAGATGTTGTTGAGCCTCGAGAAAGTGTGTATAAAAAGGAGAAGTAAAATTAATGAAGCTGTTTGAGATCAACAGGACTGATTAAGTTTCTCTATTGTTTTGTACACCTGAATTTGTGGTGTGATTAAGAGTTAAATGTCATTGTTAGGGAAGTGAGTAGCGAGTAAAGTTTGAAATGCAAGAAAACCAGAAGGCAAAAACATAAATTTAATGTAAGTCAAAATCAGCCAAGCATGGCTTTAGACACCGACCTACAAAAAAAGTGATAAAATGAAATATCCAGACAAGAGAAACAATTTTTATCGGCTAAACAAAAACAAAAACAACAGCTAACATATTTACTTTTTGCTTCACAGTATTTATTATATGTTGTAATTGTTTTTTATTTATTTATTATTATTTATATCATTACAACGTCCCCCTGGTCGACTCATAACTCTGTTAAACGATTTTCATAATTAAAGCCGACTTAAAAAGTTGTTTAAAACTGCCAGTAATGACGATGATGAGGGTGTGGTAAAGATACCATCATAGTGTTGTTGTTGGTTGGTTTTCTGAAAAGTTAATAAATTTTGACTCGAAACAATTATTGTTGACAATGAACAGGGTCAATTGTGTTTTTATTCCGTAACGTCTAATAGTGGTCGTTGTTATCATTTAAAAGTCACAATAATCATATTTTTCCTTTTATGTCTAGAATTATACAGGTGTTAAAGGTTGCTTTTATATTGTTTTTAAATGTCTCTTTCCTCTTTCCCCTCTTTTTTGTTTCTGTTTTAATTTCATAATGAATTTGTCAAATTAACGGAAATTCATTGTAATTAATGACACTTTAATTATTTGTTATACGTAAAATGACCAAAATGAAACAAAAGCAAACATTTCAAAGTTTTTATGCGGTTTTTAAATTTACGTTGAAAATGATTTAATTCTTTTTTTTTCCAGCTCTTGACTCATCTCATGTATGAAGTATGAAGTTGTAACGCAATTTACCTTGAATTAATTATTTATTTATTATCGTAATTTTTTTTGTTTGTTTCGTCTTTAGCAGAATGATTTATAATTTGTGGTTTTCGTTGCTGATGTGTATTAAAGGAATAGTTTTATTATTGTTTTGCCAGATTTTTAACACCCTCATTTGTTATTTTATTATTTGTTATTTTATTAGATTAACCATTTTTAGGAGTTTTCTATTATTTTATCTGATTTAATCATAAGTTTGTTTTTAATTAGATTTTTGTTTACAGCATTTCATTTATTTACTTTTGTTTTTAACATGAAAAAATAAAAAAATATGTATAAATAAAAT
The DNA here is from genome assembly GCA_956483635.1 of Panzeria rudis. NCBI lineage: Eukaryota > Metazoa > Arthropoda > Insecta > Diptera > Tachinidae > Panzeria > Panzeria rudis. Next base: position 161,924,143 of record OY101447.1, on the reverse strand, counting down.
ATTCAAACAAATAAACAATAAGTCATTTAGGCCGGGAAAGTAATGTGGCTTGCGAAATTTTCGATCTCAGTTAAATTCCTGTCTTGCTAAAATTGTGGTTACTGATCTTTTAAAAAAGCAATAAAAATTTTAATATACTACAGGGGGTGTGGCAGTTTAATTAAAAAAGACCTTTAGTTACTCCGTTTCCCATATAGCTGTGTTCGTTCACTTGAGTACAAAACCAAATCGCAAACTATGATTCCTTATAGTTCTGTGTAATAAAAAAAAGTTGAACTACTTTTTTTTTGTTGTTTTTAAGTTACACTGTACAACACAAGAAAATAACACGTTTCTAACGCCTGATTCTCGTAGAGGGCACCAAAAAAATATATACATGTATCGGCGCTTTGGAAGTTTACATCTCGTATTCATTTTGGGAGGAATTAAAGTTATCCCACCTCCCCGACCCTTTTGCACATACACAGAAAAAAACTAAATTTCATTTTCTGTAAAGGAATTCAATGAAATAGTAAATATTTCGTCTAGGAACGAACCTATAAAAAACAAATTTGTAAATATGTAAAGACAAAAATATCTCAATAATTTCATTGAGAAAAAAACGTGCTTTTTCCAATGAACAAATTGTTTAAATCTATAAAACGATTTGTCTAAAAATATTTACAAATTGTAAACAAAACAATTTACTAAATGAAACAAAAAGATTTACTGGACTTTCTGAAAGATATCAAACAATATTTTTGTCTGAATTTATTAAACAATTAGTCTAAAAATACTAACAAAAATTAAACATAATAGTTTACTTAATCAAACAAAAATATTTGCTGGATTTTTTGTAATATATCAAACAAAATTTTTGTCTGGGTCATCATCATCGCCATCCATTAAGCGTTTATGAAATTTCACTTTGTTAAATGTGTTCAAGTCTGAATGATTATCTAATGACGCAAAAAAAAATTAATGAGAATTGGCGCAACGACATTAACAAATTGATTCACTCAAAAATCTTCAGTAAACAAACTTGGTACAATCGCATTTCTTTTGCTTTTGTTGTTGTTATTTGTGTGTATGTCGTCATCGTGGTTGTTTTGTACGACATAGCTTTTCTTGCTGTTTTTGGTGTTTGCGTTCTAAATAAGAGTCAAACAAACAATTCATTGATTATGTAAAGAACATATACTGAAAATGAAACTATTTTTAGTCAAACTTTTGTTTGAAAATTTTTTGGTGATAATTTTTTCTGTGTGTGATAGGAAATCGTGTAAGAGTTGTGCTAAAGATATTACATATGCTCAGCATTTTTATGTAAAACATCTCGACAAACATTTATGTAGAACATTTTAACCCTCTAACTGTTCGTCGTGTGGGTCTTTTTGTACTTTTCTTAAAAAAGGGATAAACTCACCTTCAGCGGCGATATAGCGGGTTAAAATGTTAAAATCTTAAAATATGTTAAATACAGTTAATATTCAAATTATATAAATTAACTTTTGACAAAATTGGACGATTCTTTCTCAAGTTATAATAAAATCTATGGGACAGCGTCTTAAAAAAAATTTTTTTTTTGCAAAAATCAAGCAATTTCACTTTATTGTGAGTAAAAAAATCAAGATTTATCCATCGCTTTTCATGTGATAAATCTGATTGAATTGTAAGTTTTTGCCATGTTCGATTTATTATAAATGTAAAAAAAAAGTTGTTCAATTTTGCAAAAAAGAAAACATATTTTTCATCATTGCGGTCTAAATAATTCCGATACCGTTGAATATATAAAAAAATAATATTAAACGGCTAAAGGTAATTTTATTTCAAGTTTTGTGTGTGTGTGTGTGTGTGTGTGTTTTTTAATAAAATTGGCCAACCCCTACCCAAGTTATGATAAAATCGTTGGAGTAGCCTCTTCAAAAATTCCAAATTGTAGAATTTTTATTTTTTTAATTTATTAATAGAACTTCGACTGTTCTTGTATTTAGAAGACAATAACAGTAATGATCAAGATCATGACGAACGTTTCATTTTGTTGCATAGAGGCTATTCACATGTTACGTAACGCTATTTTCGAAATTTTTATACTAGCCTCCCCCCACTCCCGCCTCTCGTAATGCTTTTGACAAAATTTTCAATATAAATATTCTAGTCCGTAGCAAATCATTAGCCCTCTCGCCGCCGAACGTTACGTAATATGTGAATAGCCCCTTAGAGTTATTACAAAAATTTGTGTCGGTTAATTCGGTCCCTTTATAAGAAACATACTTATTTATTAGCTTAAGTTTTTAACTAAAACATAATATGTTTATATTATAAAGTCTACTGATATTATTTGCATTTTATTTATTTTATAATTTTCAATTAAGCCTGTCCAATTCGAAACATTTGTGTAAATAATTAAATTAAATTGTATTTTTGATGTTTTTATAATAAAGAAATTTCCATATTTACATCATTATCTGAATGGTTTAGTAACACAAAATACATTCATAGGCAATTTACCAACAATGTAACTGTAAAATTGAAATAAACTTCTTCAATGTCATTTTATTTAATAAGAATAAACAGCTTGAAACTAGGGATGTAACGATACACCGTTTTGCCGATCCGATACCGATACCGATATTTAAAAATAAATATCGCCGATACCGATTCCGATACCGATACGAATATTGAAATTGAGTTCAAGTTTAGATTAACAAAACTCAAGTGCAATTTTTTTTCTTAAACAAAATTACAGTGTAAGAGATTATTAATATTTAAAATTGATATTAACCCAGTATAAAAAATTGGAAGTAATTTTTAAGGAGCTACATTTTCTTTGCTTCCAAAAAATCTGTATTAAAAATATGCAGATAATTAGTAAAAAAGCAAGAAAAAAGCTTTAATTCCTTTATAATTTAAAAAAATAATCTCCATGCATTTTAAAAAATCGATTTTTAAAGGACATTTATCAACTAATAGTTTTCTAAATAACTTAATGGCTTAATTATTAAAAGTCTTCTAAAAGTTTATATATATTCACTTAAATTTACATGAAAATACAATTTTCAATTTAAATTCGCATTAAAAAAAATTGTGAAAATGGGTAATTTTTTATCCTTTTTCCTTGAGGAAAAATCATTATAGAACACGGAAAAAGAAATTTGTCCTAGCATCGCTTCCAATTGGGTGATTGGTAATCGAAAAACAGAACTTCTTGCAATGGCAAGGATATGTAAAACTAATTAGAAATTGTCCAAATTCGCAAAACTTTCGGATCGTGAATTCTACATTTTCATGATTTCTTTGGAGTGTCTTTTTTTGCTGGAATAAGATTTAAAAAACAACGAATTGAATTTGAATTCATGGTAAAATTAACGAAAAATAAATAATTTCCGGATCGCGAATTCTACATTTTCATGACTTCTTTGGAGTGTATTTTTTTGCTGGAATAAGATTTAAAAAACAACGAATTGAATTTGAATTCATGGTCAAATTAACAAAAATAAATAAATTTTTTACAAAATAACAGCATAAAATATTATTAATTTTTAAAATTGATATTAATAAGATTTAAAAAATAACGAAATGAATTTAGTTCATGGTAAAATTAACCAAAGATAAATAATTTGTCAGAAAAAAACACTGAAATTTTTTTTAAAAGTATCGTCGTATCGACAGTAAAATATCGCCGATACCGATGTATCGGAAAATCTGAAGTATCGCCGATATATCGGTATCGGTATTCGTTACATCCCTACTTGAAACCATTAATTTTATATATATTTTGTTTTTCAATTTATAAAAATAGCTTCTAGATCATTTTAATATTAAAAAAAAAAGAATAATTAAATAAAATTTACATAAAGCCTGTTATAGAAAACCACCTGCCTTATAAAGCGGCATTCAAAACTAAAACAGAGAGAGAAAAAATGCAATTCATTAAAATTGCATACGAAAAATTGCAACAAATTGTGAAAAAAACTACTGCCAATACAAACATACAAACGATACTGTAAATTTAAAATCTTATAATTATAAAAATGAATAAATATAGTTTGAAACAATTACAACGAAAATGGATAGATGAATAAACACACATGATGCAATCTAAAAGTTACAAATAAAAAAATGGAAATTGTACTGTAGAGATAAAGAAAATAAAATAAAATGAAATGTCTACAATGTTGAGGGCGTTATAAATTTCGTTTCGTATCTAAACTCGTATCTTACGATCTGTGTTAATTTTTAAAATTAAATTAATTTTGCTTTGAAATATAGGTACTACAGTTGCTAATGATAATGATACAAAGTTGAAAGTATATATTTGTTCACACAGAGCAAATATTTGGCGAAATAGCGTAATCACCAAGAATTTAGTTGGCTGTGCTATTGCTCTGTTTTAATCAAAATATCCAATAATAGAAATAATGAGAACCTTTCTAAACTAGAAACAAATAGTACATTTCCCCATTTCACTTTATTCTATATTGAGTAAATTGGCAATATTATTGCATATTTTGTTAAATATTTGCCCAGTCTGACCATACCTTCAGAGACTTACATATGCATTTGCATGTAATAGATATACGCTTTTTATATTAATGAAATAATAATGAAAAAAAACCCACGCGTATTTTTCTAATTTCTATTAATAAAATATAATTTAGCTTTCTTCTGTAAAAAATTTTGTAAACAGCTTAATTCAGTTTGATTAAAATTTTATTTATACAGTTAGTAGTGTCCGACCGAACGCACTTTTTTCAGACCGAACCCGAACTTCGTTAAAAATTTTAGAACCGAACCCGAACGCAATACCGAACGCGAAACCGATCTTTTTTATTGAAAAGAAAAATTTAAACTTAACTATGACTTATTTATTTAATAAATACAAAATTAACAAATTGATAGTACGTAGAACTTTTTGATAATATTTTGAAGGACTACATTTTTGTGTATTTTTTATGATATATAAAAATATAAAAAAAAAACATTTTTACAAAGTTCGGTGTTCGGTGAAAATTTTACCGAACGCCGAACATCAACCGAACACAGCTTTTTGCCGAACTCCGACACCGAACCTGAACGTTCGGACGGACACTAACAGTTAGTATACATAACTGGAAATGGGATTCGAGAATTATCACCCTTATCGCGAAAAAACTCGCGTGAAATTTGTTACGTTTCCCTAAAACTGCAATCGCCAACTTCGTATTGTGGTTGTATGCTATTTTGTACACTTTCTTTGTCATTTTTTATTTATGGGAAATAGTTCAAGTGAAAAAATATTCGCTTCTTATTCACGATAGGGGTGATTAATTAATTATTCGAACCAAATTTCAATTCCACCATCATCGACAAATTCAAATATACCATCACTAAATTAGCATAACAGACCTAACGTATAACGTGAATTGTATAAATAAGATTTAAATTCACATACAACCGAAACGCGTAAAATACACATGACCACTGATGAAGTAATGTTGCGAATTCCGAAAGCAGCGTAGTTATGTTTTCAAAAATGCTTAAAGTTTTTGCTAAGTTTATTCAATCAAAACTTTCCAAGTAGGCTAACAAAAATCAATTGCCCATATCGGCTTGAAAAACGTTTTAGAATTTCGATTAATAGAAAATGATAACACTATCGCATTTCAAAACTTTTAATTTGATTTTTCAAGTATTCTTTCAAGTTTTTTCCCACTAATGTGAACCCACTTAAAAATAAAAGGTTTAACTTACATCAAAGTTGTAAAAGCAACAACAAAATTTTACTTGTAAGACCTGCATGTTTGCATTGTAACCGGCCGCTGTTGCTAACTGAATTGAATATCATATTGTTAATAGTAGTATGTACAGAAATCTTCATGAAGATGATGATGATGATGATTCAAACTTCATCATACAATTACGACTCCGAAAAAAAGCGGCTGCTGCAACAATTTTCTACACATACGAGTTTGTAGTTACAAGTGTGCCGCATGCTAAGCTAATCTCGTTTGTAGTGACTAATGTGTTGAGGATAAAAAGTTGTGTGTACAACGTTACGTATGGAATTCGTAATAGTTGCAGCAACTTGTCTTCGAAACATTAGTGGCCATAACATGCAGTTTGTCATGAGAAAAAAAGAAGCTTAATACTAAAATATCGTTTCACCAGTAATAAAATCGAATAAATATGTAGTTTAAAATTTTTTGCGCTAAAATAAAAGAAATAAAAATCAAAGGTGTTTAGGCTTCTCCATTTAAAGACACATGGAGAGCAAAAGCAGATAGATAACCGACTAGCCAGTCAGCCAGTCACTTCTTAAAGGCAAATTGATGGAAAATTTTAAATTAAGATATAAAAAAATGCGATTTTTGATATTACTCTTAGTTGTGGAAATTTAAGTAAAGATTTTCACAACATACTTAAGGGAGTTGAAACACACATAATTAGTAGTGGCCGACGGATTAATTGGGTTCGAATTTGGCCAAAAGTTGATGTTAGCTTACGCAAGAAATCCTTGTTTTAATGGTCTGAGTAACTGATTTTCCTAATACAGCTAAATAACGTACACTGAAAGAATTTCGCTTCATAAATCCAATGAAACAATTTCGTTGGATTTTTTTTCACAAATCGAATGAAATATTTCACAATTCTAATGAAATTTCACGAATATTGTGAAAGAATTTCAATGGAATTGCTTCATTAACTTTCATAGTTTCGGTAGAAAATTGCATTGGACTTAAAAAGCAAAATTTGGCCTTTTTATGGAAAAACCTTTAAGTTTGGACAAACTATTTTAATTGATACTTAAAATTCTTTAAATATATGCTATAAAAAATAAAAATTGCGTTATAGAATGCCATAATTTCAATGAAATGTATTTCATTGATTTGATAAAAAGTGTCATTGGATTTATGAAATACAGTCAAATCCCGATAATTCTTACTCCGATAAATCGTAATTCCCGATAATTCGTAATAAACTGTCGGTGCCTTGAAAAATCTTGTTAATTCGTAAAATTTCCATACATTTTGGTCCCCTCGCTTATTCGTAATATTTCTTTTCAAATAAAATCTTCTTTACCTCTTATAAATCGTAATTGTTTGCTAACTACCACTTATAATTCGTAATAAAAACAACAGAAACATGGAAATAATGATTTTTTGTTTACCGCAATTTTTTTTTGCGTAGGTTTTTGCTTTTTCTTGTGTGTGTGTTTATTTTCTTAAGATCAGTTTGTTACATAAATTATAAAGAAAAACGTCAAAGCGCACGCATTAAACTCTGTCAGTGTTACAAAAACAAAAAATTTTGCAGCCATTGACAATGGAGAGAAAAAAATAGACGCGAAAAACTACCTGAATATCCAGTTTTTTATGTTTTTTTTTTCATCGTTTTAGTAAATAAATTGAAAAACCCCGTTAATTCGTATTTATTTTATTTTAACCCCGTTAAATCAAAACCCCGCTAAATCGAAAACCCTTATAATTCGCAAAAAAATGGCCGGTCCCTTGCGATTACGAATTATCGGGAGTCCACTGTAATTAAATCACATACATATTTTTTTAAACATACCTTTATTTGCTGCACTAGTTAAAACGTTGCCTATAAAGCAAATGACGAGAATCACGCGTCGGAGTTCGATACTGTGAGCGGTCATCAACATTAAACTTTTTTCTGATATGCATTAGTGTCTTCGTGCGTATTTTAACCATGGAATTGTCAATAAATTAAAATAGACAATAAAAAAGATAAGTTAATGAGGCTACTAGGTAATGTAATAAATTCATTAAAACAATGAAATAATATCATTAAAATAATGATAGAATATCATTAAAATAATAGAGTTTCATTAAAATAATGAAATAATTTCTTTAAAATCATGGAACAGTTTCATCAAATCAATGAAATAACTTCACTGATATAATGAAATATGCTCATTACCTTAGTGAAATTATTACCTTGGCGCAATAAAAATATATATTTAATGAAACTTTCATTAAAACAACTTTAACGAAACTTGTTTCATTAATCCAACGAAGCGTGACGTTGGTTGAGTTCTAATGAAAATTTTCATTGTATTAATGTTAAAATTCACAAAATTTATGAACGAAATTCTTTTAGTGTTATGATAAGATAAAATGAACATATTTATTTTATTGTAAATCTGCTTAAACATGACAAGTTAAAATATTTATTTTAGTTTCAATTTTCTATGTGTCATTGTAACATGTTTTTAACACGTTTTTTTTTTCAATTTATGGAAACACAAATAAAAGTTACATAAATTTGCACAAATTAAATTTAAATATAAAAGAAAAATTGAAAACAGATCATTAAAATTTATTTTACAACAACAAACACAACATTTTATAAAGAAAAACTCAACAAAAAGTATTGTTATTGATTACAGAATATGTAATCACAATTTGAAAGATACATGTGAATATTTTAATGTTTAAATAAAATTAATATACTTTAAAAAAAAGAAGAAAAAAAAATGTGTCTGATATGTATAAAGAAATCAAGAATAATGTGGGCAAATTTAAATAAAAATTTTATTTTTTTATAAACAACTGTTGGCTGGTTTGTTTGATTGACTACCCATCCCACCAGTCGACTTAAGTGCCTTGTTGCGGCTGTTGGTTGTGCTTCAAAAATTGTAAACAAAGAATATTATTGTTGCTATTTTTTTGCGAAAGTATAACAAAGTATAAAATGAGATAAAAAATAAATTATTAAATAAAATTTAATATACACTTGGATCAGCAATTTCGAAAAGGGCACATCTCGCATATTTTGACAAGCACCCTTTTTCATATAAATGAGTTCTAAATGCTTCCCTGCGCTTCTATGCTTGAAAAGAGAAATTGCTGGCATTAGTTTTACTGTCGTTGTCATGTCATGTACAGAAAAAGGCCACAACTCTTAATAGATGTACTCTTTTCGAAATTATTGTTTAAGCACAGATTACGTAAAAATGCAGAGCAGCGCTGCCCTTATTGCTCTTTTTGCGCTTTATAGTTATATTAGATAAAAAATTTTTTTTTTGCAAATTAATGTGGTTATTCCTTTTAAGTTATGTATACTTAATACTATAAACTTCGAAAATGGCACATCTCATTAATTAAAAATATATAAATTAACATATATAATAACGTTAACATAAGAAATGCAACTTTCGATTGATACTTGGCCCTAAAATGTAATCCATATAAACATTTTTTAAATATTATAGCTCATTATAATAAGTTTTTTCATTTCCTGAAAAGCTTAATATATCAGATGTGTGCCCTTTTCGAAATTGTTGATTCAATTGTATTCAATACTTATTGCTCTTTGCTCGGATATGTACATTAGACCGTCTCAATTTTCACACTTTTTTCGAAATTCCTTCATGAACATCGATTTTCTTAATCTACTCGAAAAACCAAGAATTTTGATGTATAACACTTAAATATTGATGAACGGGAACGGGTCTCTCAAATCGTTTTTTTGTTTTTTTTTAAGGAAAAATTGATTTTTTCCAGAAAATGAAAAAATCTTGGTTTGGTCATTTACCTCTAACTCAAGCAGTTCCTAACGGATTTGAGCCTTATTACATGCATTAGAAAGCTTATTAAATTTCCTAAATGTTTCTTAAAGCAACATTACCATTTTATTCGATGGTTTTTTATTCATAGCATTACAAATTCAAATTTTCAAGTACGAACTTATAAATTTTTTTTTCATTTTTTCAGATTTTTAAAAAAATTTTATAAAAAAAATTTTTTTATATAAAATGTTCCAGTCCGACCGGGTATTTGGCTTCGGTTTCAAATTAAAAAGTAAGGAAACTAACTGCGTTAGTGCAGTTCAGTGATTTTGAGTTTTTTTTTATGCAAAATTACTCTGCAAGATTGTAAAAATTTTCGGAATATCATGGATTTCTATATTTTTTTCCAATAGATTTCTGCAATAAAGAGTTATTTTCCCCAGGAAAGCAAATATCTGTTGATTTTCGTTTTCTGCAAAGTTCTTACATAAACATACATAGACATATTTACGACAGTCATGGGCCATGATTTCAATTAGAAGTTGAACTTCTTTCACATGGGAAACTTACGTTGAGAACAATTGACACATAGAAAAAATTTAACGTCATTATGATCAAAAAAGAAATTTGTAAAAATTTGTAAATTCAGACAAAAAATTTTACTAAATTTACAATATTTTTCACTGAACAAAAAACTAGGAAAAAATTAAAAATTGTTGTTGTATTCCATAACAAAAAAAAACAAATTCAAAGAAAATCATATGGAAGGAAAAATTAGACTTTTCCTGCTAACAATAGTTTAAACATATTTAAATTTCTGCGAAAACCTTTAAAAATTTCTATTTTTTAAATATGTGACATATCTTTCCTGTGTATTTTTTGTCTATCAATTACATACGAGTGAATTCACCAATTGCAGATTTGTGTATTTTAACTATTTTATATATGTGCATGTATTTTTACTTTTTATATAATTTTTGTATCAATATGAATGAAATTTATTTCATTTTGCAAAAAAAAAGCCAAAAAGTTAAAGTAATACAAGAAAAATATGATAATTTTTTCCTGCTCATCTTCTTTTCTTGTTTTAAAGACTTTAATAAATATTTATTTATAAAAGTTCAAGTAACAGACTTTTTATATATGTACACAATCGCTAAAGTATACTCATATTTGCATAAACTCTTGGCGAAACGCTTTTAAATAAGGCATAATAAAAAGCAAAAAAAGATTAAATAACACACTTTTTTTTCTGCGCTGCACAAAAATCAAACCACCTCCTTGAACTCTAAATCGTTTACAATAAATTTTTCGCTGTTGTTTATTTTCTGTTGGAAGTGTTAAATATAAATTAAATTTACAAAAAAACAAGAAAATAAACAAGAGATGAGTTTTTGCCTTAAGTGGTTGTCAGATTTTTTGCGTTTATTTTTTTACTTTTAAATTTACTTGGATATTTATTTTTGAAGGCCATTGAGAGTGCTGGTGACACTAAACGTACGGAAATTTGTTCTCTTAGTGAAAAATCTTTAGGCCATTTTTGTCGACTTAACGAAACAAAAGATCTGCTAGTGTTCATTATTGAACAAGACTTTTGGTTTCATCTCTTCAACTTTTCAGCAAGAATTAAAAATACGTCAGTCAACTGATAAATAAAACTGAATTTAAATTTTTTTTAAACAAATATTAATTCAATCTCCACGATATTTATAAGATAACCTGAAGACAAAGAATAATAATGTTAACAGATTTCCTTTTATTTTAACAAAAATGACTGTATAACTTAATAAGTATTTGTTTTTGCTTTTGCTTATACACTATTTAGTGGTTACGCTCATTTCCTCCCATTATTTGCAATTAATTTGTAGACATTTTTAAATCTTTCTTGGCAATTTCTTAAAAGCCTGCATTTAAACAAATAATTCCTTAATTACAAATCCATAAGTGTATGTTTTTCTCTCTGCTTTATCTAATTTAATATAAATATTTATTTTATTATTTGCTAATTCTTCATATCGCTTTGTAAATATTTAATCAATAAAAATTGATACGAGCTAAGGCATTAATAAAACATTGCCCAAAGAAAAGTCATCGTCAACATTGTAAATATTGATTTCTTTATCAAATGTTTACTTATTCGTTAATTGCAGCCATTTGCAGGCAATATTTTTCATATTCCTTTTAACAGTTCGTTGAAAGTAACAATAACTTCGATTCATACAAGACTTAACTACTATAATAGGTAGAAACACTCACTTTTATATATTAAAAGTGTTGAAATTGTTGTTTAATATTTGTCTAGAACTTACTTGATGAACGAACATCAATTAAATATGAAATTAAAATAAATATTTGAATGTAAATCTTGATTGATTAGTTCTGGAATGAAGATAAATATTTATTAGTTCAATTAAAGCAGATGTCGTGTCACTCTTTTCAATTGAATTAAAGGAGTAAATTTAAAGAAATTCTTTAGCGGGACTTTTCTTTAATTTATTATTTTATATACTTTATTTTACCTTAAACGTAAGCCTGAAAACACGCCAAATACGACAAAACGTTTTTGTCAAACACACTCGTATGATTATAACGCACAACAAAAAAAAATTTGGTGTGCGTCGTCTCATAAGAACTAATGTTCTGTTGTCGTATAAGTCACAAAAAACCATGTTTAAGGCTTAGAACACACAAAATATTTTGCAAGTTTTCTTTTCAGACAAGCATTTGTGTGCAATTTGCTTTAAATTCAATAAACAATTTATCTGGTTCAATAAATGTTTCATTTTGAGCTCTTATTTACACTAAAAAGCAACAACAAAAAGCACTTCAATTTGCAGTAAATGTGTTGTTTGGTTTTGCTAAATCATTCTGATTCAGTAAATTATTTTGTTTGCATTTGAAACTTTAAAAATTTTTTCAATAAAAAAATTAATAAATTTGGAAAAAATTTTGTCTGAATTTACAAATTCCTTTGCAAGTCCCCATTCATCATAATGAAGTTTAATTTTTTTGTGAAGATTTGTTAATGCTATTTGTGAAAGCACGAAATTAACCCTTAAATATATTATATGTTCTTAATGATATCTGGCGTTCAATTTCAGTCTGGAGCATTTGTGTCTTTGAAGAGCCGAAGTAGAATTTTATTGGAAATATTTTTGTAGAACACTTCAAGCCGCTATGTCGCCGCTGAAGGGAAGTTTTTCCCCATTTTTTAACCGACTTCAAAAAAAGAGAAAGGTTAGCAATTCGTCATGTATTTTTTTAAGGATGTAACCTCAAAACTCCGCCAGTTATAAACCGATTTCAGATTTTTTTCCTTGATTTAAAAGGATGTACTCCAAATTGGTCCCGTTGAAAAATGGGCGGGGTCACGCCCATACGAAGTAAATACACATGACTTTTCATCTACTTCTACTGAACCGACTCCAATGAAACTTCGCACACACAAGTTTCTGTTTGAATACTACATCATGATTAAGAAAGTGGGCAGTGCCACGCCCATGCAAAGTAAATAATTATTTTTCAACAACTTCTAATAAACCGATTCGTATGCAAATTTGCATACACATTTAGTTATTGTTCCAATACAACATTATGGTTAGAAAAGTGGGCAGTGCCACGCCCATGATGTTATTTTTCAACAACTTCTACTTAAACGATTCTTATGAAACTTCGCACACAATTAACTCTCGCGAAAGTACAGCATAATAATAAAAATTATTGGTAGTGCCACGCGTATTTTGTAGTCGGTTTCTTTTGCAAGAATTATTTTAAGAAAGGGACAAAATGATCCTTATAACGAAGAATTAGAGGGCTAAAATGTTCCACAAAAATGTTCGACATAAAAGTGCTGAACACATCTTATACCTTAAATGCAAGTCTTACAAAGTTTTATATGCCGAGTAATAATTGCGAATAAGTACGAAATTAACTCTTAAGCACAGTTTAAGGTATGAATGATTTCTCTCTATATCGTAGCTGAAGGGAAGGTTTTTGAAATTTATTTTAAGAAAGAGACTAAAGGAATGAAGAATTAGATGGTTAAGATGTTCCACAAAAATGTATGTCATGATGTTTAACATAAATCTGCTGAACACATCTTATACCTCAAGCGTAAGCGGTACACGATTTCCTATGCCCAGTACTAATTGTGAATAAGTAAGAAACTAATCCTTGAACACATGTTAAGTTTTGAATGATTTGTGGCGTTCAAGTTGAGTCAGAAGCTTGGGTGCCGTTGAAGAGCTATAGTAGAGTTTTATTGCAAATATATCGCCAATGAAGGGAAGAAGGTCTTTGACCTTTTTTAAAGCAAGGTATAAAAAGACCCATAGATCGAAGAGTTAGAGAGTTAAAATGTTCAACAAAAACGTATCGCGTGGTGTTTTACATAAAAATATTGTAATATACATTTAATAGACAGTGTAAATGAAGATCACCTACATATGTATAACTTTTAATTTACATATGTCCTCTCCTTTTTGCTCGGCACACTTTCTGATACGATTCTCCATTTTTATATAGTAAGATGTTGGTGGCTGATCAAAGCAGGCAGAGATGACTTTCTTAATATAACTCGAACTATTTCAAAGTTGCATCTACATCATGGCCGAAGAATTTAGAAATTTAACGTTTTTAAACCATTGAAAATAATGCGCTAATTTTTTAAACATTGTTGTTAAGTTTCCTTTTAACTTCTAGTCTAGACATTAACCCAATAACAACAGTAATGTACCAGCCAATAGTTTTTTATACTTCTTAAATACTCTTGCTTTTTATCCCATAACGCTTCGGTCACTTTCCTGCCAAACTCGCCTTAAATCTGTTTAAGCCATAAATAGATGAACTTTTTTTTTGTTGGCAATATTAGAAAAGTTTGTGCCAAAAAAATTATAAAATCTCAAATTTGGCTAAAATATCGTATAAATCATGTGTTTTGTTTTTTATTATATTGAAGTATGTCAGAGATCTTCTAAAGGCATTTTAGTTATTTTTTTTTTTCTATTTTTGTTTTTGCAAAATGTGAATGAATAGAAAAAAAAACGTGCTTAAACATGTTTATGTCAATGTTTTTTTTCTGTTTTAATATCGTACAAAAAAAATCACAAATAAAATATTTTTATCTTTGCAATATGCGTTAAAAAAGTCAAAATACTTTATGGATGTCTCATGCGTGTGTAGTCGTGCGTTACAAAGATACTTGGCAATAAAATATATACTTAATTTTTTTGATGCTTTTTTATTTATAAATTACTTAAATTGTCGAGGTAAATGCACTTTAATGTGGGATTTTCTGTTTTTTTGCCATTCGTTTGGAATTTTCGCTAGATATAATTTTCTTTTCAAAACTTTATTTATTTAATTTAAAATTAATTTTTAAAGACTGTAAATTATGACAAAAGGTTGTTGAAATTTTCAAAAATCTTGTTATCATACATATTTGATTAAATGTTAAAATATGTCGGTTATACTTACTTCAATAGTGTCATAACTCAAAATACGTGATTTATGAGTTAATATTAGATAGAATAAGGGAAGGATCAACGAACGGCACTGCGACACCTAGTGGATCTTTTGTGCCAGAGTTAATAATACAGAATTAATTAACCATACAGTTCTTTATATTGTGTAAAAATTTCTTGTATACTCCTCTCTTGAGAGAAGAATATATTTTTATTTTTCCATTAGTTGTATGTAAAATGAAAACTTTAAAATCGTTTTCTGCAAATTTTTTTTCGAGTTATGACACTATTGAAGTACATATCTCCAATTCACAATCACCCTTATCGGGAATAAATAACATTTTGTTCACGTGAAATATTTCCGATGAACAAAAAATGCTACACAAAGCAATCAAAATAGTACAGTAAACCAACAACAACAACACAAAATTAGCGATCACAATTTTAGGGCAAGGGAACACATTTCACGTGAACTTTTATTCCCGATAAGGGTGAATATATCGCTGGTTGTGAATTTCTTACGAATGCTATTATTTCTATATAAACATTTTCCCTCTAAACATGTTTATAAGGAAACTATCAACATTTTCACAGCATACAACTCCTTAGGCGTGTATTTCCCCCAATACCCAAAAGCGAATAAAATGTACCTAATTTCTATTGAGTGCTTAAAAGAATTTTTGTAAAATGGTCCATATGTGTAATTTAAATTTTCCTACCAAAATCGGTGGGAGAGGTGTTGGTTAAATCAATGATGCTCAAACAGTACTAGTGGCTGGATGGAATTCAGTCAACCAACGGAGAGCCTCTTTGTGCTGTTGCCAGGGCTGCCACTTTGGTCTGATCAGACCAAAACTGGTTGATTTATTTTATTTTTAGATAAATTGGTAGCATGTTCGGTCTGTTGCGTTTTTTACCGTTTTTTTGTTAAAAAAAATTTTTTTTTAATATTATAATTCGAAAAAATTAATAAACTACACCAAGAAATTAAGCTTGTATTTCAGAACCATCCTTAATTCCACCTAAAATAAGTGCCAGATGTAAACTTTCAAAGCGGCTACACAGAAAGAAAAACGCCGTACTAAATTTAAGTATTTTCTACTTACTTTGAGTACGACTAATTTAAGTCCGAATAACACTAAAATGTACTTAATTAAGTCAAGACGAAAACGGGATAATCACGTAAAAAATCTTGAATAAATAACAAAATACTTAAATTGTGTACAAAAATTCTTATTTTAAGTACTACTATTGGTATAAACTTTTTACACACTCGCAGTGTATTGGTATTTGTTTGCTTGTTGATAGCTTCAGTCGCATGTTGTGCTTATGTTGTTGTCTTGTTGTTGGTGCACGAACAAACATAAGTTTGTGCACTGCCGACAAATAGCCTACAAACGTCGTATTACATGCTGCTGGTTTATACTGGATTTTAGCCGTCGTTCTTTCTATACCGAGTTAGCTGAGTTGTCTAAGGCGTTGGTTTACAAATCATGATGAGTTAAGTTCAATACCAGGAATAAACAAAAATAAATTTAAATTAAAACAAGTAAGTAAAAATATTAAATTATATATAAGTAGTAAAAATAAAAATTCTCAAGTTCCAGGATTATTAAATAAGTAAAAGTTAGCCTGATTCGGTCTTAATTCGAGCACGCGCGGGATTGATTAAAGTACGCAGTTTAGGATTGATTAAAGTACGCGGCGGATTGATTCAAGTATACAGCGGGCTTGAATCTACGTGCAAGACGATGTGTATTAGCTACTTGTCGGCTATGCCCGAGTAATGAAAATAAACAACAACAAGAGTAGAACAGTGATTTGTGGCTATCATCAAGCAAACAAACAGCAACACAGTACGAGTACGACTGTGTCTAAAGTTTATAAACATACTCGTACTTAAAATTAGATTTTTTTACAATAAAGGCTAATCAGGCTAAAATTAAATATTTTGCACTTGAATATTCCGACTTGAATCAATCTTTCTGTACTTGATTTCAGAAAAACCGGGATTACCGTACTTTTGACACCGCTTGGGATTAATGTAAGTACGGATGGATTGATTTTTCTTTTCAGTGTATATACGTGTATATATTTTGTGCCCTCTGTCAGAAAAAGTCAGAAGCTTGTATTTTTTTGTTTTGTACAGTGTACACACAGAAAAAAAGGAATGAATAATCAACATGACGCAATTTTGATTGGAAATCATATTACATTTACAAGAAATAATTTGTCGTTTTAAGTGTGCTAGTTTTTATTTGCTTTGTTCATTGTTACAATTCACTATTGTGCTCAGTTGTCCGACTTGTTGTGTTGTTGTTGTTTATTCTTATATTGCCGACTAAGGGCCTATTCACATATTACGTAACGCTATTTTCGGAGGTTTTATACCCCCCTCGTAACGCTTTTTACAAAATTGTTGAACTTTGGTTCAACATGAATCTTCGTTTTGTTTCAATGTCAAATTCACGTTGTTTCAACTCGAAATAACTTTGATTCAACATGATTCTTCGTATTATTTCAGTATCAACTTCATTTTGATTTAACTGTAGAGGAATATTAAATCAACATGAAATATAGTTAATTCAAAAGGATACATTTTCTTTCAAGATTATTGTTAATCATGTTGATTTAACATGAAACACTTATGCAGCAAAATCACTACCGAAAAATTTTAAACTAACCTGGTTTTCTGTATGTACCAACTTTTCACCCATATTGTAAACATATTTTGACTTTCGCCAAAACCCCACCATTATAACACTTATATTCGGTGTGAATTTATATCAAACAAACTATTACTTTATTTAAATAAAAGTGATGTGTTTATGATGCTCTTAACTATCTTAATTGAAGGCTTTTGTTTAAACTCATAATGTAGGTGTTTTGTTGCTATTTATTTTTTTTTTGTAATTTGTTTAGTTGCTCTGACAGTGAAATCTTAGCTCGTCTGTCTGTAGACAAAAATTACAGAGACAGATATCTTTATAAGCCGTAAACAATGAAGTTACCTGCCTATAAGCCTGATGACAATTATGATGATTTCATAACCATTTAACGTTGAAACACAAATAGCTTGTAATACCCTATACCATTAAGCAAGGAGCAGGTAGTTGTGTTGGCTTAAACATTTAAGATTCAGGGAAAATAGTTTCAGCTATAAAAATTCTCATACTGTTTGTTAATAAAATTTGTTTTTATTTTAAATTGAAAATAGAAGACCTAATGCCGTAGTAAATAGTGCCCCGATGAAGCCACTTTTTTGGACCGAAGCAGAATTTTTATAGAATTCCTAAAATCATATAAATAAAACAAAGTCCTACTTAGTCGAATACGAATGCGATTAATCGGTTGGACACTAAAAATATGTTTCTTTTCTCCTCATGGGGTGAACGCCCTTATGACGATAAGACAAAAAGTCTAATTTCGTTGCAGTTTCCCATTACATTCTGACTTAAAAAGCTACGGTGTACGTATTAGTTTGTAGTGTGTTTGAAATTTCAAATGAACGTCATAACATGTTTTAAGCATTTCAGTTTATTTATCTATTTTTTTATTTTTGCCAACTAAATCACTGAACTTGTTCAAAAGCGTTCAACCACATTTATAAACTTGATGTACTTGAATTTTATTCTGATTATCAGTTTCTTTTTTTATAAATATATTTATAGTTTATTGCATCTTTATATATTTTCTTGATATTTTGTTTTTAACACAATACATGTGAATGGGAATAATTTACAAAAAGTTGTACTGCATAGATACTCGTAA
The DNA here is from genome assembly GCA_956483635.1 of Panzeria rudis. Taxonomy (NCBI): domain Eukaryota; kingdom Metazoa; phylum Arthropoda; class Insecta; order Diptera; family Tachinidae; genus Panzeria; species Panzeria rudis. The sequence goes on along the minus strand of OY101447.1, from coordinate 161,905,417 downwards.
AAATTATGCTTTATTGCCTGGCTCATCAATTTGCTCAAAGTGTTTTTTTCTTGTTTTGATTTTTTGGTTATTTTTTTTTGATTTTCAGTCATTTTATTTTAATAGACAGTAAGAAAAAAAAACGTGTAAATATAAAAATCAATTCTAGGCACGTTTCAGCATTTCTTTTCATTTTTTTCTCAGTTGATTTTTTTCACTCTTATTTGGCTTTTCGTCTTTTATTCGTTGGTACTTATCCGTTTATTTTTGAACAGAATAGTACTCGTACTTCAAACAAAAATAAAATAATATTTTACGGTACTTTATTTGGTGTTAATAAAATCATGTCGTTATTTTACTTGAGGGTAGATCAATAAATTAAAACAAAAGCCCGAGGATTCGCGTTCAACAGCATGCTTTAGTTCGAATTTGTGAGTTTATTTTAAAGTATTAATAATAACATCCTTTGTTTGGTACGATAGGAAGCAATTAAGAAAATTGACAGTTCATAAAGCGAGATTTTAATTTAAAGGCTTAAAATTGGAAGGAAAGTCAATAAATTCTTAAAAAATTATGAAAAAACTCATCTTTTTAATATTCAACATAATCTTCATTAAGCTCGATACTACGATATTATATTAAAGCTTCATTGAAATAAATAAGAAGTTTAAACAATATCAAAGTTAAATCAGGATCACAATAACATTATACAACACAAAAAATTTATCAGTTTCTAACGATTGATTTTGGTAGAGACCACCGAATAAATATAAGCGTATCGGCGTTTTCAAAGTTTTACATCTGGGACTCATTTGATCGGGAGTTGAAGTTCTCGCCTTTAGCACATTGTTATAGTGAAAAGGCTTTAAAAATCTTTTGATCCTCGGCTTTAAGCTATAAGATGTGTTCAGCACTTTTATATAAAACACCACAAGAAACATTTTTGTGGAACATTTTAACCCTCTAACGTTTCGTTGTATGGGTCTTTTTGTTTGTTTTTTTTTTTTTTAAACTTGAACGCCACGAATCATTCAAACTTAAAATGTGTTTGTTAGGACTCCTCGGCATAGGAAACATTGGAAGCCCTATGATTAAGGTATAATATGTTCTAAGTTTTTTTTCTTTCGTTAGTCGTGCACACGTGTGGTGTCACCGTGACGTAAGGTCAGTGTTAATGTTACCATTTCATGATATGGTCAGTAGCCAGATTTGACCGAATTTTAGGTTTGAGTGACATATATGCAATCTATACATCATGTACAAATGTACTTCCGATTGAACGAGGGAGACTTGCAAATTCTTGAAAGAGGGATGGTTGTACGGCATCTGAATCTACAGGTGTTATCTTCACTTGCCAAGAGAGATGGCGCTTACAATAAACTGTATTCTTGGTAACAATGTGGTACCCAAAAAACTAAAAGATCATGAAGATGTCGTAAGCAATCAATAGAGGAGATTGTGTGGAAGAGACAGCGACTCATCAGTACATCAGGTGTAAAATGTTTGTATGTGCTCAATGGGCCGGAATTGTGCCTTAGAAGATCAAGGTCTTTAAAATCTTTCTTATATCTTGTGGATTAGAGTTTATTTTTGTTTATTATATAAGAAAAGTTTGCTTTGCTTTTTTGTTTTATCCAAAGACTTAAATATTACATTCCAAAAAATGGGGCTTTTTTGCAAATTGGCAATTCAAAGTTTTTTTTTAACCTAACCTCGGCAATTATGAACCAAAAAATAGGGTCGGTAAATGAAGGTTAAAACAGCAGCAAAAACTCCTGCGGGGACATACCGGGCTGAAATGCCCCACAAAATTATTTGCCATGCAATTCTACACTGAAAGAATTTCGCTTCATAAATCCAATGAAACAATTTCGTTAGATTTTTTCACAATTCTAATGAAATATTTAACAATTCTGATGAAAGTTCACGAATATTGTGAAAGAATTTCATTGGAATTGCTTTGTTAGCTTTCATAATTTTGTTAGAAATTTTCATTGGATTTATGACAGCAACATTTTGTCATTTTATATATTTATTGTTGTTGTTGTATTCTTTCTAATTATTATACACCCATAGACACATTGTCTTGACAGTGCTGTTGGCTGAAGTGGTTAAGACGAATGATGGGAATCATGAGTGTGAGTTCAATACTCTGAGCGGTCATCAACATTACAAATTTTTCTGATCTGCATTGGCGTCCATCGTCCGTATTTGTAGCATTGGACTGTTAATAAATTAAAATAGTCAATAAAAGAGATAAGCTAATAAGGCTAATAGGTAAGGTAATAAGTTCATTAAAACAATGAAATAACTTCATTACAATAATGACAGAACATCATTAAAATAATGACAGAATGATGAAATAGTTTCATTAAAATAATGAAACAATTTCATTGAAACGAAATAATTGCACCAAAATAATGAAATATGTTCACTTGCTTAGCGAAATTATTCCAATGGATCAATGAAATTATTTCATATATATATAATGAAATTTTAATTAAAATAATTTTTACGAAACTTGTTTCACTAATCCATCGAAGCATTGGATTAATGTCGAAATCAACAGAATTTATGAACAAAATTCTTTCAGTGTAATATAGGTGTTCAAAGATACCTAGGGTCCAAACTCAACTTGAACGATGGAAAGTATACAAAACTTAAAATATGGTTAAGGTTTCATTTCGTACTTATTCACAGTTAGTACTCGGCATAGGCAATCTTGTAAGCCTTACGTTTAAGGTATAATATGTGTTCCGGTTTTTTCATGTAAACCACCACATGAAACATATTTGTGGAACATTTTAACCCTCTAAGGGTTCGTTGGATGGGCGTTTTTTCCTTTTTTTTAAGGGGACAAAAAGCTCCCTTTCAGTGGCAATATAGCGGGCTGAAATGCTCTACAAAAGTATTTTTCTGTATTATTCTACAAAATTATTTGCAATAAAATTTTACTATAGATCTTCCCAAGCTCCAGGATAAATTTGTTTTGACTTTGATATTTATTTTAATTTCTTATATATTTGAATGTACGTTTATTATAAGATCTCTAGCTTTTCTTATGTTCCCTAATGATCTGCATAAGTCCCAGTGAAGTGCGCATGACAAGTAAATAATACCCCTAAATAAAAAAACATTTAATATTTTACTGAATAGTAAAATATTCATTTGCAAAAAAGCAAGTTGCAAAATTAAAATTAATTGTAATTCAATAATAAAAAAAACTTTCGTTAAAATTTTTAAACGGTTTCACTGGTTTTTTCTGGAGATGAATATTTAAGTCGCAAATAAATCTTTTTCTTTCTTAATTCACTAGCAATTTGTAGCTCAGTAATTATTATTCTAAAAAGCACTTGCGAGTGTTTTTTTGTGTTGGTCATTGTTAAATTGAAAGCAAAAAAAACTTTTTTTGTGCTTTTCTAGATGATCTTTGACACATTTTTGGGTGCGGTTTAAAATTTTGGTTCGATTGTTGGCAAAAACGAAACACTTAACAAAATACACATGTCATTTTTTTTCGTTTGTTTATTTGTTGTTATTTTAAGTTTGTTTTTGACGAAATTTTCAAAAAATAATTACAAATTTTAAACATGTTTAGCAAACATTTAAATAAAAACTTAAATAAAAAAATATTGAAAGTTATTAAAAAGAATAAAATTATAATAAAAACTGAATTGAATGACTGGCTTAAATATTTCTTGTTAAATAACCCAAAATTGATCTTGACACGTTCAATTCGAAAAATTCACGAATTTATGAACAAATTAAAATTAATTTATGAAAAATTAAAAAGAAACAAAAGTTTAACAATACAAATATTCAATCTACATTGAAATTTTTACATTTTATTGTTATTTTATTGCAATTTTTGTTTTTAATAGTTGTTGTTATTTATTTAAAAATTTCAAATATTTAAATTGTAATTAATTTCGTTTTACGGCAAGCGTGGGAATTGATTATGGCATTTTTTTGATGCTTTTTGTGGTTGGCATGCTTTTGTTGAATGAAAAAGAAAGCTTATTTGCTTTTAAATATTGTATACTTACATTTTAAAAAATAATTTCAAAGTCATTAATTAATAATATGAATTTTTCACAACATTTAACAATTAACAAATGATCATCTCATCTTTAACATTTATTTCTCAGATGTGTTTAATAGGAAATTCGTGAGGAAAATTTCATTTACAAATTGCACAAGCAAAGTTGCATGTTAATTAGGAAGAAAAAATAAAATATAAAATTCATTATTAACCCATTAACAGCCATATTTTAAATGAAAATGTTTGCTCTCACGTGCTCAATACAGGCTGAAACCAACAACTTGAACTTGAGGATAGCAGCGATTTAAAACAAAAGAGCAATAGTTTTGAAAACGTTTCCTAGGACAGCCTCATTATTTCGGCTGCTTGTTATGTACCCGTATAACGAAATATAAAAAATTTAAGGCCAACTCAACTAAGTTGAGTTGTTAATGTTACAACTCAACTCAACTTTATTTTTGTATTATGGCTTACAACCAATTTTAGTTTTCTTTGAAGTAATCTTGAAAATGAGTATGCGCACTTTAAAAGCGCCATTTGAAAACTAAACAAACGCAACACACACACAGAAAAAAATAAGTTTCGTTTTTGATAACAAAAATCCCAGATTCAATTAATTTTTTTTTGTTCAAATTTCCTGTGATAAAGAATTCCGCTCTATTGATAACAAAAATTATAACTTTTTTAATTAATAATCGAAATATATGAATGAATAAAACATTTTATCAATTACCGATAATTTTCTTAATAAACTACTTCAAATTTACGTACGTTTTTTATTAAAACGTGGGAGAATTTTGATAAAAAATGTATTTAAAATTTACTTTAAAAAAACATACATATATAAATATAAGAAAAATGTTGATATGGCTGGAATACGAACCCGGGCTCCTCGGACGTAAAGCATGCACTCTACAGCTGAGCCATATCCCTGTTATTTTTTAATGAGATAAAACTTGCTTTAAAGTACTTGTCGCCGTAAAGCATGTCAATGCATACATCAAATTAAGTAAATATGTATTTGATTTAACGACTATGTTTATTAGATGTTTGCAATTTTTCAAAAACTTTTTTTTATCAAACCCTTTTATTGCGTAATTTTTAAAATGTGCGGAATTGATAAATGTTGTATTAGTTAATAACAACTGTTATTGAAATTAGTATTTTTTTCAACAACACTATTTTATTGAACATAATTCTTATATATTTTGTTCTGTGCAGTAAACAAAATTAAGGCAAAAACACAACCGATAAAAAGCAGTTGTCTCACTTTGATGAAAGTTGAGTTGAGTTGTAATCTATAATAAGAATTTGACAGTGACAACTCAAATATCAATTTAGTTGTGAATCATAATATGGGCATAATACCTACCAAAAATTGCACATTGGCATGTATTGGGTTAAAAAGAAACAATTGGTTTTTAATGAAACGTGTCGGAGCTAAATTGTAAGCCGAGAAACAAAAACATTTCGGCTTTTATTGAGCGTGAGGTCAATTTACAGCATTCGAAATGGATCAAAATTTCAATATTATTTAAGTTTCGATCGTAATAAAGTGCCCCTTATTTTTATAGAAATTTAATGTATTCGACACTAAAAATTTTTGTTTTGTTATTGAAATTTTTCAGCTAACCGACTACTACCCCCTACTGAGCAAATACAGCTCTTATACCCTTTTCCACCTTCAATAAAATTGATTTTTCTAAGAAAAACTTTATTTAAATAGCAACTTGCCAAATGTACAAGCAGATAATATTACATTTTTTTATTTTAATGAATAAAAAAAATCAACAAAGGTGCAAATTTTGCAAACAAAACTGCAGGTGCGGCTCTCACACATTTTGGAAATTAAATAAATTTAATGTTAAAAAAATCGCCCGAAAATTATTTATTTACTATTAAAAAAAAACCTCAAATGGTCTATAACCAGCCAGCTCACCACCACCCCACCCCACCTTAGTTTTTTCTTAATTCATTTTTTTTTGTCTTGTCTGATTACTGAGGATTACAATCATGTACATTTTGTTTCAATATACGATATTTTTTTTTTTATTTTTTATTATTATTTGGTTACTGTAATGAAGATTTTGTTAATAAGAAAAAAATCCATATACAAACTTGCTCAAAAGTTTAGTGGCTTTTTTGTTAGCAGATGTTTTTGCACCGATAAGCCTTTAAGCTTTAACTTTATTTGGGTATTACGATATGGAAGAGTTAGAAATAAAATTCAATTTTAATTGAAATTGATTTGAAACGAAGGTGGAATAAATTGAAACCATTAAATTATTTTGTTTAGTTTTATATGATTTTCGAGAGATTTTCCTATAAAGATTTTTTCACATTTATTAAATGTCAAAGATTTATGTGAATAAATTGGTGGTCTGTCCAGTTTTTTTTTTCTTTGAGGTGGCTAAAAACGGTTATAATGCAAGTTTTTAATAGTTGTTAATGGGCGGGAAATAAGAGATTAAGTCATATATTTTAACTCAAAGGAAAATCATTTTAAAACGTTATCAAAAACATTTAATATCATAGAAAACTTTTGTAGGCCTAATTTTGTTGTTTGCAACAATATTTAATTTAAATTTTAAACGAAGTATGTATTACATATAAATACGTATTAAATAAACTAAAAAGCTATGAATTTTAGTCGAACTGTGTAGCTTAAATCCAAATAAATTAATTATGTTGGCCTGAGTTAGGATTTAATTTAATTTTTCAATTAAATTATATTTTTATTTATAGAGAAATGGGAAACATCTAGACTAAGAACAATTTGACTGCACGGAGGGTTGAACTAATATGTTTCTAGACATCCCGGTCTACTCATCAGAGTTCTATACCGTTAAGACCACTCGATTAATGTCGGTAGTGTTCCGTAAGGTAGTTAAAAAAATTATATGTACTGATTTTTGGAGTTCCAGTTGAGTTTAGAGGTTTATTGTAATCAAAGAAGTACATATATGTAATGAAATTTTATCAGAATTTTTTTGTAGGACATTTTGGCCTACTATATCGCCGTTGGATTAAAGTTTTTTGGTCCCTTTTTTAAGAAAGGGCCAAACAAAACGCATAAAGCGAAGCGCTAGAGGACTAAAAAAACCTTCCATGAAAATATGTCTTGTGAAATTTTGCGTAAAAGTTCTGTACACACCTACCCAGCAAAAATTAGGGCTTGCTGGAAACCTTTTTGTGAGGGAGACAACAAAACGAAATCACTTGCAATTGCGCTTTTATAATGCATGCTTAGAAGCAATAGTTTCATTTTCCACAAGATGCTTATATTAGTGCTGAAAATCATCAACATTTTCAGCACTAAAATTGAAAATATGTATATGGAAAAAATGGCTTGATATGGATTGGTGAGGATAATGGGGATGGACGTGTTCACAAATAGGCTAACGTCATGTTGAGGCCCATTATTTCTCATCTTTAATTATTAATTTTGAATTTTTACTCACTGTTTATATTTTTAATTTCAACTAGTATCGAACTAAGCACCTTCATATTTGAAATCCAATGCACCAACCACTCAGCCAAAAACTCTGTTGCTTACTTACTCTTACAAATACCTTAATTTAAAATTATTTACTTCACTTTATTTTTCAAATGTACTGCTCGTGTATACACGCATACTGTATATCGATAGCTTAATATACAAAAGGCGTAACTCGAATTTTCGTTATTTTACAATGCACCAATGCACCAACCACTCAGCCAAAAACTCTGTTGCTTACTTACTCTTACAAATACCTTAATTTAAAATTATTTATTTTACTTTATTTTTCAAATGTACTGCTCGTGTATACACCCATACTGTATATCGATGGCTTAATATAAAAAAGGCGTAACTCGAATTTTCGTTATTTTACAGGAGAAGGAAAAAACTGAACACAAACTAGAACACTTACATGCAAAAAAATTTTTTTTAAGTGGCCATAACATCGTTATTTTCAACAGTGGCTTACTTAGTTCTTTAGGGAGGATGTATTTAGAAGTTGGCTACCAGAAAACGTTAAAAACTCGGTTTCGAAAAAAATCGAGATACGCCCTTTTTATATTGAGCCATCGATATGTGTGTGCTGTTCGTGTATTCAATCGTACAAGATATATTAAGAGTCGTCTCGCTTACGTTAGCGCTTCCAAAAAGCGCTATCGTCAGTGAGAGAAGTTAAATCTTAAATACTTATGTTGCTTTGCCTATATTTTTTACATTTTAAAATTATCGCCAAAAACTAATAAGTGTTCGCGCCTATTTGTTCGTGCTCTTTTGCAAATGTTAGTGCATTTGTGATAGCGTATTTGGAAGCATATGTTCTTAAATATGCAATGCATTGCGTCTAATAGCTTTTACTGCTTCTAAATGTCGAATATTATTGCTCGATAATACCTTAAACGTTAGGTTTACACGATATCTTATACCAATTCTCTATAACAAAAAAGGTGGGGGCATGTGAAGAAGTTTGCATAACTTTTGAGCTTAGGGCGATCCCATTATCAAACTTCTACATACTGAGCCAATTTTAATAAAATATAGACTGTGCACATTTGGAAGCAAATGCCTTTCAAAATGGTATATATTTTGTCGAAATCGGCTGTACTGTGTCAGCGTAAGAGGAATGAAAAAAAAATTGTCTTGGCAATTAATTATACAGATCTAAAATTTGTTGTTAGAGTAACTTCGGGTAATGTGGACTGCCGCTTTGTTTTTTCCATATTAAAAAAGTTTTGCACCAATAAATTTGCAGGTATATCTACTAATAGTTTTTGTAGTTCAAAACTGTGTGCGTTAAAGTAACGAGTGATTTTTTTGCTATTATCTTTTTGGCAACACTAGTTTTGACAGCTCACGCACGTTTTGTATCTTGTGTCACTGTCAAACATCTTCAGTTTGGTCTATAATTTAATCATGAATCGTCTTACAAACGAACAACGCTTGCAAATTATTGAATTTTATTACCAAAATGCGTGCTCTGTTAAGTTACATGAAGATCCACTTTTTTATCGAAGAATTGTGTTCAGCGACGAGGCTCATTTCTGGTTGAATGGATACGTGAACAAGCAAAACTGCCGTATTTGGAGTGAAGAGCAGCCAGAAGCATTGCAAGAGCTACCAATGCATCCACAAAAAACAACCGTTTGGTGCGGATTATGGGCTGGCGGCATCATTGGGCCGTATTTCTTCAAAGATGATGCGAATCACAACGTTACTGTAAATGGTGAGCGCTACCGTGCGATGATAACAAACTTTTTTCTGCCCAAAATGGAAGAGCTTGACTTGCATGACATGTGGTTTCAACAAGACGGTGCCACATGCCACACAGCACGCGAAACAATGGACCAATTGAGAGGCGAGTTCGGTGAACAGTTTATTTCACGCTTGGGACCAGTCAATTGGCCGCCCAGATCGTGCGATTTAACGCCTCTAGACTATTTTTTTTTGTGGGGCTATGTTAAGGCTAATGTCTATAGCGACAAGCCCGCTTCGATTGACGCACTGGAAGCCAACATTGCCAACATTATTCGTGAGATACCGGCCGAAATGTTGGAAAGAGTATGCCAAAATTGGACTAAGCGGATGGACCATTTGAGGCGCAGCCGCGGCCAACATTTGCATGAAATAATCTTCAAACATTAAATTATATCGACCCAACTATCGATCCAAATAAATATTTCATGCATTTTTCTGAATTTTATGTGTTTTTTTTTTTTACTTTCCGATAGTTCTTATAAAATCACCCATTAGAAACATTTTGTGTGTAAATACTGTAAAGTACCTAAAAAAATCCGTATTAAAAAATTTGTCCGGTAATACGGACTAGTATATGCGGATAATGAGGACTACTGTCCTACATTCGCACTATTTTCATTAGTTATAAACTATATCTCCTTTCATGTGATGTTTTGGGCTTTCTTATTGACGAACTTTTTAAAGCCAATTATACAGTTATTTGTCGGGTAATATGGACCAGTAGTGTGCAATAAAGAACTTGAAGTGGACCGCACTAGCCGAACTTGGGTTACAGTGGTAAATACTTACCAAATAAATGTAACTTAACGTGTCCACTTTAAATATATGAAATTGCCAACAATAAAATCTACTATGTAATTGAGAGGCTTAGTGCAATAACTCGGTAAGCCACATGCAATCAAAAATTGGTTTTATGTGCTCATTCTCGTGCTAGGTATCATAGCTTTGTATCCTAGAGAAATTATTTAGAAAATTATTTTAGAAAATTCTAAAAACTATAAAATTTTACATATTGTTTAAACTTAAAAGTCGCTTTATACAAAATTTGGTTTTTGTGGCTTACCGAGTTATTGCACCAAGCCTCTCAATTATACCAAATTTTTTTAGACTTATGTGTCAAGAAAAGTCAACCTCACACACACTTTAATTAACTTTATACACAAGACTAAGAAGCCCACCTACCAATCAGTCACGAAAGCACATGAGCAATTTTCTTTGCAAACAAACGGTAAAACATATGGAAAAGCAGTGTCATCATAACATCAATAGCTTCTGAAAAGAGGCACTGGTCCAAGTTAGACTCATAGTCCACAATACCCAAAGTTACTCTACCTATTTAAAACAACCGCGAAAAATGTATGACCTCTTATTCGCCGGCACAAACTTTGACACTTCCAAAAATAAATATAAAAGTTTTCTTCTAACAACATTCTTCTTATTATTATAGTAAAGCATCAAAGCTTACTAATGCTAAAATGTTGCCTTATGCAAAATGCCATAACATTAATGATTTGATTATATAGAAAAATTTTAATTACTGGATTTTTAAATCAGCCTGTTGAGATCTACATTCAAATTTGTAATTTAAAATATCATACCAACTTAATTTAGTTCAATATGTTTGTTAGTTAACGACTTTTTTTAGCTCATTTTATTTTCTTTATAAAAAGTTTATTTAATCCTAGACAACTTTAACTAACTGCTGCACCTTCATTTTTAAGTATTTTTTTTTCTTTGTATCGTAAATTTCTATACCTGGTATTATTAAGACATATTTTTGTTGTTGTAATCTAAACACGTTAGTTGGACTTATATTACTGTGTGGTTAAATTTCCAACAACATTATTTCTTTGGGACTAAACCGTCAAAAAGAAAAAGTGAGTAACTTGCCAGAGGATGTAGTTAGTTGATAACACGAAAGTTTACCAAACTGTAATTAAGTAACAGAAATTTTTTCTCGTAAAACATAGTAATTTTCAAAAATAAAAAAATCATTGAAAAACAACTAATTTATATAATTTATATAAACGAAAATCACTAACATCATGAGTCAGTTGTTAATAAGTTTTTTCTCTCTCTCGTTAAATTCATTAAGAAAAAAAGCACACATGTTTATTAGTTATAACTAACATACAGTGAAGAGCAAAAAGTTTTTAAACACATAAGAAATTAATAACAGTTAGTTAGTAGTTTTATTTGTAAATGTAGCTTGACAGCACACTGCTGGTATTTTAACTACAAACATGCTTTATAAATTGTTAACTTTGCTGCTGTTATTTTAACTAATAAATTTTTGGTGAAAATACAAACAATTTATACTAAAAAAAAAATACTTTTTTTTGCAATAAAAAACATTTTATGTTTTTGATGAGTTTTTTGAACCTTCAACCTTCCATTTCAACACTTTATTAGAAAAGGAAAAAAATTACACTTGCAATAAAACAAATGTTCAATATGCTTGAAGTGGTGACCTTAGGCAGAGCTGTCAATATTGTTGTTGTTTTGTTAACTTCTTTACAAGAACATTTAAATTTTAACAGTTTTTGTTTTCTCATTTTTTTGTTACCATTTCAGAGTTAAAAAGTTGAAAAAAAAAGAATTAAATGAAAAAAATTTTCAGCACAAATCGTGTCAAGTCAGTTTGCGAAAAGGTTAACACGTGTCCCAAAAGTATTTAAATTTAGTATTTAAAAATTAAAAAGGAAAAAAAAAATTACTTGTTATATTTTTGGGTTTTAGTTAATTTAAAGTTTAGCTGAATTATTTGAATACGATTGTTTAATTCATTTAAAACATGATACGTTTTAAATTGTTAAAATGTATAGACGTAAGTTAAGTCTATGCCCACTAGGCGAACCTTAATGCTTGTACACGTTTTATGCAAAATTTTTTGCAGTTTGCTTTTTTTTTTTTGCTGTTTAACTGCTAAACTTTGTCACGTTTACTTTTTTTAAGCAGAAAGCACACTTGAAAAAGTTTATAAAACAAAGTTAAAATTCAAAAAGTTTCAATATTTGGCAATTTTCTCAAATGAAGGTGGTATGTATGTATATTTTTTGATCTAAAATAAAAAAAAACCGTAAATCCTATTAATAAGAAGAAGTAATAATTTAGCTCTAATAGGGCATTTACATTGTCTCGAAATCTAGTAGATTTGATTTCAAATCTTTATCGAAAATGTTTGTAGGGCGCAGCAAATTCACTCACTTTTTATGTTGTACAGGGTAGTAAAAAATAAAGTAAAGATACTATATTTTGAGTAGATTTCGTCCAAATCTACTGACAAAGTAGATTTCGTTTTGTATGGGAAATCTAGTAAAAAAACACAACTAGATTTAGCTCGAAATCTCGTAAGTACTAGATTTCGGGAAACCTAAGTCGTTAGTACCTTTTCTTTAAAAACTTAATTTCAATGTCTTAAAATATTGCAAGTAAATAAATAGAAGTAAAAAATTATTGTACATAAAAAATTGTACAATATTAATGTTGTTTGCAAAAAGTATAAATTGTTTGGTGTAAGAATTATTACTCCATCATCTAAAAGATTTAATGGTTTCGGTACTTTAAAAAAAATTTTTTTTTAGAAGAATAATGAATAACTAATTTAGGCAGCGCGAATTTCGCTACCGGTTAGCGAAAAAATAGTTTTTGTTATGTTTATAGGTCAAACCAATAACACTAGCTAACAAACTTTATCATTTTGCCATAACCTCACAAACAAAAAAAAAAAAAACAAAAAAAAAAATATATATATATATATATATATATATATATATATATATATATATATATATATATATATATATATATATATATATATTTTTTTTTTTTTCTAATGCTGACTTTAGACGACATGTTTTTTACATATGGCTTGTTAGGTGTGTGAGACATATGTAACTTCGCATGTTTGTCAAAATTGTCAATTTACATACGGTTTATAATATTTGCTTTTACACGTACATGTGCAATTACATCTGACATAACCTCTAAGTGTCCACAACAGCTGAGTTTTTGCACAATTTTCGTAAATATATAAATCGCTCTTTGCTTTTTAATGTTTTTTCAGCCAAACCACACTTTTGATAATTTAATACAGCTGATGTCAGATGCCTTGTCAGATGAAAATAGAACACGCTCTAATTGAAAATTTTTCATCTGACTTTGCTTCTGTAAATGTCATCTGACAATGTTTCATATGTTTCACACGGCATGTATCACTTTTGCAGTGGGAAATTTGACAAGTCAGATGTAAAATACATGTCGTCTAAAGTCAGCATAAGATAACTTCGCATTGCTGAACACCAATTTGTATTCAATTATATTTCTGAAGAAGCGTTTTCGATATATTTGCGAAGAACGTGTTTTTCTGGAGTTTTTATAGCTATTTCCAAAAATCTTGAAAACTAATCATCTGAATTGTAAAAATGTGCTGATCGGATCAAAGTTCCTTGATTTACAGGACTTAAGATTGGAAATAATTTTAATTTTTTACGTTTTTTTTCTTCAAAATTCACCATTTGATGTCGCTCCATTATTGCAAAACATTTTCTTAGACATTTTTTTGGCCCACATCTTAAAGTAGATATTGTGCCAAATATAGTAAGCAAAAAATTAGTAACATCCGAAAAAATAAGAAAGTTACATAATGTTTAGTGAAAACATCCAAAAATTTTAATTTTCATTCGTTGGTCCTCAGATAAATTGATATTTTATGCTCTACAAAATAAAATTCTAAAAAAAATCTGCAAAAATTTCGCTATTAGTGGATTTAATTTGTCTAAATCGAGCGTATTTAAATCGACTCGATTTATTGAACAGGCAGGATTAAGTTATGAGTTATAGTCGAGCTCTATAGGTATATATCCAAAGAAAACAAAGGGTTTCAAGGGTTTTTAAGCAAGTACTTAGCAATTATTGGAAATCAATTTTTTATAAAAATTCTGATGATTTCTGTAAGTAAATGCAATACATTTAGGTTATTTAAGGGATTTGAATACTAATATGTATGTCTTTCTAAAAATAAGGGAGTTTTAAATAACTCTTTAAAATTTGACTGTAATTCAGGGTGTGGCAAAATCAAGTCTGGGGGCATTGCCACCACAAACCCCCCCCCCCCCCCCACCCCACCAGAGAAGGTACCTTGCTACGCCAATGAAAAAACTCCATGTGAATGTTGTAAATTCTACGCGAACCAAATGCCAGTCATGAAGACTTAAAATGTTGCTATACATTTTAGATATTTTTCACAAAATGAACAGAGTACTACTTCAGCAACAATTTTTTTATGAACAATTCATGTAAATTTTTTTATATGCACTTTTACAACATTCCGCGTGAAATGTTGAACAGAGTACCCGTCTTTAAGGCCGATTTCCCTAAACGTCTATATGAAACGTCAAAGCAAGGCTAAATGAAGCAGTGATGCTTTAAAACAGCAAATCAATTGTTCAACTCCCAACCTGTTGTAGGTGTTGCAAATGATAAAAATTTTGTTGGTAATTCACCCATAAACATGTTTCTAAGCAAATGTTTATGTGTAAATTGAAATCAAAATTACTTATACGATCTACAACACATACAAAAGGTTGCGAATTGGCCAAATGCAATTGCCTCTTACGAACATGTGACATTGTTGTTCTGCAAAACAGAACGTCAGCTTAATTCTTATTCACTATTAAGCTAAGTACTCTGTTCAAATTTGCGAAAAATGTTGATCAACATTAGTTTTTTCATACGAAAAATATGACAAGTAACCAATTATAATAGGTCTTGAAAGTATGCTGCAATTGTGTACGTTTTAAAAAAAACCCAATGTGTTTGTTGTAAATTCCACACGAAAGAAGTGGTGCTTATATTATATCGCATGAAGACTCAAAATGTTGTAGATACATTTCTTATATTTTTCTCAAAATAAACAGAGTACTACTTCTGCAAAAATTTTTCATGAGAAAGTCGTGTCAATTTTTTTTTTATATGAACTTTTGACAGCAGTTCGCACGATATGATGAACACAGTACCATGCTTTATCGGAAATAAAAGTTCACCCTCTCCTTGGAATTGTGATCGCCAATTTGGTGTTGTTGTGTTACTGCGCTATTTTGCTCGGTTTTGTTCATTTCATTTTTTTTGTTCATGGGAAATATTTGACGTGAATAAAATGTTGACCTCTTAAGGTGGAGGTACATACCACTCGTTACGCGGCAACGCTTTTCTCACTTTTCGAACTGTTAACGCTTTAAGAATGGCAAGTTACACACCACGCTTTTGATGCTCTTCTGCTTATACAATTTCAAGCCTTTGCCGGCTATATTTTGTCTTGCCTTTAAGTTTTATTTTTCTTTATATATTTAATGCAGTTTTCATCCATTTTTTAATAAAAAAATTAATTTCTAATAATTTATTTCCATTAAACAAACATTTTAGCATATGAATCTGGCAGCACTACCTGTCATTTTGTATACGACGCGTGCAAGTTGAAGAATGTTCAACTTTTTGCGAGTTACGCGCGTCGCAAACTTCTCTTCGTATCTTGCCCTATGGAAACACACTATTTCAACTTTTTTGACAGAAGTCTGTAACGCATTAGCGTATTTAACGCATGCTATGTACCTTCACCTTTATTTCCGATAAGAGTCATTGAACATCTTTGGTTTCAAATGGGACGCATTACAATAGAGATCTGCTACGTTATTCCTTCATGGACTTTCATAATTATGATCACGACTTGTTCATGAAAAATGTAATAACACCCACTGATTTTTAAGTTTCTTTTATTTTTGGTACTTTCTTTGTTTTATGGACAGACCAAGTGCTGGTGCTTTTCGTTAGAAGTAAGTGCCAATTTCGATTAACATTCACTTATAAATTGCTTGTTCTTTGTTGATATACATTTTTAAAGATGCACAAATTTTCTTACTTTTATATTATGTGTAGAAATCATTTTTGTATTCACAAAAACCCAATTTTTTTCCACTGCTTTTTTTTTCAACATAAGCTAAATTCTTTCTAAAGTTAATACTAAACAATTTTCTTTGGAATAAAACAATAAATATCATATTGTGTTAGGTTATGGCTTATAGAGTATTATTTAAATATACTACAGCAATAATAACAAAAATTCCAGAGAAAAAATAAATTAAGGTAATAAAAAAAAAACGAAACAAATACAAAGCAACACATTAACTGCACGCCTCTAAACAAGTAACGAAAAACACATTTATTTCAATGCTTCTGTTTAATATTTTTACTTTAAATAAAAATACATTTCATTAAAACTAAAAGCAACTCAAAAATTCCTGTCGTATCAATGAATAAAAAAGTTATTTTAAGACAATGCAATTAAAATTAGTTTAACAATGAAATATTTTTTAGCACGATTTAGTCAAAGGCATATTTTACAACAATTGTTATAGTTTTGATTAATTTTTTTTTTAATTTCTTCAAAATAATTGACAAATTGAATTAAAAGTAGCGAAATTTTCAATAAACTTGATGTAAGAAGTTACAATTTGAAGCTCAAGATTGTTATTCTGTTACATGTCACACGCGGATTGTTGCCAAAATACATACAAATGAAAAAAATTGACACGAATTGTTCATGAAAATTTTTTGCAGAAGTATGTAGTACTTTGTTCTTTTTGTGATAAACATAAAAATGTATCTGTGACATGTTTAGTCCTCATGCGAAATAATCAGCCAAAACCAAAACCAATCCGAACGGAATCTGGACACGGCTGAATATGAGCGGCATTTGTTTCGCGTGGAATTTACAACAAAATTGCTACTTTTTTTTTACAAACTTAAAGAATTGTAGCATACTTTTAAGGGTTCGTTAAAATTGGTTACATGTGAAATTTTTCGTATGAAAAAATCAATGTTCCGCATTATTTTTTGTTGTTTTTTTTTTTAGCAGCATGTTGTTTAGAAATGCGACATGTTGTTGTAATTATACATTAATATTGTGTACTTCTGTTTCATATCTTTTCGGAAAAATAATATGGCGAAAATATACTCAGAAGGACTCTAGAAAAACATTTTTATTGTAATCGTAGGACGCGAAGAAGATTTCTGCACATTCTACAAGATTAGCAAATGATTTTGTTTTAGGCTTTCTATTATATGTATTGGCGACGCACATACTATTGCGAAAGTATTTAAAAGAACGGACGGGTTCGAACGTAACGATTTGTATGTAGTACATTACATATTTTACTTTTATTAAATAAATAAAACAAAAAACTTAAATAGTTGTGATTCAATAAAAATAAAGTTCAGACTAAGAATCGGCTGAACTTTAAACAATTATAAAGTGGTCGGTTTCGACTTCGATCTCAAATATTGCGTTGCGTTGGACAGTCATCATTTGTTTTGTTCTCAAGGCTTTTGTTGTGCTAATTTTATATTTTATTCTCAAAAAAAAAAAAAAAAAAAAAAAACTTAATGTTGTTTACTACTTTTAAATATATATTTTTTATTATTTATTACTCTTGTTATATTATAATTAAGTGGCTCAGCGTCTAGAGCCACTGCTGTTATTGTCAGACTGTAGATGACTACATGGCAGAATGCCGGCTTGATTTTTTATTTTATTTATATTTTCTTAACGAAATTTGTAGTTGTAATTTTGTAATTCTATTTTTATTCTGCTTCTGTTAAGCTTCATTTTTTATGTACGAGTATTATTATTATTTAAATAAATTTAATTTAAGTACGTATTGTTTGTTATAATTAAAACAAGTCATGCTTTAGTTAAAGTCTGTCCTTTTTCAGATGCCATTGAATTTATGTTTGTTTGTTTGTAAAATAAATATCAGGGCTGTAATGAAACGTATAAGCCAGGCATTCGGGCAGTCAGATAGACACTTTTTTGTGTAAAACTAAAGCTGAAATTTATTTATTGTTGATTTTGTGAGTGAGATATTTTTACTTAAATGTTTTGTTCTCATGCATAAATTAGCAAAGATTTTTGTTATTGTTGTTAATAAACAAAGGTAGCAATGAGCTTAAAGTTATTTACAATTAAATATGTTTTATTTGTTTCCAACATTACAAACATATATGTACATAATATTTAGATATGTACATGTAATAGAGGTCTCCATAATATTTTTTGAAGGCGTGTTTACAATATTTGTTTGATCTCATACCCTTTCACAACAGTAATAATGTGACGAACATATAATCACTTGCGAAACATGCATTTTTATTGAATTTGTAGTTTGCGAAGAAAGCTTTCTTTACATTTCACTAGTTCAAAGAAAAGAATTTTTCTAATTACATGTTTCTCGCAACATTCTGTTGCGAAAATGTTTGAAAGAAAACAAATATCATAAACACGCCTTCAAAACGTCTTGTGCTGGCCTCTAGACTCTACTTTATATACATACATATTACACTGGGTGTTACTCTGTATGTCGAATCGAAAGCAAATACTTTCGAATTGCAATGTAAATAAGATACAAATTCGAATAGTTTTCTTTTCGAATCGAATTACAGAGTAACCCCCCTGGTCTGTAAGAAGAATTATTTTTTTTCAGTCCTTTAAACAAAAATGCGTGTAACTAGAAACCATTTTCAGTTTTGTTTTTCTATAATATACATATTTTTGTCTGTCATGCCGACTGATATGCTTTCACAAATAGGGCGGTCACGCTATCATAACTCGAGAACGGCCTTAAATTGATCGACACTTTCGGAGTTTTTCACAAATTAACAGAGAAAAAAGTGGGGTTTCATGCAAAATTAAACAATAACTTTTTTTTAAACTCAGCTAAATCTGTTATCGAACTTTGTAATTAAAACAGAAGTGATTTCAATAAATTTACCTCCCTTTTAAGCCCAATACTCTGTTCAACATTTCACGCAGAATGCTGCCAAAATGTGTACATATAAAAAATTGGAAAGAATTGTTCATAAAAAAAATTTGCTTAGTACTCTGTTCATTTTGAGATAAAACATATGAAATGTATCTGCAACATTTTAAGTCTTCATGCGAAATAATATGGCCGGCATTTGTTTCGGGTGGAATTTAAAACAGCATATGAAGTTATTTGCAAACGTAAAAATTGTAGCGTACTTTCAAGGGTTAGTCATATGCCAAATTTGTCGTATGACAAATTCAATGTTGGTCAAATTTTTTTTCCAAATTTGAACGAGAGTACCAGGCTTCAGGCAAAAATTTTTGATTTTGGCATATTTTAAGCTTCATTAATTACAACTTTCCAATTCACAAGGTATTGTAGACGTTTATTTAATTTGATTATTTCGCACTTTTTAGCTTTTAATTCCAAGTGGTTATATAGGCTAAGGCTACATAACGCTATTTTCGAAATTTTAAATTTTTTGTAAAAAATTGGTCGCTACACTAATGTACATCTAAGAATTCCGATCACATTCAACAGCGCCATCTAACACGTGGTGATAACCAAGATACAAATGAGCACTGGTAATGAAAGTGTAGCTGCTTCCGAAAAGCTCATTGTTATGTTCTGCTATATATAATGAAAATTAAATTAATGTTGATTTTTCTCTGATTCCTTCAAATATTAATCATGTCTAATTCTTTCTGAATATAACGTTACGAACCTTAGCCTATATCATCACCTTGGCTATTGTAGAAATGTTGTGTGTTGTACAAATGTTGTTGACAATTTCTCTATAAACATTTTCTAAGAATCTTGTTTATGTGTAAGTTACCAACAATATTTATAAATCATACAGTAACTCTTACAATTGCTTGTCAATTGAACAAATATATTTCATTAATATGAAATCTTTAGTAAAAACTTTTTTCAATTATCAAACAATTGTCATCATTAGCCGTCAATACCATCAAAGATATTAGCCACCAATGTACAATTAGTTACTTGTTAATTCATGAATGTATCTGAGGCTTGGCTTTGATTATTCCACACGTTGTTTTTGACCTTCATCCATCCACAAGAAGAAAATGAAAATTTAAACAAGCGTTAAGAGCTGTTATTTAAGCAAGTATTTCTTTTTTGACAGCATTAGCAAATTTATTGGAAATGTTGACAGGTAAATAACAAATTTTTTCAAAAGTTGTTTGCATATTCATCTTTAATAGGAGTTGCCGTAATAAAGATTTTTTAATTCTCTTTTTTTATATATATTTTTATTTTTTATTTTTGGCATTAAATACACGACTATATTTTAAAGCTTTGCTATATTCGGTTATAAGAAGGAATAGCTAATTAATCGATTAGATATTTGATTGATAAAATATTTGATTATTAAAATGCATAACAAATTAATTGTATTGGATTTTGGATATTAAGAGTCACAGTAAGTTGACTAATCTAAATACAGTAAAATTCGCTTATAGTCCACTGCCTCATTTGCACGCTATTTGTGGACTATAACGCGAATTGGACTATATCTTGAATTTTATATAAGCCAATTTTTAGCTTATATGCAAATCTCCATATAATTATTTCTTTTAAGAGTAGAAAAATAAAACTAACGCTTAGAAATTACTTCCTTATCTACTCAATTCATAAACATTGCAATTAAGATTGCTAAAATAAAAATAATTTCTACTTCAATGTAAATAATATTTTTATAAAATTATCATTAAAAAATATATTATGTTTGAGTTTTGCATTTTGGATTATATCTGCCATAACTTGCATATATTTAAGATATTTCAAACCACATCTTGGTGATGTATAAGCGAAAATGAACTATAGAGCTAATGGACTATATAAAAAATATTTTGCAGGTATTTTACTTACAGATGACAGAAAAATTAACATTTTTGGAATATATCGCAAATTCTACTATAAGCGGTGTGGCTTATAAACGAATTATACTGTATTATGAATAGAACATGACTTTTTTCTCATTTTCTTTCAAGTTAAGAACTTTGTCATAAATAATATGAACTGCAAATGACGTTTGTTAAAATTTTTTCTTTTAAAAATTGAGCATTGAACTCGGCATTACAACATGCTTGTCACCACTCTTATTTCTTAACAAACATACTTTGATAATTGTAATTTTTTCTCACCACATACATACATATGTGTATAAATATGTACATATATAAATAACAAAATCTAAGAAATTAATGAAAAAATAAGAAAAATCATATATGATATAGCTTCAACTATTGATGCTCAAATTTTTTTTCTGTGTATTTGCATGTGTTTTTTTTATCTTTAAATGTTTTCGATTTTATAATTTTGAATAAAATTATTCAAATTTGAATAATCAAAATCAAAATGTGTATGTATTTGATTAAACGGCCTTTTGATTAAACATAATTCTTGGTTAATCGATTAATTAATTATTTAAGTTTAGTTCATTGATTAAGCGCCCATAACCAGTTAGAACGATTGGTGTTTAACATATATTCTAAAGCTTTGAATTATTAAACTTTCTAAGTTTTCATGCTTTAGAAATCAAAATACTGACTGCATATAGTTCTTTAATCGGATCCGTAATTAAAAAATATAATTAAAACTTCAATATATGTAAATAAAGCTATTTCTATGTCTGATTCGAATACCGTGTGTCTCTATAAGCTTTTATAATGTTTGCTTACTATTCTGCGTCTTTTAAACAATACATTTATTAAAAACCAATTTACATAAAGCAATAAAAATGTGTTGTAAATGCTTAAAATAAATAAAATAAGGTGTGAATTGTTAACAAACTTTGATTTTGGGAGGTCCTATTGGCTGGCTAGCTGTTCGCATTTTTGAGTTTTTAAGAATTCTGGAACGTGATTATTTCATAATTTTTAAGAAATTAAAAATGTTTATTGTTTTAGTTAAAAAAATTAAATATGTATTGTTTGTTAAAGTTATAAATTTTTTTAACTCAGGAAAAAAGAAACCTTGAAAATAGAGATGAAATCGTGAACAAATTTTCAATCGCGATCGTGCATGCTTTCAAACGAAAACATTTATAAACGTCTATATTTCTTTCTTATTTCACGTTCTTAGCTCACGTTCTCAAGCTCACGTGAGTGGAAACTTAAATTAATCAAAATCATGAACAAAAAGTAATTTAAAGTCATGAAAGCGTTTCTTAATTTTTTACTAATAAACTTTTATAAAAATTGCTACGTATTCTCTGCATATACTTACATATAATAAAGAAACCGTGAGAAATAGCCCCAAACCAAAAATTAAAATGGCCCCAAATATATAAATAAAGGATATTTTGTCATTTTAGATGCACTTGTAGCAGGAAGCTATGTCCTTCTTAGCCAATATTTGTATCTGGTTTTGCGATTTAAAGTTATAAGGAGGGTGCTGTTGGCTGAGTAGTTAGCGTGTTGGACTACAAATCTTGAGGTCTTGAGTTCAAGAGTGGTTTCAGGCAAGCCAATAACATTATGCATTTTTCTCATGTGCATCGGTGTGTTACTGTGTTGATTGTTGTTGGACTGTTAAAGTAATGAAGGCATAGCAATGATCACTTTAGCAATACCGGCATCGATTAATGCTAACATATCCTAATGCACTTTACAGCACCTGCCCTCGTCGGTATTGTAACAGAACCGTCGGCGAAGTAAAATAACTAATAAAATGGCTACACAGCAGAGTTGCCAATTTAGCGCCTTTGCCTCTAGTTTTAGCGCTTTTTGATGTAGCAAAAGTCGCATTTTTTCTCTATATCGGTTTTTTTAATAAAGCTCTAAATTGGCACTTTTTTGGTCAAGATTTTTGGACATATAGTTATATACAGCTTTATTTTATTTTTGCAATAAAAATTAATTAAACATTTTTATCTAAAAAAGATGCATCGAAAACTATTGGTAACAATATTTTGTTTCAAAATTTACCAATCTTTACAATATAATTGTGCGTACCAGGATATTGCACTTGTATGCCTGGAATACTGAATGTTGAATTTTGTTATTATCAACTTTTTATTGAATTCCAAATGTTTTTTTGTTATCAATCTTTTCTCATAATCTCTATTTTAAACGGCTGTTATTCTCGAATAGAATTTTGCTTTAAGTATTTTCTGGAATGAAGAAAGCAAACTGTGACAACAGTCTGCTTTCAGCCTTTGGTCGATTCGTATGCAGAAAACTATGCCGAAGTGATTTATTTGGTTCCCTATATCGTTATTTCATAATATAAGTCAATAATAACCTGAAATATTAAAAACATGTATTAGTTTCTAGCATGCATTTCTGTCCTCCCTACTTTATCCCTTTCCCAAAGAAGGTAACACATTAGGCATTAATTACCTGATTTTGTTACTTCTCTTAAAAAAAAATAAAAATAAAATACTAATTACTGAGAATGTCAAGTTCATACAGCTATAAAATAGGAACTATAAGATGTATCGGACCAACTCTTACGCCATGTGATGCGTATGTAAGAGTAGAATATATATGTCGAAAATCAGATAGTTTAGAAATGTAAACTATTGTTTTTGTACCAAAAACTTGTTAAATTACTCTATAGGACCGTTGTAGCACCGTTTTTATAATAATAAACCATATATAATATAAACCACATATTCACATTTAGCTTTAATAACACCCCTTTCGCACTAGCAAAGTTTACTTTGCAAAGTTTTCATTCAGGCGGCAGAAAGTCAGAGAGGAGAAGTAATGCTCTCTGTATTTTTCTACCGGATGAATGAAAATTTTGTAAAGTAAACTTTGCTAGTGCGAAAGCGCTGTATATTTAGTAGAACCAATATATTTTGCATATATGTATGTACCCTTATTGTCTAGTCAGAATCTAAAAGTTAATCACAAGCGAAGGCGTTCCGAACACGTAATCCAAATAAAACTCATTAATAAATAAATTCAGCATATTTCTTGCAATCTTAGAAGTTCTTTATGCTCGAATGTACTTAATTTGCACTTGTTTTCTTTTTTCTTTTTTTTTTAATTTGACGACTACAGAGGGTTAATTGTGTCATACAAAAAAATAATTAAAAATTCACTACTGATAATGGTGAGTAGTGAGTGCATTGTTTGTTGTCTCAAGTTGAACAAAATTAAAAATCAAATAAAACACGCACAAATATAGTGAACTTTTCGTGTGTTTTTTTTCTTTCTTTTTTTTAAATTAATTTATTTTTGTATTGTACAATTTGTATAAAATGTTTGCATTTAAATGCTAATTAGTATGAAAAAAAAGTTAAAACTATTTAAACGGTTGATAGGTAATAATAACGAATTAAATAAATAAAATCAATTTTTAACAACATTAAATACTAACAAACAAAAAGAATATATAAAAACTTTAATGTATTAATCAATGTGCTGGTATCGTCCCAATCATAGAGTTTTAATTTTATTGTTTAATTATTTATTTGCTTTTTTAAATTAGTGGAAAAATTGCTTGTTTTTAAATAAAATTATATATATATATATATATAAATTTTTATGGCTTTTTATTATAGTGTATAAAGATTAAATTGAAAAAAAAGTCGAGCCTTACAGATATTAACTCAGGCCCGGATCATGGGGAGGGGAAAAATGGATCCCCAACGAATAAAAGATACATATCTCATTTGTATTTAGTTATTCAAATAAATTTTACAAAAGGACATGTTTTATTAATTTCCCCTCCCAAAAGCTTAAGGTGGATCCGCGCCTGTATTAACTAAATAAAAAAACTTTCAGTTTTTATCAGCAAATACATTGTTTTGCTTCGAATACAAGTATTTCCATTTATTAGCAATTTGTTTTAAAATCTTAGGTCAGTTTTATTTTTAACAAAAACTGTTTTTTTTATTTTATTTGCAAATGTAATCTTTTATTTACTTTCATAATTGTTCTTTTTTTAATTATTTATTTTGTAAAATACAGATGTTTTGTTTTTATTACAGTTTTTGTTGGCAAAATGACTAATAATTTTCTTAAGTATTTGTTGCCATTATCTACAATGGATTTAAGCTTAAACGAATAAGAGTTTTAAATCAATTCCTTCAAAAACATTAATTGTGCTACGCAACAAAATAAAGTTTTTATAGTCCTCCTGTATAACGAAAAAAGTTTTTTAAATGCTACGCATAGGATTTTTAAAATTTCTTGTAAAATTGCTTATATGTATTAAAAACATATTGTTAGAGAGTAAATTAAAGATATCTAAAATTCAAATATGTATTTTAAGAGGCGTTCTCAAGTTTTGATAAAATCCAAAGGCAGAACATTTTCATTGCATACCCTGAAGTACAAGAGTATATATGTACTAAATTTAATATCCAAAAAAATTTAATTATTTTGGCTTAATTTAATTTTTTAATTAACAGAACTCTGATGAGATTAGTGAGAGCTATCGAAACACGTCAGTTCTACCCTCCGTGCAAACAAAAATTTTCTTTGTGTACATGCTTCACATTTATATCTACATAAAAATATAATTTTAAAAGAAAAATTAAATTAGAACCGAATTCAAGCCTAAATAATTAAATTTCTTTGGATATAAACCCATACAGTTCGACTATAACTCATTACTTAAATGCTAAATTTAATATTTAAAAACTGTTGTTTGCCAAGCATTCAGAGCATTCCCAGCAAAAACTTTTGTCATTTTTGTAATCGGTGGTACTTTATTAATGAACTACAAAGTAATGAGTGGTACTTATTTATCTTTTTACTATGCTTCAAATTAGAACTACTACTTAGTTTTTAATAAAATTAGTACGTATTTTTATCATTATCTGAAAGTAGTTACAATTTCTTGATATGTATTAACAAAATAAGTAGACAACTACTTTTTGCGTCAACATGTGTTTGTATATGACAACTAAGTTTTGTCGCTTAAACTTATAAGTCAACAATAGCTGAGTGGGTAAAGTTCCCCAGCAAAAACGTTGCTTACTGGTAGGCAAAAAAGTATATAAGGATTAAAATCGCAACTACTTACAATTTGATTCGATAAATACTAGGGTATTTATTTAATCGGGTCTCTGCCTTAATCGATTCATCGCTCGATTAATTAATCGAGGTTTTGGCTTAATCGGTTAATAATCGGTTAATTGCGGTATTAACCGGTTAACCGATTAATGAAGTTTTTTTTCATAAATCAAGTAATTTTAGCAAATAAAATTTATATGAAAAAAAAAGAAAAAAACAATAACGTAACAAACGTAACAATTCTTGAACTTAATCAAGCAAAAAAAATCATAAATATGTATTCATTAAAAAAATTAACAAGTTTGTGAGATCAATATATGAGTTATTTCAATAGTTTAAGGAGATCTTCTAAAACAATCTTTTAGAAAAACAATTTCTTTAGTTTTGACAAAACTTGGCTTGAAAAAATCCTTTCATTCATCGTAGATGTTGAAGAAATCGAAAGCAATTCATTATACAAAATATCTAGTTTCTCATTATGCCATTTTTCCATTATGCCATTAGAGTCCTGTTTTAATTTTTTGTTTAGATTCGCAACACTTCTTTCTAATTGTTTCGGTTAATTCTCTTAAAATATTTCTTGTATTACCATCGATAGTTTCTTCTGTTGTAAGGTCATCATCTAATTCATGCTGGCAGAGCGAAAAAAGTTTATTTCCGAATTCCTTAGTTTCCGTTTTTGTACTGTATTATAAAACACTGTTGCTAGAAGGAAATATTCCTGAGTGGAGGTATAAAATAATTGAATTCGTCTCTCATTAAATCTAATCCTTAGATTTTTAATTAAATCGTTGGCAACAGTATTATTAGATTTTATAAAACTATTAAACAAAAACTTAATACATAATTTTCTCAAGTTCAATTAGAGTAGCAGAGTCTTTACTAAATTCTTTTATAGGCACGTCCAAAGATTTTAATGTTTTACTTAAGTTAAAATCACTAAATACACTTATTTGTTTGTATGAAAAGTAATTTCTAAACACATACAAATAATTAAACACGAAAAATACGTTATAAGTGTACAAAATACGAAAAAATTTGTTACGTTGGTTAATCGGTTAATAGACCGAAATTAACCGGCTTGACCGTTAATCGAAAAAAGCCAATTTTAGATTAACCGGTCAGTTAATCGGGTAGTAATTAACCGGTTAACCGAATGAATACCTTAATAACTACTTATTGTTGTATGGGAAGTCCAAAAAATAATGGGTAACCCTTACAAATGTATTTACATTTTCACAGCAATTAACTAGTTACTATTTGGCTTACTTGAAGCTAAAAAATAAGTATTTAGTAAAATCAACATGTCGCAATTCTGATTGGAAATCATATTAAATTTCTGAGAAATAATTTTATTTTTAAATGTGTTTAAGTATGTTTTGTTCATAACTACAAGGCACTGTTGTGCTCAGTTGTGTGACTTGTTGTTGTTTATTTTGATGTTCATTTTGTGTAAATGTAAATAGCCCACTAATAGGCGAAAAACTTTGCATTTGATTCTATTCACATATTACGTAACGCTATTTTCGGAGGCTTTTTACAAAATTTTCAGTATAACGTATCTAATCCGTAACAAATCTTTGGCTATTTTATTAATTATTTGACTCACGTGATGTATATTAGCATAGACAACAAAAACAATTTTGTCTTGTAGTTGGCTGCCTCAGCAAAGCTTGAACTCGTGCCACTTGCATGCTAGCCCACGCACTAACCACTTCAGCCACAACAGCTTCAAACTTTACTTTATCTATACACTAAATAAATACCATTGTATGTAAAATGAATTTAATTTTAATTCAACATGATTTAAATGATTATTTAACATAAAACTTATTTAAAATTAAAGTTATAGACTTGTTGATTTAAAATGAAATGTAACGTTTATAACAATGTTGTTTTAACAGTGAACAATTTTAAATCAAATAAGGTTAGATTAATAATTTAGCACTTAAAATTAATATGAAACAATGGTAATTTTAAACCAGAATCAGTAAATCTTCGCTGGTAATTTTTTCGTCTACATAGCCGGCACATGTAAGAATAAACAACAGCAAGTCACACAACTAAGTATAAGATATTTAAACAACAAATCATATCTTGTAAATCTCATGATTTCCAATCAAAATTGCGTCATGTTGATTTTACATTCTTTTTTCATTGTGTAACATTGTATTAAAATATTATTTACGCATTATGTAATTTTTATTTTATTTTTTTGTAAAGGGAACTTGATAAGTTTTTTTTAAGATTTAATTGGTGTTGTTTCAACTGGAATGCCTTTTTAAGGTTTTATAAATAAAAAAATATACTATTACGCTTGCCAATAAATTCTGCCATTTTAGGGTTTAGAACAACACTTTTTATTTTCATTTAAACGAAAACTATACAAGTCTACGTGATTTAGTTTATTACGATAAATATTTTTTTCCTTTTTCAATATTCAACACCTCCAACAATTATAAATAAACAATAAAAAAGGCTTAAAGAAAAAAATAAATAAATTTAGTATATACGTACGCAAATATTTACGTATTTTTAAAAAATTTAGTTACTAATTATATAACTTTTAAAAAAATTTAAACTTCCGCCTTAGATTTGTGTTTATCAATATGCATACATACATACATACAACAGATACTCGTCTTATAAAACAAAAATAGACTTTTGTTTTCGTTAAATTAGTTTTGTATAGAAATTTCTTGTCGCAAAAAAATAAAAGTAAAAATAGACAAAATAAGAACTTGAAAAAAGAAGAAGTAAATAAAAATATAAAAATAAATAAACAAAATACAGAAAAATTAACAATTCTAATAGTTTTTTTCTGTTTTGTTGTGCAAAATTCAAGTTGTTTTTCAACAACAATCTCTTCATCATCATCATCATCAACCTCTTGTCTGTCGGGTCTATTAAAAATTATATAAAAACTATTTAACAAAAATTTTAAATTTAACAAACAACAAAATAAATAAAATCAGTCAGTCTGTCTGTCAAAGTCTCACTGTTGAAGCGCGTGTATTATTCAATCGCTCCACCCCCGCTTTTAAAATTATCTCACACATCTAAATTCTGTATCTGAAGAGCGAAATTGTTTAAAGTTTAAGTAAATATTTTTCGGGTTATTGTTTACTTGTTAGAGCGTTTGTGGCCTAAAAGTAACCCTTTTTTTAAATAAAAAGAAATAATATTTCTATAAAAAAAACTTTGTTTTTATTTACCACTTTATTTAGTTACTAATTGATCGTCTTACAGAATTGCTCTTGTATTATATGGTGGTCAGTGTTGCCATATTTTTTTTCGAAAATCTTCTAAATACAAAATAGAAATTTTATTTTTCTTTCAAAAATCTTTTTCAGTGTAAATTTATATTATTTCAAACAAAACGCGAGAAATATACATATGTATATGTGCCGTTTTATCATAACAACCTAAGTTTAAAAATATCGGGTTTGTAGATATTAAGAATTTATTGTAAAATCTTTTGTATTGGTGTTATAGTGAGTTAAAAAATAAACCGTGATACCTTTTTCGAAAATTCGAGTATTTGAAAATGGATTGAACCCAAATGTGGATTGTAAGAAGACGAACCAGCATATGACCTTAACTCGGTTTTGACTTAACTGGACTTAATATGTTATGATAAAACGATATTAACATGAAAATAACATGCATGAAGTATTTACTTTGTCTTCAAATTGTTCTTTTTAGTTCAGATTCAATGAAGCTTATATGTAAGCATCTGCCGAAATCTTATCAAAAATTTCTAATGTTCAACAAATCTCCTCAGGCTAGATTTATTGCATAATGTCTTTAGTTCAATTTTTATACGACAGAACACATAGTTCCTGCTACAGTTTCTACCGCTGCTTCGACATAATAAATATAGTATAGGTTTTGTACAGTACACTAGTGATGTTACGAATATTCGTATTCGAATCGCCGAATATTCGCCTCTTTCATGATATTCGTATTCGCCAAATTCAAGCGACTATTTCACGAATATTTTGTGAATAAGTTCCAAAAAATAATACATAAAAAATACTGAAAATTAAACAAAAAATATTAATGTTTACTAAAAAAAATTTGTCTATAACGCAAAACAATAATCTTCTTTTAGTAAAGAAAAAAAGAAACAAAATATATTGCACAGCGACATGGTATTTAAAAAGTAAAGTCCTGGTAAATTAATTTATTAATCATGTTAAAGTAATACTCAAAGCTCAGTAGAGATGCCAGACGGATAAAGAAAAATCACCCCATCACAAATTGCAGGATATTGATCTAAATTGGTGAATGGATATATTATCACAGTGTTCTTCTAAAAGTAACTCCAATTAAGGCAACCCTCATATTCATAAAAAGTTATTAAACTCAATTAATGTTGGTTTAATGTACGTATTTTGTAAAGGAAACCCGATTTTAATGCATACATTAACTTTAATACTCGTTTTTGAATATGGGCGGTTAATGTTTCAAAATCTTTTCTTAAGAGTAAAAATCTTTTTATCTATTCGACGCAGCAAAAACCTTAAAAAATAAGATATATCTTCACATATGGTAGCACTGATGGTGGTATTGCCATTTATCGCTAGGTGAAACACAAAACCACGTAACTATGAAAAAATTCGCAATCGCAGTTTGAATTAATTACACTAGTCTGAAAAAATAAATAAATTTTTTTGCGCCTGTAATTAAAAATATGTGAAGTATAAAAAGTTTTATGCGCTAAACTCAAATTGGTTTTTAGTCTTTTTTTCTATCACGTACATATTTTTGTAAATGGGCATGGCTAATATTTTCACTGGATACATCAGTATATTTCACCCTAATTCTGGAAAGCGTTGTCTGATTTAAATAAATGAGCCACCAAAAGATGCGGAATAATATTACCTTTAAGTCGTACATACATAATTTTCTTATATTTCCAACTATTTATTCAGAAAATAGCGGCGAAATTTTTTTTTTTGGAAAAATAAAACATTTTTCGGTTTCAAAAATTTATAAAAAAAAATTAAAACTGCAAATATTTTTCATTTTTATCATTAAACTGAGAGTTAAGTGTACTAGAAATAAAGTAAGTCATAAATCATGAAAATCGATTGACAAATATGGATGTTATTCACAATTGAGTATGGGAACTTAATTGAGAAAAATTGGAATTTTCATGCAATATTGATGCTGCTAATTCCTGATTAACTCCGAAACCGATGAAAATATGAAAAATTACATAGTATGAATGACATACAATTCGTTCTCGAGTTAGGGTGAAATATACTGATGTACCTAGTGAAATTATTAGCCATGCCCATTAAAAAAAATATGTACGCGACAGAAAAAAAAAACTAAAAACGGATTTTAATTTCGCGAGCGCATTAAACTTTGTATATTCCACATATTGTTATTTAAAGTCGCGAAAACTTTTTTTGCCGACCAGTGTAATATCTGACGATAATGCGTACACACAGAAAAATTTCATATTAAAATCGTCGAAAACAAAGTTAATTAAAAAATTTTCGGTAGAGATTTTTCTTCATAGGTGTTTCATGTTCATTCAACAAGATTTTACAATATTCTTTCAAGAAAATTTTTCCTTATGAATTAATTATATTTCATGTTTCATCAAAATGAAGTTGATATTGGAATAATACGAAGAATGATGTTGAGTCAACGTTATTTCATGCTGAAACAAAGTAAATTTGATACTGAAGTATAACAAATAATCATGGTGAATCAAAGTTATTTCAAGTTGTAACAACGTCCATTTGATATTCAAACAACACGAAGAATCATGTTGAATCAAAGTTATTTCATGTTGAAACAACATTAATTTAATTTTAGCCATATTATTCATTATGTTACTTACGTCCTGTAAGAAAGAATTGTATTGTAGTTGGCTGCCCCAGCCAGGATTTGAACTCGGGCCACTTACTTGGTAGTCAGCGTCCTAACCACTTATATAAATACCATCAGAAGTAACATTGAATTTCATTTTAATTCAACATGATATAACTGATGATTTAACATAAAACTTACTTGAATTTAAAGTTATAGTTATGTTGACTTAAAATGAAATGTACACGTTTATAACAATATTATTTTAACAGCGAAAAATATTAAATCGAAGAGATTTAACGTTTAAAATTAATATAATGGTAGTTTTAAATCAGCTGCAGGTAATGTGAATTTTGCCGGCTTTTTACATTTACACAACACGAAAATCAAAATAAACAACAATAAGTCACACAACTGAAGACATCACTGCATTGTAGTCATGAACAAACCAAATAAACACCAACCCACTTAAACAGCAAATTATTTCTGATAAATTTGTAACGTTGATAACAATGTTATTTTAACAGCGAAAAATATTAAATCAAAAAGATTTAACGTTTAAAATTAATATAAAACAATGGTAATTTTAAATCAGCAGCAGGTAATGCGAAGTTTGTCGGCTTTTTACATTTACACAGCACGAAAATCAAAATAAACAACAACAAGTCACACAACTGAACACATCAGTGCATTGTAGCTACGAACAAAGCAAATAAACACCAACCCACTTAAACAACAAATTATTTCTCGAAAATTTTAATTGATCTCCAAACAAAATTGTCACTTGTTGATTTTACATTGGTATTTTTTGGTGTGTGTATGCATGTATTTACAGTAAGTGGAACTTCGTTCTAACCAAACATATGATGAAAGATTAGATTTAAGTCATAAAACTAATTATATACTTCCCTTACGCTCTTTCTATTTGTTGTTGTTCGGTTAAATTAATGATGCTTACAACAAAGTCTACGAAAGTTGATAGGCGTGGGTGCGCTGATGATGTTTTGGCACCGAAAGTACGCATTACCCAACTGTTCAGTCGTATAGAATTTTATTTTATTCTGATTACTTCTATATTCTCATCCCAATTTAAATGTGATTTAATTTTTTTTCTATAATTGTTTCTAATGCAAATATTTTTGTCTTCCCAGTTAAAATATTTTTTTTTCATCATAATAACTTTTGCGATTTGTACTGTATTAAAATAGCAAAGAGTTATTACTGTTTATATCTCGATGGGTTAAAGAGAAGTAGAAACAAAATACGAGTATATACATAGACTAACAAAAAAGTAGTAACAAATAGTAAATTATATTGTTGCTTTTGTTTTTTTTCTAATTTTTATTTGCTCCACTCCACGTACCGGCTATTAGTGTTGTTATTGTTGCTATTGCTTTTTGTCTTTTTGTTTTTGCTAATAGTTTTTGTTGGAGGGGGGCTTTGAGTGTTGTTCAAAAAAGGAAACTGAAAACAAACACACAAACTCAATGTCAAGGTTACAAAAAAAAAAAAAAACATGAAACTAAAAAACACAAAAACAACTGAATAATGAAATTCGTTTCTTTTTATTTTAAGTGTTTTTGGGGCATTATTTTTTTTAGCTTATTTTACAAATTTTTTTTGTTGATAACTTTATATAAAAAAAAAATATAAATAAAAAATACACATGGGTACAATTTTGTATGTAACTTTGTGTGTGCTCCATAAACAAAGATTATTCATCAAGCAGGCTTATTATTATTTACTTTATTATTGTTGGTTACTTAAGTACAGTCGAGTTTCGTTATAAGGAACTCTTCGAACCCAGCTAACTACATATGCCTGTGTTATAGCCGAAGTAAATACTTTTTTTTCACAACTGCAATCAGCAATCAAAAAAAGTTTGATGAAGAAAATTTTAAGATTTCATGGTGTAAATTTAGTCTTGAGTTCGGAAACAAACTATAATTTTTGTTATACATACATAAATCGATAAAACGGAACAAGAAATCCTAGAAACTTAACGCGAAAATTTCAAAGATATGAGAAATTTAGAAACAACTTTAGAATTGAATCAAAATCACTTATTGACTGTTCATCTAAATGCGAAAGAAAATATATTTCGCGCATTTATGCATATTAAAAAATAATAACAAAAAAGAGCACACTGTGTCACGGGCCGGCTAGGAACGAAGCTCCTTAAGACTTACTTAGATGTAATATAAATGACATCTATTCACAGTTTATTGTGTACGTGACATTTACATATGTATTTGCTTTATATATACATATAATACATGGGCGCATACTCATAGTAAAAAAAAAAGTATACTTTAAGAGTTTAAAACCAGTATTTTGCATGACA
The DNA here is from genome assembly GCA_956483635.1 of Panzeria rudis. NCBI lineage: Eukaryota > Metazoa > Arthropoda > Insecta > Diptera > Tachinidae > Panzeria > Panzeria rudis. The sequence continues at coordinate 161,871,114 of OY101447.1, read as the reverse complement.
ATACTGGTTTTAAATTAATAAAGTATACTTTGTTTGCGACTATGAGTATGCGCCATGATGTTTAAATGACATTGACATATTCCCGCCTATTATGAATGGCGTCGCCGACGTCGCGTCAACATGACAACAAAAAATCGAAGCCTTGAATAATAGTAATAAAGGATTGTTCATAGGAGTCAATTTTTGTCGATAACGAGTAGGCAAGTGGCTACTTTTGCTGTTGATGTGACTTCGACGACGCTATTCATGACAGGAGGAATTGTTTCATACCATTTTTATATAGTTTACAGGACATTTTCTCATTGTTTACATGTCATTTACACGAAACTTTCATGTCATTTACACGTAATATTCATATCATTTACACGTAATTTACATGTCATTTACACGAATTCTACATGTCATTTACACGTAATTCACATGACATTCACACGTAATTTACATGTAATTTACACGCAATGTACATGTGATTTATACGTAGTTTACGTAGCTTTATGACATCTGCATATTGTTTATATTACATTTGCACATTGTTCATATGACGTACAAATCCTTTGCATCACGTAAGCGTGATATTTACATATTGTTGACATGAAATTAACATATTATTTACATGATTTTTAATTATTGTGTTAGCATTACATTTGCATATTGTTTTCATTGCATTTCATATCGGTTCATGCAGATGCAAAACATTAACATAACATTGGTTTGTGTTTATTAAGGGGTTTTTCGTTTTATTTTTTGTTTAAATTTCTTACCACCGGGATATGCGCAACGTCCCATAAGGAACTTTATTCCAAAAATTAAAAAAAAAACGTTGACAAATTTATTGATTTGAAAGGAGAACATTCGGGAAAAAATAGGCATACTGTCTTATTCATAATGTTTATGAAAGGTTTACTAAATAAACATCTAAGGCAAATTTGCTTTCAATACCTTTCATAATCCTTTGATAATTATTTTTTCGTTTTTGCGACTTCTTCGTTCCGGTTGGCGTTTTTTTTTTGAATTTTTTTTTCTAGTTATGCCGATTCGTTTTTGCGTTTTCCCCGTTTTTGGGATTTTTTCGTTTTGGCAGTTTTTTACATTTCAGCGTAGTTTCCGTTTTAGACATTTGTTTTGTTTTACGACTTTTGTTTTCGTTTTGAAAATTTGTTACGTTTGGACGATTTTTTCGTTTTGACGGCTTTTTTCGTTGTAAAGTTTTTTTTTAAGAGAAGTAACACTCTGGCAATTAATGCCTACTTCTTAGGTCTAATAAATCAGTGCAAGTTAATCTCTCTTTTTGGCTTAAAATCTATAAATCAGTAAACATATAAACCATTTATTAAACGCATATAATTGGGCGTTCAAACTGCCAATACAAACCAAGTGTTTTTTAACATTTACTGCAGTGCTGCCACATTATTATTGTTTAAGGCATAATACATGGGGAAGTGATTTATTGCTGTTGAGCTTAAACTACAAAAAAATTTTAGTTAAGTTTAATTAAACATTCACTCATTTATGAGGCATTAATGTGTTACCTTCTTTGGTAAAGCGATTGTGTAGCGAAGACAGTTGCTGAATATGTCAGAGAAAGTTCAATTCTTTTATAGCTCTGCTATTGCCTGTTTTGTTAATTTTTAGAGCAGTATTGCAGCGCCTCTGGTGTTAAGTAGACACATTAGTTTTCTTAAGCTGTATGCGTAACCATTATATTATTTTTTATACTTCGAAAATGCAACCCTGATCTAACGAGTTCATGGAAAGTTTTAAAAAAGCAATAACACATTATATCAGTGTTGCATTTTGTGCAGAAGTCGAACAGCTTGTATAATAGTCTAAAAACAGCTTTATTGACCTAGTAGCATGCCTTCATAACTTAATCAATGCAACGATAATTAACACAATGCCACACTAATTTATATCAGAAAAATTTATGATGTTGACTTGTCCTGAGCAAGGATAGAACTCACGTTCTTTTATTTGTGGCCAACGCGTTAATCACTTCAGCAACAGCATCCTCAATTAAAATTTTTTTCTGTTACGGCAACTTTTTTCCGATTTTTAGATTTTGTTTCACTTAGAGATTTTTTCCATTTCGGTAATATATATACACATTATTTTAGCGATTTCTTCCAGTTTTGCGGCTTTTTCCCGATTTGGCGTTTTTTTCTTGTTTCGGCGATTTTTTTCCTCCGATTTAGTTTTTTTACGTTTTGGAGACTATTCAGTATTAGCGATTTTCCCGTTTTGTTGGTTTGTAGTTGATTTGTCGATTTTATTTAAATATTTAATTGCCGATGTTTGCTTCCAGTTTATTTTTCAAAAGATTTTGCAATAAATACTTTAACGATCTTGTTTACCAATTATAGTTCTCCTCTTTGAAAGTTACGCGCCTGTTTTAGTTTTATAGTTTCTACTTTTACTTATCGTTTGCAATTTTTCTTTCTTATTTTTTAATATATGTATTTCTTATTCATTACTGTGATTTACATTCAGAAAAAAAAATTAATATGATTATTTCGAACGTATTTGCTTTGTGAATCTAAATTGATTATTAGGCTAAGGTTCGTAACGTTATATTCAGAAAGAATTGGGTATGATTAATATTCCAAGGAACAATGGAAAAATTAACATCAACTTAATTTTTCAACGTACACAGCAGAACAGAGTAGCGCCACTTTCGGAAGCCGCTACACTTCCATCGTCAGTGCTCACGTGTATTTGCTAGAGCCACCTGACAAGTGGTGATAGCAAATACACGTGAGCACTGACGATGGAAGTGTAGCGGCTTCCGAAAGTGGCGCTACTCTGTTCTGCTGTGTACGTTGAAAAATTAAGTTGATGTTAATTTTTCCATTGTTCCTTGGAATATTAATCATACCCAATTCTTTCTGAATATAACGTTACGAACCTTAGCCTAATAATCAATTTAGATTCAAAAAAAATTATTTTTTATTTATTTTTTATATTCTGTGGTTTTTTCTTTCATTCGTTGGTCCATAACTTTTGTTGTTTTTATTTTATTTTTTTACTAGTCTGTGATAAATTAATATAAATTATCTTTAAACCGCAGGCAAGTTGGAACCGTATGTTAATTGTAAAATCATTTATCAATTTATTTAAAAAAATACGCTTTAATTAAAACTTTGTTCCATGATTATATTTGTATATATATATTTTTATTTTTTGTATTTTTACTGTTAACACATGAGCTGACAGAATAAAAT